>CM053760.1:46593146-46612728 GCA_028658305.1 Pachyuromys duprasi
ATCACTTAGTTTCTAAGCCATGATATTGAGTATCAGTTTAGACGCCTCTCTTCTCTTAACCACTTTGCTGTCGTGTACACACTCATCTGTAAGTATTGAGCTAATAGAAAGTGGTAGCTCTTCGAGAAAGTGAAATACTTGCCCAGATGGGGTTGTTTTCCAGGACAAGTCATGTGGCTTTTCTTTGTCTCCAACTCTGAATTGACCTTGGCAATAAATAACACATAGATTAATTAGGTAGAACATCAGTGTGTCCATCTTCTTGCCTTGAGCAGGATGGTGTAATTAACTCCTATTCCTTATCATGTCATCTGTGGGATTCTTTTAAAGATAACACACACCCACGACTTTTGTGCTTTTTCTGACAATTCTCTAAGAACATTCTCCCAACAAGGAAACATCAAATTTCAACTAGTGGTTTAGGCATTATTCTTGTGGACATCAAACAACAATACATTATATTTGATTTCCAAGGTTCATCAAATTGGCATTTTGTCAGTCAGTAATGCTACTTGATATAAATGACAAGTAACCTTATACCTCATCTTGATTTGTGTAATTTTATACACTGTACTGTTTTCTGCTTTCTGCCTCTGTCTGAACTTAAAATATGGCTTACAATATGAATGTATTCATTTTGACTCCATTTTCACAAACCATAGTTTTATGTGGGAACCTTAAATCTGTTTGTCTTCCACAATTTAGTTTTCTTTGCTCCTCACCAAATCTATCTGTGAATTGCTTTCAGCTTCTCCTGAGCAAATGTAACAGTGGCACCCACCATGCCACAAGACGTGATGTTCTCTTCCTGATCTGATTCCAGCCATGATCTTTCATAGCTAAGTGCTGCCCACAGGTCACAAATATGTCTCCTACAATTTCCCTGAACCCTAAGGTCTCTGCTCTCTCTCTGTTCATATCACCCCTTTGTGCTGAAAAGATGTGTGCATCAGTTACCTTGTATATAGCCTGCTATGGAATGATATAAAAAATTGCTCATGCCTAAACCATTATCTGAGTGGTACAGTTGTACTATCCTATGTAAGCCACAGAGATGATCTAAAAGGCTATTCAGGAAAGATGTTCTGGTTGTTTTCTTTCCCTTAAAGTTCTGGGAGGTCAACGCAGTTTTGAATACTACTAATTCAGTGAATGGTTTCTTGGATGCCCAGGGGAGGTAAATGTCCAAGCTCCCAGAGACCCATTGATTATAATGAACTCTCTTTAATACATTTATCAGTCTATATAAGTTTCATTTGCCTTACATCTATAATGATCTCTATGCCTGTGCATTATTAAATATGTACTTCTTGGTTCTTTGAGATACCAATAACACATTGAAATAAGGAAACTAGCTGTCTTTGTTTCCTGAATAGTGTCACTTCTGAAGTAGACAAAAATATCCATTTACATCAGTTCAACAAAATGGCATATATATATATATATATATATATATAGTTTTATTTGTTTTAATTTTAGTCATTGTTGTGTGGGGGTGTTTTATGTGCACTCAGTTGTAGACACTGCTGTGTGCCAGGTGCCTGCAGATGCCAGAATAAGGCACTGGATACCTGAAACAAGAGTTGCACATGATTATCAGCTGCCGTGTGAGTGCTGATAATTGAATAAGGGAACTTTAGAAGAGCAGTACGTGCTCTTTACCACTGTTCTTTGAAGATACATGCGTGTTTTAATTAGCTTTTCACAAGCTTCTTATTTCCACCATGTTAGAATAAATCAAATCAGTCTGTGTTTTGCATATGTTAGAAACTTCACTGAATGAAAACTTTGGAGATATACAGTTCAGGAGTCACGAATATGTTTTTGACCCCTACTGTGAATTAAAATTCTGTTTTTTTAAATTCATATATATCTATACATATATGTTTATCATTTTGAGCATATTTAATTGGCTTCTTTAAAAAGTATTTATTATGTAAAGTATGTTTTGTGCAATTTAGGTGTATTTTAGTAATGCAATGACCTGGCATGAATAGTGACCTGCAATATTCCCATTATGCATTAAAGATTCATTTTTAAAAATCAGTTGTTAGTGTTAGTATATACTCCTCATGTCTGTTTTATGTACAATTCTCATATTCCATGGTTTACATTGGATAAAGAAAGAGTGCTTCATCTCTAAAAGACTGAAGTCACCAGAAGTCATACAGCTCAGATCAATTTTCCAGTCTTTGAAGGGAATATCACACAAAGATTGTACAGAAGATTGTATAGAAGCTGTGTGAGCAAGAGCTTCCTCCTCCAGGCTGCACTGCAGGTGTCTCTGTCTCCTAGCCCTGCCTGCCCTGTGTAAGGAGCATCTCTAGGCCTGTGACCACATACACTGTCCTCATGGACACCCCAATAATTCCATTTTTGCATTTTGGAAATGATAGGAGACCTCTCCCTGAATCCTGCCACTTTTCTTTTCCAGAGTGACAGGGATCCCACATCCTTCTCTCCCATACTTCATCCCTCCATAGCTTTTTCTTATATCAAATGGAGCCTCATCCACCGTGACATGCAGCACTCACCTGTGCAGTCTGTGCAGGACTCAGGGTAGGTGTCCTACAGCACAGCCAGGCCCTTTATCAGCCTCAAGTCCCTGTGCTCAAGCAAGGTGTCAGGATGTCACATTCATGAGTTTGGTTTGTCATGGGAAAAGGTTCCTTCTGTCTCCATCCCTGAGGCCAGCCCTGCCTTCTCCCTGGTGCTCTGTCATTTGCCAAACCCAAAAACTTTCTGATTGTAATTATAGTCTCTGTGAGTAAGGAGAAGGATGATGAACAAGGGGTACTGGTTCTTTGGACTTTACTCCATTCTGGCCTCTTGCCTCAATTTAACCCCTAAACTGAGAACTCTTTGAAAAAACATTCCTGCAACACGAAGTGATCACTTTTTGAATAACTTTCAAGCACATTCTCTATTAATATTAAAGGATCATTAAGTACTACAGCCAAGGGCTGTCTGCACTGTCATATTTAGGACAAAGAGATGAGGAAATTCTGGTAGACTCTGCTCTTAGCACTACTTAGAGCGCCTGCTGCTGCTTTACAGATCCTGCTGAGTATTTTGATTTTCTGATGTTATTACCTTTTTCTTTCTTAGGTATTTTTTATGCAATAAATTTGGATCATGTCATTCCCTTCCCCTAACACCACCTCCCATATCCTCCACAACTTCTACACAACCAATTTTATATTTGTTCTTTTGTGATTTCCTCCCCCCAAACACAACAAAACAAAGGTCTGAAGAAAAAGATGTCACAACAACAACAACACAAAGCCCAAACAAAACAAAAGTCCAACAACAACAACAAAAAAATCATGGGGTTGCTCTGGAGCATGGTTGAGGTCCTCCAGGGACAGTCATTGCAGAAAACCGATTGTCATATTACGGCAGGTATTAATTGAAAACAGTTTCTTAGTTTGGGTTACAACTCCATGTCCACTTCCCTCTCTCAGCTCTGGGATCCCATTTTACATGAACCTGTACAGGTCCTGCGTGTGCTGCCGCTATGCCTATGAGTTCTGTGCATCAATCGGTTTAATTTGGAAGAACTCTGATTCCTTAGAGTCCTCTGTTTCCTCTGGCTCTTCCAATCTTTCTACTTCCTCTTCCAAATATGTCACTGAGCCTTAAGGGGAAAGAGTTGATAGAATCACTCCATTTTAAATCCAAGTTCTGGGGGAGTCAAAGATGGTGGTGATGGGCATGCACCTTATCTGAGGGGGACAGAATCTCAAATTCCAAATTTGGTGAGTGAAGGGGCAGCTAAAGCCAGAGCATAGACATTGAGGCTTCCTATCTGAGAGGGAACAACCCCTGTTCTAGGACAGTTTGAAACAGGTCACCTGTGGACATCTTCTGGGAGTGAGAGTGGTGATTATTCAAACCCCTGCACTTCCCCTTGACCCAAGTAATTGCCTCCCTGCTTGGCAGAGAGAGTGGTGTTTGCCCCAAATACAATTTCTGCACTGAGAGACTGAGAAAGCAGAGGCTGGCCTTTCAGGTCTGTAGCTGCAGCAGGGTGGCAGCTAACCCAAGCAGGAGCCTCAGCTCAGTGACTGAGACAGCATATGCAGCTACTCCAAGTGTCTCCTTGCCTGGGAGCCAAAGAGTGGACACCACTGAGCTGATTGATCTCCTCCATTCTCATTTGCCCCTGAGGGCCCAAACCTCATTATTATGTTCTTGAAGAGAAAACACCACACAGTTGCCTTGGGAGATGAGTGCAAGCTTTCACTCTGCCCTGTGTGCTGATATCTCCACACCAGTGGGTGAAGATGACAGGTGGTAGCAGATAAAAAGATTTTTTATGTAAATGAAAGGAGAGTTTGTAAACAAACTGGGATCTCCATAACTATCTATTGAATGGGCAATCCTGGCACAGAGAAACTAAGTTGTGCATTAAATATTCAGGGTAGATTGAAACATAAAAGTAAGGGTTGTTGGCCAAAGGGGCCCAATGGGAATCTCCAAACAACCCAGGCTATTGCCAAGAGTGTATGTGCTCTCTACAAATTGATAGAAAAGCTTCATTGCTGAAGACCTCATGTACACAACTCATTAAAATGCTGAGTCAGTGTCAATATAGAGTCTTCACGCCTATGTTCCAATGTCTTTGGTACAGGAAGGTACTATTTGCTCTTAATAGAGAAACATAGACACCAAGCCAGAAACAGTACTCAGCTTCAAAGAAGGCAGTTAAACCCATTCCCTGCAAGAACTGTTTGGGTTTTTTTTTTCCTTTATCCTGGGGAGGAACTGCTTTGGTGAACAGCCCTTCATGGTCCTCCATCTCTTTAGGAGTAACACAAAGCTCAGAGCAGGCAGGAGCCTCCCTGGAATGTCTACAGTGAAATATGTCTTGAGACTTCCAGATCCAGGTGCTTTCTGGATCCTCCAGGTCTTTTGGGCTCAAAGCTGTGGAGTTATTACAGCCCCCTAATGTCCTGCTGTTTGCAAAGGCTGTGCCAATGTGGGTCCACCAAAAAAAAATCCCCAGTGCCCTCAGGATTGTGGTCCCCTTGTCTGCAGCTCAACGGGGTGAACCTGCACAGCTCAGGGATGATGGATTCTGGGAGATCAGGGAGGCGGGGAGGGGAGACAAAAGAACATGGTCTTCAGTATAGACCGCAGTGACTGACTGGAACTGAGAGGTGGAAGCTCCAGTGTCAACAATCTGTCAGTGAGGTGTTCACACATCCCTGTGCCAGTGAGACTCTTGTCTCCAGACACATGATGGCATAATTTGAGGGGCCCAGTTTCCCAGAAATTCCTGTGGTGGTACTTGAAGGTCTAACCTGGTTATAATTGTCCAACATCGACATTCGTTTTCTTCAGTTTTGGAACTTGGCAATAGCAAACAGTTGTTGATCAAACTTGCTGAAATGTGGTGATTTCACTAGTCTCACTATGCAAGCTCAGCTCAGATTAAGACCATCTTCTCTCCCCTACCTACCCTGTCTTGCTTGCCTGATATGGCTTTGGGGAAAAAATGATATTTATTCAGAAGACTTACTCCAGTATTTTTCCCAGTGCTAATGATAAAGGCTTAAAGTCACATGACAGGCATGGTAGAATGGGAAGGTGGTAAGAATCCAATTTCTACCATTCTAGAAACATTCATGAGGTCTTAAGATTGCATACACCAGGCTTATTAACAGAAAAAAATCTAGAAGAGGCCACCATCTAACCAAACAGGACTCTAAGTAGAGGAAGGGAGCATGAACTTATGTACAAAAACCTTGACATAAAATTCACACTGCCTACTAGATGTGCAGGGATATAGATAGAGCAGAGATTGAGGGACTGTCCAAACAATGCTCAGACATACCATGGGAGAGAACCACCCCCTAACACAATTAATGACACTCTGCTATGCTTACAGACAGGAGCCTAGCATAGCTGTCTGTTGAAAGGCTCCACACAGCAGCAGATGGAAACAAATGCAGAGACTCACAGCCAAATATTGGACAGAGAGCAAAGAGACTTGTGGAAGATCAGTAGGAAAGATAGAAGGACCAGAGGGAACAGGATCTCCACAAGAAAACCAACGCCCCAACCAAACTGGCCCAGGGGGGCTTGTGGAGACTGAAACACCAACAAAGGACTATGTACGGACTGGACCTATATACATGACTGACCACTTGGTCTTCATATGAGTCTCCTAGCAAGGGGAAAAAGGGCTGTCTCTGACAAGGACTCTTTTGCATGCCTTTCAATCACTTCCCCCCGATGAAGCTTTCTGGCAGGCCATTGTGGTAGAGGATGCACTCAGTCCTGATTGGACTTGATGTGCTGGGATGGGAAGGTGGTGATGGAATGTTCTCATTTTCTGAGGGGAAGTGGAAGGAGGAAATAGGAAAACCAGAAGGAGGATGAGATGGGAGGAGAGGTGGGAGGGGCCTAAAATTGGGAATAAATACATTTTTAAAAGAAAAAGATATTATTATAATATTTAATTTAACATTATTGTACATTACAACACTAAGACGAACCAGTTTGGTGGGAATGGCTGTAATCCAGTCTTTGGGATGCTGAGGCAGCTCAAGATCAGTCTGTGCTTACAGCCATGTCAGCCTAAGCTATAAAGCAAACGTTATGTCAACACAACTAAAATTGATAAGGGCAAAGCTGTCTGTAATATAAATACTTTAGCTCATACAGAATAGACACTGAATATAATTTCTACATTTCTCAGTCAGCATACAAGACATTAAAATATAGAAATCTCTGCTAATCAGAACATAAGGGCTGAAACCAACATAACCAAGTTCTAAAAATGGTTTAATATCTAGTAAAATGAATCATATGTCACTGTGAAATATATGTAGATGGAGAAAATAAAATCTACTCAATAGAAGAAAAGGAAGCAGGTCATAAGAATGAGAACAGTCTAGGTAGCTCTGATTTCCAGAGGGGAATTGTTGGCAAACCTAGAGCTACAAAGGTAGAGGACACGCTTGTGATGAGTATATAGATGAAGAGCCATGGAGCCACTGCTCCAGACCATCAGACTCTGAAAAATAACATCACAAAGAGTCATGAGAGAGAGGAAATGCCACTTGATAATATGTCTGGCTGGCAGCATATACCAATGTCTAATGAATATTCTAGGTACAGATCTGTTCAAGCCACTGCCTGATTTGATGTAGCAGTGCAAGTTGGAGCTTATGAGAATATTAACAGTCCAAAAGAGGATCAAGAAGAGAAGAACTTGCCCTGCTGTCTGTGGTTTGAGCTTTGTCCCAAGAGTAGTTCTGGGATTGATACTGACAGCCTGGACCCTGCTGAGAAGGGGCTGCAGACTGCAGGACCCAATGCCATCCTTGCCAGATAAACCACAGCTTTACAACCAATATCACTTAGGATTGTTCTGAAATGAAACACTGTGGCTATGTCTTCATTCCTTGCCACAATTAGTGATCATATTAGAAAATGCCGAGAGGATGACAATAACTTATACATGCTTTTCTCATTCTTAAAGGTGGAAGTATATACATGTTCCACAAATATTAAGCAGCCCCTCTCCACAAGGTGGTTTTTAATCTAGGTGAACATTAAAATTTCAAAAACTTCAAGCAAGGAGTATTTCATATGTTCTCCTGGAGAGGTCAACTTTGACCAGTAAAGGAATATGGTCTTGGTGTCCCTGTCAGATGCTATTTTATACTTCTTAGTGACTGTTGAGGTTTTTCCATTTCTTGCAGGTTGCTGATGGACAGCTTTGATCAAATATCCTTTGCCACACCACAATACACCAGGCAGTACACACAGGGCACTATGAGGAGCCTCCCTAAGGGGCCTGCAGGACAGGTATGCTGGATGATGTGTGGTCAGAGTTTTTCCTGGACCCTCAGTATATGCCTGAGATGGAGGCTATGCAGTCCCCAGAGGCTCAATGTCCTGTTATAATACTAGGAAACACTGTATGAGCTTCAGCAGGCAGCTCCCCTCTGTGCCTTCAGGACTGCTGTCCCTATGACCACAGCTGAACCCCATGTGGAGCCCTAAACTCTGAGTGCATGGCTGGCATGCAGAGGCCAGGTGACCTAGCAAATGACACATATTCTGTGTAGCCCTAATGTGTGAAAAGAAGTGAGAGCCAGTAGCTGTGGAACAATGTTTCTGAGGTATTTTTACAGAGTACCAAGCACAAGAGTGAGGTTCTCACATGGAGCTTGTTTTCCCAACCTTGATGAGAATTTCTGAAAGATGACATTTCCCTGAGCGTTCTTATTTATTTTGTGACCACATATCAATTTCTTGAGTGTGTTTAGAATTGCTTTACAATATTAATTCTAACCCATTCTTTAGTGCTTTTGCTGGCTGCTTTTCTAGCAGTGGTGAAAAGCTTCTTTCCCTGGTCTTCTCCACTTTGCAAAAAGCCTTCAGGTAAAGGATGCTTCCTAACATCCTTCTTATTCACTTACACTTCTGTCCATTGGTTTAGAATAGCCTCTGGGATAGATTAAGTGATTTACTTGAGTTTTTTGTTTGTTTGTTTTTAAATTTATTTATTTAAATTTATTTTTGGAATTTATTCACTCTACATCCTGATTGTAGCCCTATATCTTGTCAGCTCCTGGCCCTACACTCTGTCTCTCTTCCCCCCCCCCCTTCCCTTCCTCGCAGTCCTCAGGAATAGGGAGCCTCTCCCCCTACCATCTGACCCCAGCCTCTCAAGTCTCATCAGGGCTGCCTGCATCCTCTTCCTCAGTGGCCTGTCAAGACCACACTGCCAGGGGGAATTGATCAAAGACGGGCAACAGAGTCCATGTCAGAGACAGCCCCTGTGTAAATAAGGAGAGGAGTCAGAAGTACCTTAGAAGAAATAAGAAGGCAAAAAAGTTTGCAGGTCCTTGTAAAAGTTAAACTCGAGCATGCAGAAAAAATAAAATTCTAATTTTGGGTGCCTACATGCTCTCCTGCATTTCCTCATGATGGATGCCGAAAGCTAAACTACATGAGAGAAATAGTGAAATGGTGGGATAATAAGAATCCCTCCAAGTTCCTAGAGTCTAAAAGTCTTGAATTATCTACGACAAGCTGTCTGTAGAAGAAATAATATATTCTCCAATCAGTTTATTGCTGTGATACATTAGAATGGTAAAACAAAGCCATTCCAGTGTATAAAGCTTTAGACCATAAAGACCTGCATGTGAAAAGGAATTTATTATTTCTCAGGGGACAGAGCAGGGCTTAACTAGACAAACATCCCTGTCAATCAGGACAATGGGACTGAGAGCAGCATAACTAAGTACTAAAAATCCTTTAATATTTAGTATTGTGGAATAATGTGTCACTGTGGAACCTATGTAGAAGGAGAATATAAAATCTGCCCAATAAAAGAAAAGGAAGCAGGTCATGAGAGTGAGAATACTCCATGTAGCTCTGATTTCTGGCCTGGAATTATGTGCATACCTGGAGCTGTGAAGGTAAAGAACATGTGTGTGATGTTTATACAGATGGAGAGCCATAGACCCACTGCTCCAGCCCATGAGACCCTGAAAAATGACATCACGAAGAGTCATGAGAGAGAGGAAAAGCCACTTAACTGTGTGCCTGGATGGCAGCATATAACAATATCCAGTATATATCCCAACTACAGACCTGTTCATGCTACCGCCTGCTGTGATATAGTGAAGCAAGTTGGAGCTTATCAGGAAATTAAAGATCCAAAAGAGAAGGAGAAAGGCTAGAACATGCCATGCAGTCTGAGGTTTGAGCCTTCTCCAAAGGCTGGTCCTGGGACTGATGGTGATAGCCTGGACCACACTGAGGAGACAGGTGGTACAGATGGAGAGGCCACGGGCAACCCTTTCTAGATAAATTACAGTTTTGCAGCCAACATCACCTAGGAAGTTTCTGATATAAAAAACTGTGGCTACATTTCTGACTCCAATGCAATAAATAATAACTGTGTTCACAAAAGTCAAGTTGATTAGAATAACATCTATATTTTTTCTCTCAGGACCCATGAAAGCATACACATGTCTCACAAATATAAAGCTGTTCCCTAAAACCCCAAGTCCTGTAAGCGAAATGAAAATTATTCCCTCAATGAGGTCACTCCAAATTATCTTCATCACTAAAACTAGGAAAAACCTTCTGAGAAACATAAGAAAGTAAATATGGTGTAGTTTATGCCTGTGGGTTTTCTGTTTTCTTTAGTATCATGGGCAGCATAGTATATAATGCATCAGGTTCATTGTTTAGAGATGTCTCATTTTGTTCTTACACCTTCTGTTCTTGCTTTGACTGACATGGATACGATGATGAAAATTGTACATGAGCACCATGCTGATGCATTCACTGCCTTTCCAGAAGTGTTCTTTATGTTCTTCATCTCTAAATCTTTCCCATGAGAACGTCTACACAATGGACAGCATCACACAGTTTCTAAGCCATGATATTGAGTATCAGGTTAAATATCTCTGTTCTCTGATCTACTTTGCTGTTGTGCACACACTGATGTGTAAAGTAAGTATTGAGCTAATAGAAAGTTGTAGCTCTTCAAGAAAGTGAAATACTTGCCCAGATGGGGTTGCTTTCCAGGACAAGTCATGTGGCTTTTCTTTGTCTCCAACTCTGAAATGACCTTGGCAATAAATAATACATAGGTTAATTAGGTAGAACATCAGTGTGTCCATCTTCTTGCCTTGAGCAGGATGTTGTAATTAACTCCTATTCTCTATCATCTTATCTGCGAGAATATATTAAAGATAACACACCCCCACGACTTTTCTGCTTTTTTATGACAATTCTCTAAGAACATTCTCCCAACAAGGAAACATCAAATTTCAACTAGTGGTTTAGGCATTATTCTTGTGGACATCAAACAACAATACATTATATTTGATTTCTATAGTTCATCAAATTGGTGATTTTATCAGTCAGTAATACTACCTGATATAAATGACAAGTAACCTAATACCTCATCCTGATTTGTGTAATTTTATACACTGTACCGTTTTCTGCTTTCTGCTTCTGTTTGAACTTAAAATAAGGCTTACAATATGAATGAATTCATTTTGACTCCATTTTCACAAACCATAGTTTTATGTGGGAACCTTAAATCTGTTTGTCTTCCACAATTTAGTTTTCTCTGCTGCTCACCAAATTTATCTGTGAATTGCTTTCAGCTTCTCCTGAGCAAATGTAACAGTGGCACCCACCATGCCACAAGGGGACACGTGATGTTTTCCTGATCTGATTCCAGCCATGATCTTTCATAGCTAAGTGCTGCCCACAGGTCACAAATATGTCTCCTACAATTTCCCTGAACCCTAAGGTCTCTGCTGTCTGTTTGTATCACCCCTTTGTGCTGAAAAGACATGTGTGTCAGTTACCCTGTATACAGCCTGCTATGGAATGATATAAAAAATGGCTCATGCCTAAACCATTAACTGAGTGGTACAGTTGTACTATCCTATGTAAGCCACAGAGATGATCTAAAAGGCTATTCAGAAAAGATGTTCTGGTTGTTTTCTTTCCCTTAAAGTTCTGGGAGGTCAATCCAGTTTTAAATACTAATTCAGTAAATGGTTTCTTGGATGCCCAGGGGAGGTAAATGTTCAAGCTCCCAGAGACCCATTGATTATAATGAACTCCCTTTAATACATTTATCAGTCTATATCAGTTTCATTTCCCTTACCTCTATAATTATCTCTATGCCTGTGCATTATTAAATATATACTTCTTGGTTCTTTGAGATACCGATTACACATATTGAAATAAGGAAGCTGTCTTTGTTTCCTGAATAGTGTCACTTCTGGACTAGAAAAAAAAATATTCCTTTACATCAATTCAAGAAGATATCAGAGAGACATCTATATTTTGTTTTATTTGTTTTAATTTTATTTAATTTTAATTTTAGTCATTGTTGTGGGAGGAGTGTTTTACATGCACGCAGTTGTAGGCACTACTGTGTGCCCAGTGCTTGCAGATGTCAGAATAAGGCACTGGATACTTGAATCAAGAGTTGCACATGATTATTAGATGCTAATAATTGAATAAGGGAACTCTAGGAGAGCAGTACATATCCTTGACCACTGTCCTTCAAAGATGTGTGTGCATTTTAATTAGCTTTCACAAGCTTGTCATTTCCACCACATGAGAATCAATCAATTCAGCCTGTGTTATACATATTTTTTCAAAACTTGACTGAAATGAAAACTTTAGAGATGTAAAGTTCAGGACTCACAAAACACGTTTGTGACCACCTACTGTGAATTCAAATCCTTGCTTTTTCAATTCATATGTCTATATGAATTTTGAGCATATATGTATATATATATATAATTTTGAGCATATTTAATTGGCTTCTTTAAAAAGTATTTAATATTTAAATTATGTTTTGTTCAAAATAGGTTATGTTAGTAAGGCAATGAACTGGCATGAATAGTGCCTAGCAATGTTCCCATCATGCATTAAATAATATTTTTAAATAATATTTTTAAATCAATTGGTGTTAGTATATACTTCCCATGTCTGTTTTATGTACAATTCTCATATTCCATGGTTTACGTTGAATAAAGAAAGAGTGCTTCATCTCTAAAAGACTGAAGTCACCAGAAGTCATACAGCTCAGATCAATTTTTCAGTCTTTGAAGGGAAAATCACACAAAAATTGTACAGAAGCTGTGAGGGCAAGAGCTTCCTCCTCCAGGCTGCACTGCAGGTGTCTCTGTCTCCTACCACTGCCTGCACTGTGTAAAAAGCATCTTTAGCCCTGTGACCACATACACTATCCTCATGGACACGCCAACAATTCCCTTTTTTCATTTGGGAAATGATAGGTGACCTTCTCCCTGAATCCTGCCACTTTCCTTTTCCAGGTTCATAGGGATCCCACATCCTTCCCTCCCACTCTTCATCCCTCCCCAGATTTTTCTTATATCAAATGCAGCCCCATCTACTAAGACATGCAGCTCTCACCTCTTCAGTCTGTGCAGGACTCAGGGTAGGTGTCCTACAGCACCAGCCAGGCCCTTTATCAGCCTCAAGTCCCTGTGCTCAAGCAAGGTGTCAGGATGTCACACTCAGGAGTTTGGCTTGTCATGGGAAAAGGTTGCTTCTGTCTCCATCCCTGAGGCCAGCCCTGTCTTTTCCCTGGTGCTCGGTCCTTTGTTGAACCCCAAAAGGTTCTGACTGTAATTGTAATTCAGATTGTAAGAGGAAATTAACAAAGCTCTCAAAGAAATACAGGCAAATACAGCCAGACAAGTAGAGGAGCATGTAGAAGCACAGGTAATGGATATAGAGAGGAAATGACCAAAAAAATAGAGGTCATCATGGAAGACAGGAATCCACATTCAAACATATGTAGGAAATGGTGCAAGATATGAAAACAGAATTGAAATCAATAAAGAAAACACAGACAAAGAAAATCCTGGAGATGGAGAACTTGTAGAAAAGATCAGGAAACACAAAAGTAAGCATCACCAACAGAATAGAAGAGATGGAAGAGAGAATCTCAGGCACTGAAAATACAATTGCAGAAATTGATACATCTCTCAAAGGAAAAGTGAAATCAGATAAGCTCCAAACAGCAAACATCCAAGAAATAAAGGACACCATGAAAAGACGAAATCTTAGAATAGTAAGAATTCATGAAAAAGACAATTCCAGGCTACAAGGTTCAGAAAATATTTTCAAGAAAATCATAGAAGAAAAATTTCCCAATTTAACGAAAGAGATGTCCATAAACATACAAGAGGCCTACAGAACACCAAATAGAGGAGACCCAAAAAGAAACTCCTCACATCACATAATAGTCAAAACACTAAATCTACAGAACAAGGAAAAATATTAAAAGCAGCAAGGGGAAAATGCCAAGCAACATATAAAGATATACATATCAGAATCACACCAGATTTCTCAACAGAAACTATTGAACAGAAAGGCCTGGTCCAATGTCATGCAGACTCTAAGAGACCACAGATGCCATCCCAGATTACTATACCCAGCAAACCTTTCAATCAACACAGATGGAGAAAACAAAATATTCCATGACAAAACTAAACTTAAACAATATCTGCACAGCAACCCAGCCCTAGAGAAGATACTAGAAGGAAAGCTCCAATCCAATGAAATCAAATGCACCCAAAAAAACATAGGATAAAGATAACTTCACAACAACAACAAAAAATTAAAGGCAAACGAGCACACAAAAAAACTATCACCTCCAACTCCACCATAAAAGAAACTAACATTCATTGGTCACTATTATCTATCAACATCAATGGACTCAACTCTTCAAAAAAGAGACACAGACTATCAGATTGGTTGTGGAAACAGGATCCAACATTCTGCTGCGTCCAAGAAACACACCTTCTGCAGCAAAGATAAACACTACCTCAGAATAAATGGCTGGAAAAGTGTTTTCAAGCAACGGATACAGAAAAGAAGCTGGGGTAGCTATCCTGATATCTAATAAAATAGACTTTCAACCAAAATTAATCAAAAAATGAGGAGAGGCACTTCATTCATCAAAGGAAAAAAACCACCAGAAAGACATCACATCCTGAACATCTATGCCACAAATACAAAAGCACAAGTACTTGTAATAAACATTATTAAAGCTTAAACCACACATCGGTCCCAACACCTTAATAGTGGGAGACTTCAACACTCCACTCTCAACAAGGGACAGATCATCTATAGAGAAGCTAAATAGGAAAATAATCACATTTACAGAGGTCCTAAATCAATTGGACCTAATAGATGTCTATAGAACTTTTCAATCAAACTCAAAAGAGAATACCTTCTTTTCAGCACCTTTGGAAACTTCTCCAAAATTGACCATTAGTAGGGTACAAAGCAAGCCTCAACAGATACAAGAAGATCGAAATAATCCGGTGTATCCTATCAGAGCACCATGGCCTAAACTAGACCTCAACAACAGCAGAAATAAAAGAAAGCTTATATGGAAACTACACAACTCTGAACTCAATGACAGCTTGGTCAGGGAAGAAATGAAAAAAGAAATTAGAGACTTGCTAAAATTCAATGAAATTGAATGCACAACTTACCCAAACTTGTAGGACACAATGAAAGCAATGCTAAGAGGAAAGTTTATAGCACTAAGTGCCTCCAGAGAGAAGTTTGAGACATCTCATAAAAACAACTTAATGGCACTCCTAAAAGCAGTAGAAAAAAAAAGAGGCAGACACACCCAAGAGGAGTAGAAGATTGGAAATAATCAAAATCGGAGTTGAAATCAATGATTTAGAAACAAAGAAAACAATTCAAAGAATCAACGAGACCAAGAGCAGGTTCTTTGAGAAATTCACAAGATAGACAAATCCTTAGCCAAACTAATTAAAAGGCAAAAAGAAACTATTCAAATCAGCAAAATCAGAAACAAAAAGGGGGACATAACAACAGACACTGAGGAAATCCAAACAATCATAAGGTCTTACTACAAAAGCCTATATGCCACAAAATTTGAAAATCTAAATCAAAAGGGCAATTTTCTCGAAAAATTCCATCTACCAAAATTAAATCAAGATCAGGTAAATAGAATAATCCTATATCCCCCAAGGAAATTGAAGGAGTCATCAACAGTCTCTCTTCCACAAAAACAAAAACAAAAACAAAAAACAGGACCAGGACCAGATGATTTCAGCACAGAATTCTACCAGACCTTCAAATAAGAGCTAACACCAATTCTCTTCAAACTATTCCACAAAATAGAAACAGAAGGAACACTACCAAACTCATTCTATGAAGTCACAGTTACCTTGATACTAAACCAAACAAAGACCCAACAAAAAAGAGAACTTCAGACCTATCTCTCTTGTGAACATTGATGCAAAAATACTCAATAAAATACTTGCAAACCGCATCCAAGAACACATCAAAGATATCAGTTACCATGACCAAGTAGGCTTCATCCCAGGCATGCAAGGGTGGTTCAATATATGGAAATCCATAAATGTAATCTACCATATAAACAAATAAACAAACAAAGGAGAAAAACCACATGGTTTTCTCCTTCAATGGTGAAAAAGCATTTTACAAATTCCAACATCCATTCATATTTAAAGTCTTGGAGAGATCAGGGATACAAGGCACGTACCTAAACATAATAAAGACAATATACAGCAAGCCTATGGCCAATATCAAACTAAAAGGAGAGAAACTAAAATCAATCTCACTGAAATCAGGGACAAGGGAAGGCTGTTCACTCTCTCCACACCTCTTCAAAATAGTATTTGCAATCCTAGATAGAGCAATAAGACAACTAAAGGAGATCAAGGGGATACAAATCAGAAAGGAAGAGGTCAAACTCTCACTGTTTGCAGATAATAGTATAGTATACATGAGTGATGCTAAAAATTCAAGGAAACAACTCCTTCAGCTGATGAACACCATCATCAAAGTGGCTGGATGCAAAATTAACTCGAAAAATCAGTAGCCCTCCTATATACGAAAGACAAAAGGGGCCGAGAATGAAATTATGGAAACTGCACCCTTCAGAATAGTCACAAATAACAAAGTACCTTGCTGTGACTCTAATCAAGCAAGTGAAAGACCTATTTGAAAAAAACTTAAAGTCTCAGAAGAAAGAAATTGAAGAAAATATCAGAAGATGGAAAGATCTTTCATGCTCATGGATCAGTAGGATTAACAGTAAAAGCGGTCATCCTGTGAAAAGAAATCTACAGATTCAGTGCAATTCCCAACAAAATACTAACACAATTCTTTACAGACCTACCTTGAAAAAAAATTCTCAACTTCATATGGAAAACAAAATACCCAGAATTGCTAAAACAACCCTGTACAACAACAGATCATCTAGAGGTATCTCCATCCCTGACTTCAAGCTATACTACAGAGGAAATGTTATAAAAATTACATAGTACTGGCATAGAAACAGAATGGTGGAGCACTGGAACCAAATAGAAGACACAAAAATAAACCCACACACCTATCTATACTTGGTTTTTTACAAAGAAGCCAAAACCATACAACGGAAAAAAACAAAGCATCTTCAACAAATAGTGCTGATCTAACTTGATGTCTACATATAGAAAAATGCAAATAGATCCATACTTATCACCCTGCAGAAAACTAAAGGCCAGGTGGATCAAAGACCTCAACATAAAAGCAAACACACTAAATCTGTTAGAAGGAAGGAAGAATCTTGAACTCATTGGCACAGAACACCAACAGCACAGACTCTAAGATCAACAATCAATAAATGGGACCGCATGAACTTGTAAAGCTTCTGTGAAAGCAAAGCACACTGTCATCAGAACAAAATGACAGCCTACAGATTGGGAAAGGATCTTCACCAACCGTATATCTGACAGAGGGCTAATATCCACTATATATAAAGAACTCAAAAAGTTAAAAAGCAACAAATCAAGTAATCCAATTAATAAATGGGGTATGGAGCTAAACTTAGAATTCTCTGTAGAGGACTGTGGAAGGGCAGAAAAACACTTAAAGAAATGCTCAGCGTCCTTAGCCATCAGGGAGATGCAAAACAAAATGACCCTGAGATTTCATGTCAGAATGGCTAAAACCAAAAACTCACATAACAACACATGCTGGAGAGGATGTGGAAAAAAGAAACCCTTCTCCATGGCTGGTGGGAATGTAAACCACTCTGGAAATCAATTTGGCATTTTCTTAGACAATTAAAAATAGTGATTCCTCAAAATCCAGCTATACCACTCCTAGGCATATACCCAAAAGATGTTCAAGTACACAACAAGGACATTTGCTCAACTATGTTCATAGCTGCTTTATTTGTAATAGCCAGAACCTGGAAACAACCCAGATGTCCCTCAGTTGAGGAATGGATACAGAAATTGTGGTACTTTTACACAACAGAATACTACTCAGCAATTAAAAATGAGGAAATCATGAAATTTGCAGGTAAATGGTGGGACCTTGAAAAGATCATCCTGAGGTAGGTATCCCAAAAGCAGAAAGACACACATGGTATATACTCACTTATATAGACAAATAAGATAGGATAAACATACTGAAGATAAACAAGAAAGAGGACCTGGGGTAAGATGATCAATCCTCACTTAGAAAGACAAATGGGATGGGCATTGGATGTAGGAGAAAACAAGTAGCAGGACAAGAGCCTACCACAGAGGGCCTCAGAAAGACTCTACCTAGCAGTGTATCAAAGCAAATATTAAGATACATAACCAACCCTTTGGCAGAGTGCAGGGAATCATATGAAAGAAGGGGACAGGAGCTGGAGAGGAAAGGAGCTCTGCAAGGACCAAATATAGCATGGTACAGGGGTCATTTATGAGACTGTTTCTCCAACCAAGGACCATGTATGGATACAACCTAGAACCCCTGCTTGGATATAGCCCATGGTAGCTCAGTATCCAACTGGAAACCTAGTAAGGGGAACAGGGACTATTTTGGACATGAACTCAATGGCTGGCTCTTCGAACCCTCCCCCCTCTGAGGGAGGAGAAACCTTGCTAGGCCACAGAAGAGGACATTGCAGCCATTCCTGAAGAGACCTGATAAGCTAGAGTTAGATGGAAGGGGAGGAGGTCCTCCCCTATCAGTGGACTTGGAAAGGGGCAGGGAGAAGAGGAAGGGATGGGGAGATAGGGAGGTAATGCAAAAGGGCTATGGCTGAGATACAAAGTACATAACATGTGTTTAATATAAAATAAAAATGTTAGCTCCATATCCCATTTTTAATGGATTACTTGATTTGTTGCTTTTTAATTTCTTGAGTTCTTTATATATATTGGATATAAGCCCTCTGTCAGATATAGGGTTTGTGAAAATCCTTTCCCAGTCTCTAGGCTGTCATTTGGTTTTGATGTCAGTGTCTTTTGCTTTACAGAAGCTTTTCAGCTTCATGAGGTCCCACTTATTGATTGTTGATCTTAGAGCCTGTGCTGTTGGTGTTCTATTCAGGAAGAAGTCTCCTGTGCCAATGAGTTCTAGGGTCTTCCCCACTTTTTCTTCTAACCAATTTAGTGTATCTGCTTTTATGTTGAGGTCTTTGATCCACTTGGACTTTAGCTTTGTGCACAGTGATAAATATGGATCTATTTTCATTTTTCTGCATACAGATATCCAGTTGGACCAGCACCATTTGTCGAAGATGCTGTCCTTTTTCCATTGAATCGTTCTCTGTAGAGGACTGTAGAATAGTAAAAAAACACTTAAAGAAATGTTCAACGTCCTTAGCCATCAGGGAGATGCAAATCAAAATGACCTTGAGATTTCACCTTATACCTGTCAGAATAGCTAAGATCAAAAACTCAAGTGACAACACATGCTGGAGAGGATGTGGAGAAAGAGGAACCCTCCTCCATTGCTGGTGGGAATGTAAGCTGGTACAACCACTCTGAAAATCAATTTGGCATTTTCTTAGACAATTAAAAATAGTGATTCTTCAAAATCCAGCTATACCACTCTTAGGCATATACCCAAAAGATGTTCAAGTACACAACAAGGACATTTGCTCAACTATGTTCATAGCTGCTTTATTTGTAATAGCCAGAACCTGGAAACAACCCAGATGTCCCTCAGTTGAGGAATGGATACAGAAATTGTGGTACTTTTACACAAT
>CM053760.1:46613228-46628359 GCA_028658305.1 Pachyuromys duprasi
CCTTCTATATAGTCCCTAATTTGAAAACATAACTCCATTTAGCAAAAATAAACATTTAGGGAAAAGCTGTAATCTGTTAGTAACTCAAAAGCGATTTGTCTAGGGCTTAAACACAGAATGGGAGGAAGGACCTAGGAAGCACTTAAACAACCCATTAGCAGAAAGTTATTTATTTGGTGGTGTCATGGAACACATTTTTGAAGAGCTGTAAACAAATGTCTACTTGCCAGAGACAGGAAACCAAGGGTAGACAAAAGCACAGACACCACCAAAGTACAACTTGGTAAACCAATAAGTATTGCAGCATGTTTTTGTGCACTATGTATTCAAAAGCTGGTTTCAGTACCCAATCTGGATGCAGTCCAGACTTTGGCATGGTCATTATTATGAAGGATCTCCTGTCTTGGTGTGTCCTCAATCTTGTTTTACATCATGCTTTGATTGGTCAAATAAAGAGCTGAATGGCCAATAGCTGGTCTTGACAGTTAAGGCAGGATTTCCGGTGCCCAGGGAGAGAGAGGGTCTCAGGTGAGGACTGGGGTATCACCATCAGAACAGGGATGAAGGGAGTGCCAGAGTAAAACTAAGATGGCAGGCATTGGGCCATATGGCTCTGAAATAGGCCAGACCCAATTGTTGGGGTAGACTAGCTAAGTATCTGCCCAGCTATGGTGTCTGAAGCTTTTAATAAACATAAAGGTCTCCATGTCGCTAAGCAGGCAAAGGCAGGCCTAGAAAAACCTTGAATTTTACGAATAAGTTATATTGTGGTTACTTAATATGTGTATTAATGGATGAAGAGTTACAATACACAGATGACTCAAAGGAAATGACAGCTCACAAAAGCTGAAGATCTGGAATATACTGCACATCTGGTAAATAGCTCAACAAGTCATAGGGTGTCTTGTCCATGTAGTGCAGTTGGTCTGAGCCTGTCCCTAGCAACTTGGTTGGTCTCTGAATGTTTCAAACAAACGGACTTGTATGAAAAGGTCTTTCAGTAGTCTGTTTATATATACATAAGGAGAGGCAAGGACTAGTGAGTAAGTCAGTTTCAGGAATTTCCTGAAGCTATTGAGTTGTTTACATTGGAAGAATGAGCCTCCCTGAAGGATGGAATGTTTCACAGGGCTCCCCTAAAATTTACTGTTCTTTTACCTCCCTTTTAACATCCTGTGTTTAAGGAGCCTCCCTCCATGAAGGTTTTTATTCTTAGAGGAGGCAGCTACAGAACAGGTGTGAAGAGTGAAAAGGAAGAGGCATCTGAAGCTATTGCTCAGGATCACATTGGTTTTGAAAACTGACTATGCAATACTGTCCATAGTGAGCATTTATCTAGGAAGGAAATGATCATGTAATTATAGGACTGAGGTTGCTCAGAGATTCATCATGACAAGAATAAATTTAGTAAAAAGAGGCTTTAATAATACTGGCCAGGATGAACCAGAGAATTCTCTGGATTAGGCCTTGGCTACAGTTAGTCCAAGGATTTGAAAGGCAAGGTTTATAAAATTATAATTTTGGGGAGCCAGGTTAACTCATCTTGACTGGGTACAAGCAAAGCGTTGTTTCCTAACTAGTATCCAGCAGGTGCCTCAGCCATGCCATGAAGCAAACATTTCCTACAAAACAAGAACTTAGGAGTTAGCCTGTTTATACTGTAACCCATTACTTTTTAAGAATAGTGAAGCAGTAAAATATTTTGCAGAGATCAGCAGTTTTAAGAATAACGACTGCACTGGGAAGTTGTATGTTTTGGGCAAGTTAGCTGGCAGGGTACATACAAGATAGGAGTAACTTACTCATGGCTTACAAGTTTAAAACAATCTTGTTTATTTTATTTTTATTAATTACAGTATATTCACCTTGTATACTCTCCCACCCCGTAGAACCCTCTCTCCTCCCCTCCCAATTCCACCCTCCTTCCACTGTCTCCACCCATGTCCCTCCCGAAGTCCACTGATTGGGGAGGTCCTCCTTCCCTTCCTTCTGATCCTAGTCTATCAGGTCTCATCATGAGTGGCTACATTATCTTCCTCTGTGGCCTGGTAAGGCTGCTCCACTCTCAGGGGGAGGTGATCTAAGAGCAGGCCAATCAGTTCATGTCAGAGACAGTCCCTGTTCCCATTACTATGGAACCCATTTGGACACTGAACTGCCATGGGTTACATCTGTGGTTCTAGGTTATCTTTATGAATGGTCCTTGGCTGGAGTAAGCCTCAGAAAAGACTCCTGTTCCCAGAATGTTTGGTTCTGTTGCTCTCCTTGCAGAGCTGCTGTCCTCTCCAGGTCTTACTATCTTCCCCTTCTTTCATAAGATTCCCTGCACTCTGCCCAAAGTTTGGTTATGAGTCTCAGCATCTACTCTGATACCCTGGAGAGTAGAGCCTTTCAGAGGCTCTTTGTGATAGGCTTCTGACCTGTTCCCTGTTTTCTCCTTCTGATATCCATCCTTTCTGAATAGGGATTGAACATCTTAGCCAGAGTCCTCCTCTTGATTAGTTTCTTTACCTGTACCTATCTTAGTATGTTTATCCAATATTAAATAACTAATATCCAGTTATGAGTGAGTATATGCCCTGTGTGTCTTTCTGCTTCTGGGATACCTCACTGAGGAGGATCTTTTCCAGTTCCCACCATTTCATGATTGCCTTGTTTTTTATTGCTGAGTCCATTGTATAGATGTACCACAATTTCTGTATCCATTCTTCAACTGAGGGTCATCTGGGTTGTTTCCAGCTTCTAGCTATTACAAATAAAGGTGCTACAAACATGATTGAGCAAATGTCCTTGTTGTATACTTGAGCATCTTTTTGATATATGCCTAGGAGTGCCATAGCTGAATCTTGAGGCAGCACTATTCTTAATTGTCGGAGAAAGTGCCAGATTGATTTCCAAAGTGGTTGTACAAGTGTACATTCCCACCAGCAGTGGAGTAGGGTTCCCCTTTCTCCACATCCTTTTCAGCATGTGTTGTCACTAGAGTTTTTGATCTTAGCCATTCTAATGGGTGTAAGGTGAAATCTCAGGGTTGTTTTGATTTGCATTTCCCTGATGACTAAGTGCATTGAGTATTTCTTAAATGTTTCTCTGCCATTCGAAATTCTTCTATTGAGAATTCTGTTTCGCTCTGTACCCCATTTTTAATGTAATTTATTTATTTTATATTAATCACAGGTTAGGTACTTTGTATCCCAGGCATAGCCCCCTCCCTCATTCCCTCCAACTCTCCCCATCCCTCCCTCAACTCCTCCCTGCCCCCTCCAAGTCCACTGATGGGGGAGGACCTCCTCCCCTTCCATCCAACACTACTTTATCTTGTCTCTTCCAGGCTGGCTGCAATGACCTCTTCTAGGATCTAGCTAGGCTGTTACTCCCAGGTGTATGTGGGGGAGGGTCGAACAGCCAGCCATTGAGTTCATGACAGAAATAGTCCCTGTTCCCTTTACTAGGGTCTCCAGTTGGATACTGAGCTACCATGGGTCACATCTGAGCAGGGGTTCTAGGTTATATCCATACATGGTCCTTGGTTGGAGAAACCGTCTTGTAAAAGACCCCTGTTCCCTGATCTATTTGGTCTTTGTGGAGTTCTTGTTCTGCCCAATTCTTACTAACTCCCCCTATTTTCATTATTATTCCCTGCCCTTTGATACATTGCTATATAGATTCTTTCAGAGGCCCACTTTGGTATGCTCCTGTCCTGTTGCTTGTTTTTTCTCCTACATTCAATGTCCATCCCATTTGTCCATCTAAACGAGCATTGATCATCTCAACCTGGGTCCTCCTTCTTGTTTATCTTCCCTAGATGTATAGATTTCAGCATGACCTTCCTATCCTATAGGTCTATATAAGTGAGTATATACCATATGTTTCTTTCTGCTTTTGGGATACCTCACTCAGGATGATCATTTCCAGGTCCCACCATTTGCCTGCGAATTTCATGATTTCCTCGTTTTTAATTGATAAATAGTATTCCATTGTGTAAAAGTACCACAATTTCTGTATCCATTCCTCACCTGAGGGACATCTGGGTTGTTTCCAGGTTCTGGCTATTACAAATAAAGCAGCTATGAACATAGTTGAGCAAATGTCCTTGTTGTGTACTTGAGCATCTTTTGGATATATGCCTAAGAGTGGTATAGCTGGGTCTTGAGAAATTACTATCCCTAATTGTCTAAGAAAGCGCCAAATTGATTTCCAGAGTGGTTGTACAAGTTTGCATTCCCACCAGCAATGGAGGAGGGTTTCTCTTTCTCCACAACCTCTCCAGCATGCCTTGTCACTTGAGTTTTTGATCTTAGCCATTCTGGTGGATGTAAGGTGAAATCTCAGGGTCGTTTTGATTTGCATCTCCCTGATGGCTAATGCTCAACGTCCTTAGCCATCAGGGAGATGCACCCCATTTTTAATTGGATTAACTGATTTGTTGCTGTTTAACTTATTGAGTTCTTCATATATTCTGGATATTAGCCCTCTGTCAGGTATAGGGTTGGTGAAGATCCTTTCTCAATCTGAAGGCAGTGTTTTTGTTCTGAGGACAGTGTCCTTTGCTTTACAGAAGCTTTTCAGTTTCATGAGATGCAGCCAAACAGTTTGTGGCCTTTACAGAGGAAATAACAATAGTGGTTTTTTTTACACATAATAAATCCTGGGAAAAAGAAGTCTTTTCCAAAGAGAAAACACTGGCCTCAAATTTACTTGTTGTATACTTAGGTTCAGTGTGCTCTAAGGAAGGTGTGATAACAGGAAGGACATAACATCTGTTCAGAGAAATTGTTCAAACTGGGTCATACCTAAAACCATGTCTGTTGTTTGTTTAATTTGTTTTTTAGTCCAAGCTAATTGCTTTTCTTTTGCACTTGTAACTTGCCAGCTTGCTCCTACTTGCCAGCCACAAAAACCATCTAAAGGAATACGGAGTGTTTTGGTGCATGCACATCCTCTCCAGAGACAAGTGCTGCTTGGCCATAATAAAGTTTTGAGCATCTCCATCAGCAGGGGTTGGGGATTTTTTCTTTGCAGTGTTGACTGACAATCTTATCAGGCTATAACACAAGCCTTTCCAGCACAGAAAATTATCTTCTACACACAATTTTCACCATCACAATATAGATTTTAGAACTGAGGGACACTAACAAAGATTCATTTGGAGGTGGGTGGTGGTGACACACTCCTTTAATCCCAGCCCTCAAGAAACAGAGGTATTCGGATCTCTGAATGTCTGAGGCTACCCTGGTCCTGGATACATGTCTTCAATACACACACACACACACACACACACACACACACACACACACACACACAAAGACATCTTCAGAACTGGAGAAATGGCTCAGAGGTTAAAAGCACAGGCTGCCCTTCTGAAGGTCCTGAGTTCATTTCTCAGCAACCACATGTTGGCTCACAACAGTCTATAACGAGTTCTGGTGCCCTCTTCTGGCCTATAGGTGTCCATGCAGGCAGAACACCATACATAATAAATAAATAAATCTTTAAAAAAAAGAAAAGAGGAAAAATACAATCCAACAAAAAATATTTGTTTTGAAAGGCAAGTAGATGCATTAGCATGAGGTTTATGTCTAAAATCTCACCATCATCCCCAATGTCATTGAAAATAGGAGAATGAAAAAGAATAAAAGCAGAGAAGGCAATCAGGTGCCTACTAGAAAACAATCATGTACATTTTCATAATTCAGAAACTTCTCGCTGAATACAGAGATAGTCATGGCGATGATGTCAGCTTCACTCATCTGTGTTTCTCAACATGTACTTCCCTAGTTCTCACCATGAAGTCAAAAGATGGTTTCGAGTGACCTCATCCACAAATAATCTATCTTCCTTTCTCTTATTGGGTTTGGAATTTTTAGGAAACATCTTTATATTTGTGAGACATGTGCATACATTTATCATTGGTTCTGAGAAATAAACCTATAGACTTTATCTTCACTCATCTGGCCTTTTCAAATGCAATTATTATTTGTACTTCAGGGGTCAGATATGTAGCCACAAAACTTCATATCAAAAACCTACATGATGTGGGTTGGAAAACTGTGGTTTATCTGGCAAGAGTGGCCTGGGGCCTTTCCATCTGCACCACCTGTATCCTTAGCGTGTCCCAGGCTGTCACCATCAGTCCCAGGACCTCCTTGTACAGAAAGCTCAAACCACAGGCTGCATGGAAAGTTCTTCCCTTTCTCCTCCTCCTTTGGATCTTTAATGCTCTCATAAGCTCCAACTTGCTTCATCACATCACAGCAGGCAGCAGTGTTAATAAATCTAGAGTTGGGGTGATTGATGGGTATTGCTACTTGCTGCAGTCCAGGTTGACAGTTAAGTGGCTTTTCCTCTCTCTCCTGGCTCTTCGTGATGTCATCTTTCAGAGTCTGATGGGCTTAGCAGTTCATACATCACTCTCCACTTGTATAAATATCACAAGCGTGTCCTCTCCCTTTTCAGTTCCAGGTTTACAAATAGTGCCAGCCCAGAAATCCGAGCTACATGGAGTATTCTCATTCTTATGACCTGTTTCCTCTTCTATTACTTTGGAGATTTCATTTTCTCCTTCTACATTGGCTCAGTCTTGACCTTTGACTCCATAATAGTAAATAGTAAAATGTTTCTAGGACTTGGCTATGCTGCTTTCAGCCCCTTTGTCCTGCTAATAAAGGATTTCCACCTGGTGTGCTGCTGGCACAGTCAATGAGGAGTCTAGGAAACAGCTTTCTGTAATAATCCCTCCAGTAACTAAAAGTTATAATTTACTTAGACTTTACGCAGAAAAAGATCCTTTTCTAGTATAATTGCTATTGTTTTCTAAGAGTAGAATGCTGTACAGAATGCTTGGGCAAAATCATGGCAAAACAAAGATCACCAGCAAACCACACTCAAGAAAATATACACAACACTTACAAGTGTAGATAAATAAGAGTTAGTGTCTACACAGTGACAATCTGGGATGTTCCAAAGTATCTCATTATTGAAATGGATTGTTGTTGAATAAATCCAGTGATATGATTAATCCCATAAAGACAAAATACATTTATTTCACATTATTTCACTAGAGTCATAAATGTACTCAAAATTTTTCAATAGCCACCATTAAGAAAATAATTTTTCTGGAGCTTTTTGGAAATTTAAATGAGGATTTTCACAACTTGATATGAAGTAACCATTGTAAAACTGTAGCTAAGGTCATATTCCATCCTAACATATGATACACCTCTAAATATGGAAATAGATTGAGATGTTTACTATGGCCCTTTATTTCTGTTCTGGGTTGTCCTAATCATTGTATTAAACATGAAAAAGAGTAAGAGAATAAATGGTCCACTATCCACACTTATCATGACTATGACTGTATATAAAAAAATCACAATGAAAAATAAATATATCAAGTTCAGATTTGGCTGATCTAAACCCATCTAAGAATGAGTATATGAGGTGAGGGAGGGTGGGTAGGAATGGGAGGGCATGAGGGAGGGGGCTACAGCTGGGATACTGTTGGACTCCCGAGGTAGGGAGACCCTCCGTTCCTGGGGATAGACGCCAGACCCCAATAATCAACGAAGATGAGAGCTTGATGCAACAGCAAGAGGTTTTACTCAGTAGCCAGTGCATCAGGGCTCTGCACACAGCTCCCATGCTAGGGGGTGGTGGAGAGCTTTGAGCAGCAGAATTACAGAGTTTATCAAGGCAAAACCCGCAAAACAGGAGGGGGTCTAGAGGTAAGGGACTTTTCTAACAGGGCAATCAGTGATTGGCTGAGCCCAGGTGTGGTGACTAGGGGACGGTTAGGGACTGTTTGCACTTCTCAGTCCAGGAACAAAGAAGGACATTTCTTAGAAATGTAAAGCTCACAAGTTTAAGTTCCCATGGTTAGGGCCAAGTTAAAATTTTCTACCCTTACATTCCCCCCTCCTTCTAGTAACTGCTTCAATCATGAAGCTGTGGGGTGAAGGTTTTTCTTGGGATCCCCCTCCCCCGCCCTCCTTGATTTAGCATTTCAGTCTGTAAGGTGAGATTTGGGCCGAAGGTCCATCTTCTGGAGCTTTTTCAGTGTTGACAATTGGACCGTTGGCATCAGGGGCTAGGGAGGCTGAGATGCCAGTCAAAGGCTGGACAATGGGGCAGTCCCAAGCATCTTGTTAGTTGATCCAATCGAAGACATGGGGAGCAATCTTGTCAGTGTTTTAGCTCACAGTCCATAGCTGATCCGGGGATAGAGTCAACCAGGTGAAGAACTGCTGAGATAAATTTAGACTAGAGACAGAAGTTAAGATTTGTCAGATAGTAAGAATACTATAGTAAAGGCTATGGCTTTTGGGTCAGATATACACATTAAACAGATGTTTTTAACATGACAAGAAGCACCTTTAAGTTTATCTCCAGAAGACAACCAAAAGGAAATTAAAAATTTAAACTGGTAACTGAATAATCTTAAGACACAGGCAACTGACATGAAGCCTATGAGTAAGGCAAACCTGTTTGTCTTTTTAAACAAGAGATCTAGTACCTAGTAGTTTTAGCTAGACAATGAACTGTCCAACAAGCTGACAGTGGCTCTAATTGTCTGCTCTCTAGCTGAAAAGCTACCATTAGCTTAGCATAGCTGTCAAGGTGATCAGAGACCTGAGAAGGATAAATTATAAGCTAAATAAATATATTAATCTATGTACCAATTAAGATGACAGAGATGGCTAGTCCATCACCTAGGCAGTGTCCCTGGCTCCTGTGGTCTCATGGCATCATGAGCAGAGGTGGTCCAACCAGGCACAAATGAGAGACTGCTTCTGTGGAAATAGGGACACAAGAGAGATTGATCTCACCTTGCCTCTTGAAATGTGAAACAATGGCTCTCCAGGTCTGTTGGATTATCGGGAGGGAAGTGGCAGAGGGGAAGAGCCAGGCAGCTCTGCCAGTTCCACACCTGATGTCTCCTGCCGCACAGCCAGCCGAGCCCTAGCCCTGTGGTGTTTCTCCAGCCACCCGCAAGCACTCCTGCCAGGGCATGTGGGACCTTCCCATTCTGCAGTGGCCTCCTCTTGAGACCAGCAGCAGTCCCTGGCAGATCGCAGCACAGAGCTCCAAAGTCAGAACTGGACTTCTCTAAAGAACTGGACTCCATCCGAGTCTACCAGATAGGAGGTGTCCGAGTATCCTTGGCACCCCCTAACCTCTTGGAGTATCCTCCAGGGCTACGACCTGTGGTCCTCTGGGCATGTCTGCTGACCACCGCTCACAACTTCAGCAAGTCACTTGAGCAGTTGCAAACCGAAAGCTTGCAAACCGAAAGCATATTGAAACAGACGAAACAGACAGCACAGAGACAAACGTTTTTCACCTTTTCTCATCTCCAAGGTCGAATTCATGAATCAGGGGTCTGTGCTCATCCCGGACGAGCCCCCAGATGTTGGACTCTCGAGTTAGGGAGACCCTCCGTTCCTCAGGATAGATGCCAGACCCCAATAACCAACGAAGACTAGAGCTTGATGCAACAGCAAGTAGCCGGCGTGCCAGGGCTCTGCACACAGCTCCCATGTTAGGGGGTTTGGGGATGGAGAGCCCTGAGCAGCAGAATCACAGAGTTTATAAAGGCAAAAACCGCAAAACAGGAGTGGGTCTAGGGATAAGGGACTTTTCTAATGGGGGCGGTCAGTGATTGGCTGAGCCCAGGTGTGGTGACTAGGGGACGGTTAGGGACTGTTTGCACTTCTTAGTCCAGGAACAAAGAAGGGCATTTCTTAGAAATGTAAAGCTCACAAGTTTAAGTTCCCATGGTTAGGGCCAAGTTAAAATTTTCTACCCTTACAATACAAAGTGAATAAACTGTAATTAATATTAAAAAATAAAAAAATTAATTAAAAATGAGTATGTGTTGATTATAAAAGGAATGCTTTTAAAAAAATATTTAAAAACTAAGAGCTAGCGAGATTGCTCAGTGGCTAAAGCCATTGTCTGCTCTTCCAGAGGACAGGAATTTGAGTCTCAACACCCACATTACAATTTACAATTATCTGTAACTCTAATCTCTGGGAATCTGATTCCTCCTTCTGACCTCTGTGGGTACATGTGGTGCACATATAGGTGTGACCCTCCCCACCATCATCCTCCTCACCCAGGGATCATTGAGTAATAGATCTTCATAAGGGCAAAGGGAGCAGAGGTGACAAATGGGGGTTTTGGAAGGGCCCTGAGCACAAAGGAATGACTGACTTCTGGGAGCAGCTTTAGTGAGAGCTAATTTTTTGTGGGGTGAACAAATGTTATGTTGTTTTTGGAGAGCGGGTGAGGGCTTTCCAGGTTAGGTATATACTATTGGCTGGGGCTTAAGATGCCAGGAATGCTTTACACAGGTTCTTATCATCGGAAGGGAAGTTGAATCTGCATTTTGGCCATGGGCTAGATGAGCTCTGCCATGAGTGGGCATTATCTTAGAAACACTTTCTAGGTGAATTCAGGCAGAGAGAAGCCCCCCTGTGAGAAAGGGAATCCTCCATTCTGCACCAAGCTCAGGAGAGCTGTCCAGATATGGTGAACTGGGACCTCAAACAGCAGGGTCTTCTAACACACATATATGATGGTTCACATACATAAAATAAAAAATAAATCTCTAAAAATAAATAACAAGCAAACAGAAGATTGAACACTTGCAAAATGTCTCCATTGACAGCTACAAATACTCCTGGATTTGTAAGATGCACTGAAAGAAGGACTTTTTGTGGAATGGAAATATCACTGTACTTAAGACACTCCTCCTCCTAAAAATGACACTGAAGTCCTAGACAATGGCGAGAATGATAAGAAGGATCTGGGTAGTAACGCAGAGTATGTTCTCAGTGGTAAAGAAGGCTCGGGTGACCTTCATAACAGTGATTTCTAAGGTCCTCCTGACTTCACTGTCCCCAGCAGGGAAGGATCCTTGTTGCTGCTGGCTCTGTCATACAAGACGCTTGCATGGCACTGGTGTTGATGAGTGGAACACCACGGAGGTCAAAACTGAACATGGCACATGAGCATGAGCAAAGCCGCTGGAGCCCATTCAGCAATAGGACTGGTGTCCAGGGGAGCAAAGTTTGCTGCCAGACTGGTAACCACATGTAACAATGGATGACAGGGAAAAGGCAGGGAGCTAACACAAGCACAGGATGTGTACACGTTATGCAGCTCTGCAGTTGGGAAAAACTAGCACTTCATGGACTCTGGCCCAGAGCACAGGCTCATGCAGCCATCGCTGGGATCCGGGGCTGAAGTGTGAAGATGGCCGCTGCAGTGGGACCTCCAGCATCAGCCCAGTGCAGACACACAGCCTGCTCCAGAGACTGAGATGTACAGGGCTGTGTTGGCACCAGAATGAGAACATGGCTGCTCTGCAACAGAAGCAGCATCTCTCCTGAATCCCCCATCAGTGGCGTACTCCTGCCAGGAAAATTGTCAACCTATCCAGGGTGACCAGTGAGAATGGGTGGAAGTTGCATCTCTGTCAAGTGTCCTCTGTGGAGTGGGCACTGTGGGCCTGTGGCTCTCCACAGAAAGCCGCTGTCTTTCAGTGTCCTATGGTCCCCACACATCTGCCGACCTCTCAGGGATTCTGATCTCACCAGCAATCTTTTCTCTGTGGAGGGGCTTCAATTTTTTCTCCTCTTACCTGCTTCAGATTTTTTTTTAATTTTACTTTTATATTAATCACAGGTTGTTTACTTTGTATCCCAGAAGTAGCCCCCTCCCTCCATTACTTCCTCCCTGCCCCTTTCCAAGTCCACTGTCATGAGGAGAGGTCCAGGAGAGAGCTGCTGGAACAGAGAAAGCCTTAAAAGCAAGTATCTCAGGATTTCAGCTGGGAGGAAGCCAGATTATGTTAGGGGGTTAAAAGAGATAAATACCGCTCAGTTCTCATGACATAAAGCTTGTCTAATAAATATAATAGTCCAGCCTCAATTACTTGAGTGCTTACAGAGTCAAGAGACAAACTGCAGCACAATTTTAAAACAAACACTAACACCTCATGCATTGCTCCACCCCCATCGGCCTGCAGAGGCGCTCACTTATTTCTTCTAAACTCTTCAGTGTTGACTTAGAAAACTTAAATATCCCCTTACATAACCACAAGACAGCTGAAAAGTCGGGCAATTGAGTATTGATTTCCACACTGTTCTTCACCAAGCAGAACATACTCAGACCTCAGCAGCTGTCCCAGTGGTGGCATTAGGGGGAACAGCTAGCTCCAATGCTGATATCTCTTGGTGCTTCTCTTGGGCACGTCCTGAGTTTCTCACAGGACAAGAGACTCCAGGCTCACCCTGCTCCTCACCTTGCTCACTTAATGTACAGTAGCCCTGGAATAAATCCAAAGACTCTTGGTTTAATGCACCAGAGAATGGCACTTGGAACTGTGATCTGCCACCCTTCTGGACTGCCAAGCAGTAACCTCCTCCTTCAAAACAATACTGTGGCCTGCCTTGTATTTTTTGCTGGTTCACATAAGGCATAATATAGCAAAAATCCAGTAGGGAAACTCAGCATCAAGTAAGGGGCACATCATTTTTTAAAGCACAGTTTATCCTAAATTCAGTTGGTAACTTGAACTCTGTAAATTCACTGCTTCCATCAATAAAGCAGCCAATAACATTGTCATATCTACTGACAGTTGTTGTAGGACAGGAATAGTCTTTTACATGAGTTCCATTTGGCTTGGAGTTGTTTAATGGACAGAGAAGGAAACAATTTTTTTGAGAGACCTTGAATGTGCCTACGGCAAAGAGAATTCTCTCCTAACTGTGTGACTGAGACCTGCTCAGAAAGTGGAAACTCCAGAGATGAATGGTTTTGTCATCTCATGTGCATAGAACAGGTCAAGGGAAAGAGTGGGCATTGCTTTTTCTGTGCCTACAGTCTGGTTCCCTTCTGATTCACAGCTGTGGAATTTAGTGAAGGTCAATTTAGTTGACTGGAGACAGGCAACTGGATGCTCAGAACCTGGCTGCTGTGCACACCCTAACTGGGCATCCTTCTGTTAACTAATTAAACTCAAGACTGTAGCTCCAAGGATCATCTCTACAGTTTGTTACATAAGTAACTAAATTCTAATTAAGTCTGAAACAGCTTCTGGAACAAACCTATGTAGTAATTGTGGAGAGAGAAAGAGTTGTACCTCCGGGATCAAGATTCCACACAGGGCTTTTTTCTCCCTCACACATTGAGAACTGTTAAAACTGAAGCCCAGTGACAGATTATTGAAAATAAGAATTCTCCAAATCCAGAAGGTTCAAATATAACCATGAAGGCTCACCTGGCTAGGGACTAACCCAGAGCTTCTCTTCCAATGCAGCTGCTGTCCTGAGCACACCTGACCACTCTTCGATGTTCCTCCTTGGGACTGTAAAATTTCCCTCAGAAGCACATTTGCTGGTTTTTCCCTGTGAGGCTTAGGGCTTGCTGAGCCTGATCTCCAAAGGTATGTTCCACAGGCTGGAGAGATGGCTAAGCACCAGGCTTCCATGCTCAGGAGCCAGTACCTTTGGGAAGCTCAGGAGGGTCTTTGCTTGTGTTTTCTCTTTCCTTATGGGGGAGAATAAGAATGATGAAAGAGCTTTTCTGGTTTCTAGAGGGAAACAAATCCCACACTTCTCTAAGACTCTGCTTTCACCTGTACCATGACTGACACCATTATCACTTTTCACAAAATCTTCACTGCGGGGAGAGATCCAAGATGGCTGCCACGAGAGGACACTGTGTTTGAGGAGTAGGACAGCAGTAACAACGCATTGACCAGGAAACTGAACTCTGGGACCTAAAACACCAGCATTTGTGATTGCCAGGTGAGCAGAACTCCTACAGTGAGGAAATCAAGTGGGAAAATCCTAGGGACACCCAGTTATTACCCGGAAAAAACTCCGGGTGACCGGCGACGGCGACGTACAGCTCTGATCTGAACGAGCAGCCACACTGGGCGCCAACAGCCGCCTTACCAGACTGGATCCCACAGTCTCCGGGCCAGACTGAGAAGGCCCCGGGTACCATTTCAACCGGCCTGCATATGGTGGGCACACACTACTGGGCTCTGCCAGCAACCATCTCAGTCCGTGTGTGTGTCTACAGGCCAGTCAGAGAAGGCCCTGGGTACTGTTTCAAATAGCAGGAATATGGCAGGCACACACCGATTGGCTCCACAGGACTGAGAGGTCCTAGGGTACCGGTTCTACCAGCCTGCATCCTGCAGGCACACAGTGCTCAGCTCCGCCGGCAACCACCTCAGTCTGTGTGTGTATCCACTGGCCAGACGAGAGGGCCTAGGATACCGTTTCTGACCGGCCTGCATACTGAGGGCTCACACTGCTTGGCTCTGACGGCAACCACCTCAGTCTATGTGTGTCTCCACGGGCCATACTGTGAAGGCCCCCGGTACCATTTCAGACTGGCCTGCATACAACGGGTGCACACTGCTTGGCAATGCCTGCAACCACACCAGACGGTATATGTGTGCCCCCAAATAACGTCTCAGACCGTGGTGCACAGCCCCTGGCCCAGAAGGAGGAGCCAAGTCTCTAGTCCAGAGGAGAGCCCTTAGCAGCAAGACCAGGGTGGAGCTCGGAGCCTCCTGACCAGGTCGGTGCCACAGCTGACATATCAAACCGGGACACTCAGCCGCTAGCATAGAGTGAGGAGCCAAGCCTCCAGACCAGAGGGGTGACCAGCCTGCAGTGCTCACAGCTTCTAGCACAGAGCACGGAGCCGGGCACACAGAGCCCACAACAGAGTTCAACTGAGGCAACAACACACACTATCAAACCCATAGAACTCCCTGATCTTTATGAAGAATACTCCTGACACAAGAGATTGACAGTTCCAGTCTGAAGTTCAGCCTTAAAGCACAAACAGCTCCTTGATTATATATAAACAAATGCCCAAAAGTCGACATAAGAACTCACCCAACAAAAATAGGGACACCATGGTCCCACCAGAAACACCCAAAAGCAATGGAGATTTTTAACTCAGCGGAGACACAGGAAAATGATGTTAAAGCTATGATTATGCAGGTATTACAGGAACAAAAAGAGGAAATGAACATGGCCTTCGAAGAAATTCAGAAGAATTTAACTGCCCACATAGAGGAAGAATTAAAGATATACAGAGAG
>CM053760.1:46628859-46639291 GCA_028658305.1 Pachyuromys duprasi
CCCCCCGAGGGAGGAGCAGCCTCCCACATAAGAGGGCAATGCAGCCAGTCCTGAAGAGACCTGATAAGCTAGAGTTAGATGGAAGGAGAGGAGGTCCTCCCCTATCAGTGGACTTTGAAAGGAGCAGGGAGAAGATGAGGGAGGGATGGGGAGGATAGGGAGAGAATGCAGGAGGGGGCTACGGCTGGGATACAAAATATATAACCTGTGATTAATATAAAATAAAAATGTTAAAAAACAAATAAAATAAACCTGGCATGGTGACACATACTTTTAATCCTAGGACTGTGGAGACAGAGGCAGGCAGGTATTTACCTATCTGTCAGAATGCAAAGGCACCCATCCCCCCTTTTATTTTCTGTTGCTTTGTTGTTGATATTGCTGTGTGAAGCAATGAGTAGCATTATGACAGTTTCGCACGTATGTCACTGCATTTTCATATATTTTTACGTACTGCTCTCTCTCTCCTTTCCCCTCTCACTGATCCTCCCTGCAAAAATCTGTTTTTAAAACTACTTTCCTAGAGTCAGATGTGGTGCTGTTGCCATGAGGTCAATGCAGAGAACCACAACCAAAGCAGAGTTTGGTGAGCCCCTAAAAAAGGAGAAAAAGGTATTGTAAGAGACAGAAGGGTTGAAGAGCTTGGGCAACTCCATTTTGAGATGAAAAGCCATCTTGTGCACACCTGTGACCATGGGCTGAACTCAAATTCCAGGAAAAACCACAGAATGTACATTTGGCAGAAAACAGTCGAGCCCCCTAGCAACAGCCAATCAGTGTAAAAGGGAAAATTCCCCAGTGTTCCAGACGTACTCTCAGATAGCTTAGAATTGCAGTTATGGTTAAACTTCAGCTACCAAACCGATCATATTAAAGATCACCTCGCTCCTGAAGTTTTACACAATCCTGTAACACCAAGACATAGAAATCCCCGCTTGTGGCATTTCCCTTTAAACACCCCGTTCACCCACAGTTCGGGGTCCCTATCCTCCACTGCTGCATCAGTGAGGCTTGTGTCCCGAGTTTGATTGCTCTTGTAATAAAGCTCTCTTGCTCTTGCTAAGGAGTTGTCTCTTGGTGGTCTTTGAGAGTCTCATAATCTGGGCATAACAGGGTCAAGGACACCAGTAGAACATGGCTCACAGAATCAACCAGGCAGGGCTCAAAGGGGCTCACAGAATTCTGAAGCACCAATTACAGAGCCTGCAAGAGTTTGTGCTACGTCCTCTGCATACATGCTATGGTTGTTTAGCTTGGGGTTTTGTGGGACTCCCAACAATGGGAGTTGTAGTATCTCTGACTCTTGTGCCTGGTCTTGGGATCCACTTTCTTCCAGTAGTTTGTCTCATCCAGCCTTGATATGAGGGTTTGTGCCTAGTCTTATTGTAACCTGTTATGCTATAGTCAGTTGATATCTCTGGGAGGCCTGCTCTAAACTGAAGGGAAACTGAGGAGTGTGGATCTGGGGGAGAGGATAGTTAGGATGGTCCTGGAAGGAGCTGAGGGAGAGGGGAGCTTGTGGTCAGAATGTATTATAATAAGGGAAGAGTAAATTTAATAAAGAAAAAAGAAAAAACCTACATTCCTAAAGGACTTTCAAGAGTCTGTAATATTAAGATGTCTTTCTCCTCAGACAGTATTAATTTCAGTCAGAAAAAAGAGGCATCACTTATTTATTGTCCCAAATATGATCATTGAAGTTTGTGAAAAGGAACAGAGGGATAAAAAGACCTAGGCAGTTCCAGATCCAGACAGACAAACAGACAGACAGAAAAGCTTTGGGTAGAATTGACAAGTCCATCTGTACACTGACATATATTTTTAGTACATTCTAATCCCTGACTTGATAACTTTTTAATTCTAGGTTTGTTCATTCACACTGTGAATGATTTTGCGGTGACTGCCGTGAAAGCTGCAGCCTGTTTCATTATGTGCTAATAATTTACAGTAGTGTTCTCCTCTCTAAAATGAAATAGAAGTTTTTTTAAAACTCAGTTATTTTATGTAAATATATTTTAGTTTAATCCTAAGTGTGGGATTTTAATTGGGCTTTGTTTGTCCAAAACTGATAGTTGTCACATGTGGGGCTTGGACTTTGACAGCTGGTAATGGGTTGCCTAGTGCGGCACAGAGAGGGGCGTGGTCTAGGGCTCTGAGAATATAACTAGGAGAGCCCAGAAAGAGAAAGCGTGGTGTGCAGTGGTGACATGTGGCTAAGAGACCAGAGACTGATGGTGTGGCAGTTCGGATCACACAGATGGAGAGAAATGCTAGCTGCATTTGTTGCTGACAGAGATTGGTAGAGCCCTGAAAGAACACAGTGACCCTAAACAGCTGCGAGAAATAAAAGAGTCTGTGCCCCCACTTCTCACTAACCTCTCTTGTGCTTAGGGGTGGGAAGTTGGAAGGGAAAGGCTTTAAGAAACCCCACCAAAAAACCAGAATTTAAAAATGAGCGCTACACTTTAAAACAATGGCTGTGGTGTAAATCATACCCCCACACACTTTGGGGGGAGAGAATGGTAGCAGAAACTGATATTCCTAGAACATTGAAGCTGCCTGCTAACTGCCTGGGTACAAGTGTGGTCTATGCAGTTTGTATTGTCAGAGAACTCCAGGATAAAGATCTACAGAAACCTTTTACAATGTCTTAAACTTATTTTATTTTTAAAAATACGTATGTACGTGTTTGTGATTTTTGGTTTTGGAGACAGCTCTGCGTAGCTGTCCTGGCTGTCTTGGGTCTAGGTCTGTGAACAAGGCTGGCCTCAAACTCAGCAAGATCCCCCAGCTTCTGCCTCGTTGGTGCTGCGATTCAACTGACACTAACACTGCCAATTTGTGCCACCACTGCCCAGCTTGCAATTGTTAATATTTAGTGTGAATGAAAGGCAGAAGGCTTGTGGAACTGCATTTTAAAAATATGAAACACACACAAATCTCAATGTTTGAACAAGCATCCTGATCTCTTTCACTCTGTAGGAAGGGTGCAAAGTATGACATGAATTGCTAGTTAAGAGACTGAAGCTCCCAGAGTTAGAGGAGTGAGATCCTATCCCAGCCTGAACTGAAAGTAGTATGACATGCTCACAGCCTGGCCACTCTAATGTTGCCTGTGCTGGGGAAAGGCAGGGATGAAACAGCTACAAAGTCACCTGAAAACACTGCTGCTCTGGAGGACATGACGTCACATAGAAGCTGAAAAGTGCCACTCTCACTTCTGTGTCAATGAGCAATTCATATGAGGGATGTGCCAACCAATTATTTTTATTTTATTTTTAAAATATGTGTGCTCTTTGCCTGCCAGTATGTGTCTGTCTTTCATGACTTGTGCACAGTGACCAGTGGTTATGCAGTTCTCAGCCCCTTCATGTTGATTCTCAGAGATGGACATCTGAGTAAATGTTGTCACACTCAGGAAGAGAGATCAGGCGCTGGCAATACTTTTGTGTAGTACACATAATACAAGGTCTACTAAGAGTATTTCAAGCCCCTACAGGTGGACCTCACTCACCAAATGGAGACAGTGCTTAGCTAATAATGAAGCTGAGGAAAGTTCAAAGTCTCAACTGTCTGTCTCTTTCTCCATCTTGCCACCCTTCCTGAAATACTTGATATTATCTTGTGTCTATAAAGGGTCATTAAAGTTCATCACTTCTGGTAGCAGAAAGAAATGGGGAATCAGACTGTCAGCATGTGATAGAGGCAGTGTGAATCCCATTGAACTGTACAGTTAACAAAATGACAATTACAATGAAAATAAATACAACATTTAGTTTTGAGAAACAAACAACTTAGAAATTCTGCATAATTGCTTTCAGAGTCCCACTTTGACCTAAAACTGTCAGTTCTATGTTCTATCTTGCAGATGTAATTGCTTATTTTTATTTTGTTTCAGTCTTAGTTCGAGTGTATGAGATAGAATCTTCATATGCAGGTCTGGCTGCCTTGGGATTTACTTTCTGAAAAAGTTGATCTTAGCCACAGGGTTCTGCCTGCCTTAACCTCTCAAATGTATATATCAGACATAAGCAAAATCCTTCATACACTGCAACATTATTTTCACAACCAGATATTTAGCAACAGTTTCTTTTGCTTATCATTTAAAACAGGTAAACAAATCCATGCAGATTCTTCTTGTTAAACATATGAAAGAATTGGGCAAGTTAAATCTGTTACATTATAATACCTAAGGTGTGCTTATTATTCATTATAAGATCTATGATAATTTTGTTTAAGTACAATAGGACAACATTTAATCACATATTACCTGTAATGCAATCCATAAAAAGAATATGAAAGAATGGAAAGAGTAATTGCCTCATTTGAGAGAATGTAAATTAGTGGAAGCATATGAGGATGAATTTCGTATTTTCCTTCTGGTGCTCACTGCATTTTTAATACATTCATATGGGTTTTATAAAAAAATAAAATGTTGAATTTGAAAACAACTTGTTTCTCTTTTTGGGTAATTATTTCCCCTTGAACTATATGTTTATTGTTTCCATCCTCTGTCTCAGAGACTCAGAAAAGATCCTGGCTCCCAAATGAATGCTTTGCTTTTGATTTTTCTCAAAGAAGACCAAAAATATACTTGGGTAGAATAAATAGTTTTGACAAGTATATGATCAAGCCCCCTTGAAAGACTTATGATGTTTTTTACTGATTTCATATGTTTAAGAACACATTGGGATTGATGCAGAGTCTGGAATGTTTGTTGGGCCTTATACTACAGTTCATAATGCATCTTAGGTCCCTAAAGACTTGAGATGCTGTCACACTGCATACTCAGCCTGCTTGCTTATTAGAACAATGTGACAACCGACATTATTTGTCTTAAGTTTCTTGTATAAGCAGTCTTTTCAACCTAAGCTATTGCATAGTTTTAATCTTAAATTACATACTCCTCTGTACCACTGACCAAGAAAACTATATCCCATGGCTTAGAGATTCTATTGCTGTAATGAACACCATGATCAAAGTCAACTTGGAGAAGGAAGGGTTTATCTCAACTTCCAGTTATACTCCATTATCCAGAGAAGTCAGGGCAGGAACTCAAGGCAGGAACCTGGAGGTAGGAACTGAAGCAGAGGCCATGGAGGAGTGCTCATTGGCTTGCTCCTCATTGCATGTGCAGCCTGCTCTTTTATACACTGCAAGACTATCTGCCTAGAGGTGGCACCACCCACAGTGAGCTAGGCCCTCCTACAGCAATCATTAATTTAAAAAGTAAATCTCTCACAGATAGACCACAGGCTAATTGGGAGGGGAACATTTTCTCAGTTGAGGTTCCTTCCTCCTAAATGACTTAGCTCTGTGTCAGGTAGAAGTAAAACCAGCCAGCCCAGGACTGTTATTTTCTTTATGACAGACATAAGTCTGTGTTCTGTTTCAAGTACAGCTCTAGCTAAGAGAAGAGGCTTTTAAACAGGAGACTCACACTCTGACTACATCAGCACAGTTTTCACTTCCAGAAAATGTGACCATCTTCTTATCTGTCCTCTAAGCCCCTGGACCCACATCATTTACATTCCTTTATTAAAAGGATTAGAGATATTCTCTCTGGCATTTAGGATGAGTAATAGAAGCAACTTGTGGAGAAGAGATGAAATACAGGAGTGATAAAAGCTCTTTGTGATAAAATTTTCAAAATGGTGTTTCTACTAATTTTAAATCAGAAATATTTTTTCACTTATTTAATTTATTTATCAGCACTGGTAATTTATATCCACTACCTGGATTATGTTCATTTTCCAGCACTGGTGATCATACTCAGTGCCTTGGATATGCTAGGCAAGTACTTACTGAGCTACTTCTCCAGGCCTCACCTGTTTTTAAGTCACAAGTGTTAAATAAATGAGGAATAAAGTCACATTACTTCAGTGGACATGGACAGAGAAAGGCAAATGCCAACCTGTCCAAGTTCATTGTTGGGGCTTAATTAAAGAGCCATATCCTAAGTGCTGACCATTTTATGTGATATTCTTGGTTAGAGGGTGACAGATGAAGATAAGGAAGTGGCTTCTGGTTACTGGTCATGTCCTGGTTGGAGCTTCCTGGTCCCTGTCCTGGCCTAGGATACTGTCACTCTTTACTCCTGTGTTTCAGATGTGAATCAACCACCTTGCTAAGTGATACACTCCCCCCCCCCCGCCAAAAAAAAGCAAGTAGACCCCAAAACTCTTGTGCCATAAACAAAAGAATGAAGAACTCTGAGGATGTGTTGTCATACTCTCTGAATGCATGTGAGTAGGGCTTAGGATTCAGAATCCAAAGATAATAAGATTTTAAGAAAACATTTTGGAAAGAGTGGAAACAATGTGTGAGCCAGAGAAGTAATGTCGTTTTCTTTCAGGAGGGAAATTGTTTGTGTAGCTTAGGGTTTCTTCCTTCCTTCCTTCCTTCCTTCCTTCCTTCCTTCCTTCCTTCCTTCCTTCCTTCCTTCCTTCCTTCCTTCCTTCCTTCCTTCTTTCTTTCAAGATTTATTTCTTTATTATGTACCCAATGTATGTTCTTTTGCCTGCATGTATGCCTGCATGCCAGAAGAGGGCACCAGGTCTTGTTAAAGATGGTTATGAGCCACCATGTAAGATCTCTGGAAGAGCATCCAGTGCTCTGAACCTCTGAACAGTCTCTGTTGATGTGGTAAAACACCATGACCAAAGTAACTTAGGAGGAAGTGTTTATTTGGCTTACATTTCCACATCAAGGAAATCAGGACAGTAACTGAAGCAGGACAGGAATGTGAAGGCAGGAGCTGTTGCAGAGGCCATAGAGGGGTTCTACTTACTGGCTTGCTCATCATGGTTGCTCATTCTGCTTCCTTACAGACCCCAGGACCATCTGTGCAAGGATAGTACCAGCCACAGGAGACCGGGTTGATAGAAAATGCTCTATCCATCACTAATTTAGAAACTACTGTTGACAGAAACTACTTATGACAGCATTTTCTCAATTCAGGTTCTTTCTTTCAGATAACTATAGCTCGTGTGAAGCTGACATTAAACTAGCCAGCCAGCACATGGCCGTTGGCACCATGAAGCTGTGTCTGTATGTCCCACAGAAATCTTTTGGCTACAGTCACAGCAATGAAGTAAGTGGATCAGCAGATGGGCAGCTTTCCCAATGGTGCTGGTAATGAGACAAAGTCTTCTGAGGGAGGGAGAGGATTATGTTTACAGCTTCACCTGAAATTCCGTCTCCACTTCTTCCCGTCATAGCTGTGTATTACTTTACATAGGAGGTAGAATCTTGACTGAGGATTTTACCCTATTTGGGGTGAGTAAATGGTTTTAATGTCTGAAAGGTCAGGAAATTTGAAACTGAATGCTGCAAACTCTGAGTAGTCATAGCTTCATATTTATGATTCTATGGAGGAATGAGCCACAGGCAGAGTTCAAAAATGGAGGTGGTTACAGCAGACAGGAACAAATAAAAAGACCCACAGCCAGACATAATGAAGGGAATTTTAGAACTTGAACAGGCAGCCCTAAATGGGTTGTCTCCTTCAAATTCTCTGGGCTCAGAGAACCCCAATGAATAGAAGGCAGAAAGAAAGAGCCTGAGGGTACAGAGGACAAGAATCCAAGGCCTTCTAAATCCACTTAAACAAAGATTACATGAGCTCACAGAGACTGAAGCAGCATGCACAGGATATACACAATTCTGTACCAAGTCTTCTGCCTTTATAGTATAGCTCTCAGTTTATTGCTTTTATGGGATTCCCAAGAGTGTGAACAAGTGGGTCTCTGACTCTTATGCATTTTTGGGGGCTCTTTTCTTTCTGTTGGTTTTTCATTTCCTTTGATGTGAAGGTTTTTGTTTTATCTTATTGCAAAAGGAATGAATGAATGAATGATGAATGAATGAATGAATGAATGAGATTCTAGTCACAGGGTGAGGGTTAACATTCAAACTGTCACTTGTACCTGCTGTGTGAGAGAGGACTGGTTTTCTTCAATGTGATGACAGGGCACATCAGCCACTCCAAGGCCAGTCTTGTGGTCAGGAGTGGTTGACTAACAGATGATAGAGTTCAGTTTATATGCTTTTATTTGGTTTCAGTTTTTTTGCTTATTTATTTGAGATGTTGTGTTTTGGTTTCTGAGTTTGCGGGATTTGTTGTTATATTCAGTTTTTGTTTTGTTTTTGTTTTTGAGAAAGAACTTAAAGTTGGCTATGTAGGTGGGGAACTAGCAGAACTCCTTTTTGTTGCTGGGAACTATTTTAAACATGTAGCTATGTTTAGTTTCTGTTGACTGTGAAACATGGATTTCTTTTTCTCATAGCTGGACTGTGCTCCACCCCATATCCATGAAATGTCTGTAGCAAACTTTCCAGGAAGATTTTCTTAACTGCTTTGTCACATTCTAACTGCCTGGTTTTGCTTCTGCAACCACACTTGCTTAAATAGATCTTTCAACTTGTGATTTTACCTTATAAAAGCAGTATGGAAAATGGGCTCAGGGCTGGTCTCATGAGCCCCACTTTAGCAGAAGATAGCTGCCAATTCTGCTGTGATGGGTACATGAATAAAGCTTGGTTTAATTTGGCCATGATTTTGGGTCAATGGATCCAATTTAAGGATCTAAGCAGCGATTCTTGCATTTCAGTGGATGTAGAATCAGATCCATCTGCAGCTCTTTGGTGATAAATTGCTGGATGTGGCTGTGGAGAGCACCTGGATGTCAAGAAAGCACAGCTTCACACAAGCCTCGGTCTGCTTCAATCACACTCAGTGATTCATCCACAAATCCACATTTTTTTCAACACAGAACTATAGACAACTATAGATAAACGAAATTGTACTGTGTATTCGTTATTTAGTTTATCCTATATAGCCAAGAGAACCGTTAAGAATTTAACACTAGTGGCTGCCAGGTCTTCTGCTACACATGTCTTTACCATAATGCCCAAATCTAAGCAAGACAAGAAAGTGTCCTTAACAAAAAATGCCAAGAAAGGCTTTGAACTGAAGCAGAACCTGATAGAAGAGCTTTGGAAATGTGTGGACACCTACAAGTACCTCTTCATCTTCTCTGTGGCCAACATGAGGAATAGCCTGGACGCATAGCCAGATGTTCTTTGGCAAAAACAAGGTGATGATGTGGCCTTGGGAAGAAGCCATCTGATGAATATGAAGACAACCTGCATCAGGTCAGCAAGAAGTTGAGAGGTGAAGTTGGCCTCCTTTTTACCAAGGACAGAGAGGAAGAAGTGAACGAGTGCTTCACCAAGTAAGTACACAGAAATGGATTTTGCTCGAGCTAGAAATAAAGCAACTTAACTGTGAGCTCCTGAGCAGTTCCCTCATTCCATGGAGCCACAGTGGGGGCAGCTGGGCCTGCCCACTGCCCTTAAGAAGGGTGTGTTGACCCTGCTATCTGATATCTGACTATGTAATATGCAAGGAAGGTGATGTGCCGACTTTAGAGCAGGCCTATGTCCTAAAGCTTTTTGAGTATGACATGGCTGAATTCAAAGTGACCATCAAATGCATGTGGGATGCCCAGACCAGAAGATTGCAACAAGTAGACCTGCCTGAGAGTGTGGCTGAGTCTGTCAGAGGAGGAGGACTCTAGGCCTTGGGCCTAAGGCCTTCTTCATGTCCACTGGACCACCCAGGAATGCTGTTATCCCTCTGTAGAGAGCAGCTATTTATTTTGCTATAGATAAAGAGAAGGGAGGATGCTAAGGAGTGACTTTGTTCCTATAAAGAATAAAAAGTTTTTCTACAAGGTGTTCCCTGTAGACATCAGGAGAAAAAAAATGAACTTACAGTTTATAAATGCCCCGAAATGTTTCAGTTAATTTAGTTCTGTACAGTTAAGTTCTGTGACTGGTGCACTGGGTCTCTACTGACTGAATGCACAGAACATGTCCTTCTTTCATAATTCTGTAAAAGCTTTGCTACTGATGGGTACTTACAGATACTATGAAGTTGTCTAAAATAGCCCCACAGTACTAACAATTAGCCAGCACAATGTCAGGAACAAGAAAAGGAATGGACAAACATGATTTAATCATTAACAATTTTGATTCAGTCTGACAAATTCACCTGCCTGCTTCCAGTCATGATAGGAATAAAACCAGTTTTAAAAATCCCAGCTACTTTATCAGTGCTGGAGAGAGAACTCAGCATTTAAGAGCAATGGCTGTTCTTCCAGAGAACCCAGGCTCAATTTCTACCAATCATATTTTGTCTCAGAGCCATCTGTTTAACTCCAGTCAGTCACGGGACATTTAATGCTGCCTTCTAGCAGCTCCAGACACAAGTTATGCACATGTTACACAGACATAATTTAGGTAAACTTTTCATGCACAACAAATGAACACACATATAGAAAAGTAAAAACAACAACAACAACAACAACAAAACCCAAAGTCCCTTCAGCAACAGAACAGGAGCATGCCAAAGAGGACCTACGGGGGT
>CM053760.1:46639391-46670248 GCA_028658305.1 Pachyuromys duprasi
CTGAGGAGACATGATAAGTTGGGGTTGGATGGAAGGGAAGGAGGTCCTCCCCTGTTGGTGGACTTGGAGGGGGCGGGGAAGAAGGAGATGAGGGAGGGAGTGGGAGGGTGGGAGGGAATGGGGGAGGGGGCTACGCCTGGGATTCAAAGTACCCAACCTGTGATTGAGATAAAAATAAATAAATTAAAAAAAAAAAAAGGGTGGCCAGAACGAAAGAAATGAAGAGTGTAATTTCTGCTTCACTGTAATTGGCTAAGATTACTTTCAGTGCAAGGCTTGAGTCATCAAGAAGAGTGTCTGAGAATTAACACGTGCTGAAAGTGCTTTGTGGGATATTGTCTTCCCCACAGTGTTGCAGAACTAAATGTTCTTTCACACTTATTGAACAAATAAATAGGAGAAACATTTTCTCAGTTTCTCTCACAGAGCATACCAACAATCAGGGAGAAGTTTATCCCTGTGAATCAACACAAAGGGGCTAAAAGTTGCATAACCAAGAGCCAGAAATTCTTGAATATTTATCATCAAAGAATTTTCCCCCAAAGAGAGACTTAAAATAAGAGAAAAAGCACAATCTGTCCAATAGAAGAAAACAAAACAGAGCATCAGAAGGAGGACACTTTGAGCAGCTCTCAGCTCAGGGGGAGTTCTGTAGAGAAGCTTGGCTTTCTGAAGGTGGAGGATATGCTGGTGGTGCTTGTGGAGAAGAAATACCATGTAGCCACTGGCCCCTCCCATGGCACCCTGGAACACTGCATCTCTCAGGATCATGAGGGCGAGAAAAATCCATTTTATTTTCTGATTTTGTGGCACAAAATAGCAATATTTGTAGGTATACTTAAACTGAGATATATTCAAATTTGTACTTTTCATGGAAGGGATTAGATTTGAACTTACTAAAGCATTGAGTATCCAAAATAATGAGAAAAATGAAACGATGTGCCACGAAGACTTTGGCCTGAGCCTCCTCCAGCCAGATGCTCTGGGACTGATGATGACGGCCTGGACCACAGTGAGGAGACTGCTGGTGCAGATGGAGAGGCCACGGGCCACCCTCTCCAGGTAAATTAGGATCTTGCAGCCTATGTCATCTAGGAAGTTTTTCAAACCAAAAGATGGTATTGTCTTTGACAATCCTCTTGCAAGAAGGATTATGATGTTTGTAAAAGCCAAGTGGATCAGAATAAGGTGTATGGGTTTCTTCTCAGGGCCTACCAAGAAACTGAACATATAATTCACAGAAACAGAAATGTTCCCAAGGGTGCCAATTATAGTCATGAAGAGAAAAATTATTTCTTTAAAAAACTTCAAAATCATTTTACTTCCTAGGTAGAAAAACTTGTTTCCAGGATGCAAGGATGCAAACAGTTTTTCAAGAAAGCATTACTAATGACAGACATGTATCTGAAAAACACAGTTTGCATAATATCATTTTCTGGTGTGCAAGAGGCAGTGGTGGACACATGTAATGTTGCAGATTAGGTCCCTGAGACTCCTCTTTTTACTTGTAGACTCTCAGACAGTGTGTGTGTGCTCTGGCAGTTCAGTTTGGCAACTACTATTCAAATGTAAAGTTTTAAATAAGATATAGTTTTTAAGTTCTACACTAGCAAAATTGACTTGTTCAAATGTGTATCTTGTGTCTGTCTGTCTACTTGTTGTGTGTATGCATTATCCTTGTTAACTGTGAGTATAGTTGAATTGAACTCCAAAAAAATTTCTTCCTCCGTTTCTCATTCTATTTCATTGTTTTTCCCCCACACAGTTCCCAAATTCTGAGGCTGCTGCCTAACCTGTCTGCCTTTCCCACAACACACATAGACACACTGAGAAACCCTGCTGGTTTTCTAACCTCTAATATCTCTTAGATTTAGTAATATCTTCCACACTACCTCTTCTTTTGGTAGATATTCTTTTATTACTTGCATCTGTATTAGTATAACAATTTCTAGATTTGTATTTTGCTTCAAATCTTTATAATTTCAATTTCTATATCTTAGTATTTTAAAGGTTTTTATACTGGCCATTCTGTAGTTTCACTCCATATAAAAGTTTAACAGTTATTTCTTTAAGGAGGTCCTCAATGTCAAGTCAAGTTGTTTAACCTTTCCTGATAGGGCCTTACAGTTAAAGCTAAATCCTCAAAAGATTTGCTGAAATATTCATGTACCCTCCAGGTTGCAGGCAGGAAGGGTGTCTCTAGGAACCCTGTGGTGCTTCCTAGGAGGGAGGTTAGCAGAGAGCTGTGATCCCAGTGGTTGATTCAGGGTACCTGTGACCCCAGTGAGTGACCTCTGGGCATGTAAGGGAGCATGAAGCAGCTCTGGACAAGATGCTACTGTTGAGGTTGAAGGGGGAAGTGGATTAATGTGGTGTTAGGTACTGTCCTGAGATGGATGTAGTTTCTGAGTTGTGGATTCTTTATGTGACTGCATCTAGCACAGTAGTTTGGGGTATAGCACTGTGAGCAGGGATTCCCCCATCTAAGAGGCGATGGGGTATTTGTTTCTGTGCGGTCTTGTGAGCGGCGATTGTGTCACTTTGCCTTGCAGCCTGCTTCTCCTCCTCTTACCTGTTCACCAGGCAGGCTGCTTTGTTCTCCATCAGTTTGAGCTGATTTTAGAACTTAGGCCTGGGCAGGTATTACTCATGTTCAAGAGCTGTATTCTCTTTTCTCAGAGATTTACGGTAAGCTTTGGACACCTTTTCTAGAATAAGAGAAATCTGTGTATTTCAGTGGCTCTATGGGTTTGTGTGTATTCTGAGCAGTTTTAATGTCTCTGTTCCCTTTGAGCCCTCCTGTTAAACTCACGGGGTTGCTTTTAGTCTTTATGTCCTGATGATCTAATGCATGACTCTCATGAACCCAGGGTGATGCTATTTTTGTGTCCATATTACTCATGAGTTTAGAAATATCATACTGCCTTTCATCTACATCTCTGACAGAGAAGTAATTATCACCAGGATTAGTGCATCCTACAAAGCACAATATCATGCTAAATATCTGCATATAATGAAATTTGGTCCAGACATTAGCAGCAAGCACACAAAAATTCCTTGAAATACTTAGTGTAAATATTAAGTATTTAGTCAGAGATTAGAATCTGTCAAAATCACTGTAATAATCCTCCCCCCCCCATTCCTGATGAAAAATATTAACATTTTCTGCTGCTTTAATGTTTGGTTTCCTTGGGATTCCCCCCTTTTTTGTTCTCTCTTCCATTTTCCAAACTTGAAATAATGTTTGAGAGCAGATTCTGATTTTCTAATACATGATTCCTCTCTACTGAAGTGGACTGCCAGAGGAAGGAAATGCAACTCACCCTCCCCCACTAAACACACACACACACACACACACACACACACACATGATCTTGGGAAATGGCATAGAAAATTAATTTAAAAGACAGGATGGACCTGTATGAATATAGATAAATGATCCCATGTTTGCATCCAACCTGAAAGAGCCTTAGGCTAGGCTCATCATGGTTTTCTTTTTTTTAAGGTAATTTATTTATTTTTATATTAATCACAGGTTATGTTCTTTGTATCCCAGCCATAGCCCCCTCCCTCATTCCCTCCTACTCTCCCAATCCCTCTCTCATCTCCTCCCTGCCCCCCTCCAATTCCACTGATAGGGGAGGACCTCCTCCCCTTCTGTCTCACCCTAGCTAAGAACAAGCAAGCAAACAAACAAGCTCAAAAAGAGATTTTTGGTCTTTCCTGCTTTGTGTTGGAATAGAGTTAAGATGAGCTGTTTCAGCATGAGTTCACAAGCTGGATCCTTTATAACAAGAATTCTCAAGATGGCAAAGGTAATTGTTACTCTGGTGGTTTATACACTCTTTTTGCACCAGGCATACAATGACTATAGTTGAGATAAATATGTATAATATTATGCGGTGTACCTGAGAGACTTTAAGGCTGGAAATGAAAGGAAAACCTTCAAATTGGGAGTTATAATGTTATTGTAAAAGAAAACATGTGCTAAAAAATTTAAAATCGGAAATGCATCAAAAGTAAAAATGACAAACTTTACAAATACTAGTCACACAGTTGAAGTCACAATGCTGGTAAACAAGAGCTTTTGTTTTCTTTCATCTTGTTATTTTTGAGAGTTTTCCTATGAAAACCAGTGTAGCTTTGAACTACAATTATTTTGCCTCAGTCTCTCTATTACTGATGTTACAGGAGTTTATCATAGTTGTTGCCAGTGTTTGACAGACACCTGAAAATCTTCTATATCTGACTTATTCCTTTAAGAAAGCAAGGGGATAACTTTAAGCAAATACCTACCTAGATCTTTCATGATACTCAGCGATGCCTCAGCATTTCTGGTCCATTTCTGTATCTCCAGGAACTCATCTCCTTTGATCTTTCTGGAATTAGGAACCAGCTTTGTCAGAGTCAGAAGGAAAGCAAAGACCCAAGGCTCTCAACTACTCCCTGGCTTAGTCAGAAAGAAACTTTAATGACATGGCACAGCTGAAGGGCTCGAAGATCTTACCTTCATGGACTCACCTGGACCTCTTAGGTTCAGACATCTTCTGGAGCAGCTCTGGAAAGGTGACACTTGCCAGATCATATTTGTACTATCTGCACCTCTGGAGCTCTTGGCTGACATCAAGTATTCAAATTTTATGTTGTCACAGTGTCAGGAAGAAGGAAGGCCTCTGCAGGGCCCCAGTCCCTCAAGTACAGCTTTCCTCTCTTTCCAGTCACTACATCTGTTTTGCTCAGAAGTTATTTCAAGGTTATTTAGGCTTTAATTATTTTGAGAAGACGGGCATAAGATGACAGAATAAACAGCTAACCAAGTTTCTGTGTATTGAGCTTTCTGTATCTCCAGACAGATTTTTATCATCTCCAAGTGCTAGCCTGCAAACTGTCAAGGGACTGACTTCTGACACAAAAACTTAGTCTCTTCCTTCTCTTTTTAAAAATCTCTTGTTAGGCAGGAGTAGAAAAAAATCATGCTCAGAATTCGATTCGACTTCCTGAGGAAGTTAAACATGGACCAGGATAAGCTTAGTGTTCCTTGTCTACCTATGTCCATGAATAGTGATGACCTTTTTGTAACTGGTTGTTTCATTCATGCACATTAAATATAATATTAGACTTGAAATAAGAATATTTCCCCAACGTTGGCCTTATTACACAAGCAATTTTTATTTATAGCACTTATTAAGAACACTTCTAGAACTTACATTTGCCTGAGAATGGTTCTTCCAGATACTTTTCGTTCTAGTGCTTAAGAGAGCATTCCTATCCTAGATGTTATTTATTTACAAAATCGTGTAAATGAATGTGTATAAAGAGCTGAGATTAGAAGTGATGCAACATTATTTCAATCTGGAAGAGAAGGCACAACTCTTTATTTTTTATTTTTGGCAATGGGGGTGGGGAAGAATTTGAAGTCACTAGTCACCGTTTGTGTCCTGCATGATGGTGTCTCCTTACATGTATGTCCAGCTGACACATAGTAGAAGCTAAAAATTCCTCTTACATAAATGATATTACAGATTTTTTTTTGAGAACATGATTTCTATACTCTCTACTGATTGAGAAATCCAGGTGCAGAGAAACTAACTAAGTTGTACATTACATATGTCAGAGTATATAGCAATTGAAAAAATAAAATTATTTTCTCTGGTCCAACAAAAACTACTGCCCTCTGGCTTTATTTTCTTTTTCTTTTCTTTTTTTTTAAATCATGTTTTCTCTAGGTAGCACTAGCTGTCCTGGAACTCACTATGTAGATCAGGTTGGCCTCCAACTCAGAGATCTGCATGCCTCTGTCTCTTGTGTGGGATTAAAGGCCACATTACTACCACCCAGGTCTCTGATGTCTTTGCTATGCTGTATAGAAAACCTCTAAGTTTATTCTTTGTCTTTTAAATATAAAGAAAAAATAAGTTAAAGCTTATAGGTCTCTGACTAGTTTATTCAATCAAAGATAACATATCAGAAAGAGACTACTTCATGTAGCTTCCATCATGGAGTTCTGTAGAGAAAACTGGCCACTTACAGACAGAGGACAGGCTGTGGGTCACTTGTGACCTCCATTATGTCCTGTAAGCTGATCTATTATAAAGGATATTCCTACCAGGGGCCAGTCCTGGCAATTGACAGGGATGTCAGGAGGAGACAAGGAGTCTGCAAGGGAGGACTGAGTCAAGTGAGGTGACCAGGGAATCTTGAAGCTCTGACTGCTTAGCAATCAGGTTGCTTCTTCATTTAAACAGATCTTACAGGCCAAATACAAACTAACAATTATCCAAGAAGTACAGGTTATATCATTTTGTCACCGCACTTATGTTTGATTTTTTTTTATTGTATGTCCTGGGTCACAATTTGAGTCACAATTAGTACAAATAGAACAAATTTTTGTTTTATTATCAGCCTGTAACTCCAATTCAAAAAATTTTAAGAATGTTTCTGCTAAAGCAAACAAACTTATTACATGACAGCCTGTTTTTAGGCTGCTAGTGTTTGCAGTTTTAAAGCACCCAAGACAAACAGAAAGTATCTGAACCAGTCCTTTTATAAATAGCAAATACTAATACTTAACTTCTTTAATTTACATCCTTTCAGCATCTATAATATTAAGTAGAAAATGATTATTTTAGTCAATCTGTCTCATTTACTGTGTTATATTTCTATAGGGGTGTATGATCACCTATCTTTAAATTGAATTTTCAGAGAGATCTAAGAATATTGTAAAAAGAGGCCTTGAACCTGTTACCAATTCTTCTTGCCAGTCAGAGTTTGTCAACTCTCTCTAAGTTTACCCTGTTCCAATTATATTATTTGAGTTTACTTAGAGGTGGATAACTCAAGAATATTCCTGGAGTCATGGCATCATAAAGATATTTCTAGCATCTTAGTACTTCTCTACGCTTATCACAATCTCCAGAGCATAAGGAAGACTTTCACATAAAGCCAGATAAAGATATTTCCCTAAAAGCAAAAGGAATGCTATGTTTAGGACTTTCCTAAAGACACTCAGATATAATTTTCTAAGGGAGACCAAAAATGAATCATAATGCAGAAAGCTCCCAAGAATGCAACACACAGAGACCAAAACTTATAAGTGAGAGACAGAATGACAGCAATTGCAGCATTTTGCTCAACTTTGCTGAAACTGTCTCATCCGTGCTGGCTTCATGACTTTCACTGTTTCCAGTGGCTATGGCTGTGCCATATTCCCTTGCAACAAGGTGGCACTCAAGATGAATAGGCCCTGGCTGGGAGAGGGCTCTGTGGTTAAAGTACTTGCTTTTCCGATTGTGACTGCCACCTCACTTCACGGCCTGGTGGGGTGGCAGCGTACCTATAAATCCAGTCTCAAAAGCCAGGGACAGGCTCTCCCTAGAGGAACTGGAAAGTGGAATGAGCCATTTGCTGTGCTCTGTGAATGACTGAAAGATCCTGACTCAATAAAGTGGAAGGTGGGGGATGATGTCTGATGTCAACCTCAATCTCATGCGTGTAGATGAGCACAAATGTGTATTTGTGCCACCTCTCACACATGTGTGCCCGCCTACTCACAAAAATGTAACACATGTTCAAAATACACATTCAATACACACAGACGAAATGGAAACTGCAAAATTTCATGAAGCCACTGTTTCCTTAAGAAAATTAGGAAATAAACAGACAAATTAAATGGTTTTATTTATGGTTTGGCAAAACCAGGGAGAAAAAGAATCGTTCTTTCTTTCCCCCTTCTCTAAAGCAATGATACTGAAGGGACCTACCTACTGTGGGGTCTCCTGTCTGGACCCCAATTAAGCAGACTGCACCCAAACACCATTCTTTAAACATAAACATTCTTTACTAAGCAAGGCAAAGCAAGGCTGGGAAATAAGAATTTGGCAGAAAGAGCAAGAAATAGCTTGGCAAGTGTTAATTTTAAGAGGGAAAGGAAAGGTCCGTGTTAGAATGAGCTAGCACAGATTGGTAAATTCTGATTGGGTTCTTTAATTAGGTTACTCAAAATAATGAATTTTGACTGCTGGACCTTGATGTTTTGATACTTAGGATGTTTTGATGCGTCTGAGGAATGAGTCAGTGGCCAAACGAAGTAAGAGATCTAGGTGGCTAGCTTTAGGAGTGTAATCTAACAATTCAGCAAGGAAGAGGGAAAGAGAAAGACCAGAACTTACCATTGCCATGTTTGCCAGACTAACAGTTGTTAGAGCCTTCAGTTACAATTTTATAACATAAAGAAAACCCAGGAAATGTACATGTGTCATGAGAACTGTGGGAAGCCTATTTGGGAAGGCAAATTTTCTCTTCTGGTAGTTCCAGGGCTTCAGCCTTTCCTCTCCACAAAAGTGGGACTGATTCCTGTTCAAATGTCAGTTCTTTAGGTTTATTGCATCAAAATCATGATTCCATATTATATGCATTTGTCAGTGGGACCCTTATCATTTAGCAACACTCACTTCCCTGCTGACCAGGACAAAGGGGTTCACAACAGCAAAGCCATGTTTTAAAAATATTTTAACATTTAGTGTTGTAGAAGAACGTATTGAGATAGGGAGTGGTTTCAGGTTAGGGTTCACGGTTGACACTGAGGTGGATTATTTTTTTAGTGTATGGAGTTCATCAAAAACATTATTAACACTAGAACAGACAGCAGCATGCAGGAGCTCTGAAGAGTGCTTGAGGCCACAGGTCACAGTGCAGTCTCTTTTAGATTTTTCACAGTTTTCGAAAAAGGGGAGAAAGCAGATTGAAAGGTTTTCTTTTTTTTTTCTTTTCTGTTTTTGGAGTTTTTTTAATTTTTAAATATTAATCACAGGATTTCTTTTTTGTTACAATTGGCTGTTGTTAGGGTGAAACAGGTTTAGTCATTCCTGGGGGTTCACAGAGAGGGGACTCGAGAACCTAGAAAAATGAAGTACTTTATTTTTAGAAATTCACTTATGGGAATTGTCACAGTTTGGCCAAAATGGAAGGGATTTCCAAAGTGGTACAACTACGGCCAACAGATAGAACCCATACAAAAGGATAAATTGAAACTTAATTGGTAAAAAGATAAGAAAGAGGTCACGAGAATGGGAAGACTGTGCAGCTCTGATTTCTGAACTAGAACTGTTTTCTAATCTACAGCTGTGTGGGTACAGGACGCATCTGTGATGTCTACACACATAGAGTACCATTTATAATGGCTTAAACTCATGAAACTCTGAAAGATTACATCACAAAGAGAAGAGAGAGAAAGAAAGAAGAAGAAGACAGAGGGCAAAGGTTGAGGGGGAGGAGGAAGGGGTAGAAGGACAGAGAAAGTGGAAGAAAGAGAGAGGAAAGAACAACCCTGACCTCACTATCTATAGGTATGGTGCTGAAGACAAGAAGTTAGGGGGGAAGATGAGGAGCCACAAATAGATAATAAAATGGCAAACACCCAGGCATAGAGACAAATGCCCAAACCCTGGCAGGTTTTTTTTCTCCTGCCAGGAGGATCCCCTGCCTGTGTTTGGGTCTCACAAGTTCAAGGCTGGATCAGGACATGTTTACACAACAGCTGCATGACTACAGGCCTCCTTTTCTTTGTTAAAACTGACCACGCTTAAAGTAAAGAAGGAGGATCCCTCAAAGACCCTTAGCACACCCCACCCTCAAGCGGAAACTGAGCTTCTGCTTCTAAAGTCCCCAATATGTTTTCCAGAGGGTCCTCCTCTGTGCATCACTGGGGGGGGGTGAGTGTATGTGTGTGTCCTCATCCCTAATAAAAGCCTTCTTTCATTCTGAGTGCTCATTTTTTCTTCTGTGTCTGTTCTCCACTCCACTGCCTTTTAATTTTTTAAATAGTAGAGAAATAAACTCGATTCAAACCCCTAGACAGTAATTTGATGACATAAAAATAAAACAACTCCATTTTATGCCGGGCATCTATCTTGGTAAACACCAGCAGTTTGTCTCTGACTTCAGTACCTTGAAGATAAGTTCCCAGTAAGCCTGATTCAGAGACTCCTCACAGAATTGTTCAGGCATGACCATCTACTTGGTATGACTGACTGCTTTTGGTTTCTGCAGTCTGCTTATGCAGACATTCAAGGACTATTTTGAGGTCACCTTGACTAAATGTTCTTAGAAAAGCAAATCATCTCCTGACTTGTTTGTGCAGAAGCTCATGATCTTTTGTGGTTTTACCTTTAAATATTGCCCCTCACCTGTATACATCCGGCAATCCCAGATTTGGTGACAGCTTTAGTAAATTATAACCTGTACTGAGTCTGTACAAGCTGTCGGGGTTTAGACAGAAGTTTTGCAACCTTCTGCCAATGCCAAGGAGTATCCTTGGCCAAATGTTGTCAGTTGTTTTTTCAATGTGCCTGAATCCAATGTGACAATGCTAACAGAAAAACAAAGAAGAAAAAGATTGATTGACAGTTCTCAGTCTGGGGAGGCTTCGGACTTTTGGAGGCCAGAGTCAGTCACCTGTCCCAGGTTCATACTAAAGATTCTGTTATGTACACATTTAGGACCAGTTGCGGCCCTGTCTCCTCATAGATGTTTAAAAAGTTCTTGATGGCAGGTGGAAATGAAATATTCTCTCCCTGGATCTCATCACCTTCCTGTGTCACAGTGATAGAGGAACCCAGATCCATCTCTTCAACCACGTCTCCTACCCATTCCTACTCACTGCATCTTTATCAAGGTGAAAGGCAGCTTCAGTCCACTGTGACATGAAGGCACACTCACCTGTGGAGTCTGTGCAGGGCTCAGCATGGGTGTCCTCACAGAACAGCCATCCCTGTTTATCATCACCAAGCCCTGTGCTCACAGCAACTGTCAGTGCTGATAGGATGTCACCATCTGGAGTTTGGCTTCTCCAGGGGAAAGGGGCTTCTTCTGCACATCTCCATCCTGGACGGCAGCTCTGCCCTCTCCCTTGGGCCCTATCATTTGCTGAGCCAGAAACTTTCTGGTCATAATTACAGTTCCTGAGTTTTCTACTGTGAATTTTCCCTTCTTTTACCCCAAAGCCAGTACCTGAATTAGGAAAACCTTCTGAGAAACTGAAGTTTGTTCTCTATACATTTGAAAGTTCAACAACACTTTGGCTAGAGAGACAGCTCAGTGGTTAAGGGTAATTGTTGCTCCTGTAGAGATCCTTGTTCAATTCCTGGCACCCACATGGCGGTTCACAAACATCTGTATGTCTAGTTCCAGGGCATCCAATGCCTTATTATGACCTCCATGGGCATCAAACACCCATGGTACACATACATACATGCAAACACACTTAAGATATAAATGAACTAATCTAATAAAAATAAAGGTTTAGAGAAAAATATTGCAGTGACACTAAAACAGAAGATTTCTGAGGGGCAGAGGCAGTGTCTGATCTTATGGTTGGTGTACAGGTCAGAGCAGGAGGGGGCCTTTTTGGAGGTTTTGTCTGTTTCTTGCTCTGAGTGCTGACTTTATGTAGAGGAGTCATCTCCCCTCCTGCCTGAGTTCTTCATTCTCCTCTTGTTTGTTCTCTTCTGTCTCTTAAAGATGAGATTGTTCAGTTATTGCCCATATCAAGTGGAGAAGGTTTATGTATAGTTAACTCTGAGGACAACACATCAGTTCTGGGTCTCTATCACCAGTTTGAGCAATGGAGTCTTTAGTTCTCATTTTCCATTAGACAGCAGAGGAGACCCAGGGAGACTCGCTGGACTCCGAATCCACACAGCCAGCCCTGCAGAGCCACTTAGCTCACACTTCCTACTCCCACTGCTCCTTTCCCTTCCCAGGACCCTATCTACTTCCTGGTGTGAAGGAATGTGCTGGAATTGTTGTATCTGAGAACCAGTATTCAATAGACACTTTTTCTCAGATTTAAAACATCTGTGCTTCTGTCAGCTCAGGTAGATGAGTGATGGGGAGGAAGAGAAGAGGGCTCCCAGTCTTGTCCAGAGTCCCTGTGATGTCTTAGCCATTTGTCCCTCTTTCACTCTTAAAGGAAAGGGAGGCTCTGGCCCCTCTCTGCATCAACCTGTGTCATACTGTAGACTTTCCCTCAGCCCTCCACTGCCTGGGGCTGCCATACAGGCAAATTTCCTTATTTTATTTTTCTTCAACCTTAGGGATAAATATGAACATAGGAGCTCTCTCTAAAGTTGGTGTGTGTGTGTGAGTGTGTGTGTGTGTGTGTGTGTAAGACACAACCACATTGTACAGGATGTGTAGAACTCATGTGGAGCTCCTCACTTTACTAGGTAGGATATACACTCTTCTAACCAGTGGCTTTCTTAGGTTTTCATCTTGATCATAAAGATTTCTTGAATATTTTTTGTTTTTGCCACTTGTGTTTGGTTGTACCCTAGGTCTCTTGGCTATTCAGCCTCTGGTTCTTGGCCATCCACAGTGTCAGGCATGGGCTCACTCTCAAAGCCTGGGCCTCAGTTGGGCCAGTCATTGGCTGCCAAATCCCGTGATTGTAACCACCATTCCCACAGCACATCTTGCAGGCAGCACAAAATGTAGTTGGAGTTTTCTGGCTGGGTAGATGTCTCAGGCCCATTACTGGGAACCTTGCCTGATTATGGAGGTTGGCAGGTCAAAGCTCTGTATACCCCATTACTAGAAGTCCTAGCTGGGGTCATCTTGGTGGATGCCACAGTTTCCAATGCACTACGATTCTACACCCTTCCCCAAGAGCCCCACATTTCCAGTCATCCCTCTCAGTACTTTCTCTCCCCACACCCCTGGCCTGATCCTTTCTGTTTTACATCTCCCCTTGCCCCTAGTCCACCTGTGTGCCTAGGCTTATTGTAACTTGTTGTGCCATATTGAGTTGATCTCCCTGGGAGGCCTGTTATTTTATGAAGGGAAACAGAGTGAGAGTGCATCTGGGGATAGGGGGAATGTAGATGTGGGACTGGAGGTGTGGATGGAGGAAACTGTTTTCTGTGTGTAGTGTGCACTTGTTTTTATATTGCTAACTCAGTGTAGTGTTTCCTCAATCTTTAACACAATATTTGATATTTTTCTTCTGCTTCATGTGTTCTTTGACCCAGCTTTGCTTTCTCTCCCATTTCCACACTGTGTACTCCATCTTTCCCTTCTCTCCATCAGACATTTGCTCATCATAGTGGCACCTGCTTAGAGGATGAGGCTGGCACTTAAGTGTCTTTCTACCACCCAGGGCCTCGAGGTAGGAGCTTGGGTGTCTCTCTTCCAGTCACCCTGGAGCTGTCCCATCAAGACAGTTTAAATTAACAACAACTCCCTGCCCATACAGTTTATCAATGAGATGATATAAACTGCATAAACGAACACTGATAAAATGAACACTGCCGTGTGCAGCAGTTTTCCTGTTGTAATTCTCAAAATACAAATGTGTCTGTAGGATCACGTTTTAGCAAAGGAGATCCAGGCAAAAAGACCAAGAAATGCTTATCTTGATAAAATTTGCCAACTGATTCCCAGTCCATAATAAACCCAGTCTCCGAGATTTACAATTATATCACTTTATAAAAGCCTGAATGGAGAATGATCTGTCCATGTCCCTCTAACTGACTGTGGACAACAGGTCTGCTCAGAGCTTCAGTTTACCGTGACTGTTGCCTGAAAAAGAATCTCATCTGCTTAAGCTACTGTGATGAGATTTTGTTTCCGTCAGAGCTCAGAGTTCTTCCAAACTGATTTGATGAAGAGATATTTTCTCTTTCTGTGTCTCCCAGTTTGCATGACAAAATTAAAACTAGTATCCGTCTCTGTGAAATCAGCACAAGACAGATGAGCATTGTATAACTAAGGCTCACAAACTCATGAATATATTATGAAGCAATTATTCTCTCACTAGAAATTTAAAAGGAAGGGAAAACCCACATTTTGTTTAAGGAAAGAAGAGAAAACACATTAGGAGGATACTTTGAGTAACTCTCAGCTAAAGGGGAGTTCTGTAGAGAACCTTGGAGTTCTGAAGGTAGAGGACATGCTGGTGGTGCTTGTGGAGAAGAAATTCCATGCATCCATTGACTCCAACCATATCTCCTTGAAACAATGTATTTGAGAGTGAGGAAAGTCCATTTCATTTCCTGACTTTCTTGTACAAAGGAGAGGTACAGCACACTCTTCCTCAGTTGTGAGGTGTTCGTGCTGATCTTTATCTGATGAAATGGAGGAGATTCATGCTGATCAAGGAACTGAGAATCCACAGCAAGGGAAGCACATGCTGTGCAGACCTCAGTCCTAACCTCCCCCACCTGGACGCTCTGGAGCTTATGATCCTGTTCCTGTCAGCAAGACCCTTACAGACTACTCATCTAAGAAGATTCTCAAACCAACAGCTACTTGTCTGGTGTGACCCGCACAATCGTCTCGCCAGCAAGAATGCACCCGGACACCAGGATCCTTCTGCAGCAAGCGTTTATTGCGATGGAAAGAGGAAGACCCCGAGCCCTGAAAAGGTGCTGTTTATATACACCCTAGAGCGACTTTTCACTTCTGATTGGCTGCTTGCTCATTACCTCGTAAGACGCCCCAGGCTGGGCCAAGACTTGGCGCGCTTTTGCCCTTGTGCATGTGTAATATTACTTATTTTCCAGGGTCAGAGCCGGATGTCGGCGCCATCTTGTAATGGCGTTTTGCCCGAGCACGCCCAAGCGGCTCTCCACAGTCTGGGGCAATGCTTTTGAAAGAAGCATTATAATGTTGGTAAAAAGCCAAACGACTAAGAATAAGAAAGAATCATTTCTTTTTAATACCTCCTGCCACACTGAATGTACATGTTATAAGAACAGACATGTACAGAGTCCAGTCAGAAAATTGTAGACAATTTTCTTGGCAAGATTCAAATCCATTTCTTAACTCACAGAGAAACTCAAATGCAGCTAACACCTCTTTAAAAAAACAAAAAATAAAAACAAAACAAAACAAAAAATCAGTAACAATAATGCATATCTGCAAAACTACAACCAACTAACCAATACATACATAAATAAACAAACAAACAACTACTACTACCACCAAAACAAAAATGTTTACATTCTTATGTTTAAATGACAGTTGTACTTTTGAAGTTGCAGTTCACTCATCCTCCAAGAACTGTGGACCGGTATTTTTTTATGTTTAATTTATATATTAACTTTGCATTCCAATCATAGCCCCTTCCTCCTTTCCTCCGGATTTCTCCTCCTACACTCTTCCTCCTATCTCTTCTCCCCTTGTCCTTAGAAAATGGGAGTCACCCACCAATCCACCCCAGTACCTCAAGTTGCATCAGACTGAGCTCATCCTCTTCCACTAATGCCAGGCAAGGCATCCTCGAGAGGGGGAAGTGATGGAAAGCAGGCAAGAGAGACCGTGACATTTTCAACAAAATCATAGAAGAAAATTTCCCCAGCCTAAAGAAAGAGATGCCTATGAACAAATAAAAAGCTTACAGAACACCAACTAGATTAGACCAAAAAAGAAAATCCTTCTGAGACATAATAAACAAAACACTAAATGTACAAAGAAAAGAAAAAGTATTAAAAGCTGCAAGGGAAAAAGGCCAAGTAACATGTAAAGGCAAACCTATCAGAATCACACCTGATTCTCACTTCTCAACAGACTCTAAAAGCCAGAAGGGCCTGGGCAGACCCTAAGAACCCATAGATGTCAGTCCAGACTACTATACCCACCAAAACCTTCAATCACCATAGATGGAGAAAACAAACTATTCCATGACAAATCCAAACAGTCTCTATGTTTCTGTGGACTCAGAAATCAAGACAGGTGGCATTACCACAGGCTAAACACTCTTTGGTTAAACCTCATGTGCAGCCAAATGCCAAATGTTTGCAGCTGGAATTCAGGATCTGGGTCTGATTCCAGCTTAGGGAGCTTGGGGCTCTGAGAGGTCAGCTGACTTGGGCAAAATGAGCAGCTGCTTTGCCTGTGGAGCTCCAGGGTTGACCACAGCAGTTCTGTAGCAGCTGCATGGCCAGAAGTCAAATCCAGGGACCCAGCAGTTAATTCTTCATGGAGAAGGAGAGGCCTTCTTTCCCCCAGAATAAACAATGAGCCTCAGATGTTTGATGAAATAGTGTGATTTATTTCATGAACAGGAGCATTATAAACCTTGGGTAGTGGGCAGGGGTTTTGAGGATGAATGCACTTGATTTACTGGGGCTAGGATTCTGGTGATGCTCTGTTTGCATGGGGACAGCTTGCATGACTGATCACTTGTAGCCATGGGGAGTGGGGTTGGGGATGCTGTGTCACATGCTCCTGAGGCAGGCACAGAAACAAGGAAAGAGCTTTGTCCCACAACTTCCTTTCTCAGGATGAGACTTTAAATCACAAGCTTAACATTTTCTGGGTTTGAACATGTTCCAACTCCATCCCATGCCAATTCCCCTAGAGGCACAGTCCTCAAGCCCTACAGAGACAGTGTGACACAGAGAGAGACACACTCACTGAGAGGCTGGCCACAGGTGGGCTTTTGAAACCCCCAATGTCACCCTCAGTGACCACTTCCTGTAATAAGCCACAGCTTCTAGTCCTCACTGTGCCACTCCCTGATAACTAAGCATTCAAATACACAAGCCTAGGGAATATCTTTTTATCCAAACCACCACATCACTACATTACAAATATCTAAGATTTTTAACCACATTTATTGAGCCCATATTTGAAAACCAAACTCTGAATCCTTGTTTATCCTGCTCGTGGTCTAATTGTTTTTCTAACTTGTCCTTTTCTTATTTCATTCTGTCTCATTCCCATCATGCAATTCCAAACATCAGGGGCTAAACTGATGCAACTTACCTATGCCCATGCACAGGCATTTGCAACCTCATGAATCTTATATATTCACCATGCACATACACTTGGGAAATCCTTTGCTTCAGATTCTTTAATATCTCTAATTTTAAAGGTGTCTCAACTTCTACTGTGTCTCCGAATTTATATCTTTAAAACATGTATGGTCATGTATGTGTGTATGTCTGGGCCTACACATATACTACAGTGTGTGCATGGAAGTTAGAGGACAGTTCCTGGAATTGGTTCTGTATTTCAAGTTTGTGGTTCCAGGGATGGAACTCAAGTTGTCAGGTAGAAAGTAAACAATTTTCTTTGCGGTGACTTCTCACTGGCCCATTATTTTGATTCATTTTCCCCCTTGAAATCAAGATGACTTCTAAGGTGGCCTTTTTACTTCCAATTTGTGTGTCTTTGTTCCACAAGCTTAAAATTTCCTGGGGCATAGTTGAATCCCAAACTAATTCTATGCTTTAATATTAAGTGGTATTTTTTTTAAATCAAGCTGCACAGTTTTTCCATTTACAATCTAATAATTAATGATGATCCACCCAAAATGTTTAAAAGAATTTCTTGTTAACACATAATCAAATAATCTAGTGGGTGTAGGCAGTAGAGTGTCCTTGAGAAGATGCACTTGACCTTGATGTCTGAGTTTCTGTTTATGGCCTCTGATTTGTTCTATGTGTGGATAGAAAAGCAACTTTTATTCACCTGTTTCAAGTATTGTCTTGTGGTCATTTTGCTAACCTAGGCCTCGTCCTGGAAATTTCTAGTCTCTGTACAATCTAACCTAGGCCTAGAATGTTTTCAGCCTCTGAGACTTACTGCCGAATAAGCTCACTCTTTCTTGTTCTTATTGAGCTCTGAGCTGACTGACTCAATTCAGCTGTTCTGGCTCAAATTCCTCTCCCAGCTGACTTATTCAATCTTATTTCACTCTCTTGGCCTTAGAATTATTCTGCTTGGCCTCAAAATCACTCCAGAAGTCTTTTGTAATCTCCTGGCTCCTTCTCCTTCTCTGACTTGTTCTGTCTTCACCTGTGTCTAGCTTGTTCTCTCATTCAACCTCTCCGTAAAACTCTCCCAGTACATCTGCCTCTGTCTCTCTGCATTGTCCCTTAAGTAGCTTCCTTTTTCTCTCCTCGAGAGAGTTGGGCATATCTTATTCTGTCAGTTCTTTCTCTGATTTGTCACTGTTTCAGCCAATTAACCATCACTTTCAAACATGAGGGCTTCCTTCTACAAACTAACTTTACCTTCATTGTTTGAGATTAAAGGCATGTACCGACATGTCTGGACCTAAGCTTTTCTTTACCTGAAATACGCTCTATACCAGGCTGGCCTTGAACTCAAATCTCTCTGCCTCTATCTCGTGGATTAAAGCTGTATTTGTATGCCAGCCAGATCACACAGACCTACAAGATCTTTGGATGTGATCTCTTGCCAGAACAGCCATGTTCTGAATTAAAATTCCCTTTACACCTAGATGCTTTCCAAGGTGGATTGCAGGAAGGGGAACAACTTGCTGCTGTGAATTGTCATGGATCAGGGAAATTTGTGAACTTGGAATGTGTAGTAACAGCTTCTTTCAGCCAAGCAAGTCAGTTATGGAATGAAATGAAATCATCACATCCTGGGTGTCATGGATACTGCTTCATTTCAGGAGTTCTACAGTCAACTTTTAAGTTTCCTCTGGTTTACCCATATCTTTTTTCTCAATCTTGTTAATAACTGTGTCACTGTGATCAAGTTGAATGTCTTATTTCTAGATCGTACATGAGTTTATTGTTTCTCATCCAAGAATTGTAACAGCACATCTCTCATATAGCCATATTCATATGAAAAGGATGTTAGGGTAAGGAAAACTGCTGTGTTTGATCCATGAGATTTACATATATTCTAAATAGTTGGAAAGCCAACCTTAGCTCTTTCTTTTCTACTTCCTAATTATAAATAAATGATTGCTTTAGAGTTTTCTCCTCTGCAATTTTCTGGAGGCCTAAACTACGAGAACACTAGCTTATACCTAGAGTTGGTAGCAGGTAGCCTCTGACTTTAATTATTGCCTTTAAACTTCTGTTTCCTTTATTTTATGTACGGGGACTAGATTCCATCCTTTCATGAAAGGAAGAAGTATGAAGTACTAAGTGTCTAACGTTTAATGAATTATGCTGTAATCTTCCATCACAAACACAACAGTGTTCATTAATTAAGGAAGAATACTAAGTGCTTAATTATTATTTCACAGATCAGAAGATTTTAAAAATGATTACTATTAAACCAGGCATGGTGGTGAACATCTGCATTCCCAGTACTTAGGAAGCAGAGGCTGGCAAGTACATGATATCGAATTTCTTGGGCTAATGTGATTAAATAACTATAAATTTTGAGAATGGTTTACAAATTTCATTTTTATGATCACAAAACCAGTTTTACAAATCCTAAGTAGAGCCATTTTTTTCAGGGCTAGAGAGATGGCTCAACACTTAAGAGCATTGACTGGTCTTCCAGAGAAGGCAGGTTAAATTTCTCCTAACTGTACACTGTTTTAGAACAATATAACTCTAGTGAGTTGCTGGATATGTGATGATCTCTTCCAGACTCTATAGGTACCAGGTGTGGACATGCTACACAGTCATAAATGCAGGCAAACTATTCATACACAGTAAATTAATACAAATATAGAAAAGTTTTTAAAATCCATTTGAAAGAATGACAAATGGAGAATGAGGTTTCTATGTCACTGTAATTTGCTAGGGTCTTCCTCTCTCAGCTCAAGGTTTTGGAGTCACTAGGAAAAGTGTTTGAGAATAAACACATGCAATTTGTGAGATTTTGTGAGATTTTGTCTTATCATGAGTATTGCAGAACTGAGAGTTTCTTCACACATATTAAATAGATAAATGAGAGAGACATTTTCTCAGTTTCTCCCAGTGAGCAACCAGAAGCCCATCCTTGTGAATCAGCACAAGTGGGCTAAAAGTTGCATAACTAAGGGTCAGAAATTCTCTGATATTTACAAGCAAAAAATTGTCCCTTGAAGAGATACTTATAAAAAGAGTAAAGGCACAATCAGCCCAATAGAAGAAAATAAAACAGAGCATGAGAAGGAGGACACTGAGCAGTTCTCAGCTCAGGGAGAGTTCTGTAGAGAAGCTTGGAGTTTCGAAGGTAGAGGGCATGCTGGTGGTGCTTGTGGAGAAGAAATACCATGTAGCCACTGGCTCCTCCCATGGCACCCTGAAACACTGCATCTCTTAGGACCATGAGGATGAGAAAAATCCATCTTGTCATCCAGCTTTCAGGCAGAAAATAGCAATAGTTGCCACTTTTTTTTAAGCATGTGTTAAGTTCATACTATTGGTATTTTTAATGTAATATGGTAAGTTCATACTGATCAATGAATTGAGTATCCAAAAAAATGAGAAGAATGGAAGGATGTGCCATGCAGACTTTGGCCTCAATTTCCTCAACCCAGATGCTCTGGGACTGATGATGATGGCCTGGACCACAGTGAGGATAGTGCTGGTGCAGATGGAGAGGCCATGGGCCACCCTCTCCAGGTAAACAAGGATCTTACAGCCTATGTCATCTAGGAAGTTTCTCAACCCAAAAGCTACTATTATCTTTAGCAATCCTTTTGCAAGAACAGATATGATATTTGTAAAAGCCAAGTGGATGAGAATGAGGTGTATGGGTTTCTTCTCAGAGCCTTCCAATAAACTGAACTAATACTTCACAGAAACAAACATATTCCCCAGAATGCCAACCACAATCATAAAAAGGAAAATAATTCCCTTAATATACTTGAAAACCATTTCTTCTTTCTTAGACAAAGAAAAAAAAACTTGTATCCAGGATGGAAACATGTTTTGAAGAAAGCATTAGAGATTCTAGACGCGTATCTTAGGAGCATATTTTGTATAATAGCATTTCTGTGATGTTGCAGATTAGGTGCCTGATATTCTCTCCTTTTTTCCCTTCCCTGTGGATTCTGGGAAGCTGTGTGTGCTCTGAGAAATGAGTTTGGTAACTTGTATTCAAATCTAAAATTTTAAAGGACATTTTTTTTAGCTTTACACTAGCAAAATTGACTTGTTCAAATACGTATTCATGTGTCTGTCTGTCTGCCTTTCTGTCAGTCTGCATGCATTATCCTTCTTACCTCAGCACAGTCAAATTGAGCTCCAAGGTCCCCAACCAAAATTTCTTCCTCTGATTCTCATTTTATTTCATCATATTTCCCCACCCAACTCTCCAATTCCCTAAACCTGAATCTCATTCTTAACCTGTCTGCTTGGTGGTCAAAACCCACGACATCTCTCATTTTGTAATTTTACATTCTTCACTATCTCTTCTTTTGCTTCATAATTCTTTTGTATCTGCATCTTGAGCAATACAATTTTTAGAATTGTATTTGGCTTTAATGCTTTATAACTTAAATTTTTATATATTTTACATTTTTTCTATTAATTGATTCACTTTACATGCCAAATGTATCTCCTCCTGTATCTCCTTCTGGTCCTACTTTCCCTCCTTCTTTCTCCCTATCCCAATCCCATAGTCCTCAGAATGGTGAAGCCTTCCTCCCTTACCAACTAACCTAGACTGTCATGTCTCTTCACAACTGCCTCCATCCTCTTTCTCTGTGGTCTGTGAAGGCCACCCCACCAGGTGAAAATGATCAAAGAGCAGGCACAGAGTTCATGTCAGAGACAGCTGCCCCTGGTCCCCTTATAAGGAACCCACAGGAAGACTGAGCTGCCAATGGGCAACATCTATGCAGGAGACCTAGGTACTCTCCATGCATGGTCCTGAGTTGGTATATCAGTTTCCACAGGCCCATCTGGGCCCACATTTGTTGGCTTGTTGGTCTACTTATGGAGCTCCTGTCCCCTCTATGTCCTTTTATCTCTCCCACTCTTCCATAAGACTCCTTGCACTCTGCCCAAAGTTTGGCTGTGAGTCCCAAGACCCAGATACCACTCCTGGGAGTATACCAAATTGATGTTCCACCATAAAATAGGGACATTTGCTCATATATGGTCATAGTGGCTTTATTTGTAATAGTCAGAAACAAGAAACAACCCAAATATCTCTCAACTAAAGAATGGATGAAGAAACTGTGGTACATCTAACTCAATGGAATGCTATTCAGCTACTAAAAACAAGGACATCATGAAACTTGCAGGCAAATGGATGGATCTGAAAAAGACCATCCTGAGTAAGGTAGCCCAGAATACAAAAAAAGCACACATGGTATATACTCACTTATATGCGGATATTAGCAATACAATACAGGATAATCATACTACAATCCACACACCTCAAGAATCTAAATAACAAGGAGGACCCTAGGGAGGATGCTTAATTGTTATTCAAAGGGGCAAGTAGAATAGACACCAAAAACTATTGAAGAGAGGGAACAGGATAGGAAAAGGACATCTTCCATAGATATCCTCTGAAACACTCCAACCCGCAGGGGATCAAAGCAGATGCTGAGACTCACAGCCAATTTCTACATCTTAATACATTAAGTTTTTTATATGTTTATATCTTAATATGTTAACTTAATGTGTTAAGTTTCTACAACTTCATATGTTAAGTGACCGTTATGTGAATTCTCTCTGTATGATTGTTTACTTTAAAGATATCTCTAAAAGGTAGTCCTCAGTGTCAAGTCAAACTGTATAACCTGTTTTAGGTAAAGGCACATAGCTAAAGCTTAATCACCAAAAAGGATCTTGAAAAAGACTCTTGTGTGACAAATTCTTGTGATTCTAAGTTGCAGGAAGGGACTGAGTCTAGAAGAACCATAAGAAAGGGGGCAGCAGAGGGCTGTGAGCTCAGTAGATGATTCCAGGCATGTTGACCTCAATTAGGCACCTCAGGGCATTTAAGGGAGCAGGGAGCAGCCAGGGGACCATCTGTTGCTGATGAAAGGGATGGAAGAAGGGGATTAATGAGGAGTTAGGTGCTGGGAAGAGATGAGTGAAAGTTTTGAATCATGGTTCCTCAATATATAGTTGAGAGACTTTAAAGCTGGATATAAAAGAACAACCTTAGGTTAGGAATTATAATGTTACTGTAAAAGAGAACATGTCCCAATATTTGAAAAGTGAAAAGTACAAATTTCTCAAACACTGGTAACACCACTGAAGTCACAGTGCTGGTAAACACGAACCTTCAAATTTTATTTTTGTTTGTTTTTGTTTTGTCTTTTTATTTGTGAGGCAGTGTTTCCCTATGTAAACCAGGCTAGCTTGAATTATTAATTACATTGCCTCAATCCCTTTAGTGATAATATTACGGAAACATTTAATTATTGTCTCAAATTTTTATAGACATCTGAAAATCTTCTATATCTTATTGATTTTTTGCAAAAAATTTAAAAAAGGTAATGTTAGGCAAAAATCCACCCAGAGCTCTGCCATGGTACACCAGCCTGAAGACGGATAGCGATGCCTCAGCATTTTTGCTTCAATTCCATATCTCTATGAAATCGTCTCTTTTGAATATTCTGGAGCCAGGGGCCATCTTTGTCAGAGTCATAAGGAAAGTGGAGAACCAAAAGCTCACAGAGCCTCTCAACTACTCCCTGGATTAGTCAGAGAAAGACTTCAGCTTTAATGAAACTCTCCATAGCACAGCTGAGAATGATCTTACCTCCATGGACTCACCTGAATCTCTGTGATGCAGACAAGCTCTGGAGCAGCTCTGGGAAGGTGACACTGGCCAGGTCATATTTGTACTGTGTGGATTTGTGGGACTCTTGGCTGTCATCAGGTATTGTGGATGTCAAGTTTCATGTTGTCACAGTGTCAGGGGAAGGAAGGCCTCTGCAGGGCCTCAGTCTCTGAAGAACAGATTCTCTCACCACAGTTACTACATCTGTTTTGCTCAGAAGTTATTTCTTAATTGGGGTTTATTATTTTGAGAGGAAGGATGTGAGGGGAGAAACTGAACAACTAACCAACTTTCTGTCCACTGAGGTTCCCACATCTCCAGAGGACCTCCTGTATACTCATTTAGGCCCTGTTCTTGCTGCTTCAGTCTCTGTGAGCTCATATGCACTTTATTTAGTTGATTCTGAGGGCCCCTTTTCCTGGTGTCCTTCATTCCCTCTAGCTCTTACAGTCTTTCAACCTCCTCTTCAAATAGACTGCAGGGAGGAATTTTATTGAGACCTCCCAGACAGACTCCTCTTCTGCCTAGTATCTGACTGTGGGTCTCTGTATCTGTTCCTATGTGGCACTAGAGGAAGCCTGTCTCATGGTGACTGCATATCACACTGATCTATGAGTACAGAAGAAAATTATTAGGGATCATTTTACTGATATATGATATACATATCAGTATATATATATCAATATATCAATATATATATATATATATATATATATATATATATTTAAAACCAGTAGTGTTTGGTTTACCCCTAGGTCTATGGACTATCTAGTCTCTGGTTCTTGGTCGCATAAACAGTATTGGGGTGTTGGGTATGAGTTTGTTCTCATGGAGTAGGCCTTAAGTATAATAAGATATTGGTTGGCTTGTCCTATAAGTTCTCTGCAACTATTGCCCTGGCATATTTTTCAGGCATAACAGATTGGAGGTCAAAGCTTTTATGGACTGGTGACCATGTTTCTCTTTCTGAAGCCTGAAAGAGTATCTCTCATACCAAAGAGTTTAGAATGTAGGGGTGAAGGCTCCATGTAGGCATGAGCTCAACTTCTTTGTGTTCAATGAGTTGTATGGATGTTGTCCTCAGCAATGGGGCCCTGATATCAGTTTTCAGAGAACAACCCTTTGTCTTAGCAAAAGCCTGGGTTATTTGTCAAATTTTGCAGAACACCCTGGCAAACAACTCAACTGAATGCAGCTTAGTCCAACCACTGCAGCCTCACCTGGCTCCAAGAGTGGCCAGTTTAGATCCCATAATCCTAATTACTAGGAGTTCTCATTAGGGTCATCTTCATAGACTCATTCCAGGAAGTTGCCACTGCACTGGATTTCCACATTACCACACAAACAATCCCCAACTTCAGACATCATTCCCAGCACTCTCTCTTTCCACCCTATCTTTTCCTCAACCCTATCCTCCTGTTCCTGTTCTCTCATGCCCCAAGTCCATCCATAAAATCTATTCATTTAAAGGATTTATTAATTTATTATGTATACAGTGTTTTGCCTGTATGTATGCCCACATACCAGACCTCATTTTATGTGTCGCTGCTGGGATTTGAACTCTGAGCCTCTGAAAGAACAGCCAGTGGTCTTAACCTCTGAGCCATCTCTCCAGCTCCCCATGGAATCTATTTTATTTGCCCCACCCAGGGAGAGCCATGTGTCTCTCCCAGACCGCTCCTATTTTCCTAGCCTCTCTGGGTCTACAGGTTGTAGCTTTGATATAATTTACTTAAAGGCTAATGTCTACTGATAACTGAATACACACCATCCTTATCTTTCTGGGTCTGTGTTACCTCTCTCAGCATGACTTTGTTTTAACTTCTATCCATTTGCCTGCAAATTTATTGTGACATTTTTAATAACAGCTGAGTAATATTCCATTGTATAAATATACCACATTTTCCTTATCCATTCTTCTGTGTAGGGACATCTGGGTTGTTTCCATCTTCTGTATATTATGAATAAAACCAAAATGAACATGGTTGAGCAAGTAGCTTTGTGGTGTAGTGGAACATCCTTTGTGTATATGCCCAAAAGTGGTATAGCTAGGTCTTGAGGTAGATCAATTCTCAACTTTCTGAGGAACTGCAACTTTAACTTCCATAGTGGCTGTACAAGTTTGCACTCCCACCAGCAATGGAAAAGAGTTCCCTTTGCTCCACTTCCTTGCCAGCATGAGATGTCACTTGTTTTATTGATCTTAGCTATTCTGACAGGAGTAAGATGGACTCTCTTACTAGTAGTTTTGATTTGCATTTCCCTGATGGTTAAGGATGTTGAATGTTTCCTTAAGTGTTTCTCAGTCATTTTATATTCCTCTATTGAGAATTCTATGTTTAGATATATACCCCATTTTAAAATTGTGTTCTTTGTTTTTGTGATATCTAGTTTCTTGTGTTATTTTAGTCCTTCATTGCATGTGGAGTTGACAAGTCTTTTTTTCCATTCTGAAAGCTGCTGCTTTGTTGTACTGATTGCGTCCTTTGCATTACAGAAGCTTTTCAGTTTCATGAGATCCCGTTTATTGCTCTTAGTGCCTGTGCTATCAGTGATCTGTTCAGGAAGTTGTCTCCTTTGCCAGTAAATTCAAGGCTATTGCCCACTTTTCCTTCTCTCCCGTTAAGTGTATCTGGTCTTATGTTGTCAAAGGTCCTGTGCCTGCACCACCAGGGCCAGCTCTCCTGCTTTGCCCAGGTGAGGGCCAGCTCTCCTGCTTTGCCCAGGTGAGGGCCAGCTCTCCTGCTTTGCCCAGGTGAGGGCCAGCTCTCCTGCTTTGCCCAGGTGAGGGCCAGCTCTCCAGCACCCATGCCACCAGAGCCAGCTCTCCCACACTTCCCAGGCAGGGGACAGCGCTCCTGAGCACTGCAACTGGCAAGAGGGAGTGACAGATCGCCTGTGCTCATGCTTTTGGGGACAGCTCTCCCAAAATGCTCAGACAAGAAGCAGGGCTAGCTGACCCTTGATCACCCTCTAGGGGCTGACCTACTGGTGCCCACACCACCAGGGCCAGCTCTACTGTTATGCCCAGTTGAGGTGCTCGGACACTCTCCCAAGTGTTGTGGCCAGGAAGGGCAGGGCCAGCTTTGCTCAGGCCTCAGACATCAAGCTAACCCCCGGTGACTGCCAGAATAGGGCTATCCACACAGTCTTTGGTAACATGGGCTATGGACATTGACACAGACTACTGCAGGGCCATAGACCCAGACATAATCTTTGGCAGCAGCATGAACCAGGACATCACCATGGCCTCAGGTGGCAGCACAAGTTGGTCATATCAGGTTGTTCCTCACTCTCAGGTTTCCAGTTCCTCCTCTCCTCATAGTGCATACACTGGTCCACTTTCTTTCCCATCTCTTCACCACTTAGTTCCACATTGTAGTGTTGCCTGCCCGCATTCTGACACATGGCAGTAGGCATGTCTGTGTGTGTGTCAATTAATTTTGCAATTATGTTCCTAAAGGAAATTGGTCTGTACTTCTCTTTCTTTGTTGAGTCTTTATGTGGCTCAAGTATCAGGCTAAGTGTGGCTTCACAATATGAGTCAATGTTCCTTCTCTTTCTAATTTGTAGAATGATTTGAGGAGTCGATACTAACTAACTCCTCTGTGAAAGCCTGGTAGAATTACTTGCTAAGGCCGTCTAACCTGGGGCTTTTATTTTATTTTTTTGAATAGGAGACCTTTACTGGTGATTACTATTTTCCTGGTGTTCTGTCTATTTAAATTTTCTACTCAATCTTGATTTAACTTTGGTAAGTGGTACCTATCAAGAAAAGTATCCATTTCTTTTAGTTTTTTTTTTTAATGTGGTGGAATATAGGTTTTAAAAGTATGTCCTTTTGATTCTCAGTATTTCCTCAGGGTCTGTTATGCTCTCTTTTCATTTTGTAAATTTGGATAATCTCTCTCTACCTTTTCATTAATTTGAATAAGGGTTTGTCTATTTTGTTGATTTTCTCAAACCTAACTTTTTATTTCACTCATTTTTTTGTATTATCTTTGTTTCTCTTTTCTTGACTTTAGCCTTCACTTTGATTATTTCTCCCCATTTAGGTTTGACTTTTCCCTTTCTGTGTGTATCTCTCTCTCTCTCTTGATTTCATATATACTGTTAAGTTGCTAACATGAGATCTCTCAATTTTTTATTATGTAAGCACTAAATGCTATGAAGTTTCTTATTAGCACCACTTTCATAAGTGGCCTTGCTAGGCCACAGAAGAGGACATTGCAGCCAGTCCTGAAGAGACTTGATAAGCTAGAGTTAGATGGAAGGGGAGGAGGTCCTCTCCTATTAGTGGACTTGGAAAGGTGCAGGGAGGAGATGAGGGAGGGAAGGGGGGGATAGGGAGGCAATGCGGGAGGGAGCTACGGCTGGGATACAAAGTACATAACCTGTGATTAATATAAAATAAAAGTAAGAAAAAAAAAACAACACCCTGCTCTCAAGCAGAAACTGGGTTTTGGCTTCTCAAGGTGCCCCCTTTGGTTGTTGTTCTCTGTGTAGTCCTCACTGTGTGTGTGTGTCCTTATCCCTAATAAAAACATTTTCTCATCTGTCTGTTAGTTCTCTCTTCTATGTCTGATATTTTCCCCCTGCTTCTTAAATTTTTAATTTGCAGAAAAAAATGAACCCAGTAAAGACCCCTTGATAGTTAATGTATCACATAGCAACACCCGCAAATACACTGTAACTCCAGATCTGTTCATGCTTCCAACTGCTGTGATGTAGCAGAGAGATTTGAAGCTCATCAGAAAATTAGAGATCCAAGAGGGAAGGAAATAGGCAAGAACATGTCACTTAGTCTGCTGTTTAACCTTTACCAAGGGGCGGTCCTCCAACTGATGGTGACGGCCTGGACCACAGTGAGTAGCAGACAGAGCAGATGTTCATGTTCAGAGATCTTTTCTATGAATTCATGCTTTTAGAGACTTTACCTAGGAATTTCTGAAAGAAAGCAACTGTAGTCAAAACTCTGAGTATCTGAAACAACAGAGGTAGAGAGCAGAATTGTGCTTCTCTAAGACAAGGAGGTAGGAAGTAGATAAGCTGTTGGTCACAGGAGCAAAGATGTTCTCAGGTAGAGTAATTTCATGGGTTTAGTGAAACCATAGTGACTTTGGTGCATAGAGCAGTGTACAGTGGGAATTCACTGAGATTTCAGGGGCTTTCAAACTTTACCCAGAAAAGATCACTAAGGAGATGAATATGTTAATTTAGCTCATCTGAGGTTTCAGAATTATATCAAAATTGTAACTTTTCAAGGTTAATTATGTACCACTTTTATTTTTAGTAATTCATTAGAAATATAGAAAATTAAATTCCTTTTCATAGAAATGCCCTGTGAGTCACTGACTTCTCATTCTCACCCACATTACCTAATCCATAAGAAAGGCAGTGAATACTTCCTATAAATACTCACAAGATCTTTATAGAAACAGCCCTCTTCCCCAGCGATGCCTCCATGCCAGAACACTCTGGAAATGGTGGCTGTTTTAGTTAAGGTTCTCTGGAGGAACAGAACCAAGAAGGTAGAAAAGTTTTATATATAATATAAAGTAAATGATGTGATATGATATAATATACATGTACATATGATGCCAAAATTTATTATGTCAGCTTTAAAAGAGTGAAAACAGCTAAATCACACTGGAGAAACTGAGAACCCAGTATTTCTCTTGGTCCTTGAATCTGTGAGCCTCACCAGTTGGAGTAGTCTCACCATAGTTGTCTCTAACTCGGGGACATAACTGGTAGTTAGTCCACAGGGCAGGCACCTCAGTAGTCTCAAGTGGCTCCAGAGGTCTGGAAGTTTCCTAGAGAGCTTCTGGTTCTGTTAACAGCAAAGGAATTAGGCCTAGCAGCAGCAGCAGAGCAAATAAACAAGACAAAGAGGGAAGGCCAAGCAAGCACAACGCAGGATGATGTTCCCCTTGACACACCCTTTAACATGGGCACTTACCATTAGGAGCCACCCACAATTGGGGTGGATCTTCCCACATCAATCAAGACAGAAGAACTTGAAGAGTAATTTTGTGCCAGCATCATGGTTGCCCCTTAGTATATACCTTTAATTCTATGTCTGGAATAAAGTTAGCTTGTAGAAGTAAATGGCCATGTTTGAAAGTAAACTCCAATTGAGGAGTAGACAAAGTGACAAATCAGAAAAGGATTGGACAGAATGAGTCAGAGATAAGACACACTGAACTCTCATGAGAAGTGACAGGAAAGAGAGGCCACTAAAGAGAAGCACAGAGAGGGTGCAATGGAGATCAGTTCAGTTCCTGGTAGTTTGTGCAGTTTGTTCAGTTCCTGCAGCCACTGCATTTCAGTTCGTGGAGTTCAGAGGCTGTTCTTCCAAGCAGAGCAAATCACTCAGAATCCAAATGAAGCCCATTGTAATCGTCAGTTTGGAGAGGAGCTTGAGCCAGAACACCTGAGATGAAACAGCCATCCAGAGTTTGGAAAAAGCTAGAAAGGGTGAGTTCATTCAGCAGTAATTCTTGGAAGCTGAAACATTCTAAGATAGCGGGGGATAGAAGCTGAACACTTCATGGTCTGTGTTGGCAGAAGATTAGATTGCAGGGGAGGCTAAAAGCTTCCAGGCCTAGGACTAGGAATAGTTAGAACAGAGATAGAAACACTCTAGGCCCAGCACAAACCATGTGTTCCTAAAGCACTTCCTCTGAGAAAATGAAAGCAACAATTCCAAAACTCTTCAGGGTGAGCCTCTCCACTCAGGAGATTGACATAGACTCTAACCATAATAGTGCTATTTCATCTATATTACCAAAACATTAAGAACCTAGTATATCTTAGCAGAAAAGCACTATTTCAGAGACCCACAGCCTGGCCTAGCTCTTGCTTTATTTTAGACAGTCTTAGGTTCTGGACCAGAGAAAGAGAACAGGCAGCTTCCGCTCTCTTCCAGCCACAGGACTCAGCTGCAGATAAAGACTTCAGCCCCACTCCCTGCAAGAACTGTTGGGGTATTTCTGTTTATCTTGGAAAGGAACTGGACAGCTGAAGGACAGCTTTGGTTCTGCATTTATTCAGGAGTGATATTCACACAGCTCAGAGCAGACAGGAGGCTCCCTGGGATAACTTCTGTGAAATATCTTGCTGACTGATACCTGGGATAATTCTTGACAATTGGGGTCCTACTGGGCCAGAGACTGCAGAGGTCAAAATGTTCCCAATGCGATGCTACTTGGCATGGACATGCAATCCTGGTTCCACCAAATAGATCTCCTCTTGTGCCCTCAAAACCTTAATTTTCTTTTCCTCAGCACAGCAGCATGCATTTGAACGGTATCATGGAAGATAGAGTCAGGTGTTCAGGGGGTAAGGAGGCCTAGCAAACATTTCAATGTTTGGAGTTAGTCACAGTGAGTGACCCAGAGTGAGCA
>CM053760.1:46670748-46693087 GCA_028658305.1 Pachyuromys duprasi
GCCTTGCCTTGTCCCTGATTTTTTTTATTGATCCACCCTTGCCTGGGATGAAGCCTACTTGGACATGGTGGATGATATCTTTGATGTGTTCTTGGATTCTGTTTGCAAGTATTTTATTGAGTATTTTTGCATCAATGTTCATAAGAGAGATAGGTCTGAAGTTCTTTTTTTGTTGGGTCTTTGTGTGGCTTAGGTATCAAGGTGACTGTGGCTTCATAGAATGTGTTTGGTAATTTTCCTTCTGTGTCTATTTTGTGGAATAGTTTAGAGAGAATTGATGTTAGGACTTCTTTGAAGGTCTGGTAGAATTCTACTCTAAAACCATCTGGCCCAGGGCTTTTGTTTTGGTAGGGAAGCTGTTGATTATTGCTTCTATATCCTTGGGGGATATAGGTCTATTCAATCTTTCTATCTGATCTTGGCTTAATTTAAGTAGGTGGAATCTCTCAAGAAAATTGTCCATTTCATTTAGATTTTCAAAGTTTGAGGCATATAGGCTTTTGTAGTAAGACCTAATGATTGTTTGGATTTCCTCAGTGTCTGTAGTTATGTCCCCCTCTTCATTTCTGATTTTGCTGATTTGGATAGTTCCTCTCTGCCTTTTTGTTAGTTAGGCTAGGGGCTTGTCTATCTTGTTGATTTTTCTCAAAGAACCAGCTCTTGGTTTCATTGATTTTTTTGAATAGTTTTATTTTTTTCTAATTGATTGATTTCAGCCTTGAGTTTGATTATTTCCAGCCGTCTGCTCCTCTTGGGTGTATCTGCTTCTCTTTTTTCCTAGGGCTTTCATTTGGGCCATTAAGTTGCTTGTATGAGATGCTTCGAATTTCTTATTGAAGGCACTTAGTGCTATGAATTTTCCAGTTAGCACTGCCTTCATTGTGCCCCATAAGTTTGGGTATGTTGTGCTTTCATTTTCATCGAATTCTAGGAAGTCTTTAATTTCTTTCTTTATTTCTTCTCTAACCAAGCTGTTCTTGAGTAGCAAGTTGTTCAGTTTCCATGTATGTGTAGGCTTTTTGCTGTTTCTGCTGTTGTTCAGGTCCAGCTTTAGACCATGATGGTCAGATAGGATACAAGGGATTATTTCAATCTTCTTGTATCTGTTGAGACTTGCTTTGTGTCCAACTATATGGTCTGTTTTGGAGAAGATTCCATGAGGTGCTGAAAAGAAGGTATACTCTTTTGATCTATTGTGAAAAGTTTTGTAGACATCTATTAGGTCCATATGATTTAGTGCCTCTGTAAGTACCCTTCTTTCCATCTTTTGCATTTGAGCAGATGATATATCCCTTGGTGAGACTAGAGTGTTGAAGTCTACCACTATTAGGGTGTTGTGATCAATGTGTGATTTCAGTTTTAATAATGTGTTATTTACAAATGTAGGTGGTCTTGTATTTGGGGCATAGATGTTCAAAATTGGGATGTCCTCCTGTTGGAATTTTCCTTTGATGAGAAGGAAGTGCCCCTCCTCATCTTTCTTGATTCACTTTGGTTGAAAGTCTATTTTATTAGATACTAGGATCACTACCCTAGTTTGTTTTCTCGGTCCATTTGCTAGAAAAACATTTTTTTCCAGCCTTTGAGTAAAGGTACCTCTGAGTGAGGTAGTGTTTATCTTTGTTGCATAGGTGTGTTTCTTGGATGTTGGATCTTGTTTCTGCAACCATTCTGTTAGTCTGTGTCTTTTTATTGGCGAGTTGAATCCATTGATATTGATATATAATAGTGGCCAATGACTGTTAGTTCCTTTTATTGTGGTATTGGTGGTCTTACTATGATTCTTTGCTTTTTTTCTTTTTTGTTGGGCAATTATTTGAATCCTATATTTTCTTTTGTGTAGTTGTTTTCATTGGATTGAAAATTTCCTCCTTGTATCTTCTGTAGGACTGGGTTGCTGTGTAGATATTGCTTGAATTTAGTTTTGTCTTGGAATATTTTGTTTTCTCCATCTATGTTGATTGAAAGCTTTGCTGGGTATAGTAGTCTGGGTTGCCATCTGTGTTCCCTTAAAAACTGCATGACCTCTGCCCAGGCCCTTCTGGCTTTCATAGTTTCTGATGAGAAATCTGGTATGATTCTGATCTGTCTACCTTCATATATTACTTGACCTTTTTCCCTTGCTGCCTTTAATATTTTTTCTTATTTTGTAGGTTTAGTGTTTTGACTATGATGTGATGAGAGATATATCTTTCTTTCTTTTTTATTTTTTTTATAAGGCTTTCTCTTTTCTTTCTTTTTATAGATGGTTTTGAGCCACCATGTAATTGCTGGAAATTGAACTCAGGACCTTTGGAAGAACAGTGAGTGTTTTCTTAACCTTTGAGCCATCCTTCCAGCCCCAAGGTATTTCTTTTCTGGTCTAGTTTATTTGGTGTTCTGTAGTCTTCTTGTATGTTTATGGACATCTCTTTCTTTAAGTTGAGAAAATTTTCTTCTATGATTTTCTTTAAAATATTTTCCAGTCCTTTGAGACTGGAGTCTTCTTTTTCATCTATTCCTATTATTCTTAGGTTTCAACTTTTCATGGCGTCTTTGATTTCTTGGATGTTTTGTGTTGGGATTTTACTTTTTCTTTGAGTGAGGACTCAATTTCAGCAAGTTCATCTTCAGCTCCTGAGATTCTTTCTTCTATCTCTTGTATTCTATTGGTAATGCTTACGTTTGTGGTTCCTGATTTTTTCTCTAAGTTCTCCAGTTCCAGGTTTTTCTCTCTTTGTGTTTTCTTTATAGATTCTAATTCTGTTTTCATGCTGTGCACCATTTCCATCATCTGATTGAATGTGGTTCCTTTTTTTGTTTGTTTGTTTCCTCTCTCTATGTCTTTAATTGTTCCTCTATGTGGGCAGTTATATTCTTCTGTATTTCTTTGAGAGCTCTGTTCATTTCTCTTTTTTGTTCCTCTAAGAACTGCATAAGCATAGTTTTAACATCATTTTTTTTATGTCTCCGCTGAATTAAAATATCCATCAATTTGTGTGTTGCTGGTGGGACCATGGTGTCCTGATTTTTGTTGGGTGAGTTCTTATGTCGACCTTTGGCTATTTGTTTATACATAATCAAGGAACTGTTTGTTTAGGAGGGGATGAGGGTGCTAACGTTTTTTGCAAGTGCAGATTGTGGGCACCAATCACCTGCGCACTTTTTCTGAATTCCCAGTGTCTTCAATCTGTGGCAGGCTCAGCAGGCTGGGCTCTGAGGTCTGTGGGTGACACTGCAGGCAGGACATGTACTCTGTTGTAAGCTCTATGTGGCCATTCTTTTGCTCTGTGCTAGAAACTGTGAGCACCACAGGCTGGTCGCCACTGTGGTCTGGAGTCTGGCACCTCACTCTGGGCCAGAGGCTGAATGTCTTTTTTTGGGATGGCAGCTGGGGGCACTGCTCTGGTCTGAAGGTTCCAATCTCCAATCTGTTCTGGCAGCTAAGGGCTCTGCTCTGATCTGGAGACTTGGTGCCTCCTTCTGAGCCAGACGCTGTGCATGCTAGACTGGGATGGTATATGGGGGCTCCTCAGTCTGGAACGGAGACTGTGTGTTCCAGTCCAGGACAGAGGCTGGAGGCACAGTGGGAGGCTGTGTGCTCAGATCCAAGGTGGCAGATGTGCGCTCGCAGGTCACCTGGACCTTTACCAGGGACTGACTGGGTGTCCTGAGGACCTTCCCACTTGATTTCCTCACCATAGGATTTCCTTTCACCTCGCAATCACAAACTCTGGTGTTTTAGGTCCCGGAGTTCAGTCTCCTGGTCACTGTGCCGACACTGCTGTCCTACTCCTCAGACACAGTGTCCTCCTGGGGCTGCTATCTTAGATCTTGCAAATCCAGTTTTATATGCCCTAGTTAAAATTGTTTTGTCCGTGCTGGAGAAATGGCTCAGCTATAAGAACACTGGATAAACGTCCAAAGGACCCAGATCAAATCATAGCAACTGCATATTGGTTGAAAACCATCTGTCAAATCTAGTTAGTCACAAGGCATTTCATGATCTCTTTCAAACCTCTGCAGGGCTCATGTTTGCATGTGACACACAGTCATAAATGCAGGAAAACTATTCATACACAGAAAATTAATGCAAATATTAAAAATAAAGTCCTGTTAAAAAAGAATGGGTCGCGAAGAATGAGATTTCTATACCATTGTAATTTTCTAGGATTATTCTCAGTGCAGGATTGAGTCACCAATATTATTGCTTGAGAATAAACACATGTTTAAACTCCTGTGTGGCATTTTGTCCTACTGACAATGTTGCAGAACTGAGAATTTTTCTCACCCTTTGAACATATAAGTGAGAGAGACATTTTCTCACTTTCTCCCATGCCAACACTCAGCCAGAAGCCCATCCCTATGAATCAGCACAAGTGGGCTAAAAGTTGCATAACCAAGCATCAGAAGTTCTCTAGTATTTACTATCAAGGTATTGTCCCCTGAAGAGAGAGACTTAAAAAAAAGAAAAGGCACGATCAGCCCAATAGAAGAAAAGAAAACAGGGCACGAGAAGGAGGCTACTTGGAGCAGCTCTCAGCTCTGGGGGAGATCTGTAGAGAAGCTTGGAGTTCTGAAGGTGGAGGACATGCTGGTGGTGCTTGTGGAGAAGAAATACCATGTAGCCACTGGCCCCTCCCGTGGCACCATGAAACACTGCATCTCTCAGGACCATGACATGAAGAAACATCCACTTTATTTTCTGACCTTCTGGCATAAAATAACAATAGTTGTCACCAGTCTTAATCTGTGATACATTCAGTATTTATTTGTGATGGAATGGATTAAGTTCAAACCCATTAAACAATTAGTATCCAAAAGAATGAGAAGAATGGAAGGATGTGCCATGCAGACTTTGGCCTGAGCCTCCTCCACTCCAATGTTCTGGGACTGATGATGATGGCCTGGACCACAGTGAGGAGACTGCTGGTGCAGATGGAGAGGCCACGGGCCACCCTCTCCAGGTAAACAAGGATCTTACAGCCTATGCCATCTAGGAAGTTTCTCAACCCAAAAGCTGTTATTGTCTTTGGCAATCCTTTTGCAAGAAGGATCATGATGTTTGTAAAAGTCAAGTGGATAAGAATAAGGTGTATGTGTTTCTTCTCAGAGCCTCCCCACCAACTGAACATATAATTCACAGAAACAGACATGTTCCCCAGAATGCCAAGCACAGTCATGAAGAGAAAAATTATTGTCTTAATAAACTTCAAAACCATTTCTTCCTTCGTTGTATACAGGATGCAAACACATTTTAAAGAAAGCATCAGTAATGCTACACATGGATCTGAACAGCACATTTTGCATAATAGCATTTTCTGTTGTTAGAGAGGCAGTGGTGGACACATGCTATGCTGCAGACTAGATTCCTGAAACTCCCTCTTTTTCCTGTGGGCTCTGGGTAACTGTTTGTGCTCTAACAGCTGTTTGATAAATGGAATGCAAATCTAAATTTTTAAAGAAGATTTTTTTTGGCTCTACACCAGCAAAACTGACTTGTTCAAGTTTGTGCCTGTGTGTGAGTGTGTGTGGCTGCATTTATCCATTATCTTTGTTATGTCTCAACATAATTAAATTCTATTCCAGCTTTCCCCACCCCAAATTTCTCTGTCTAATTCACATTCCATTTTATCATAATTCTCCATGAGTTTCTAAAGCCTGAGGCTCATGCTGAACCTGTCTGCCATCTCCACATCACACACATAGACAATGAGAAACCTTGTTGTTTAACACCGTAACATCTCTCAGAACTAGTAACTTTTCTCCTCCTTTCAATATTCTTTCCTTCCTTGCATCTTGAATAAAAATTTCTAGATTTGCATTTGGCTTCAAAGTTTTCTATAATTTCTGCATCCTAATATTTTAAAAGCTTTTATGTGACAGTTCTGTGATTTCACTCCATATAATGTTCACTAGATTTTTTTTAAATGTAGTCCTCAGTGTCAAGTCAAACTGAATAAACTTTTGAGACAGGGCCCAGCAATTAAAGGAGAATTACCAAAAGATATAGTAAAAAATTTATATAGCCATGAGGTTGCAGCCAGCAAGGGTGTCTAGGGGAACCCTGGGGTACTTGCTAGGAGAGGGGGTATCAGAGAGCTGTGACTCCCAGGGAGTGACTTTAAGGCATCTATGGCCCCAGTTAGTGACCTCAGTGCATCTAGGGAAGATGGAGCAGCTCTGGATCAGGGAGTGATGATGTTTATTGAAGGAGATTGAAGAGGTGTTAGCTGCTGCCTTGAGATAAGTGCAGTTTCTGAGTCATGACCTCAGTATCAGCTGGATGCAGTGCAGTAGTTTGGGACACACTGGTGTGAGCAAGGCTTTTCTCATCTAAAATGTCGTGGTAGCATTTGCCTCTGTTTGACCTTTTGTACATCAGTTCTGTCAGTTTCCTTTGCAGCCTGCTTCTCCTGTTTCTTTTCCAACCTGTTTGTCAGGCAGGCTGCTCTGTTCTGCATCTTTGCAAGTTGATTCTAAGACTTAGACCTCAGCAGAATGTCATTATTCATGTTCAGGAGCTCCATTCTCATTTCTCAGGGATTTAGGGTAAGCTTTGGTCACCTTTTCTAGAAGAAAGGGAGTCTGGATATTTCTGTGGCTGCATGGGTTCGTGTATGTTCTGAGTACTTAGAATGCTCTGTTTGCTGCTCTCCTTGTTAAACTCACAGGGTTATGTGAATGTCTATGTCATGGTGACTTCACTTGTGACATTCCTGAACCTGAAATTTTTTCTCAGTTTTGTGTCCAGGTGGCTTTATAACTCCCAAAGTCAATTATTCACTTTTATCTGTCCCTCTACAGCATCCCAGAAATCATAATACTATCTTAAATATCTGAACACGAATAGTGCTCCAGACATTAATAGCAAGCATATCAGCGTTCATTAACATATTTACAATAAAACTTTATTTTTTTGTCAATTATTGAGATCTGTAAAATCTCTGCTATGAATTCATTCCAAATCATGATGGAAAATATTAACGTTTTGTTTGTCTAATGCTTGCTTTCCTGGGCAGCACAGCTTGACCCAAATGGAAGAGCTTTACCAAATGGCACAGCCATGGCCAACATTTAGAACCCATATAAAAGGATAGAATAAAACTTACTTGATAAGAAGATAATAAAACAGGTTATGAGAATGAGAACATTCTGTACAGCTCTGATTTCTGAACTGGAACTGTTTGCTAATCAACAGCTGTGAAGATAGAGGACATCTCGCCAAAAGCAATCTACAGATTCAATGCAATTCCCATCAAAATCCCAACACAATTCTTTACAGACCTTGAAAGAAAAGTTCTCAACTTCATATGGAAAAATGAAAAAAATGTAATTGCCAAAATGATCCTGTACAACAACAGATCATGTGGAGGCATCCCATCCCTGATCTCAGCTGTACTACAGAGAAATAGCAATAAAAACTGCATGGTATCGGCATAGAAAGGTGGGTCAATGCAATCGAATAGAAGACCCAAAAAAACCCCACACACCTACCTATTCTTGGCTTTTTATAAAAAAGCCAAAGCCATACAATGGAAAAAAGACAGCATCTTCAACAACTGGGGCTGGTCTAACTGGATGTCTACAAGCAGAAAAATGCAAATAGATTCATATTTATCACCCTGAACAAAACTAAAGTCCAAGTGGATCAGGGGATTCCCAAGTAAGGGGAACAGGGACTGTCTCATAAGACCTCAACAGAAAAGCAGACATACTAAATTGGTTAGAAGTGGGGAAGAGCCTAGAACTCATTGGCACAGGAGACAGTTTCCTGAACAGAACACCAACAGCACAGGCTCTAAGATCAACAATCAATAAATGGGACCTTATGAAACTGAAAAGCTTCTGTAAAGCAAAGGACACTGTTGTCAGAACAAAACAACAACTTATAGACTGGGAAAGGATGTTCACCAACCCTATATCTGACAGAGGGCTAATATCCAGAATATATAAAGAATTACAGAAGCTAAAAAGCAACAAGTCAAGTAATCAAATTAAAAAATGGAGTACAGAGCTAAACAGATAATTTTCTGTAGAAGAATGTAGAATGGCAGATAAACACTTAAAGAAATGCTCAACATCCTTAGTCATCAGGGAGATGCAAATCAAAACGACCATGAGATTTCACCTTATACACATCAGAATGGCTAAGATGAATAACTCAAGTGACAACACATGCTGAAGAGGATGTGGGGAAAGGGGAACCCTCCTCCATTGCTGGTGAGAATGTAAACTTGTCCAATCTGTTTAGAAATCAATCTGGCTCTTTCTCAAACAATTAGGAATAGTGCTTCCTCAAAATCCAGCTGTACCACTCCTAGGCATATATCCAAAATATGCTAAATTACACAACAAGAACATTTCTTCAACCATGTTCATAGCATCTTTAATCATAATAGCCATGACCTGGAAACAACCCAGATGTCCCTCAACTGAGGAATGGATTCAGAAATTGTGGTACATCTACACAGTGGAATATTACTCAGCAATTAAAATCAAGGAACTCATGAAATTTGCAGGCAGATGGTAGGAACTAGAAAAGATCATCCTGAGTGAGGTATCCCAGAAGCAGAAAGACACACATGGTATATACTCACTTATATGTGGATACTAGACATATAACATGGGATAAACATACTAAAATCTGTACAGCTAAAGAAGCTGAGTAAGGAGGAGGACCCTGGGTAAGATGATTAATCCTCACTCAGAAAGATAAATGGGATGGACATTAGAAGAAGGAGAAAACAGGAAACAGGACAGGAGTCTACCACAGAGGGCCTCTGAAAGACTCTACCCTGCAGTGTATAAAAGCAGATGCTGAGACTCATAACCAAACTTTGGGCAGCGTGCAGGGAATCTTATGAAAGAAGGGGGAGATAGGAGGAGCTGGGTGTGATAGAAGCTCCACAAGAAGAGTAACAGAACCAAAAATCTTGGCATAAGGGTCTTTTCTGAGACTGATACCCTAACCAAGGACCATTCGTGGATATAACCTAGAACCCCTGCTTAGATGTAGCCCATGGTAGCTCATTATCCAAGTGGGCTGCCTAGTTAGGGGAACAAGAACTGTCTCTGACATGAACTCTGTGGCTGGGTCTTTTACAACCTACCCCCCCACCCCTGAGGAGGGGAGCAGCCTTGTCAGGCCACAGAGGAGGACATTGCAGACAGTCCTGATGAGACCTAATAAGCTAGGTTCAGATGGAAGAAGAGGAGAACCTCCACTATCAGTGGATTTGGAGAGGGACATGGGAGGAGATGAGACAGGGAGGGTGGAATTGGGAGGGAGTGAGGAAGGGGGCTACAGCTGGGATATAAAGTGAATAAACTGTAATTAATATAAAAATAAAAATTTCATAGAAAAGATAGAGGACATACCTGTGATGTCTATACAGGTAGCATTGACCTTTCTATGTACCATTATAGAGTACCATTGACCTACTATTCAAATCCAGGAAACTAAACAATACATCACAAAGAGAATGAGGAAGAAGGAAGAAGATAGAGGGGGAGAGCAATGGGTTCGGGGAATGAGGAAAGGGTGGGAGGACAAAGAGGAGTAAGAGGAGAAGAGAAAACCCCTTACTTCACTGTCTGTCTAGATGTCACTCACCCTCCTTCACTTCCCAGGGCAATCTCAAGTTTGGTTCAGAGATAGTTGTCTTGCTTGCAGCTTTAATACATCTGTCTAAATGATACTCACCCTCCTTCTCTTCCCAGGGCAATCTAAAGTTTGGCTCAGTGATAGTTGTCTTGGTAGTCGCTTTACTAGATTATAGTATGGACAGATGACAATAGTGGAGAATTCTCCCTTTGAATAGACTAGGGAAATGGGGATAAAGGGAAGAGGGAGGGAGGGTGGTACTGGGGGAGTTGAGGGAGTGGGCTTCAATCAGAATATATAATGAATAAATTGTGAAGAAAAAATTATAGTCCATACTAAATGTGTGACCTTTTCACAAACTGTAAATAACAATGACAGTAGGATAATACAATACCTATAATACATTGTCGTACAAGATATGATCATATGACAGACTTCTAGAAACATTGGAGAGACTTTTTGCTCATAAGAAGGTTAAGGAGAAGTAAAGAGGCAAGAACTTGTCATGTCATCTGTGGTCGAAATATTCTCCAAGGGATGGTCCTGGAACTGATGGTGACAGCCTGGATCACAGGGAAGTGAAAGAGCAGGTGGAAAAGTCCAGAGACAACTTTTCTAGGTAAACCATGCTTTCACAAACATTGCCTAGAAATACATGAAAGGAAAAAAACCCTGTACTCATACCTCTGACCCACTGAGGGCACAGAAGTAAAAAGCAGATTTGTGCTTCTCTTGGACAGGAAGCTGATGGGCACAGGTGCAAGGTTGTGCTCAGGTGGAGTAATTCGTGGATCCAGTGCACACATGGTAATGTGTAGTATACTGCACCGTACACTGGGGATTCACGGAGATTTAAGGAGCTGTCACTTTTCACCAAATGATAACAAAGGAGCACATGGATATGTTGATTTAGCTTATCTGCGAGAGATTTCTGATTCATATACAAACTATATCTAAAGAAGGCTAATTATCCACCACTTTTATTTTTAATAATACAAAAGAAATTACAAAAATTAAAATGTCTTTGGGTAGAAACGTCAGGTGAGGTACTGAAGTCTCATTCTCACCCACATTGTCCACTCCATAAGAAAGACAGTGGATATGCTGTGTGAAACAAACATGAGGTCTTTTGAGAGACAGCCCTCCTCCCCAGCCATGCATCTACCTCAGAACACTCTGGAAAAGGTGGCTGTTTTAGTCAGGGTTTTCTAGAGGAACAGAATCAAGAGGATGAAAATTAGTCATATATATTTATGATGCATGATATATATGCATAAATGCTAAAATGTACTAAGTCAGCTTTAAATTAGTAACAAGAGATAAATCACGCAGGAGATGATGAGCCCCAGTATTTTACTCGGCCCTTCTGGGTAGGCACCTCAACAGTCAGAGTAGTCTCACCACAGCTGTCACACAGTGGGGGCCATAACTGGTAGTTACTCTACAAGTTGGGTGCCTCAGAAGTCCCATTGTGGCTCCAGAAGCCTGGAAGTTTCCTGGGGAGCCACTGGTTCTGCGCTCAGCAAAGGAATCAGCCCCAGATGCAGCAACAAAGCAAATTAACCTAGAGACATAAGGAAAGGCCAAGCAGCACAAGGCAGAATGATCTTCTCTCTGACACACACTTTTAACCTGGATTATTACCTGTGGGGGACACCCACAATCAGGGTGGGTCTTCAGACACCAGTCAAGATAGAACAATTCTTCAGGTGAGCCTCCCTATTCAGGCAATTGATACAGGATCTAACTATAATAATGGTTTAATAAATATTATTAAACATTAAGATCTGACTTTATTTTAGCAAAGAGCAGTATTTCAGAGATCCGTATTCTGGCGTATCTCTTGCAATGTGCCAGAGAGTCTCAGCTCTCAGCCCAGGGAAGGAAAACAGGCAGCCTTGGCTCCCCTCCAGACACAGTACTCAGCTTCAGAGAGAGCAGTTCAACCCCACTCCCTGCAAGAACTGTTTGGGCTTTTCTGTTTATCTGGGGGAGGAACTGCAGGGAGCTGATGGAAGGCTTTGATGAACATCCCCTCATGCTCCTGCATCCCTTCAGGAGAGGCCTCTCACACAGCTCAGAGCAGACAGAAGACAACTTCAATGCTTAGTGTCTTGAGAATGCCCAGTCAATGCAATTCCTGGACTTTCTGGGTCCCCCTGCATTGGAGGTGGTGGTATCCAGGCACAATGTCCTGCTCCTGGGCAAAGCTGTGTCACCTTGGCTTCACCAAGCATATCTCCATACACAGGAGAAGGGAAGATGGAGTCTGGGATTCAGAAGACAAAGTGACCTAGCAAACACCACGATATTCAGTACCAGCCATAGTGAGTGACTGGGAGCCAGAGGTGGAGGGTCCAGTGTAAACCACGTGTCAGCGATGTATTCGTAATTAAGTGTGTCAGTGAAGTAGGCTAGGAGCGTGGCCTCCAGACCTGCCAAGGCATCCTTTGAGAGAGTCTGTTTCCCAGCGTCCTTTCGTGTTACTTTAGGGTCTAAACTGATTATAATTGTCCTACTGCATGAACACTAGTTTTCTTAGCAGTTCTGGAACCTAGCTAGCTCATATACTTGTTGACCCAAACTGCCCTGCTGTGGAGAGTTCACTTGTCTCACTTCACTTGTCATCTCCACTCATCTGGACAAGCTCAGCTCAGATAAGGGTCAATTCCTCACTTCCTCCTACCCTCTCTTGCTCTCATGCTCTGGCTTTTGAGGGGAAAATGAAATACTAATTGCTAAGAATAGTGTACCTAAGGATTTTCCCCAGTAACAATGAGAAGCGAAAAGCCACATAACAGAAATGGTTGAATAGGAATATAGTAAGAATCTGCAGTCCACATTTCAAGAAACACTAAACTTAAGATTGTATGATGCCAGACTTAAGAAAATGAAATATATTTTTATAAAGTTTAATGTTGTAATATATATTATGGCAAAGGGCAGTTTGGTGGGGAATACCTGTAATTCCAGGCCAGCATTTGCTATCCCAAGGCACCTCAAGATCAGCCTGTGCTACATACTGACTGCCAGGTCAGCTTATGCCACAAAGCAAACATTATAACCCCACTTCTAAACTTCATCATACAAAAAAAATTACAATGTACTTATCTTTAGCTTATATAGATGTAGAATATAATTTCAACACTTCTCATTGAGCACGCAAGACATTTGGAACACGGATATCTCTGCTGATCAGAACATAAGGGCTGAAACTAGCATATGCAAGTTCTAACAATGTCTTAATACTTAGTACAAGAGAATCATGTGTCACTGTGAAACCTGTGTAGAAGGAGAGAATAAAATCTGCCCAATAGAAGAAAAGGAAGCAGGTCATAAGAATCAGAACACTCAAGGTAGCTCTGATTTCTGGAGGAGAGTTCTTTCTGGAGGAGAGCTCTCTGGAGCTGTAGAGGTAGAGGACATGCTTGTGATGCTTATACAGACGGAGAGCCATGAACCCACTGCTCCAGCCCATAAGACTCTGAAAAATGACATCACGAAGAGTCATGAGAGAGAGGAAAAGCCACTTAACTGTGTGCTTGGAGGGCAGCATATAGCAACGTCCAGGGAATGTTTCAGCTTCAGACATGTTCAAGCCATTGCCTGCTTTGATGTAGCAGAGCAAGTTGGAGCTTATGAGAATATTAACAGTCCAAAAGAGGAGGAGACAGGGATGGACTTGACATGATGTCTGTGGTTTGAGCTTTGTCCAAATGGTGGTCTTGGGACTGATGGTGACAGCCTGGACCACACTGAGGAGAGAGGTGGTGCAGATGGAGAGGCCCCGTGATGTCCTTGTCAGAAAAACCACAGCTTTACAGCCAACATCTCCTAGGAAGTTTCTAAAATAAAACACTGTTGCTATATCTCTGATCACTATGCTACAAATAATGATTATATTACAAAATGCCAAGTGGGTGAGAATAAGATCTATAGGCTTTTTCTCAATCCCCAAAACATAAGTATACATATGTCTCATGAATACTAAAACATTTCCTACAATTCCAGGTCCAAAAAGAGAAAAGAAGACTATTGACTGGGTAATATTATTCAGATTCATCTTCTGACTTGATACAAAGCACTAGAAAAAAAATCTTCTGAGAAATAAATGTAGTATTTTCTCTGCTTATTCGTATAAAAGAATGACCTCAACTATATAAACACATATGGTTCTTTACTTTATGATGCCTGATCATTGTGTCTGATGTCCTTTTTGCTTTTTGTTTTTTGTTTTGTTTTCTTCTTGTCCTTTCCTTCTCATAAAAATTGTGAAACCTACCATCAGTGCATAAACTTGATGGTTTCCTGCCTTTCATGACACTACTTCATCCCTCAAGATCATATGACCTTGCTCTTCTCAGACAGAAGGTAAATGCATGACATCACTCTGTCAGTTTTCAGGCCAACACAGTCCTAAGTATTAGTCTAACAGCCTCCTTATCTCCCCCAGTATGGCATCATGCTACTGGGATGTGATTGTGCTTAATCCTGATCCTCTTCATTGCCCCATATGCAACTGTCACCCAAATGGTTCTTGAAATAATAAAAAGCTTGCAGCGTCTCACCAAGTTGTACTTGGTCAAGTGGACAAGTTCTCAGGGGAGATGATTTGGTATTCTCCTCTTCTCAAGCCCTTTGACCATAAATTATGTAGAGATTAGACTCTTAGTCAGGGTATGAACTGCTAGATCACTGGTCTCTATATGGGACCAAGTATGGTAAAAATTGTGTTCCCAACATTTATGGGTAGAATCTACATTTGTTTCACCTCTCACAAAACAAGTGACAACCTTGATTTTCATCTATCCTCCACAATCTGACATCTCATCCATATCAAAATCAGGTCTAAATTAGTTTGAACATTTTACAAAAAAAACACGCTAAATGTTGTGCTTATGTTTCCACACGTGTATATGCTGTATATAAGGCTGATTTTGCCCAACTACCATGCCTTATAGCCCCTGCTTAGAATTTTATCACTTAAGCTTTCTAACCTCAGAATGCTATGTTGCCTGTTTATCTTCTCCCTTCCTTCATTGGGCAGTGAGAAGGCTTCAGAGACCTTTGTATATACTTTGTGTTAGCATAGTGCCTGCTCAAAAGATTATAGCGTGCTCAATGAAACTGTTGGTTTTAAAACTGCACTTTAATCACAGAGACAAAGTGATAAAGCAATTTGGAGAGACATTTGAGTTGGGCTTTTTTTTTTTCAATATGGAGATATTGAAAAATCTCCATATCCCGGAGAAGTCAATTCACTTTGGGTGGCTTTGATAAGTATTTAGCATGTCCTCACTTGTGCAATGATGTGAGCTTCTACCCTTCAATCAATTTAGTGATGGGCATGGGCTGTCCTTCAAGAAACTTACCAACAATTCTTTATTTTCTCTTAAAATCCATCTAAATTGATCTGCTTATAATTTGTTAGCTTTTCAGAAGTACATATGTAATCTCTGAGATCTCAATGGCAAAATTTATAGTGATAAAACTGTCATTGATTTCCAACGGTATAACTTAGTTGAAAAAACTACAATCACTCACACACACACACACACACACACACACACACACAGCCATGTGTGTATGTTATTGGGAAGAGTTATACACATGTTTAATAAGGGCTCTCAATCCTCCTCCAGTATGTAAGAAATAAAAAAAGAGCAATGTGTGAGAAACTGATCAAGTCAGGGTTTCCTTTCAGAAATGGATCATGGAACAAATGGGCAGAATGCAAGGTACAGATACAAAAGAGGGAGAAATCAGCAAACTAGAGAAGGATACATTGTAAACTGACTATCTCAAGCTTTGTAATCAGCTGTCCTGTCTGTTAAAACCTGCTGTTCTCAATTGCTATATGCCAGGCTTTGAACATTTTACTTGGTCCCTTTAAGACTCACTAATGTACCGATAGTGCTCTGTAACATTCAAGTGTATTGTGAGGATTCAATAGAGGAGAGGTACATAATGCTTAGGATTATGCCTGCCCCGTGTTAAACTTGCCCCAATAGCAATTATTCTGTGATTTTTGTATCATGTCGTTTTCCCCCACAATTATCTGTAATTGCACCCTGTGATATGATTTGAGTCTGAAGAGGGAAACTTTAGCAACTATATACCATCACAAAGAAGAGCAATGTCCCACATTCTGAGAAGGATAAAGACATGAGATACTGTTGAACAGAACCTTTCACTCCTGTGAGGACAAACACACAAACTGGAGAAACTGCAGAGAAGAGAAGCTTCCCCACACTCAAGCTGAAATTTCAGCCCATGTCTCCTGTACCTGCCTGGGCTGTAATGACCATCTCTGGCTCAGTGAACAACACACGGCTGCACTAGGCTCCCTCGTGGACATGGGAACAATTCTGGATGGGAGGTGTAAATGAAGAGATTGCTTTCTCCCTGCATCTTGTCACCTTCCTCTTACACAGTGGCAGAGGAATCCAGATACGTTTCTTCAACAACCTCTTCTAACCCTTTGTACCTCACAGCACCCCTGTCAAGGTGAAAGGCAGCTTCAGTCCACCTTGACATGAAGAAACACTCACCTGTGGAGTCTGTGCAGGGCTCAGGGTGGGTGTCCTCACAGAACAGCCATCCCTGTTTATCATCCCCGAGTCCTGTGCTCACAGCAGGTGTCACTGCTGATAGGATGTCACCATCCAGAGTTTGGCTTCTCCAGGGGAAACAGGGCGTCTTCTGCACATCTCCATCCTGGACACCAGTTCTGTTCTCTCCCTAGGGCCCTGTTGTTTGCTGAGCCTGAAACTTTCTGGTCCTAATTACAGTGGGCGTTTCCAGGATCCTGGGAATTTTCCCTTCTTTTATCCCAAAGCCAGGAACTGAATTGGGAGAAACTTCAGAAAAACTGAAAAGTTTGTTCTCTGGACATTTCCAAGTTCAATAACACTATGTAGGGCTGGAGAGATGGCTCAGTGGTTAAGAGTAATTAACCTCTCTCCAGCTGAGATCCATGCTCAATTTCTGGCATCTACATGATGGATTAGAAACATCTGTAACTCCAGTTCCAGGGCATCCAGCGCTATTATGACCACCATGGGCATCAATCACAGATCATACACATGTGCAAAGAAAATGCATATAACATAAAATGAATCAATCTAATAAAATAGAGGTTTAATTAAAAGCTCAGTAATCCTAAAACAAAAGATGTTCACCGGACAGAGTCAGTGTCTGGTCTTACACTGTGGTGTCCAGGGCAGAAAAACAAGGGGACATTTTTAGATGTTTTGTCTGTTTCTTGTGCTGATTTTACCCAGAGGAACCAATTTGCCTCATGTCTGAGTTCTTAATTTCTCCTATTGTTTGAATATAGCTCTTTTTGATGTTCACTGTCAAACAATGCTTCTGTCTCTTAAAGATGGGAGTTCAGTTGTTGACAAGATCAAGTGAAAAAGAATTATATAGTTAACTCTAAGGACCACACATCAGTTCTGGGTCTCTATAACCAGTTTGAGAAACAAAGTCTTTAGTTTTCATTTGCAATTACACAGCACAGGAGACCCAGGAAGAACCCACTGGACTCAGTATCCACACAGCCAACCATGCAGAGCCACTTAACTCACATTTTCCTACCCCCATTCCTCCTTTCCCTTATCAGGGCCCTATCCACTTCCTGGTGTGAAGGAATGCACTAGAATGGTTGTATCTGAGAACTAGTAACCAGTAGACACTTTTTCCCTGCAGCAAGAACATCTGGGCTTCTGTCAGTTGAGGTGTTTGAGTGACTGGGGAGGAAGAGAAGAGGACTCTCAATCTTGCGGAGAGACACCCTCTGATGTCTTGTCCCTTGGTCTGTCTTTCATGCTCCTAACAGAGAGGCTCTGGTCTCTCTCCTTCATCAGCAGGTGTCTTACTGAAGACTCCCTCAGCCCTCTACTGCCTGGTGCTACTGTACAGACACATTTTCTTTATTTTTCTTCAAACTTAGGAGTAACTGTGACTTAGGGGCACTCTGAGAAATCAGGTGTGTGTGTGTGTGTGTGTGTGTAAGACACAATCACATTGTACAGTGTGTGCAGAACTCAAGTATAGTTTCCCCCTTTTGTGTGTAGAATATGAACTCTCCTAACCAGTGGCTTCTTAGGTCCTCAGTCTTGATCATAAGGAGTTCTTGACCTTTGTTTGTTTGCCCCCTAGTGTTTGGTTCTTTCCTAGGTCTCTTGGCTATCTGGCCTCTGGCCTAGATATCTGGCCATCAAGGCAGTGTCAGGCATGGGCTGGCTCCCTCACAAGACTTGGGGCTTCAAGTTGGACCAATTATTGGTTAGCCATTCCCACAAGTTTTGTGCTACCATCTTTGTATAAGATGGTCATCTCAGGCTACTTATTAGGAGTCTTCTCTAGGGATACCCTTGTTGTTTCCACTGCGCTAGGTGTCCCCACATCTCCCAATTCCATTTATCTGTCTTAGTTCTTTCCCTCTCCACACTCCGTGCCCGATCTTTCCTGTTTTACATCTCCACTTGCTTCCAGTCCACCTGTGTGCCTTGTCTTTTTCTAACTTGTTATGCCATGTTGGGTTGATCTCCCCAGGAGGCCTGCTTTTTTCCAGAGGACAAACAGAGGCAGAGTAGATCTGGAGTACCGGGGGAATGTGAGGGTGGAACTGGGAGGTGTGGAGGGTGGAAAGTGCTTTCAGCATGTAATGTGTACTCACTTTTATAATGTTGACTCACTGTAGTGTTTGCGCAATCTTTAATGCAATCCCTTATATTTTTCTTTTGCATGATCTGTTTTTTTAATATCTCTGAGAGCTTTTTGTTTGATTTATTGAGTTTTTCCATTTCTAGTGTTTCTTTTTGTTTCTTTTTTCTTCAAAATCTAAATTTTCTTGCTGAATGTCCAATCTGCACTGCTGACTTTCTGGTCTGTAACCTGAATTTACCTCTTCCTTTCTTTTTTTAATTTATTTTTTTATTTATTATAATTTATTCACTTTTTATCCCAGCTGTAGCCCCCACCCTCAATCCCTCCCAATCCCACTTTCCCTCCCTTTTCTCCACCCATGCCCCTCCCTCAGTCCATCCTCCTCCTCCCGTTTCATCTAACCCTAGCCTATCAGGTCCCATCAGGACTGGCTGCATTGTCTTCCTCTGTGGTCTGTTTAGGCTGGGCCCCACTCATGGGGAGTGATCAAAGAGCCAGCAAGGCAGCCCAAGTTCTCCTTACTAAGGAACCTACTTGGAGATTGAGCTGCCATGAGCTACATCTGTGCAGGGGTTCTAGGATATCTGCATGCATATGGTCCTTGGTTGGAGTATCAGTCTCAGAAAAGACCCCTGGGCCCAGATTCTTTGGTTCTGTTGCTCTCCTTGTGGACCTCCTGTCCTCTCCAGGCCTTTACCTCTCCCTTTCATTCTGTTTTCTGAATCCTCTTTGAGATAACCGATCATTTGAAAAACATTTTTTATTCTGCATTTCAAGTATTTCATTATTTTCATGACTGTATAACATGTATGAAAATATTGATATTCTCAGGGTAAATTCAGAAAAAGATCATTGTCTTTTAAATCCAATCCACATGAGATGAAGCAATACAATTAAAAAAAAAGCAGAAGCTGACCTATTGGAGCCCAGAAACTCACCAAAATGAGGTGAATTAACTTTTCTAAAATATATTGATGCTGCGAGAATCGTAAAGCAGGACATAGCAGAAGCTGAAAACTGAGTTTAATAGGAATCCTTGATAAAGTTTCTGGATGAAGCACTGAGATGGCCTCTTGCAAAGGCCACCATAGAGCTCTGTGCGGAGAGCAGATGCTGAGCACAGGGACAAAGATGTTCAAGGTCTTAGGGCTCGCCAGGCAGAATCCAGCTTCTGTGGGTTCAAAGACCTGAGGACAGAGATGTGGCCTCATCACAGTGAAGCAGATGGCTGACTATCAAATTCCTGTTAAGAACATGGTCCCTAATAGCTCAAGCCTCTCAGTTATTTCAGTTAAAATCACAAAGCATACACTTACAGTTTTGTTTCCTCAGATATGTTCCAAAAAACTAGACAAAGATTATCTGAATGTTTTTTCATAAGTTTCTTTCTCATATGCTTTATTTTACTTAGCAGATATTTAACATTATATGGCCTAATAATTAAGCACTTCTCCATGGTCACTGTGGTCAGCACATTGTATCTTAAATACCGAATACATGTTTTATATAGGTCTTTTCTGAAAGTATCTATATTTCTGTTTTGCTTAGTTGGATGCATTTTAAGGAAATATGTTCTGTTGGCACATGAGCTGATTGACTCTTGGCCAACTTTTCCTTTTTTTCCAACTACCTGAGGTTCTGGCACCTACACAGATGGATTCCCTATTCCTGGATAACATCCTCATGTTTACATGTATTCATATTTACATGTATTCATTAACTTTTTAAATCCATTCTTTGCAAGAGGTGCTTTCTGAATCAGAGTTTACTGTGTGCCTCAAGAAACTATATGATTTCTGTTTTGTCTTTCTCAAAACTTTTATGGGTTCTAAATTACTACTGAAATTATCATTTCACTCATGTCATGTATTTTTAATACATTATCCACCTTAGACTTGTTAGGAAATTTCTATTATATTATTGCCGTACCGGTTATAGACATAGAGAAAGAAAAAGCTGTCAAGAGCAAACATAATATTATGCTAGAGAAAAGTGATCACACTATGGCTAGTCCCAGGAAAAACCTCCAAGGCAGCACATTCTGTCACAGCAGTTCTTGCCAGTTATACAGGAGCTTCTCTGCAGGTGCTTTCCACAAGAAGGGCCGTATGCAAAGCACTCAGAACAGAGCTATGGTTTCCACCATGACCCCTTCCAGTTGCCTGACAATTCAAAGAGAAATCAACACTTGTGCTTCTGACAGAAAATGGCATATGCAAGTGAATCAATGACCTATTAGGTCCACTCAACACAATGGTTATGGAACAGACAAGCTCTGGCTGACTTCTAATTGGTAAAATTTACTTGATAATATTCATATCTATGGTATTTATAGAGTTCTCAGCTTCCACCAAATATCAGGGAGATGTCAGTTTCCAAAGTTGTCACCATGTCAAGGAGAAGCAAGCCCTCTATTGAATATCATTCCCTGATATACAATATTTATCTCTACTCCTCCACAATTACTTTATTTGATTCACAAGTTATCGTAGGCTTAATTATTTACTCTTTTTATGTTAGATAGTTTTATATTTTTACTTTAAATTTGTTTTATTATTATCATGTATTACAGTTTATTCAATTTGTATCCAGGTTGTGGTCCCCTCCCTCATCTCCTTCCAATCACACTCTCCCTCCCTCTTCTCCTATATCCCTCCCTTAGTACACTGATAGGAGTGGTCCTCCTCCCCTCCTATTTGACTCCTATCAGGTCACATCTGGACTGGTTGCATTGTCTTCTGCTGTAGGCTGGGAAGGATGCATCCCCCCCCCCACAAAAAAGGGGGAGGTGATCAGAGAGCCTGTCATTGAGTTCATGTCAGAGAGAGCTCCTGCTCCCCTTACTAGGAACCCGACTTGGATACTGAGTCTGTGAGCTACATCTGAGCTGGGGTTTCAGGTCCTCTCCATGCATTGTCCTTGGCTGGGGTATCAGCCCCTGGAGAGCCCCCAGGGCTCAGGTGTTCTGGCTCTGTTGGTTTCCTTTTGGAGCTCCTGTCCCCCCCAGCTCTTTCTATCTCCCCCTTCTTTCATAAGATTCCCTGCACTCTGACCAAAGTTTGGATATGAGTCTCAGCCTCTAGTTTGATACCTTGACAGTAGTTTTTTTTTTTTTAAAGGTTCAGGTTTTTATTGGACATGTTAACAAGAGGTTGGTCAAATAAAGAAGTACAGTCTTTCAGAGGCCATCTGTGGTAGGCTCCTGTCCTGTTCCCTGTCTTTTCCTGCTTCCAATGTCGATTGCGTTTCTTTTTACTGTATTATTTTTATGCAAGCTTGACATTTCTTTACACACACACACAGACACATACGCCATTTTTAGCTAGATCTTGGGAAAGAGATGTGTAGATCTGAGCTATTCCCCTAATGATTTGTTACAGGAGTTTTCTGTGGAGAACATTTGGCTCTGTCCACATCTTGAAGTGTTTAATCTATGTTTCTGTTCTGTAGTCTGAGAACTTGGGGCTTCACATGAAGGTCTATGAGTCATTTTGAACTGCCTTTCACACAAGACAAGATATCAGGTTCAATTCATTCTTTACATGTTGATTTTTAATTTTCCCAGCAGTATATGTTGAAGGGACTCTTTTCTTCAAAACATTTCCAGCTGCTTTTGTACAAAATCAGAGGTGTGAAAATTCACATGTTAGTCCTCTTCTTCATCTCACTGGTCTACATCTCTGACTTTGTGACATTTCCATGCTGTTATTTCACCATGGCTTTATGTTGTATTTAGAAGATGCACATTGTGACTCCTCCAAAATTATTCTTTTCATTCAATTTTGTTTTGGGCATTTGAGATTTTTCATTTGCTCATGCAAATTTTAGGAATAATTTTCTCTTTACATGAAGGTCATTGGAACCTTGATGAAATCTTGTTGGAATCTGTACAAAAGCTTTGGCAACATACCCATTCTTACAATATTAATATTTCTGACATGTTTTTTCAAGACATTTGCATTTCTCCATGATTCTTTCTGATTTCTCTATGGCAGTTTTCTGATTTTGCCTACAACGTAATAGAAATTATGAATGTCTTGTGTTGAATATATAGACCTTGTTGGTATTGACATTATAGCA
>CM053760.1:46693587-46716933 GCA_028658305.1 Pachyuromys duprasi
TGATTTTTGACAAAGAAGCCAAAACCATTCAATGGAAAAAAGACAGCATCTTCAACAAATGGTGCTGGTCCAACTGGATATCTGTATGCAGAAAAATGAAAATAGATCCATATTTATCACCTTGCACAAAGCTAAAGTCCAAGTGGATCAAAGACCTCAACATAAAACCAGACACACTAAACCGTTTAGAAGAAAAAGTCGGAAAGACTCTAGAACTCATTTGCACAGGAGACTACTTCCTGAATAGAACACCAACAGCACAGGCTCTAAGATCAACAATCAATAAGTGGGACCTCATGAAGCTGAAAAGCTTCTGTAAAGCTAAGGACACTGTCATCCAAACGAAACGACAGCCAACAGATTGGGAAAGGATCATTACCAATCCTACTTGTGACACAGGGCTAATATCCAGTATATATAAAGAACTCAAGAAGTTAAAAAGCAGGATTCATATAAAAATTAAAAAAAACAAGGAAAAAAAAAGAATTGTGTTGGTAATTTGATGGGAATTGCATTGAATCTCTAGATTGCTGTTCATAAGATGGCCATTTTTACTATGTTAATCCTGCCAAGCCATGAGCATGGGAGATCTTTCCATCTTTTGGTAGATTCTTCTAATTCATTCTTCAGATACTTAAAAATTTTTTTATTACATGTCTTTTACTTGCTTGGTTAGGGTTACCCCAAGTACTTTTATGTTTTTTGTGGCTATTGTGAAGGGTTTTGTTTCCCTAATTTCTTTCTCAGCCCTTTTGTCTTTTGTATCCAGGAGGGCTACTGATTTTTTTGAGTTCATTTTGCATCCTGCCACTTTGCTGAAGGTGTTTATCAGCTATAAATGTTCCTTGGTAGAATTTTTGGGGTCACTCAAGTGTAATATAATATAGTCTGCAAATCGTGATACTTTGACTTCTTCCTTTCCAAACTGAATCGACTTGATCTCTTTTAATTATCTTATTGCTCTAGCAAGGACTTCAAGAGAACTATGTTGAAGAGATATGGAAAGAGTGGGCAGTCTTGTCTTGTTCCTGATTTCAGCGGAATTGCTTTTAGTTCCTCTCCATTTGTTTGATGTTGGCTATAGGTTTGCTGTATATTGCCTTTACTATTTAGGTAAGTGCATTGTATTTGGATCTCTCCGATACTTTAAACATGAATGGATGTTGAATTTTGTCAAATGCCTTTTCAGCATCTAAGGAGATGATAATGTGGATTTTTTTCTTTCAGTTTGTTAATATTTCAGTTTGGATCACATTGATGGATTTCCATATATTGAACCACCCCTGCATACCTGGGATGAAGCCTACTTGGTCATAGTGGATGATATTTTTGATGTGTTCTTGTATTCCGTTTGCAAGTATTTTGTTAAGTATTTTTGCATCAATGTTCATAAGGGAGATTGGCATGAAATTCTCTTTCTTTGTTGGGACTTTGTGAGGTTTAGGTACCAAGGTAACTTTGGCTTCATAGAATGAGTTAGGTAATGTTCCTTCTGTTTCTATTTTGTGGAATAGTTTGAAGAGAACTGGAGTTAGGTCTTCTTTGAAGGTCTGGAAGAATTTTGCACTGAAACCATCTGGTACTGGGTTTTTTTTGGATGGGAGACTTTTGATGACCACTTCTAATTCCTTAGGGGTTATGGAACTATTTAATTGATTTACCTGGTCTTGATTCAGCTTTGGTGAGTAGAATCTTTCAAGAAAATTATCCATTTATTTTAGATTTTCAAATTTTTTGGCATATAGCCTTTTGAAGTAAGTCCTGATGATTATTTGGATTCCCTCAGAGTCTGTTGTTATGTCCCCCTTTTCATTTCTGATATTGTTAATTTGGATAGTGTTTCTCTGCCTTTTTGTTAGTTTGGCTAAGGGTTTGTCTATATTGTTGATTTTCTCAAAGAACCAGCTCTTGGTTTCATTGATCCTTTGAATTGTTTTATTTGTTTCTAATTTATTGATTTCAGCCCTGAGATTGATTATTTCTAGCGGTCTACTCCTTTTTGGTTTGTCTGCTCCTTTTTTTTCTAGGGCTTTTAGTTGAGTCCTTAAGTTGCTTGAATGAGATGTCTCGAATTTCTTCTTGAATGCACTTAGTGCTATGAACTTTCCTCTTAGCACTGCTTTCATTGTGTTCCACAAGTTTGGATATGTTGTGTTTTCATTTTCATTGGATTCTAGGAAGACTTTAATTTCTTTCTTTCTTTCTGTCTTTCTTCTTTCTTTCTTTCTTTCTTTCTTTCTTTCTTTCTTTCTTTCTTTCTTTCTTTCTTTCTTTCTTTCTTTCTTTCTTTCTTCCCTGACTCAGCTGTCATTTAGTAGCAAGTTGTTCAGTTTCCATGTATGTGTAAGCTTTTTGCTATTTCTGTTGTTGTTGAGGTCCAGCTTTACTCCATGGTGATCAGATAGGATACATGGGATTATTTCAATCTTCTTGTATCTGCTGAGGCTTGATTTGTGACCAACCATATGGTCTATCTTGGAGAAGGTTCCATGAGGTGCTGAGAAGAAGGTAAATTCTTTTGTGTTTGGGTATAAGGTTCTGTAGGTGTCTGTTAGGTCCATTTGATTCATGACCTCTGTTAGAGACACTGTTTCTTTGCTTAATTTCTGTTTTGTTGACCTGTCCTTTGTTGAGAGTGGGGTGTTGGAAGTCTCCCTCTGTTAATGTGTGGGGATCTATGTGTGGTTCAAGTTTTATTAATGTTCCTTTTACAAATGTGGGGTGCCCTTGTATTTGGAGCATAGGTATTCAGGATTGTGATGTCTTCCTGGTCGAATTTTCCCTTGATGAGTATGAAGTGTCCTTCCCCATCTCTTTTGATTACTTTTCGTTGAAAGTCTATTTTATCAGATATTAGAATGGCCACTCCTGCTTGCTTCTTGGGTCCATTTGCTTGGAAACAATCTTCCAGCCCTTTAACCTTAGGTAATGTCTATCTTTGTGACTTAGATGTGTTTCTTGTATGCAACATATTTTTGAGTCTTGTTTATGCATCCATTCTGTTAGCCTATGTCTTTTTATTGGAGAACTGAGTCCATTGATGATGAGAGAGATTAATGACTAGTGGCCGTTAGATCCTTTGATTCTGATGTTGGCTGTGATAGTAAGTTTGTGTGCTTGGTTACTTTTTGTTTTAATGAAGTGAGGTTAATTATTTCCTGTGTTTCCTTGAAAGTAGTTAGTTTTCTTGGGTTGTATTTTTCCTTCTAGAGTCTTCCATAACGTTAGATTTGCATGTAGGTATTGTTGAAATTTGTTTTTGTTGTTGAATATCTTGCTTTCTCTGTCTATGAGGACTGAGATTTTGCTGGGTATAGTAGCCTGTGCTGACATCTGTGTTCTCTCAGGATCTGCATATCTATCTATCTATGCCCTTCTGCCTTTCACAGCCTCTGTTGAGAAGTCAGGTGTGATTTTGATGGATTTGCCATTATATGTTACTTGGCCTTTTCCCCTTGCAGCTTTTAGTATTTTTTTTTTTTTATTCTTTATACTTACTGTTTCGATTATTAGTTGGTGGGAGGTTTTTCTTTTCTGGTCTAATTTATTGGGTGTTCTGTAGGCCTCTTGTATTCTTATAGGCCTCTCCTTTAAGTTGGGGAAATTTTCTTCAATGATTCTGAAGATATTTTCTGGGCCTTGGGGGAGGGATTCTTCTTTTCCCTCTATTCCTATTATTCTTAGGTTTTGTCTTTTCATGTTGTCTTGGATTTCATGGATGCTCTGTGCCAGGAATTTTTTTGGATTTAACATTTTCTTTGATGGATACATCGGTTTCTTCCATTGTATCTTCCACAACTGAGATCCTCTCTTCCATCTCTTGTAATCTATTGGTTATGCTTACCTCTGTAGTTCCTGTTTTCTTCCCTAAGTTTTTTCTCTCCACAGTTTCCTCCATTTGTGTTTTCTTTAATTTTTCCAATTCTATCTTCAGATCTTGAGACATTTTTTTTCGATTTCCTTCACCTGCCTGACTGTATTTTCTTTCAATTCCTTCCTCTGTTTCCTTTATTTCTTTCAGTCATTTAAGTATTTCCTCTCTAAAGGCCACAAACTGTTTGGCTGCAACTTTCTGTACTTCTTTATGGATGGCCATAATCTGTTTGTCTTCATCTTCCTGAATTTTTTCAGGATGGCCGTAATCTCTTTTTATTTATCTTCTTCTATTTTTTTTTTATGGATGACCATAATCTGTTTGTCTTTATCTTCCTGTATTTCTTTACGGTGGCCATAATCTGTTTGACTTTATCTTCCTCCAGTTCTTTACAGATTTTATTTGTTTCCTCTATTATCCTCTTCATAGGGATAGATGTTAGGTCATCTTCTTGCATTTCAATTATGCTGGGGTGTCCAGGGCTGCTTGCCCCTGGATTACTGGGTTCTGGAGATGCCATATTGCTCTGTCTTTTTTTGGTTGAGCTTTTATGCTGGCCTCTACCCATTGGGCTATCTTAGGTGTTGGGTGTTAGTTTCTGGTGGTTCCTGGAATCCTGTGGTGTGGAGAATCCCTTTGACAGGAAGATGATATTTTCTAAAGGAAGCCTCCTCCAGCTTTTTGGATATGGTCACTGAATGGCCGGTGTTTTTCAGGAATTCCCACAGCTCACCTCAGGAGTGGTAACTGTGGTCAAGAAGGCTCTCCTCTCACCAGTGGAAGTCCTGGCGACAGCTGCCCTGCTTCTGAGTTTCTTGCTGTAAGTTTAGTGAGCTGCTGCTGTAACCTGGGTGCCCCGTGGTTTGGTCAGTTTAATTAGGGATAACTGGTGACCCCTTGGAGTATTATCTGGGGGTTGATCTTGGGGATCCCAGGCTTCTATAGGTCTGAGGTTGGGGATCTGTGCCCCAGCACCCGAGTGGTAGTCAGTGGCAGGTGAGCTCTGCTCTCACGCGTGCAGCTGGAGTCAGGAGCCTGTGGATAGCCAGAAACTTTTCTGAAGCTAGGTGTCCTGAGGTAGGGCCAGATATTTCCCCCACCATTAGGTTTTCTCCAAACAGGAAGGCCCAGTCTGTGGTATTTGGGGTGGCACATAGAGCACGCAGACACTGGCGGGTGGTGGCTCCAAGCTGGTGACTGGGCAGGAACCTAAGACCTTTTCCTGAGAACTTTCCCCTGTGTGCTGACGGAGGTAATGGTGGTGGTGTGTGTGTATGGGGCGTGTTGGCTAGGTGCTCTAAGCTGTCTCCCTTCCTGTGGGGTTTTCTCCCCCACAGAGACAAGGAAACCATTTTCTGGTGTCCTGATCTGCACAGTGAGGTGCAGAGCAGGTCTCTGGGCTGTCAGTGTGTGCCTGCCAGTCTGAGGGACCTTTTCCAGGGATAGACTGGGTGACCTGAGGTCAGTTCCATTTCCTACCTTTCCTGTAGGTTTTTCTTGCTACTGGTATTCCCAGTCTCTGGTTTTTGTGCCCACCATTCAGCCTGGGAAGGTGATCAGGTCACCCAGGCCTGTAGCTCTGGTCTGGCGACTTAGTGCCTGTGTGACCTGAGATCTCTTCCAGGTTCTGCCTGGGTGACCTGAGAGTGGACCTGACCTATGCTTGCACTGTGGAGTTTCCTCTCACCTGGGAAACATGATCATTGTTGTTTTAGGGCCCAGTGTTCAGTCTCATGGTTGCTGTACCAGTGTTGCTGTTTTGTTCCTCAGATGCAGTGTCCTCCTGGTGTTGCCATCTTGGATAGATACAGATTTTTTATATTTAGATAATTTTGAATCCATCCACTTTGTTGATGGTGTTCATCAGCTGAAGGAATTCTTTGCTTGAGTTTTTACATCATTCCTGTGTACTAACATATAATCTGCAAATAGTGATACTTTGACCTCTTCCTTTCTGATTTGTATCCCCTTGATCTCCTTTGTCTTATTGCTCTAGCTAGGACTTCAAATACTATTTTGAAGAGGTATGGAGAGTGTGGGCAGCCTTGTCTTGTCCCTGATTTCCGTCTCTCCTTTTAGTTTGATGTTGGCCACAGGCTTGCTGTATATTGTCTTTATTATGTTTAGGTATGTGCCTTGAATCCCTAATATCTCCAAGACTTTAGATATGAATGGATGTTGGCTTTTGGAAAATGCTTTTTCATCAATGAAGAAGAATATCATGTGCATTTTCTCCTTTGTTTGTTCATATGGTGGATTGCATTGCTGGATTTCTATATATATAGAACCACCCTTGCATGCCTGGGATGAAGCCTACTTGGTCATGGTACATGATATCTTTTATGTGTTCTTGGATTCGGTTTGCAAGTGTTTTATTGAGTCTTTTTACATCAATGTTCATAAGAGATATAGGTCTGAAGTTCTCTTTTTTGTTGGGTCTTTGTGTGTTTTAGGTATCAAGGTAACTGTGGCTTCACAGAATGAATTTGGTAGTGTTCTTTCTGATTCTATTTTGTGGAATAGTTTGAAGAGAATTGGTTTTAGCTCTTCTTTGAAGGTCTGGTAGAATTCTGTGCTGAAATCATCTTGTCCTGGGCTTTTTTTGGGGGCGGAGGGGAGAATTTTGATGACTGTGTCAATTTCCTTGGGTGATATAGGACTATTCTATGTATACCTGATCTTGCTTTACTTTTGTTAGATGGAATCTCTCAAGAAAATTGTCCATTTCATTTAGATTTTCAAATTTTGTGGCATATAGGCTTTTGTTGTAAGACTTAATGATTGTTTGGATTTCCTCAGTGTCTGTAGCTATGTCCCCCTTTTTGTTTCTGATTTTGCTGATTTGGACCGTTTCTCTTTGCCTTTTAGTTAGTATAGCTGAGGTTTTGTCTACCTTGTTGATTTTCTCAAAGAACCTGCTCTTGGTCTCATTGATTCTTTGAATTGATTTCTTTGTTTATAGTTCATCAATTTCAGCTCTGATTTTGATTATTTCCAATATTCTGCTCCTCTTGGGTGTGTCTGCCTCTTTTTTTTTTTCTACCGCTTTTAGGAGTGCCATTAAAAGCTGTTTTTATGAGATGTCTTAAACTTCTTTCTGGAGGCACTTAGTGCTATAAACTTTCCTCTTAGCACTGTTTTCATTGTGTCACATAAGTTTGGGTAAGTTGTGCATTCAATTTCATTGAATTTTAGGAAGTCTCTAATTTCTTTTTTTCATTTCTTCCCTGACCAAGCTGTCATTGAGTACAGAGTTGTTTAGTTTCAATGTAGGCTTTTTGTTATTTCTGTTGTTGTTGAGGTCTAGTTTTATGTCATGGTGGTCTGATGGGATACATGGGATTATTTTGATCTTCTTGTATCTGTTGAAGCTTGCTTTGTGCCTGACTTTTGGAGAAGTTTCCCTGAGGTGCCGAAAAGAAGTTAGGCTCTTTTGAGTTTGGGTGAAAAGTTCTGAAGACATCTATTAGGTCCATTTGATTTAGGACCTCTGTAAATGTCATTATTTCCCTATTTAGATTCTGTCTAGATGATCTGTCCCTTGTTGAGAGGTGAGTGTTGAAGTCTTCCACTATTAAGGTGTTCGGATTAATGTGTGAGTTAAACTTTAATAATGTTTAATTTACGAGTACACGTGCTCTTGTATTTGGGGCATAGATGTTCAGGATGTGATGTCTTCCTGGCAGTTTTTTCCTTTGATGAGAATGAAGTGCCCCTCCTCATTTTTTTGATTAAATTTGTTTGACAGTCTATTTTATTAGATATCAGGATAGCTACCACACCTTTTTTTCTGGATCTGTTTGCTTGAAAAATATTTTCCAGCCATTTCTCTGACGTAGTGTTCATCTTTGTTGCAGAAGGTGTGTTCTTGGATGCAGCAGAATGTTGGATCCTGTGTGCACAACAAATCTGATAGTCTGTGTCTCTTTATTGGAGAGTTGAGTCCATTGACATTGATAGATAATAGTGACCAATAAATGTTAGTTCCTTTTATGGTGGAGTTGGAGGTGATAATGTATTTGTGTCCTTATTTTCCTTATTTTTGTTGTTGTTGTTGTTGTGAAGTTATCTATATCCTGTGTTTTCTTGGGTGTATTTGATTTCATTGGTTTGGAATTGTCCTTCTAGTATCTTCTGTAGGGCTGGCTTGCTGTGTATTATTTAAGTTTAATTTTGTCATGGAATATTTTGTTTTCTCCATCTGTGTTGATTGAAAGCTTTGCTGGGTATAGTGGTCTGAGTTGGCATCTGTGGTATCTTAGAGTCTGCATGACATCAGACCAGGCCTTTCTGGCTTTCATAGTTTCTGTTGAGAAATCTGGTGTGATTTTCATAGGTCTATCTTTATATGTTACTTGGCATTTTTCCCTTGCTGCTTTTAATTTTTTTCTTTGTTTGTAGATTTAGTGTTTTGACTATGATGTGATGTGAGGAGTTTCTTTTCAGGTCTCCTTTATTTGATGTTCTGTAGGCTTCTTGTATGTTTATGGACATCTCTTTTTTTAAATTGGGAAAATTTCTTCTATGATTTTCTTGAAAATGTTTTCTGGACCTTGGAGTCTGGAATCGTCTTTTTCATCTATTCTTATTATTCTTAGATTTCGTGTTTTCATGGTGTACTTGATATCTTAGATGTTTGGTGTTTGGAGCTTTTCTGATTTTACTTTTTCTTTGAGAGATGTATAAATTTCTGCAACTGTATCTTCAGTGCCTGAAATTCTCTCTTCCATCTCTTGCATTCTGTTGGTGATGGTTACCTTTATGTTTCTTGATCTTTTCTTTAAGTTCTCCAGCTCCAGGGTTTTCTTTGTGTTTTCTTTATTGATTTTAATTCTGTTTTCTCATCTTTCACCATTTACTTCATCTGTTTGAATGTGGATTCCTGTTTTCCATGATAGCCTCTATTTTTTGTTCGTTTCCTCTCCATATCCATTACCTGTGCATCTATATGTTCCTTTATTTGTTTGGCTGTATTTACCTGTATTTCTTTGAGAGCTTTCTTCATTTCCTCTGTCTGTGCCTCTAATAAGTGGATAAGCATAGATTTGAGACCATTTTCCTGTGTTTCAGATGGATTAGCATATTCATTGATATTTTGGGGTTGCTGGTGAAACCATGATGTCCTGATTTTTGTTGTATGTGTTCTTACGCTGAGCTATAGCCATCTGCTTATCTGTAACCATTTCCTGTTTGTTACTGGAGTCTGTACTTGAGGGTTACAGGGTTAGGGTTGAGGTTAAGTTAAGGTTAGGGTTAGGGTTAAGTTATGGTTAGGGTCTATCTGTCTCTGGTGTCTGGAGTAGTCTTCAGGGAGATGAGAGAATTCCACTGGATCAAGACTGGGTGTTGGTGTTTCAGCTGTAACTAAGGAAGGAAGGTGACAGGTGCCTGTGTGCAAGCATGGTGTGGGTGTGGAAGTGTACCTTGAAGGACAGGATGCTAAAGCATGTAGATGCCTGGAAGGGTGTAGCTTAAGTGCAGGATGGGTGGGGTTGCTGGTGCTGTTTTTAGGGACGATGTGCATACGAGGTACCCTGGATACCTCAGTGGCCTGCAGGTCTGTTGTATTGTCCTCCTTGTATTCAGATCTGTCTGGGCTCAAGGAATCATTTACCTTGGCTCCACTGGTAGACCCACAAATCAGGGGCTTCAATGTTGAGAACACTGTCCCAAGGATCCCTGTGTTGCCCATAGTGGGTGTGTGAGTGGGAGGATCCAATGTCTCTCTGCTAGCATAGAGGAACCCTGGATCTGGGGCTCTACAAGCACTCACTTGAAGCCACACTCCCTCACTCGCAGTCCTACTCAGAACGCACAGAGGTTTCCCCTGGTTTCTTCTCTCGGGTTTGGGCCTACAGGGACAAATGAGAATGTAGAAGATGAACCAGTCAGTGGTGTCCACTGTTTGTCCCCAGGCAAGGAGACACTGACTTGGAGTCACTGCATCTGCTGTCTCAGTCACTGAGCTGAGGCTCCTGTTTGGGTTAGCTGCCACCCCACTGTAGCTACAGACCTGAGAGGCCAGCCTCTGCCTTCTCAGTCACTGAGTGTGGCGCTTGTATTTGGGGCAAACACCACTGTCTCTGCAAAGCAGGGAGGCCCTTACTTTGGTGAAGGGGAAGTGCAGGGGTTTGAATATTCACTACTCTCAGTCCCTGAAGATGTTCACAGGTGACCTGGATTCAAGGTGTCCTAGCACAGGGGTTGTCCCCTCTCAGCCAGGAAGCCTCAATGTCTATGTTCTGGCTTTAGCTGCCCCTTCACTCACCAAATTTAGAGTTTGGGATCCTGTCGCCTCAGATACAGTGCACGCCCATCACCACCATTTTGGACTCCCCTAAAACTTGGTTTTAAAATTGAATGTTTCTATCAACTCATTCCCATTGAGGTTCAGGGACATAACTTGGAAGAGGAAGCAGAAAGATTGGAAAAGTCAGAGGTGACAAAGGACTCTAAGGAATCAGAGTTCTTCCAAATTAAACAGGATTGTTGCACAGAAGAAGTCAGAGGCATAGTGACAGCAAACACAAGACTTTCACAGGTTCATGGTAAATGAGGTCCTAGCACTGAGAGAGGGAAGTGGACATGGAGTTGTAACACAAACCACAAAACTGTTTTCAATTAATACCTGTTATAGATACGACAATCAGTTTTCTGCAATGACTGTCCCTGGTTGAACTCAACCATGCTCCAGAGCAACCCCATGTTTTGGTGTTGTCCTTTTGTTTTGCTTGGGCTTTGTGTTGTTGTTGTTTTGATATCCTTTTCTTCAGACCTTTGTTTTGTTTGGGGGGAGAAAATTCTAAGAGAGCAAATATAAAGTTGGTTGTCTAGAGGGGTGTGGAGGATATGGGAGGTGTTAGGGGAAACTATTGTGTGAAAGAAATACATAAGAAGAAAAAAAGAAAAATAACATCAGAAAATCAAAATACTCAGCAGGATCTGTAAAGCAGCAGCAGGTGCTCTAAGCAGTGCAAAGAGCATAGAGTCTACCAGAATTTCCTCATCTCTTTGTCCTCAATACGACATGGCAGGCAGCTCTTGGCTATAGTACTTAATGATCTTTTAATATTAATAAAGAATATGCTTGAAAATTATTCAAAATGTGATCATTTTGGGTTGTCAGAATTTTTTTTTCAGAGCAGTTCTCGGTTTAGGGGTTAAAATAAGGCAAGAGGCCAGAATGGAGTTATGTCCAAAGAACCAGTACCCCTTGTTCATCATCTCCTTACTCACAGAGACTAGAATTACAATCAGAAAGTTTTTGGTTTCAGCAAATGACAGAGCACCAGGGAGAAGGCAGGGCTGGCCTCAGGGATGGAGACAGAAGCAACCTTTTCCCATGACAAGCCAAACTCCTGAGTGTGACATCCTGACACCTTGTTTGAGCACAGGGACTTGAGGCTGATAAAGGGCCTGGCTGGTGCTGTAGGACACCTACCCTAAGTCCTGCACAGACTGCACAGGTGAGTGCTGCATGTCTTGGTAGATGGGGCTGCATTTGATATCAGAAAAATCTGTGGAGGGCTGAAGAGTGGGAGGGAAGGATGTGGGATCCCTATGAACCTGGAAAAGGAAAGTAGCAGGATTCAGGGAGAAGGTCACCTATCATTTCCCAAATGCAAAAACGGAATTGTTGGGGTGTCCATGAGCACAGTGTATGTGGTCACAGGGCTAGAGATGCTCCTTACACAGGGCAGGCAGTGATAGGAGACAGAGACACCTGCAGTGCAGCCTGGAGGAGGAAGATCTTGCTCACACAGCTTCTGTACAATCTTTGTGTGATTTTCCCTTCAAAGACTGAAAAATTGATCTGAGCGGTATGACTCCTACTGACTTCAGGCTTTGAGACATGAAGCACTCTTTCTATGTAAACCATGGAATATGAGAACTGTACATAAACAGACAAGGGAGTGTACTAACACTAACAATTGATTTAAAAATATCTTTAATGCATGATGGAAACATTGTTTGGCATATCCATGCCAGTTCATTGTCTTACTAAAATATACCTATATTGAACAAAACATAATTTAAATATTAAATACTTTTTAAAGAAGCCAATTAAATATGTTCAAAATTATATATATATGCTCAAAATTCATATAGATATATGAATTGAAAAAACAAGGATTTGAATTCACACTAGGTGGTAGCAAACATGTTCTGTGAGTCCTGAACTTTACATCTCCAAAGTTTTCATTTCAATGAAGATTCAAAAAAATACTTATAATACAGACTGAACTGATTGATTCTAAGGTGGTAGAAATGCGAAGCTTGTGAAAGCTAATTAAAATGCACAAGTATCTTTGAGGAACAGTGGTCAACTTACTGCTCTCCTAGAGTTCCCTTATTCAATTATCAGCACTCACACGGCAGCTGATAATCATGTGCAACTCTTGTTTCAGGTATCCAGGTATTCTGGCATTTGCAAGCACCAGGCACACAATAGTGCAAACACCTGCAGGCATGTAAAACACCCCCCACACAACAGTGTCTAAAATTAAAACAAATAAAACAAAATATAAATATCTCTCTGACATTTTCTTGAACTGATGTAAATGGATATTTTTTCTAGTCCAGAAGTGACACTATTCAGGAAACAAAGACAGCTAGCTTCCTTATTTCAATGTGTTTTTGGTATCTCAAAAACCAAGAAGTACATATTTAATAATGCACAGGCATAGAGATCATTATTGATGTAAGGTAAATGAAACTTACATACATTGATAAATGTATTAAAGAGAGTTCATTATAATCAATGGGTCTTTGGGATCTTGGAAATCTACCTCCCCTGGGCATCCAAGAAACCATTCACTGAATTAGTATTCAAAACTGGATAGACCTCCCAGAACTTGAAGGAAAGAAAACAACCAGAACATCTTTCCTGAATAGCCTTTTAGTTCATGTCTGTGATTTACATAGGATAGTACAACCATACCACTAAGTTAATGGTTTATGCATAAGCCATTTTTTATATCATTCCATAGCAGGCTGTATACAAGGTAACTGATGCACACGTCTTCTCAGCACAGAGGGGTGATATAAACAGACAAACAGACAACATAGACCTTGGGGTTCAGGGAAATTGTAGGAGACATATTTGTGACCTGTGGGCAGCACTTAGCGATGAAGGATCATGGCTGGAATCAGATCAGGAAGAGAACATCACGTGTTCTCTTGTTGCAGGGTGAGTGCCACTGTTACGTGTGCTCAGGGGAAGCTGAAAACAATTCACAGATAAATTTGATGAGCAGCAGAGAAAACTAAATTGTGGAAGACAAATACATTTAAGGTTCCCACATAAAACTATGGTTTGTGAAAATGGAGTCAAGATGAATACGTTCATATTGTAAAACTTATTTTAACTTTAAACAGAAGGAGGAAGCAGAAAAGGGTACACTGTATAAAATTACACAAATCAGGATGAGGTATTAGGTTACTTGTCATTTATAGCAGGTAGCATTACTGACTGATAAAATCACCAATTTGATGAACCTTGGAAATCAAATAGAATGTATTGTCGTTTGATGTCCAGAAGAATAATGCCTAAACTGAGAGCTGAAATTTGACATTTCCTTGGGAGAATGTTCTTAGAGAATTGTCATAAAAAGAAGAAAATTCGTGGGGGTGAGTTATCTTTAATATAATCCCACAGATGAGATGATAGGGAATAGGAGTTAATTACAACATCCTGCTCAAGGCAAGAAGATGGACACACTGCTGTCCTGCCTAATTAATCTATGTGTTGTTTATTGCCAAGGTCAATTCAGAGTTGGAGACAAAGAAAAGCCACACGATTTTCTCTGGAAAGCAACTCTATCTGGGCAAGTATTTCACTTCCTTGAAGAGCTACAATTTTCTATTAGCTCAATACTTACTTTACAGATGAGCATGTACACAACAGCAAGTGGATCAGAGAAGAGAGGCATCTAAAGCGATACTCAATATCATGGCTTAGAAACTGAGTGATGCTGTCCATTCCGTAGAAATTCTCATGGAAAAAGGTTTAAGAGATGAAGAACATAAAGAACACTCTTCTGGAAAGGCAGTGAATGCATCAGCTTGGTGCTCATGTACAATTGTCTTCATCATATCCATGTCAGTCAAAGCAAGAACGGAACGTGCAAGAACAAAATGAGGCACCTCTAAACAATGAACTCGATGCATTATATACTGTGCTGCACACATCACAAAAGAAAACAGAAAACCTACAAGCATAAACTATTCCATCTTTACTTCCTTATGTTTCTCAGAAGGTTTTTCCTAGTTTTAGCCATGAAGGTAATTTGGAGTGACCTCATCCAGAGAATAATTTTCATTTCACTTACAGGACTTGGAGTTTTAGGGAACAGCTTTACATTTGTGAGACATGTGTATGCTTTCATGGGTCCTGAGGGAAAAAATATAGATGTTATTCTAATTAACTTGACTTTTGTAAACACAATTATTATTTATTGCATTGGAGTCAGATATATGGCCACAGTTTTTTATATCAGAAACTTCCTAGGTGATGTTGGCTGCAAAACTATAATTTATCTAGAAAGAGTTACCCGTGGCCTCTCCATCTGTACCACCTGTCTCCTCAGTGTGGTCCAGGCTGTCACCATCAGTCCCAGGACCAGCCTTTGGAGAAGGCTCAAACCTCAGACTGCATGGCATATTCTGGTCTTTCTCCTTCTCTTTTGGATCTTTAATTCCCTGATAAGCTCCAACTTGCTTCACTACATCACAGCAGGCAGTAGCATGAACAGGTCTGTAGTTGGGGTATATACTGGATAATTGCTATATGCTGCCATCCAGGCACACAGTTAAGTGGCTTTTCCTCTCTCTCATGACTCTTCGTGATGTCATTTTTCAAGGTCTCATGGGCTGGAGCAGTGGGTTTATGGCTCTCCGTTTGTATAAACATTACATACGTGTCCTTTACCTTCACAGTTCTGGGTCTGCACATAATTCCAGGCCAGAAATCAGAGCTACATGTAGTATTCTCACTCTCATGACCTGCTTCCTTTTCTTTTATTGGGCGGATTTTATTTTCTCTTTCTACATAGGTTCCACAGTGATACATGATTCCACAATACTAAATATTAAAGGATTTTTAGTACTTAGTTATGCAGCTCTCAGTCCCATTGTCCTGATTGTCAGGGATGTTCATCTAGGTAAGCGCTGCTGTGTCTCCTGAGAAATAACAAATTTCTTTTACATGCAGGTCTTTATGGTCTAAAGCTTTATACACTGGAATGGCTTTGCTTTACCATTCTAACGTATCACAGCAATAAACTGATTGGAGAATAGATTATTTCTTTTACAGATAGGTTGTCTTAGATAATTCAAGACTGTTTTAGACTCGAGGAAGTTGGAGGGATTCTTGTTATCCCACCATTTCATCATTTCTCTCATGCAGTTTAGTTTTCTGCATCCATCATGAGAAAATGCAGGAGAGCATGCAGGCACCCAAAATTAGAATTTTATTTTTTCACATGCTCAAATTTAACTTTTACAAGGACCTGCAAACTTTTCCTGCCTGCTTGTTTCTTCTAAGGTACTTCTGACTCCTCTCCTTATTTACACAGGGGCTGTCTCTGACATGGACTCTGTTGCCTGCCTTTGTTCAATTCCCTCTGGCAGGGTGGTCTTGACAGGCCACTGAGGAAGAAGGTGTAGGCAGTCCTGATGAGACCTGTGAGGCTGGGGTCAGATGGTAGGGGAAGAGGCTCCCAATTTCAGATGATTAAAGGAAGGGAATAGGGGGGGAAGAGAGACAGAGTGTGGGGCCAGGATGGGTCAAGATATGGGGCTACAATCAGGATGTAAAGTGAATAAATTCCAAAAATAAATTTAAATAAATAAATTTAAAAACAAATAACAAAAAAGCAAGCGAAAGCATTTACTCTATCCCAGAGGCTATTGTAAACCAATGGACAGGAGAGTAAGTGAATATGAAGGATGTTGGGAAACATCCTTTATCTGAAAGCTTTTTGCAAAGTGGAAAGGGAAAGAAGCTATTTCACCACAGCTAGTAAAAGCAGCCAGCAAAAGCACTAAAGAACAGGTAAGAATAAATACTGTAAGGCAATTCTAAACACATTCAAGAAATTGATATGTGGTCACAAAATAAATAAGAACACTCAGGGGAAATGTCATCTTTCAGAGATTCTCATCAAGGTTTGGAAGATAAGCTCAATGTGAGAACCTCACTCTTGTGCATGGTACTCTGTAAAAATACCTCAGGAACATTGTTCCATAGCTACTGGCTCTCACTTCTGTTCAAGCATTAGGGCTTACACAGATCATTCGTCACTGCTAGGTCACCTGGCCTCTGCATGCCAGCCATGCACTCAGAGTTTAGGGCTCCACATGGGGTTCAGCTGTGGTCATAGGGACAGCATTCCTGAAGGTACAGGGGGTGCTGCCTGCTGAAACTCATACAGGGTTTCTTTGTATGATTCAGGACATTGGGCCTCCGAGAACTGCATAGCCTCCATCCCAGGCATATACTGAGGGTCCAGGAATAACTCTGACCACACATCATCCAGCACACCTGTCCTGCAGGCTTCTCCTCTTAGTGCCCTGTGTGCACCTCCTGGTGTATTGTGGTGTATGAAAGGGCATTTTATCAAAGCTGTCCATCAGCAACCTGCAAGAAATGGAAAAACCACAATAGTCACTAAGAAGTACAAAATAGTATGTGGCAGGGGCACCAAGACCACACTCCTTTACTGGTCAAAGTTAACCTCTCCAAGAGAACCCATGAAACACTCCTGGCTTGAAGTTTTTGAAATAGTGATGAATCTTCACTAAATTTTAATGTCCATTTAGATTAAAAACCACCTTGTGGAGAGAGGCTGCCTAATATTTGGAGACATGTATACACTTCCACCTTTAAGACTGAGAAAAGCACGTAGAGATTATTGTCATCCTCTTGGCATTTTCCAATATGATCACTAATTGTGGCAAGGAATTGAAGACATAGCCACAGTGTTTCATTTCAGAACCATCCTAAGAGATATTGGTTGTAAAGCTGTGGTTTAGCAGGCAAGGATGGCATTGGGTCCTCCAGTCTGCAGCCCCTCCTCAGCAGGGTCCAGGCTGTCAGTATCAGTCCAACGACTACTCTTTGGACAAAGCTCAAACAACACACAGCATGGCAAGTTCTTCTCCTTTTCCTCCTCTTTTGAATTGTTAATGTTCTCATAAGCTCCAACTTGCTCTGCTACATCAAAGCAGGCGCTGGCTCAAACAGTTCTCTAGCTGTAACATTCATTAGCCATGGCTCTATGCTGCCAGGAAGACAAATAACCAGTGGCACTTTCTGTCTCTTATGACTCTGTGATGTCATCTTCCAGAGTCTGATGGGCTGGAGCAATGGCTCCATGGCTCTCCATGTGTATAAGCACCACAAGCGTATCCTCTACCTCTACAGCTCCAGGCTTGCCAACAATTCCCCTCTGGAAATCACTCATTCTCATGACCTGCTTCCTTTTCTTCTATTGGGAAGATTTTATTCTCTCCATCTTCACAGGTTTCACAGTGATATATGATTCACTTTACTAAATATTAAACCATTTTGAGAACTTAGTTATGCTGGTTTCAGCCGTTATGTTCTGATTAGCAGAGATTTGCATGTTTTTAATGTCTTGTATGCTGACTGAGAAGTATAGAAAAAATATTCTGTGTCTATTCTGTATGAGCTAAAGGTATGTAAATTGTAAACAGCTTCGCCCTGATGAATTTTAGTTGTGGGGACATAACATTTGCTTTATTCTTAGGCTGACCTGGCTGTTTGCACAGACTGATCTTGAACTGTCTCAGCATCCCAAAGACTGGATTACAGCCAGTTCCTCACCAAACTGCTCTTTGACTTAGTGCTGTAATATATCACAACTTTAACATAAACATTATAATAGTTGTTTTCTTTTTTAAGTTTATTTATTTATTCAATTTACATCCCAATCTAGCCCCCTCCCACTTCTCCCATCACACCCTCCTTCCGATTTCCCCATATCCTCCCTCCATCCCCTTCAGAAAACGGGTCAACCCTCCACCACCTTCCTATGCCAGCACATCAAGTCCTATCAGGACTGAGCACATCCTCTACCACAGTGGCCTGGCAGGCAGCCCCATTAGAGAGAAGTGAACAAAAGGCATTTAAAAGTGTGCTTGTCAGAGACAGCCCTTTCTCCCCTTGCTAGGAGACTCATATGAAGACCAAGTGGTCCACTGTGTATATAGATCCACTCTATACCTAGTCCTTGGTTGGTGTTTCAGTCTCCACAAGCCCCTCTGGGCCAGATGAGTTGGGGCGTTATTTTTCTTGTGGAGATTCTGTTCCCTCTGGTCCTTCTATCTTTCCTACTGATCTTCCACAAGTCTCCCTGCTTTCTGTCCAATGTTTGGCTGTGAGTCTCTGCATCTGTTTCCATCTGCTGCTGTGTGGAGCCTTTCAAAGACAGCTATGCTAGGCTCCTGTCTGCAAGCATAGCAGAGTGTCATTAATTGTGTTAGGGGTTGGTTCTCTCCTATGGTGTGTCTGAGCATTGTTTAGACCTTCCCTCAATCTCTGTTCTCTATGTATCCCTGCACATCTTGTAGGCAGGGCAATTTTGGCTCAATGTTTTTGTACATAAATTGGTGCTCCCTTTTACTTGATGTCCTGTCTGGTTAGATGGTGGCTTCTTCTAGATTTTTTTTCTTAATAAGCCTAATATATGTAATCCTAAGACCTCTTGAATTTTTCTAGAATGGTAGAAAGTGGGTTCTTACCAACTTCCCATTCTACCATGCCTGTCTTGTGACTTTTAGCCTTTATAATTAGCACATTAGAAAAAATACTGCAGGCAAGACTTCTGTAAAAAAATCATTTTTTCCCCAAAGCTACATCAGGAGAGCAAGACAGGGTAGGTAGGAGAGAGAAGATGACCTTATCTGAGCTGAGTTTGCATAGTGAGACTAGTGAATTCACCACAGCCCGGCAAGTTTGATCAACAACTGTTTGCTATTGCCAAGTTCCAAAACTGAAGAAAACTAATGTCGATGCTGTTGGATAATTATAACCAGGTTAGACCTTCAAGTACCACCACAGGAATTTCTGGGAAACTGGGTCCCTCAAATTATGCCATCATGTGTCTGGAGACAAGAGTCTCACTGGCACAGGGATGTGTGAACACCTCACTGACACCTCACTGGAGCTTCCACCTCTCAGTTCCAGTCAGTCACTGTGGTCTATACTGAAGACCATGTTCTTTTTTTTCTCCACTCCACACCTCCCTGATCTCCCAGAATCCATCATCCCTGAGCTGTGCAGGTTCACCCTGTTGAGCTGCAGACAAGGGGAACACAATGGTGAGAATGCAGAGGGGATTTTTTTTAGTGGACCCAAATTTTCACAGCCTTTGGAAACAGCAGGACATTGGGGGCCTTAAAAACGCCTCAGCTTTGGGCCCAAAAGACCAGGAGGATCCAGAAAACACCTTGATCTGGAAGTCTCAAGACACATTGAACTGTAGTCATCCCACGGAGGCTCCTGCCTGCACTGAGCTGTGTGAGCATCACTCCTAAAGGGATGGAGGACCATGAAGTGCTGTTCACCAAAGCAGTTCCTCCCCAGGATAAAGAAAAAAACCCAAACAGTTCTTGCAGAGAAAGGATTTAACTGCTTTTTCTGCAGCTGAGTACTCTTTCTGGCTTGGTGTTTATGTTTCTCTCTTGAGAGCAAACAGTACCTTCCTGTACCAAAGACATTGGAACATAGGCGTGAAGGCTCTATGTTGGCCTCGACTCAGCATTTTAATGAGTTGTGTACATGAGGTCTTCAGCAATGAGGCTTTGCTATCAGTTTGTGGAGAGTGCTCACAGTCTTGCAACTGCCTGGGTTGTTTGGGGATTCCCATTGGGCCCATTTGGCCAACAACTCTTATTTTAAAATTTCAATCTATCTTGAAGTATTTAGTGCACAACTTAGTTTCTCTGTTCCAGGATTGCCCATTCAATAGATAGTTATGGAGATTCTGGTTTGTTCAAAAGCTGTCCTTTCATTTACAGAAAAAAATTTTTTATCTCCTACCATCTGTCAGCTTCACTCACATGTGTGGCGATACCAGCACACAGGGCAGAGTGAAAGCTTGATCTCATCTCCCAAGGCAAGCCTGTGGTGTTTTTTCTTCAAGAACAAAATAATGACATCATCATTTCTAATCTCAGTCCTGAAAATACATTTATTTACATCATTTTGCAGCTGGTATAGGAAGGGCCACCTAAAAACTAGAGTGAATAGCATTTGGAATGACCATTCCTGAGCCCACAAACATTTCAAAAGTGTCCCTAAAGTTTTATAAGAAGTTGGGATAGCTTTGAGAATAAGGCCAATATAGGAGGACATTTATATTTCAAGTACCATGTGATAATCAATGTATTTAATGTGTAGGAATGAAAGAACCAGTTACAACAAAGACCTTCATTAGCAATGGACACATGTAGACAAGGAAATCTAAATTTATCCTGCTCCATGTTTGGGACTTGCTCAGGAAACAGAATCCCCAGTGCTGAGCTTCATCTATTCTACTCCTTCTAACAAGAGATTCAAGAAAGAGAAGGAAGAGTCTTGCTTTGTTGTCAAAATCTGGTGTCCAGGCAGGTCACAACTTGACGCTTTGGGAAGATGATGAAAACCAGTCTGGAGATGTGGGAAGCTCAGTACATAGAAACTTGGTTAGTGTTCATTTTTTACCCCACATCCTTCCTCTCAAAATAATAAACCCTAATTAAGCCTGAAATAACTTCTGAGCAAAACAGAGGTAGTAACTATGGGGAGACGGGGAAACTGTACTTGAGGGACTGAGTCCCTGCAGAGGCCTTCCTTCCCCTGACACTGTGACAACATGAAACTTGACGTCTACAGTACCTGATGGCAGCCAAGAGCCCTACAGATCCACACAGTACAAATATGAGCTGGCAAGTGTCACCTTCCCAGAGACTCCAGGATCTGTCTGCACCAGAGAGGTCTAGGTGAGTCCATGGAGGTAAGGTCCTTGATACCCTCAGCTGTGCCATGGAGAGTTTCATCAAAGCTGGAGTCTCTCTCTGAGTAAGCCAGGGAGTGGTTGAGAGAATCTTTGAGACTTGGGTCATCCACTTTCTTTGTGACCATGACAAGAATGGTCCTCATCTCCAAAAAGATCAATGGAGATGAATTCCCAGAGATAGTGAAATGGAAGAGAAATGCTGAGGCATCATTATCCATCCTCAGGTTGCAGCTTCATGAAAAAGCTCTGGGTGGGTCTTTGCCTAAGGTTGCCTTTTAAAAGTAATCAACAATATACATAAACATTTCAGAAGTCTATCAAAAATTTGAGACAGGGGCTGGACATTTGTCTCAGAGGTTACAAGCACTTGTTGCTTTTCCAGAGAACCCAGGCTTCTCCCAGCACCTGCATTATACCTCACATTCATCTGAAACTCTAGTTTGAGGGGATTTATAGTTCTGGGGCTTCTCCTGGCCTCCACAGGCACCAGGCATGCATGTAACACACAGAAGGCATACCTACAGAAAAAAACACCCACACACATTAAACAGCTAAAACAAACAGGCAAATAAAACAAAAAAAAATTGAGACAGGCCAGATGATACACTCTTGTGCTAACAACACTAGGGTATAGAGTCAGGAAAATTATATGTTAAAGGCTAGCCTCTGTTACACAGGAATACCTTGTCTTAGAAACAAGACAAAACAAATAGAAAACATTGTTTTCAGTATCCAGATTTCTTAGTATGATGACTCTGACTTGTTATTACCATTGCTGCTTGTAAAACTTGTACTTTTTAATTTTTAGTGTACCTCTGTATTTCCATTTGGCAAGTGTTTTTTTCGTTAAACAATGTGTTGGTAATCACTAAACATATTCATGATGAACTTGAAGGTGTTTGTTAAAGTCTTTTGATTCTATCACATTATTATGCATACTTGTAAGAACATTTCAATCATTAAATGCCTGTTGGACAAAGAGGTATATAAACAATTAAGGCTGAAAAAAATCTCATTTCTGTCTGGAAAATTCCTGCTTTGAAGGATCCAGGCTGTGGACTAGTACATCCTAAAACAGCTCATCTTAATTTTAACCTAGTACTAATCAACAAGGAACACAATTTTAAGTTAGCTAATTGTTATGGAAGAAAGCACTAAAGTACCTCAGGGTCCTAGGTTAGACCCAGAAATGTATTATTTATATTTTAAAATGGAAATCATGTGTTTTAAATAGTTCTTTAAAGTATTTTATAAGATAATCTAGGACATGGGTCATCTCTACCTCCCTGTGATTCTTCACTTCTGTTAGAAAAGAGAAATCACGTATGACATATCCCAGAATCTAGCCTCAAGTAGGAATCAGGCCATTAAATTTTGGAGAAAAGAAAAGAGTTAGAAAGGTGGGAACCACTAGTCTAAACAAATGGAAAACATTCACTATTTTTCCATCAGGACTAGAAGTGAAAACATTGTAGGGATTTCTACAGATTCCATTTTCTAAGTTAATATTTAATGATTATTCCAAATCTAGGAATGCATGTAGTAATGTCGATATAGTTGCTATTAAGTTCTGGATCATTTTTCATCACATGCAGATATATAAATTGGTGTGGATTCTAGGATTCTAGGATTCAGTAGAACAGGAGATAATTGCTCCTTTGTCAGAGGAGCAATTGTAAGGCAGTCACAAGGCAGCATGAACCCACAAGGCTAAGTTCATATATGAGATCATCAGGACACAGATGATCAGGAAACATTTAATAATCCTGTGAGTTTAGCAGGAAGAAGAGCAGTAAACAGAGCATTCCCAATACTCAGAACACACACAAACCGATGGAGCCACTGAAGCATCCAGATCCCTCTTGTTCTAGGAAAGGTGCCCAAAGCTTACACTAAATCCCCAAGAAATGAGAATGGAGCTCCCAAACACAAAGAATTCTGACAAGGTCCAAGTTCTGGAATCAGCTTAGACTGAATCACAGCAGAGCAGCCTGCCTGACAATCAGGTTGGCAAAGAAACAGGAGAAGCAGGCTGCAAAGGAAGCAGCCATAACTGCTGCTCACAAGGCTCTGCAGAGACAAATGCCACCCTGACCTCTGAGATGAGGGAATCCCTGTTCACATCAGCATGCCCCAATTTACTGTGCTATATGCAGCCAATACTGAGCACCTGTAATTTCATGGCAGCACCTAACACCTCATCAGTCCCCTTCTTTACAGGATGCAAGCAAAGTGAGAAAGAGAGACTGATTCTCAGCCACACCAAAAAAAAAAAAAAAGACTGAACACTAAACCAGCTGTAGGCTGTGCAGTATACTCCAGATTTCCCAGCTCCTGTGAGCTGCCACTCATGCTGGGGTGGGCCTCAGTAACACAGCTGTCTTTAAGTCATCCTGTAAGTACCCCCTGACTTGTAAGTAACCCCAAGAAAACTCCTTGGTTCACCAA
>CM053760.1:46725284-46741326 GCA_028658305.1 Pachyuromys duprasi
GCAAAGGAGACAACTTCCTGAACAGATCACTGATAGCACAGGCACTAAGAGTAATAAACGGGATCTCATGAAACTGGAAAGCTTCTGTAATGCAAAGGACACAATCAGTACAACAAAGCAGCAGCTTCCAGAATGGAAAAAGACTTTTACCAACTCCACATGTAATAGAGGACTATTATCCAAAATATATAAAGAACTCAAGAAACTAGATAACACAGAAACAATAATCCAATTTTAAAATGGAGTACAGATCTAAATATAGAATTCTCAATAGAGGAATATCAAATGACTGAGAAACACTTAAGGAAACACTCAACATTCCTAACCTTTGGGAAATGCAAATCAAAACTACTGCAAAGAGAGTCCATCTTACTCCTGTCAGAAAAGCTAAGATCAATAATAAAAGTGACATCCCATGCTGGCAAGGATGTGGAACAAAGGGAACTCTCTTCCATTGATGGTGGGAGTGCAAACTGGTACAGCCACTATGGAAATTAACAATGCAATTCCTCAGAAAATTGAGAATTGATCTACCTCAAGACCTAGCTATACCACTTTTGGGAATACACCCAAAAGATGTTCCACTACACCACAAAGCTACTTGCTCAACCGTGTTCATTGTGGTCTTGCTCATAATATCTTGAAGATGCAAAACAACCCAGATGTCTTTCCACTGAAGAATGGATAAAGAACATGTGGTACATTTATACAATGGAATATTACTCAGCTGTTAATAAAAATGTAATCATGAAATTTGCAGGCAAATGGGTAGAACTAAAAACAAAGTCATCCTGAGGGAAGTAACATAGGCCCAGAAAGATAACGATGGTATGTATTCACTTATAAGTAGATATTAGCCTTTAAGTAAATGATAACAAAGCTACTACCTGTAGACCCAGAGAGGCTAGAAAAATAGGAGGCATTTGGGAAGGACACATGGCTCTCCCTGGGTGGGGAAAATAAAATAGATTCTATGGGGAGCTGGAGAGATGGCTCAGAGATTAAGACCACTGGCTGCTCTTTCAGAGTTCCAGATTTCAAATCCCAGCAACCACATGGTGGCTCATAACCACCTAAAAGGAGATCAGGTGTGTGGGCATACATAGAGGCAAAATACTGTATACATAATAAATAAATAACTCCTTAAAAATAACAGATTTTATGGATGGACTTGGGGCGTGAGAGGACAGGAACAGGAGGATAGGGTTGAGGGGGAAATAGGGTGGAGATTCTGGAATTGGGGATTATTTGGGTGGTGATGTAGAAATCCAGTGCAGAGGTAACTTCCTGGAATGAGTCTATGAAGGCGATCCTAATGAGGACTTCTAGTAATGAGGATTATGGAGTCTAAAGTGGCCATTTCTTGGGGCCAGGTGAGGCTTCCAGTGACTGGACTAAGCTACATTCAGTTGAGTTGTTTGCCAAGAGTGTCTCACAAAATTCCCCAAATATCCGAGGTTGTTGCTAAGATAATGGGTTGTTCTCTGACAACTGACATCTGAGCCCCATTGCTGAGGACAACATCTACAGGACAACTTGTACATACAGAAGTTGAGATCATGCCTACATGGAGCCTTCACATATGAATTCTAAACTGTTTGGTATGATAAGGAACTCTTGCAGGCTTCAGAAAGAGAAACATGGTCACCAACCCAGCCATAAACCTTGGACCTACAATCTTGTCATGCCTGGAAAATATGCTAGGGCAATAGTGGCAGAGAACTTACAGGACAAGCCAACCAATGTCTCATTATGCTTAAGGCCTACTCCATGAGAAGGAACTCATACCCAATACTACTTATGTGACCAAGAACCAGAGACTAGATAGTCCATAGACCTAGAGTAAAACCAAACACTACTGGTCTTAAAAAAATTATCAGTAAAATGATCCCTGATGATATTTTTCTGTATTCATAGACCAGTATGTTATCCAGTGATCATCAGACAGGCTTCCTCTAGTACCAGATAGAAACAGATGCAAAGACCTGTGCAAGCCTATTTGGAGTTAATGGCAAATCGGAGTGTGCATCTGAGTAGTGGAATTCTGCCTCTCAGCCCTGGTTACTCTCTAAAGCTTGGAGGCTCAGAGGTTGACCCTGGCAAGTCTATGGAGAGGGCTCTGAAACTGTTAGAAATAGATAATAAATTCCTTGCTACCATGGTAGCCAGTCAGCTGACTTTGTAACCTTGAAGCTCTCCTACATTTTGGCCAAGTAAAGCCCCTGAGTGAGAAACTGCTTGTGCTTTTCTGCCTAATTAAGTGTTAACCTGACTTCCATTAAACTGGCACCTAAATCAAACTGTAGACTTCGTGTTGTGTCACCTTTCTCTCTCTCTCTCTCTCTCTCTCTCTCTCTCTCTCTCTCTCTCTCTCTCTCTCTCTCTCTCTCTCTCTCTCTCTCTCTCTCTCTCCCCCAGGTGGTATTCAGGTATCACTTCTGGCAGGTGACAGAGACCCACAGCCAGATATTAGGCAGAATGGGAGTCTATCTGGGAGGTCTCAATTAAATCCCTCCCTGTTGGAAGAGGAGGTTGAAAGAGTCTAACAGCCCGAGGGAATGAAGGACAACAGAAAAAAGGCCCTTGGAATCAACAAAGTAAGATGCATATGAGCTCACTGAGACTGAAGCAGCAAGAACAGGGCTTAAATGAATTTACATGAGATCCTCTGGAGATGTGGGAACCTCAGTGGATAGAAAGTTGGTTAGTTGTTCATTTACTCACCTCACGTTATTCCTCTCAAATTAATAAACCCCAATTAGGAAATAACTTCTGAGCAAAACAGGTGTAGTAACTATGGGGACAGAAGGAAGCTGTTCTTCAGGGACTGAAGCCCTGCAGAGGCCTTCCTTCCCCTGACACAGTGACAACATGAAACTTGACATCCACAATATGTGATGACAGCCAAGAGCCCCACAAATCCACACAGTACAAATATGACCTAGCAAGTGTAGTGTTCTAGAGCTGCCCCAGAGTCTGTCTGCATCACAGAGGTCCAGGTGAGTCCATGGAGGGTAAGATCATTCTCAGCTGTGCCATGGAGAGTTTCATTAAAGCTGAAGTCTCTCTCTGACTAATCCAGGGAGTAGTTGAGAGGCTCTGTGAGCTTTGGGTCCTCCACTTTCCTTCTGACTCTGAAAAGTATGGTCCCTGGCTCTTGAATGTTCAAAAAAAATGAGTTCCTGAAGATATGAAAATAGAACTAAATGTTGAAGCATTGCTATCCATCCTCAGGCTGGAGTACCATGGCAGAGCTCTGGGTGGATATTTGCCTAAGGTTACCTTCTTCTTTTTTTTGTAAAGGAATCAATAAGATATAGAAGATATTCATATGTCTATCAAAAATATCAGACAATAATGAAACACTTCCGTAATATTATCGCTAAAGAGACTGAGGCAAGGTAATTGTGCAAGGCTAGCCTGGTTTACATGGGGAGACACTGCCTTAAAAATAACAAGACAAAACAAAAACAAACAAAAATAAATTTTGAGGGTTCGTGTTTACCAGCACTGTGACTTCAATGGTGTCACTAGTGTTTGTGAAATTTGTACTTTTCACTTTTGATTCATTTTCACTTTTCAAATATTGGCACATGCTTACATTTACAGTAACATTATAACTCCTAACTTAAAGGATTTTCTTTTATATCTGTCTTTATTTTATTTTAAATTAATACATATTCTTTTTTAATTTATTTGTTTTTTATTAATTACAGTTTATTCACTTTGAATCCCAGCTATAGCCCTCTCCCTTGGCCCCTCCCAATCCCACCTTCTATCATTCATCTCCTTCCATGCCCCTCCCTCCCCATGTCCACTGATATGGGAGGCCATCCTCCCCTTCCCTTTGACCCTAGTCTATCAGGTCTCATCAGGACTGGCTGCAATGTCTTCCTCTGTGGCCTGGTAAGATTGATGGTACCTCAGGGGGAGGTGATCAAAGAGCCAGCCACTGAGATCATGTCAGAGACAGCCCCTGTTCTCTTTATTAAGGACCCCACTTGGAGACTGAGCTGCCATGGGCTACATCTGTGCAGGGGTTCTAGGTTATCTCCATGCATGGTCCTTGGTTGGAGTATCAGTCTCAAGAAAGACCCCTGTGCCCAGATTACTTTGGTTCTGTTTCTCTCCTTGTGGAGTTCCTGTCCCTTCCAGGTTTTTCTGTCTCTTCCTTGTCTACATGTAGAAAAGTGCAAATAGATCTATATTTATTACTCTGCACAATACTAAATTTCAAGTGGATCAAAGACCTCAAGACAAAACCAGACACACTAAATCTGTTAGTAGAAATAGTGGGGAAGAGACTTAAACTCATTGGCACAGGAGACAACTTTCTGAACAGAACACCAGCAGTACAGGCTCTAATATCAACAATCAATAAATAGGACCTCATGAAACTGAAAAGCTTCTGTAAAGCAAAGGACACTGTCATCAGAACAAAATGACAGCCTACAGATTCGGAAAAAATCTAATATCCAGCTTTAAGGTCTCTCAATTATATATTGAGGAACCATGATTCAAAACCTTTACTCATCTCTTTGCAGCACCTAACTCCTCATTAATTCTCTTCTTCCATTCCATTCATCAGCAACAGCTTGTCCCTGGCTATTCCTTGCTCCCTTAGATGCCCTGATGTCCATTACTGAGGTCAAACAAACCCTGAATCATCTGCTGAAAGTACAGCCCTTCCTACCCCCTTTCTTATGATTCTGCTAGGCTCAGTCCCTTCCTGCAATGTGGAATTACATGAATTTGTCACACAAGAGTCTTTTTCAAGATCTCTTTTGATGATTAAGCTTTGCCTATGTGACTTTTTCTAAAATAGGTATACAGTTTGACTTGACACTGAGGAGTACCTTTTAGAGATATCTTTAAAATAAACAATCATACAGAGAGAATTCACTTAATGGTCACTTAACATATGAAGTTGTAGAAACTTAGTACATTAAGTTAACATATTAAGATATAAACATATAAAAAAACTTAATGTATTAATATGTAGAAATTGGCTGTGAGTCTCAGCATCTGCTTTGATTCCCTGCTGGTTGGAGTGTTTCAGAGAACATCTATGGAAGATGTCCTGTTCCTGTCCTGTTCCCTCTCTTCTACAGCTTTTGGTGTCTGTACTATTTGTCCCTTTGAATGACAATTAAGCATCCTCCCTAGGGTCCTCCTTGTTACTTAGCTTCTTAAGGTCTGTAGGTTGTAGTATAATTATCCTGTATTGTATTGTGTGTATAAGTGAGTATATACCATGTGTGGCTTTTTTTGGGGGGGGGACTGGGCTAACTTACTCAGGATGGTCTTTTCCAGATCCATCCATTTGCCTAAAACTTTCATGATGCCCTTGTTTTTAACAGCTTAGTAGTATTCCATTGTGTAAATGTACCACAGTTTCTTTATCCATTCTTTGGTTGAGGAACATCTGGGTTGTTTCTAGTTTCTGGCTATTACAAATAAAGCCACTATGACCATATATGAGCAAATGTTTTTTATACATGGTAGAACATCTTTTTGGTATACACCTAGGAGTGGTGTATCTGGGTCTTGAGACTCACTTCCAAACTTTGAACACAGCGCAGAGTCTTGTGGAACAGTGTGGGAATAAAAGGACATGGACGGGACAGGAGCTCCACAAGAACAACAAGCCAACAAATCTGGGCCGAGTGGACCTGTGGAAACGGATAGACCAACTGTGGACCATGCATGAAGAGGCCCTAAGTCCCCTGCTCAGATATAGCTGATTGGCAACTCAGTCTTCATGTGGGCTTCTAGAAAGGGGACCAGGGCCGGCTGTCTCTGACATGAACTCTGTTGCCTGCTCTTTGATCACATCCACCTGGCAAGGTGGCCTTGGCAGGCCACAGAGGAAGAGGATGCAGGCAGACTGGAAGAGACTTGATAGTTTGGGCCTGGAGGTAAAGAAGGAAGGCTGTCCCTTTCTGAGGACTATGGGACTGGGATAAGGGGAAAGAGGGAGGGAAGGTTGGACCAGGAGGAGATGAGGGAGGAGGCTATAATCAAGATGTAAAATAGATTAATTAATAAAAAAGTACTTAAAAGATATAAACATTGAAGTTATAAAGCTTTGAAGCCAAATATAATTCTAGAAATTGTTATACTACTCAAGGTGCAGATACAAGCAAATTATCAAGCAAAAGAGGAGACAGTATGGAATGTAAAGTCACTAAATGAAAGATGTCACAGGTATTGACCAGAAAGGTTTCCTACTGTCTGTGTGTAAGGAAGGCAGATAGGTTAAGAATGAACTTCAAGTTTTGGGAATTGGGGGATTGGTTGGGAAAGTATGATGAAATAGAATGAGAATCTGACCCGGCCCACAGGTCAGTCGAACAAGACCCTAAGAGAGGCTGGAATAATGTGGGGCAAGAGACACAACGAACGGAGACAAGACAGGTTTCTGATCAAGTCTCACTTAATGAAGGCAAAGCACACGCTTAAATAGAAAAGAACCACAAAAGAGTCTCCTCACAGTATCAGTAACTGCGTCATATGGCAAGGTATCTGAGAATTCACACCAGGCTATACAAAAATTACTGTCTGGCTTCCAGGCTTGCATGAAACCTGCTATGTAGTTCTCAGGACCAGAACACCCCTCTCCCGTGGACCACCAAGGACAGTCCTGGAACTTTAGATAAAACTCATATCTGCCAAGGCCAGACGGCAGAGTCCCATGTAGCAGACCCCTAAAGTTTCCCATGACAACAGCCTGTCATCTAATATACAGGAAAGTCCTAGCTGGCAGAGAAATAGAAAGTATAAGCTTGATTCATTAAGAAAATGGCAATGATCCCTAAAACGGCTGAGCTAGAGTCAATCCAAAATAACCATGTCAAAAGCAGCTTCCCACAGGTCTCCCTTTTTTATTTTCTTCAAAAGGACAAAATGCTGTGAGATGATTTTAAAGAGAGACGTTTTGGGGGAACTGTGCCTGTTTTAGGTAGGAGCCCAGCGTTCCAAACCCTCTTTACCCGTCATTGGAAAGTCCAGCCTCTTTTTAGGCTGGACTCCTGTCTTAAGTCAGAGGGGTGCCTATGGAAATTTTTTGGCTCTCTTAAACCCATCATTGACTAACTAGTCCAGCGCCTCAAAACAAAGGAGATTAATGGGTGTGATATTAGCATGACCTCAATAAAGGTGTGTCTCAACATCTCTTCATCAGCTATGTCCAGTTTGTGATAATGGACCTGAATAGGCTGCATTTTAATGGCATCTATTTGTTGGTTTAAAAAGGTCATGATTTTATTAAAGAGAAAAGGTCCTAGTGATAGCAAAATTCATAAGCCAACTAGAGGTCCCCAAAGTGGGAGGAGGTAGGGCAGACTCCCGTTTAATCCACTCCATAGCGGATTGTCGAATAGCTCCTTTCTTTTCTTTTTTAGGTCATCTTGTAGCTTTTTTATCTTGTCTCTGACAATGTCAGATTTATTGGCATAGAAACAGCAACGTTCCTGCCAATTTTTTTCCTATGCATTTACAGGGTTTACCATAAATCTTTTTCATGATTTTTTTTTGTGCTGCTTGAGGATTGAAGGGTTCAAGTCCACCATGAACATATATCAGCTGGAGGCAAAGTATCACAGTCCATGGAAACAGTTGTTTCTCTTCCATTTCTATAAAGGTGTAGAAAAAATGTTCTCAGGGTAATTCTTCTACCCTGAGTATTATTATTATCTATATGCTCTAATAACCGTTCCAGCAACCATCTGGCTGCATCCATTTCTTTAGAATATATGCAAACTGCTCCTCTGCCCCATATCAGGACAGGATCTGGACCATGCCATTTGTTGTCCAAAGGACCTTTCCATAGGACAGTAGCAACCTGTGTGCATCCATTTGCCAGAAACATTCCACAGCTGAACATCCATCCTTGTCCAAATTTTAAAATTTTTAAATAAAAAGTGTATGAGATATAAGATTTCTAGGATACCTTTTGATGGGGTACCACTCTCCATTTTTAATTTTTAAAGATATTTTTATAGATAAATGTGTCCATTTTACTATTTTTGTCCTTGTGAATTATAAGGTAAACCTGAAATATATTTAATATGAAGTTGTTGACAACATTTTGAAAACATATTTTTAACATAGCCAGGGACATTTTCTGTTTTAAGTTGTGTTGAGCTCCCAATATAGCAATTGCTGATAGCATATGAGCAATAACATTTTTTTTGCTTTACCAGTTTGGAGTGTGGGAAATATAAACCCACTATAAGTGTCAACAATAACATGAACATTTTTAAAATTTTTAAATTTAGGAATATGTGTAACATCCATTTGTCAATTTGATTTGGAACCAATCCTTTGGGATTGACTCCTAAATGAGGAACAGGCTGAAATTGAAGACAAGTATTGTAAGCCTTGACTGGCCTGTTTCTTACTCTACCCATATTTTAAGATGATGCATATGCGCATCTTGGGCTCTTTTTAACTGTGAACAATAAACTTTGGCGGCTTTATTTGCCAATGCATTTTATTTAGACAGGGATCCTGGTATATCAGAATGAGCCCTTAAATGTCCTATAAAAACGGAAAAGTTTTTTTAATCAAATTTTGAATTTGTAAAAATAAAATTTTAGCAGGAGAAGATGTCTGAATTTGACCTGCAGTCTCTAACCTAGGCAAGACTGAGCTACATGTGCACTGTCTGTAAAACTATTTAAAGATGGATTATTAAAACTTTGAAACACAGCCAATACTGCAGATAATTTTGTTATTTGTGCAGATGTTTTAGACACTTGAAAAGATATTGGTTTTTTATCATAAGCATAGGCTGCAACACCAGATAATGAACCATCAGTACATATTGTTAAAGCATCAACAATTGGAATGACTTTTATTTCAAATGGAAAAACTATAGGTTGCACCTTTAAAAACTGAATTGATTTGTTTTCTTGTGCCTCAACAGATTGGACTCTGTCATAATAAGCTTACATATGTTTAGAATGCCATATTTATCAGATCTCTGACAAGTCTGAAGGCCATCACATTTGAGGTAGTCTTTGTCTATCTTTATCATCTGCTCTAAACTGCATCCTATAAAACAGGATGTTATAATCTCTAATTTTGGCATATTTTTAAATGTATGTTTTAGAAACAAATTTTAAGTAGATCTACATAGGCAAACTTTATGGTTACCTATTTTAGAGTTAACCTTAAAAAAAACTAAATAAAGAGACTAGATAAAACTCAATCTTGTACTCAACAATAATCTTTAGCATAACTTTAAATCTGCTCTAAAATCAAAGCAAAACTTTTAATCAAACATAATTCATAAAGGGGCTAGCAAGTCTTATTAATCCTATCAAATTGTATTAAAACTTAACAGCAAAAAAATTAAAGGACAAAAGTTTTATTTAGCATTAAACAGAGAACTAAACTTAGCCTGTAGCCCTCAATAAAGATGGACTATTTTGGCCATATTACATCTATAGGCCAGAAAGAAACAGCACTAATTTATTTATTTAGCACTGGCAGCCAGGCATGTATTTTATATAATGGTTAACAATGATCTGAATATAACCCTGCATAACCCTGGGCTAACATGGAACTGCAGTCCTTTTTCTCCTGTAAAAGAGCATAAGTAAACATTTTGCATTGAAGAATCTCCAGCCTTTTTAAATTAAGAACAACATATTTTATAGGTTTTTTTTTACATGATACATTGCAATAACTGCAGGGTTTTTTTTTTAATTGGCTTAAACAGCATGGCTTGGTTTCACTTTGTAAAATTAATAAAATAAATACCAAGGTTTTTTTTACTTCCCCCAAAGGGTTGAGAAACTGTTTTAAGTTTTTTGTTACACTGTCCAAGGGTTATTATTTTAAAATACCGTCAGTCAGATTTTAAAATATCGTCAGTTTAAGTACACAGATAAACATACACACAGAGAGACATACATGAGGAACATAGAAATTGGACATTGCCGCCTTGGAGTAACCAGAATACCCAAATACCAGGACTTGACCGGCGCCTACTGGACACAAGTCCCACAGATTCCAGAAGGAGTGGACCCCCTCATGGCTCCCCCACACATTCCAGAAGGAGTGGACCCCCTCATGGGCCCACACACACACATAGATTCCAGAAGGAGTGGACCCCCTCATGGCTCCCCCACACATAGACTCCAGGAGGAGTGGACCCCCTCATGGCTCCCCCACACATAGACTCCAGAAGGAGTGGACTCCCTCATGGCTCCCCCACACATAGACTCCAGAAGGAGCAGAGTCCCCATGGCTCCCCCACACATTCCAGATGGAGAGCAATCTCCAGCAGCCTTCATTCCATACAGAATAGGGTCCCAGCGACCCTCTCTCCTGGTCCCAAAAGGCATAGAGCCTTTATGGGCCCCTTCCCCAGGACCTGGAGCATCCTCCAGATTCCCTTCACCAGATTGGAAACTCTCCAAGTTTCCCCAGACCTCGAGAGCAAACCGAAACCAGAAACCAAAACAGACAGACAGCAGACAAAAACAAAAAACAGAGACAAAGACAAAAAACAACTGAGGTACTTGCTTTTTAAACATTTAAGTATTTTTAAAACATGTTTTTGCAATATTAAAACAAAGCAGCTTCTTTAGGAGTGAAATCATAAAGCACATTTATAATTTTAAACGTCAAAACCAAACATCGAAATTTACCAGTGCAAACAATCCAATTTTTAAAACCAACACCAATTTAAAATGAGATTTGTCTTTTCAGTCTAAAAGGAAACAAAATTTATGTTAAGTAAGAGGTTTTATAATAATTTTTAACCCATATCTTATAGCAAAGATGGCAGAGTCATATCGTATGGTTGCCTTTTAAACATATGTGTTTATAGACCTTATAAACATATATGCATATATATTCTAAACAAAAGCTTGAATATAACTTTAAAATATATTTAATTACTTTTGATCTATAACCTAGAAATATAGTAACCATTTAAGATCAGTCAAAAATGAACATATAATGGCCATATATTTAAACACACAGATAAAACTCTTTTTACTGCCTGTTTGGCTGATCTAATTTCCCCAAGGAACTCTTTAGCTTGTGAGATTAAATTTTTTTTCATTTTAACCTTTACTCCTCACATCTCTAAAGCATCTTTTGATCCTTCTACAAAGGTCTCAATGCTTACTCATTTCTTGTCCCATAATCGCTGATTACTTACCGGACTATACCTGTGAGGCAGGATCCCACACAGCTGTCCTTTTTCTTGTCTATTCCTGGCCAGCTTCTCTGTCAGCATCCTTCACCGAGTCCCTCGTGCTCAGGTCCCTATTTGGGTGCCACTTGACCCGGCCCACAGGTCAGTCGAACAAGGCCCTAAGAGAGGGGGCTAGAATAATGTGGGGCAAGAGACAGAAGAATGGAGACAAGACAGGTTTCTGATCAAGTCTCATTTAATGAAGGCAAAGCACACACTTAAATAGAAAAGAATCACAAAAGAATCTCCTCACAGTATCAGTAACTGCGTCATATAGCAGGGTATCTGAGAATTCACTCCCGGCTATACAAAAATTACTGTCTGGCTTCCAGGCTTGCATGAAACTTGCTATGTAGTTCTCAGGATCAGAACACCCCTCTCCCGTGGACCACCAAGGACAGTCCTGGAACTTTAGATAAAACTCATATCTGCCAAGGCCAGAAGGCAGAGTCCCATGTAGCAGACTCCTAAAGTTTCCCATGACAACAGCCTGTCATCTAATATACAGGAAAGTCCTAGCTGGCAGAGAAATAGAAAGTACAAGCTTTAGATCCCAGGGGAGGACATTGCAGCCAACCCTGAGGAGACAGGATAAGCTGGGGTTGGATGGAAGGGAAAGAGGTCCTCCCCTGTTGGTGGACTTGGAGGGGGCGGGGAGGAGGGAGATGAGGGAGGGAGTGGGAGGGTGGGAGGGAATGAGGGAGGGGGCTACGCCTGGGATTCAAAGTACCTAACCTGTGATTGAGATAAAAATAAATAAATTTAAAAAAATAAAATAAAAATAAAAAAAGAAAGTACAAGCTTGATTCGTAAAGAAAATGGCAATGACCCTTAAAATGGCTGAGCTAGAGTCAAGCCAAATAACCATGTCAGAAGCAGCTTCCCACAAGAATCAGAGGAAGAAATTTTGGTTGGGGACCTTTTCAATTTGAATATGATTCGAAGTAAGAAGGATGTTGCATACATGCAGACAGATTGACAGAAAGATACACACAGATACACACACACACTAGAACAAGTCAATTTTGTTAGTGTAAACCTAAAAAAAAAAAAAAACCATCTTTAAATTTTCAGATTTGAATATAGCATTCCAGAATCCACAGGAGGAAAAAAAAAGGAGGGAAATTCAAGGACCTAACCTGCAATATCACAGAACTCCTATAATGCAAAATATGCTCTTAAGATCCATGTCTAGAATTTCTGATTCTTTCTTCAAAACGTGTTTGCATCCTAGATACATGTTTTTCTATCTAGGAGGAAGAAATGTTTTTGAAGTATATTAAGGGAATAATTTTCCTCTTTATCACTGTGGTCGGAACTTTGGGAAACATTTTTGTTTCTATGAATTATATGTTCAGTTTATTGGGAGGCCCTGAGAAGAAACTAATAAAACTCATTCTCATCCACTTGACTTTTACAAACATCATGATCCTTCTTGCAAAAGGATTGCCAAAGACAATTGCAGCTTTTGGGTTGAGAAACTTCCTAGATGACATAGGCTGTAAGATCCTCGTTTACCTGGAGAGGGTGGCCCGTGGCCTGTCCATCTGCACCAGCAGTCTCCTCACTGTGGTCCAGGCCATCATCATCAGTCCCAGGGGATCTCGATGGAGGAGGCTCAGTCCAAAGTCTGCATGGTACATGCTTCCATTCTTTTCATTATTTTGGATACTCAATTCTTTGATCAGTATGAACCTACCATATTACATCAAAGACATCAATAGTGTGAACTTAACACAGGTTAAAAAAAAGTGACAACTATTGCTATTTTCTGCCTGAAAGCTGGATGACAAGATGGATTTTTCTCATCCTCATGGTCCTGAGAGATGCAGTGTTTCAGGGTGCCATGGGAGGGGCCAGTGGCTACATGGTATTTCTCCTCCACAAGCACCACCAGCATGTCCTCTACCTTCAGAACTCCAAGCTTCTCTACAGAACTCCCCCTGAGCTGAGAGCTGCTCAAAGTGTCCTCCTTCTAATGTTCTGTTTTGTTTTCTTCTATTGGACTGATTGTACCTTTTCTTTAATTATAAGTACCTCGTCAAGGGACAATTCTTTGATGGTAAATATTAGAGAATTTCTGACCCTTGGTTATGCATCTTTTAGCCCGCTTGTGCTGATTCACAGGGATGGGCTTCTGGTTGGATGTTGGCATGCTCACTGGGAGAAACTGAGAAGATGTCTCTCTCCTTTGCCTGTTTAATAAGTGTGAATGAACTCGCAGTTCCGCAATATTGTGGATAAGACAAAAACTCACAAAGCAATTTAGGCATGTGTTTATTCTCAAACACTTTTCCTAGTGAGTCAAAAGGTTGAGCTGAGAGAGAACAAGAGGAAGACCCTAGCAAATTACAATGATATACACACCTCATTCTCCATTTGCCCCTCTTTTAAATGGATTTTTAAAAACTTTTCTATATTTGTATTAATTCAATATAATGAAAACTATGCCTACATTTATGACTATGTAGGATGTGCATGCCTGGTAAGATATGGTACGCCTGTGTAGAGGCTGGAAGAGAACATCAAACATCTAGTAACTGACTAGAGTTAGATGATTCTGAAACAGTGTATAGTTATGAGAAATTTAACCTGCCTTCTCTGGAAGACCAGACAATGCTCTTAACTGCTAAGCCACTCCTCCAGCACTGAAAAAAATGGCTGTAATTAGGATTTGTGAAACTGGTTTGCAACTACCATAACTATGAGCATAAAAATGAAATTTGTAAATTTTATCAAAATTCATAGTGATTTAATCATGTTAGTCCAAGAAATTCAATACCTTGTACTTGATGCTGTGTTTTCTAAATGTTAGTAACACAGGCTATTTTGGACAACTTCAAAGTGTCTATTAGTATTCATCCATAGAAAACATTTTCATACAATTATGAATGAATGATATTTACTGTGAATATAGTCAACAGAAGCCCAATGCATATCAGACACTGAAACATTCCACTAGTGGTATATTCTTGAAGGTTCTCTGCAAGAGTAAATACTGAAGATATGGGATAAACTAGATTAAGAATACACAGTAAAATTTCATTAGATATCTGTCTTTAGTACTAAGTTGATTTTAAAATGTGGATTTTTTAAAATGCATCAATAAATGTGACTGATGCAGACTGAGGCTTTTTCAGCTGCCCTTTGCTAATGCCCAGGTGCTAGCCACATCACCATCCAGCTCTTTCTCACCAAAGAGCTGCAGCAGTATCTGAGTCTAGATTCATTTAAATGAGGGATTTACTGCTTAACTTCTTAAATTGGATCCATACAATCAGATATTGACATGGTTCTAAGAACCTAATGGACACATTCTAAAAATGCTTCTTGTTATTGAACATGAAATTGTTGACTCATTAGAGGTATCATTATTTCTTTTTCTGTTTGTTTGTTTGTTTTTCATTTTTTTTATTAATTACACTTTATTCACTTTGTATCCCCCCATAGAGCCCTCCCTCCTCCCCTCACAATCCTACCTTCCTTCCCCCTTCTCAACGCATGCCCCTCCCTAAGTCCGCTGATAGGGGAGGTCTTCCTCTCCTTCCTTCTGATCCTAGTCTATTAGCTCTCATCAGGAGTGGATGCATTGTCTTCCTCTGTGGCCTGGTAAGGCTGCTCCCCCATCAGGGTGAGGTGATCAAAGAGCAGGCCAATCAGTTCATGTCAGAGGCAGTCCCTGTTCCCATTATTATGGAACCCACTTGGATACTGAACTGCCATGGGGTTCTAGGTTTTCTCCATGCATGGTACTTGGTTGGAGTATGAGTCTCAGGAGAGACACCTGTGCTCAGATATTTGGATCTGTTGCTCTCCTTGTGGAGCTCCTGTCCTCTCCCTATCTTACTATTTCCCACATCTTTCATAAGATTCCATGCACTCTGCCCAACAGTTGGCCATAAGTCTCAGCATCTGCTTTGATATTGTGCAGGGCAGAGCCTTGCAGGGGGCCTCTGTGACAGGCTCCTAGCTTGTTTCCTGTTTTCTTCTGATGTCAATCTGTTTTGCCTTTCTGGCTGGGGATTGAGCATTTTAGCCAGAGTCCTCCTTCTTGATTAGTTGCTTTAGGTGTGCAGATTTTAGCAGGTTTGTCCTATTTTATATGTCTATATGAGTGAGCATACACCATGTGTATCTTTCTGTTTCTGGGATAGCTCACTCAGGATGATGCTTTCCAGTTCCCACCATTTACCGCCAATTTCATGATTTCCTTGTTTTTTATAGCTGAGTAATATTCTATTGCGTAGATGTACCACAATTTCTGTATCCATTCCTCAGTTGAGGGGCATCTGGGTTGTTTCCAGCTTCTGTCTATTACAAATAAAGCTGCTACAAACATGGTTGAGCAAATTTCCTTATTGTGTACTTGAGCCTCTTTTGGATATATGCCTAGGAGTGATATAGCTGGATCTTGAGGAAGTGCTATTCCTAGTTATCTGAGAAAGTGTTTCCCAGAGTGGTTGTACAAGTTTACATTCCCACCAGCAGTGGAGGAGGGTTCCCCTTTCTCCACAACCTCTCCAGCATGTGTTGTCACTTGAGTTTTTGATCTTGGCCATTCTGATGGGTGTAAGGTGAAATCTCAGGGTCGTTTTGATTTGCATTTCCCTGATGGCTAAGCATTTCTTTAAGTGTTTCTCTGCCATTCAATATTCCTCTATCGAGAGTTCTCTGTTTAGCTCTGTTCCCCATTTTTTAATTGGATTACTTGATTTGTTGCTTTTCAACTTCTGTAGCTCTTTATATATACTGGATATTAGCCCTCTGTCAGATAGAGGGTTGGTGAAGATTCTTTCCCAATCTGTAGGAATTCGTTTTGTTTTGATG
>CM053760.1:46741826-46772323 GCA_028658305.1 Pachyuromys duprasi
GCTTTATTTGTAATAGCCAGAACCTGGAAACAACCCAGATGTCCCTCAGTTGAGGAATGGATACAGAAATTGTGGTACTTTTACACAATGGAATACTACTCAGCAATTAAAAAGGAGGAAATCATGAAATTCGCAGGCAAATGGTGGGACCTGGAAACGATCATCCTAAGTGAGGTATCCCAAAAGCAGAAAGAAACATGTGGTATATACTCACTTATATAGTCCTATAGGAGAAGAAGGTCATGCTGAAATCTATACACCTAGGGAAGATAGACAAGGAGGGCCCAGGTTGGTAGGATCAATGCTCGCTTAGATGAACAAATGGGATGGACATTGAGTGAAGGATAAAACAAGCAACAGGACAGGAGCATACCAAAGAGGGCCTCTGAAAGAATCAATATAGCAATATAGCAAAGCAGATATTAAGACTCACAACCAAGCCTTTTTCAGAGGGCAGGAAATAATAATAAAAATAGGGGAAGTTAGTAAGACTTGTGGAGAACAAGAGCTCCACAAAGACCAAACTGAACAAGGCACAGGGGTCTTATACGAGACAGTTTCTCCAACCAAGGACCATGTATGGATATGTCTTAGAACCCAAGCTCAGAAGTGGCCCATGGTAGCTTGGTGTCCAACTGAAGTCCCTAGTAAGGGGAACAGGGAATGTTTCAATCACGAACTCGATGGCTGGCTCTTTGACTCTCCCCCATACACGCCAGGGAGTAATAGCCTGGCTAGATCCCAGGGGAGGACATTGCAGCCAGCCCTGAGGAAACAAGATGAACTGGGATCAGATGGAAGGGGAGGAGATCCTCCCCTGTAGGTGGACTTGGATTGAGCAGGGAAGAGATGAGGGAGGGATGGGGAGAGTGGGAGGGAAAGAGGGAGGGGGCTACGCCAGGGATGCAAAGTACCTAACCTCTGATTGATATAAAAATAAATTTAAAATTTATATTATTAAAAAAAAAGAACGAATGAGGAATGAGAAAGGGGGCTACAGCTGGGGTACAAAGTGAACAAATTCTAATAAATAAAACACATTTTTAAAAGATTGAAAAAAAAAAAGAAAATGCCAAATTGATTTCCAGAGTGGTTGTACAAATTTGCATTCCCACCAGCAATAGAGGAGAGTTCCCCTTTCTCCACATCCTCTCCAGCATGTGTTGTCACTTGAGTTTTTGATCTTAGCCATTCTGATGGCTGTAAGATGAAATCTCAGGGTCACTTTGATTTGCATCTCCCTGATGGCTAAGGATGTTGAGCATTTCTTTATGTGTTTTTCTGCCATCCTACATTCCTCTACAGAGAGTTCTCGGTTTAGCTCTATAACCCATTTTTTAATTGGATTACTTGATTTGTTGCTTTTTACTTTTTAACTTCTTGAGTTCTTTATATATATATATTGGATATTAGCGCTCTGTCAGATATAGGGTTGGTGAAGATCCTTTCCCAGTCTGTAGGCTGTCGTTTTGTTTTGATGACAGTATCTTTTGCTTTGCAGAAGCTTTTCAGTTTCATGAGTTCCCATTTATTGATTGTTGATCTTAGAGCCTGTTCTGTTGGTGTTCTATTCAGTAAGTAGTCTCCTGTGCCAGGGACAGGTAGCTCAGTACAGAATTCCACCAGAACATTAAAGAAGAGCTAAAACAAACACTCTTCAAACTATTCCACAAAATAGAAACAAAAGGAACATTACCTAACTCATTCTATGAAGCCACAGTCACCTTGACACCTAAAACTCACAAAGACCCAAAAAAGAAAGAGAATTTCAGGCCAATCTCCCTTATGAACATTGATGCAAAAATACTCAACAAAATACCCACGAACCAAATCCAAGAACACATCAAAGATATCATCCGCTGTGGCCAAGTAGGCTTCATCACAGGTACACAGGGATAGGTCAGTATGTGGAAATCCATCAATGTAATTCATCATATAAGCAAAAACCACATGATAAGCTCCTTAGATGCTGAAAAAGAATTTAATAAAATACAACATATATTTATGTTTAAAGTCCTGGAGAGATCATGGATACAACGCACTTACCTAAACATACTAAAGGCAAAGTACAGCAAGCCTATAGCCAACATCAAACTAAAAGGAGAAAAACTTAAATCAATCCCACTGAAATCAGGAACAAGGCAAAGCTGCCCACTCTCTCCATATCTCTTCAACATAGTCCTTGAAGTCCTAGCTAGAGCAATAAGACAATTAAAGAAGATCAAAGGGATTCAGTTTGGAAACGAAGAAATCAAACTATCACTATTTGCACACGATATTATAGCATACATGAGAGACCCCAAAATTCTACCGGGGAACTCCTACAGCTGATAAACACCTTCAGCAAAGTGGCTCGGTACAAAATTTACTCAAAAAAAAAAAAAATCAGTTGCCCTCCTGTATACAAAAGGCAAATGGGCTGAGAAAGAAATTAGGGAAACAACAGCCTTCATAGTAGGTACAAAGGACTGAAAGTACTGGATTACTCTATCCATGCAAGTCAATGACTTGAATGAAAAAACTTCCAGTCTCTGAAGAAAAAAATAGAAGAAGATATCAGAAGATACAAAGACCTCCCAAGCTCATGGCTCGGCAGGATTAACATAACAAAAATGGCCATCTTACCAAAAGCAATCTAAAATTCAAGCAATTCCCATCAAATTACTAACACAATTTTTTACAGACCTTGAAAGAAAAGTTCTCAACTTCGTATGGAATGACATGAAACCCAGAACTGCTAAAACAATCCTCTATAACAAACAATTTTCTGGAGGTATCTCCATCCCTGATCTCAAGCTGTACTATAGAGCAACAGTAATAAAAACTGTATGGTGGTGGCATAGAACGAGGCTGGTGGATCATTGAAATAGAATAGAAGACTCAGAAATAAACACACAGACTTACGGACTCCTAATTTTTGACAAAGATTCCAAAACCATACAATGTAAAAAAGATCACATCTTTAACAAATGGTGCTGGTCTAATTGGATATCTACATGTAGGAAAGTCAAATAGATCCATACCTATCACCCTGCACAAAACTAAAGTCCAAGTGGACCAAAGACCTCAACATAAAACCAGACACATTAAATCGGTTAGAATTAAAAGTGGGGACGAGCCTTGAACTCATTGGCACAGGAGACAATATCCTGAACAGAACACCAAAACAGCACAGGCTCTAAGATCAACAATCAGTAAATGGGACCTCATGAAACTGAAAAGCTTCTGTAAAGCAAAGGTCACTGTTTTTAGTACAAAATAACAGCCTACAAATTGGAAAAGGATCATCACCAACCCTATATCTGACAAAGGGCTAATATCCAGAATATGTAAAGAACTCAAGAAGTTAAACAGCAACAAATCAATTAATACAATTAAAAATGAGGTACAGAGCTAAACAGAGAATTCTCAAGAGGAATATTAAATGGCAAAGAAACACTTAAAGAAATGTTCAACATCCTTAGTCATCAGGGAAATGTAAAACCAAACTGACCCTGAGATTTCACCGTACACCTATCAAAATGGCTAAAATCAAAAGCTCAAGTGATAACACATGCTGGAGAGGTTGTGGAGAAAGGGAAACCCTCCTCCATTGCTGGTGGGAATGTAAACTTGCTACAGCCACTTTGGAAATCAATCTAGTGCTTTCTCAGGCAATTAGGAATAGTGCTATCTCAAGACCCAGCTATACCACTCCTAGGTATATATCCGAAATACACTCAAGTATACAACAAGGCCATTTGCTCAGCCATGTTCGTAGCAGATTTATTTGTAATAGCCAGAAGACGGAAAGAACCCAGATGTCCCTCAGTTGAGGAATGGACACAGAAATTGTAGTACATTTATATAATAAAATACTACTTGCAATTAAAACATGGAAATCATGAAATTTGCAGGCAAATGGTAGGAACTAGCAAAGATCATCATGAGTGAGGTATCCTAGCAGCAGAAAGACAGACATGTTATATACTCATTTGTAAGAGGATATTAGACATATAATATAGGATAAACATGCTAAAATCTGTACACTTAAGAAGCTAAGCAAGAAGGAAAGCCCTGGGTAAGATGCTTAGTCCTCATTCAGAAACACAAATGGGATGGACATCAGAAGAGGAAGAAAACAGGACAGGAGCCTACCATAGAGGGCCTCTGAACTACTCTACCCTGCAGAGTATCAAAGCAGATAGTGAGACTCATAGCCAAACTTTGAGCAGAATTCAGGGAATCTTATGAAAGAAGGGAGAAATAGATCTGGAGTGGACAGGAGCTCCACAAGAACAAAAAAAAATCTGGGCACAGGGGTCTTTTCTGAGACTGATACACCAACCAAGGACCATTCATGGAGATAACCTAGAACACCTGCACAGATGTAGCTCATGGCAGCTCAGTGTCCAAGTAGGTTGCCTAGTAATGGGAATAGGGACTGTCTCTGACATGAACTCAGTGGCTGGCTCTTTGATCACCTCGACCTGAGGGGGGAGCAGCCTTACCAGGCCACAGAAGAAGACAATGCAGACAGTCCTGATGAACACTGGTAGACTAGGATCAGAGGGAAGAGGGGGAGGACCTTCCTTATCAGTGGACTTGGGGAGAGACATGGGAGGAGATGAGGGAGGGGTTGGGAGGGGCTAAGGAGGGGGAGTACAGCTAAGATACAAAGTGAATAAACTATAATTAATAAAATAAATAAATTTTTGAAAAAGAAGAAGGAAGGAGAACAAGAAAGAGTGATGGGGTAATCGTAATCAAAGAACACTGTGTGCATGTTTAAAAATGTCAGAGTGAAACCCATTATTTTGTACAAATAATATATACTAATGCAATTAAATAAAAGTGCACTCTGGAAAAAAATAGATGGGAGCCACTGATCCCATTTTGTATTTTTGATGTAATAATTTGAATAGGTGAATCATTAAACAGCTCAAATGACTATACATCAATCTCCCTCATTCCCAATGAGTCAGTCCTTTTCAGACACAAATGATGTTGTTTTAAATCACTGCCATCTAAAAATGAAGATAAACTTTGATATAAACAAACGAAAATGACCAACCTACAGTTCGTAGTTATAGAGGAAGAAAAAGAGATGTAAGTAAAAAGACATAGAAAATATTTTCAACTATAACAACAAAAACAGACATGTTAACTTAGGTGGGGTCACTGACGAAGTACCAGCTGTGGAATCAGTGTGCCCATCCAAGCCTGTCCAACAGGAATTGACACACCTCAGAAAGTAAAAAAAGAATCTCTTTATTAAAAAATATGATTTATAACGAACTTTCAAAAGCACAAATTTGTAAAGCAAATTGCTGCTATTTGTGGTTCTGACCCACAAAACGAAGAACAGAAAAAGAAGTGTAAATTCAGATGGAGAATAAATATAGAGGGCACCACATACAAGACACACTCCAAACAAATGCACAGGGAAAGGCCAACTCCTGTCATGGATCAGAAGCAAGCAGCAGACTGGGAAAAGGGGAGTCTGGTTCAGTCAGCTCTCTCTGGGCTTTGTTCTGATCAGCAGAGACAGGCAAAACCAAAGAAGATACTGATGGAAAGCACAATTTTTAGGAAACAAAATAGACTTTCCAACCCTAAATATGCTTCCAGGGGCAGAACTCAGTGATCTGCCACACTTGGAAGACAGTCCCACAAGCAGCTGATGAGAACATGGGACTCAGGACTTCAAAGACACCACCAAGAGGGACAGACAGTTCCCAAGGCCACTGGGTATAGTAAAGGAAGTTTCCGTCTTCCAGTTTGTTCTTGGTATTTCCCAGGCTACAAGTAGAAAACAAAACAGTGACTCCACCTAGGTTAATGTGTCTGGTGACAGCATCTTGAGCTAAAGCTTTCCTTGGGAAAAGATATTGTAATGAGTGTCTGCCTCATAATCTCTTTTATTAATTTAGGTTTCCTTAAAGCAGAAGAAAGAGGAGTACATCCAGAATGTTCTAGAGTGGACACCTACTCAGCAATGGGGCAAGTGTCCTTTAGTGAACAGTGGCTTGTGAGAAACTGGAGTTTGCATCTTTGAGTAGTTACAACATTAGTCAAAAATGAGAGCCTGTGCTTTTAGGTTGAAAAGGCTGATTTACTTACATAAAACTATTTAAATAAATGTTAGGAATGCAGGGAGTTTACACCAGCAGTTGTGATTCTATTGGAAGCTGTAGCTGCTGTCTCCCATGCCCCTCTGGAGCATTCCTGGTCATTATTCACTTAATTCTCAGCACAGCTATCCATTTAATTCTCTTTTAACACTCAACTCCCAAAGCTTGAGTTCCCTATCATTCCTGTTCTGGGCTGGCCTGCTCAGAGCCCTAATTACTCACTCTCTTAGACTTGAGAATAATGCAGCTCCTGTGTAAAATGTGTAGTGATTACAAACCCTTAAAAGGATTAGGAAGCATATCCCACAGTCCTCAATACAATTATTTCAGGAGTTCGTTTTTGTTTTGTTTGTTTTGTTTTGTTTTGTTTTGTTTTGTTTTGTTTTGGGGGTCAGGGTCTTTCTGTGTAGACATGGCTGTCCTGGAGCTCACTCTGTAGACTAGACTGCCCTCACAGAGATCCACACGCCTCTGCCTTCTAAGCACTGGGACAAAAGTTGTGTGCCACCACACCAGGCTCAGGAGTTGTTTTTATATTCGTTGAAACTGTTACTCTCTTTGTGAAGTTTTTTAACATGATGACATATGCAAAGTATAATGTTGGCCTTAAGAGTCAAATGCCTAATCGAGTTTTAGACTTGTGGATTTTAGTTGGGAGGTATTTTATATTTTACCACTGATGCAAAAACAATGGAATGTTGCTGAGAACTTAGTCATTTTGTGTAATTTATTATGTTAATTCAGATTTCAACATATGGGATGGTTTACTTATTTTGAGACAAGTTTCTTAAATGCCTGTATTATTAAATTGCTGAAGGAATTGATGTCTAATGGGACCATTAAAAATTCCATTGATTGAACCTAAATGAATTCTGCCAAATGTTAATTTAAGACTCCCTTGAACATGAAAAAAAAAAAACATAGAAGAAAACTTCTGCTCCACAAAGACCAAATAGATCAGGGCACAGGGTTCTTTTATAAAACTGTTTCTCCAACCAAGGACCATGTACGGATATATCCTAGAACCCCTGCTCAGATGGGGCCCGTGGTAGCTCAGTATCCAACTGGGTGCCCTAGCAAGGGGAACAGGGACTATTTTTGTCATGAACTCAATGGCTGGTTCTTCACCCTCCCCCCCCCAAGGGAGGAGCAGCCTAACTAGAACCCAGAAGAGGACATTGCAGCCAGCCCTGAAGAGACATGATAAGCTAGGGTCAGATGGAAGGGGGGAAGGTCCTCCCCTATCAGTGGACTTTGAGGGGGGCAGGGAGACGATGAGGGAGGGATGGGGAGAGTGGGAGGGAATAAGGGAGGGGGCTACAGCTGGGATACAAAGTACATAACCTGTGATTAATATAATAATAAATAAATTACTTTTAAAAATAAAAACAGTCTAAATATATCCTAGGGGAAAAACATTAGGAAACTTGACAGTATAATCTCATTTGTAATTGCAATAAAAAAATCATAATAATCTTGAAAGAAAAAAGAAAACTTCTATAGTTTAAGAAAAGAGATGCTTTCCAAGAGCAGCAGTAACTTCCTGGAATGAGTCTATGAAGGTGACCCTAATGAGGACTCCTAGTAATGAGGACTATGGAGCCTAAACTGGCCATCTCTGGAAGTCAGGTGAGTCTTCCAGTAGTTGGACTAAGCTGCATTCAGTTGAGTTGTTTGCCAAGGGTGTTCCACAAAATTCCCCAAATAACTGAGGTTGTTGCTAAGACAAAGAATTATTCTCTGAAAACTAACATCAGGGCCGCATTGCTAAGGACAACATCCACAGAACGCCTTGTGCATAGAGAAGTTGAGATCATGCCCAAATGGAGCCTTCGCCCGTAAATTCTAAACTCTTTGGTACGAAAGGAACTTTTGCAGGCTTCAGAAAGAGAAATGTGGTCACCAACCCAGCCGTAAAAACTTTGACCTACAATCTGTCATGCCTGAAAAATATGCCAGGGCAATAGTGGCAGAGAAGGTATGGGACTAGCCAACCAATGTCTCCTCATACTTAAGGCCTACTCCATGAGAAGGAACTCATTCCCAACACTGCTTATGTGACCAAGAACCAGCGACTAGATAGTCCACAGACCTAGAGTAAAACCAAATACTATTGGTCTTTTAAAAAAAAAGTATCGGTAAAATGTCCCCTAATGAAATCCTTCTGTACCCATAGGTGAGTGTGCTATCCAGTCATCATCAGACAGGCTTCCTCCAGGACCAGGTAGGAACAGATGCAGAGACCCACAGCCTGATATTAGGGAAAAAGGGGAGTCTACCTTAGAGGTCTCAATCAAATCCCTCCTTGCAGAGGACAGGGGATCTATTGGAAGAGGAGGTAGAAAGACTGTAAAAGCCAGAGGGGCTGAAGGACAGGGAAAGGGGCCCTCAGAATCAACTAATCAAGGTGCATATTAGCTCAGCAAGCCCAGGGCCTAAATGAGTATACAGGAGGTCCTCTGGAGATGTGGGAACCTCAGTGGATAGAAAGTTGGTTAGTTGTTCATTTACTCACCTCACATCCTTCCTCTCAAAATAATGAACCCCAATTATGAACTAATTTCTGAGCAAAACACGTGTAGTAACTGTGGGGATGGAGGGAAGCTGTACTTGAGGGACTGAGGCCCTGCAGAGGCCTTCCTTCCCCTGACACTGTGACAACATGAAACTTGAAGTCCACAATACCTGATGACAGCCAAGAGTCCCACAAATCCACACAGTACAAATATGACCTGGCCAGTGTCACCTTCCCAGAGCTGCTCCAGAGCCTGTCTGCATCACAGAGATCCAGGTGAGTTCATGGAGGTAAGATCATTCTCAGCTGTGCCCTGAGAGTTTCATTAAAGCTGAAGTCTTTCTCTGACTAATCCAGGGAGTAGTTGAGAGGCTCTGAGAGCTTTGGGTCCTCCACTTTCCTTCTGACTCTGACAAGGCTGGTCCCTGGCTCCAGAATGTTCAAAACAGACGATTTCATAGAGATATGGAAATGGAAATTAATGCTGAGGCATTGATATCCATCCTCAGGCTGGAGTACCATGACACAGCTCTGGGTGGATCTTTGCCTAACGTTACTTTCTTCTTTTTGTAAAAGATCAATAAGATATAGAAGATTTTCAGATGTCTATCAAAAATTTGAGACAATAATTAAACACTTCTGTAATATTATCACTGAAGAGACTGAGGCAAAGTAATTGTGCAAGGCTAGCCTGGTTTACATAGGGAGACACTGCCCTAAAAATAACAAGACAAAACAAAAACAAACAAAAATAAAAGTTGAGGGTTCGTGTTTATCAGCACTGTGACTTCAATGGTGTCACTAGTGTTTGTGAAATTTGTACTTTTCACTTTTGATTTATTTTCACTTTTCAAATATTGGCACATATTTTCTTTTACAGTAACATTATACCTCCTAACTTGAAGATTTTTCTTTTATATCAGTCTTTAGAATCTCTCAATTGTGTATTGAGGAACCATGATTCAAAACTTTCACTCATCTCTTCCAGGCACCTAATTCCTCATTAATCCGCTTCTTCCATCCCGTTCATCAGCAAAAGATGGTCCTTGGCTGCTCCTTGCACCCTTAGGTGCCCTAGGCCCCTATTTGGGGTCACAGGTGCCCTGAATCATCTACTGAGCGCAAAAGCCTCGGCCTTCCCCTTTCTTTGAAACACCTAAGGGTTCTGCGAGACTCAGTCCCTGCCTGCAACCTGAAAATTACATGAACTTTTCACACAAGAGTCTTTATTAAGATCTGTTTTGCTGATTCGACTTTAGCTATGTGACTTTATCTAAAACAGGTTATACGGTTTGACTTGACACTGAGGACTACATTTTTTCTCTTTTTTTAAATTTATTTTTTTATATTAACCACAGGTTATGTACTTTTTGTCCCAGCCATAGCCCCCTCTCACATTCCCTCCCTATCCCCCCATTCCTCCCTCATCTCCTCCCTGCCCCTTTCCAAGTCCACTGATAGGGGAGGACCTCCTCTCCTTCCATCTACCCTAGCTTATCAGGTCTCTTCAGGACTGGCTGCAATGTCCTCTTCTGTGGCCTAGCAAGGCTGCTCCTCCCTCAGGAGGGGGAGGGTCGAAGAGCCAGCCATTGAGTTCATGGAGGACTACCTTTTATTTTTTTAATGTAATTTATTTATTTTTATATCAATCACAGGTTAGGTACTTTGCATCCCAGGCATAGCCCCCTCCCTCATTCCCTCCCACTCTCCCCCTCCCTCCCTCATCTTCCCCCTGCCCCCTCCAAGTCCACCAACAGGGGGAGGTCCTCCTCCCCTTCCATCCGACCTCAGGGGAGGACATTGCAGCCAGCCCTGAGGAGACAAGATGATCTAAGGAATACATTTTAAAGTAAACATTCATACAGAATGAATTCACATAATGGTCACTTAAAACTTGTAGAAACTTAACACATTAAGTTACTGTATTAAGATATAAACATAAAAAACTTATCATATTAAGATGTAGAAATTGGCTGTGAGTCTCAGCATCTGCTTTGCTCCCCCTGCTGGTTGACGTCTTTCAGAGGACATTTATGGAAGATGTCCTGCTCCTCTCCTGTTCCCTCTCTTCAACAGCTTCTGGTATCTATTCTACTTGACCTTCTGAATGAAAATTAAGCATCCTCCCTAGACTCCCCACCTTGTTATTTAGCTTCTTAAGGTGTGTGTATTAGACTGTATTGTATTGCTAATAGTTGCTTATGAGTGAGTATATACCATGTGTGGTTTTTTGGGACTGGTCTACCACACTCAGGATAGCCTTTTCCAAATCCATTCATTTGCCTGAAAATTTCATGATGTCCTTGTTTTTTTAATTAAATTTTTATTTTTATATTAATTACAGTTTATTCACTTTATATCCCATGTGTAGCCCCTTTCCTCATTCCCTCCCATTCCCACCCTCTCTGCATCATCTCCTCCTATGCCCTTCTCCAAGTCCATTGATAGGAGAGGTCCTCCTCCCCTTCCATCTGATCCTAGCTCATCAGGTCTCATCAGGACTGGCTGCATTGTCCTCCTCTGTGGCCTGGCAAGGATGCTCCTCTCCTCCGAGGGGCAGGGTCATCAAAGAGCCAGCCACTGAGTTCATGTCAGAGACAGTCCCTGTTCTTCTTAGTAGGCCACCCACTTGAGCTGCCATGGGCTACATCTGTGCATGGGTTCTTCTTAGTAGGCCACCCACTTGAGCTGCCATGGGCTACATCTGTGCATGGGTTCTACGTTATATACATGAATGGTCCTTGGTTGGAGTATCAGTCTCAGAAAAGAACCCTGTGCCCAGATTTTTTGGTTCTGTCGCTCTCCTTGTGGAGCTCCTGTCTACTCCAGGTCTTACTATCTTCCCCTTCTTTCATAAAATTCCCTACACTCTGCCCAAAGTTTGGTTATGAGTCTCAGCATCTGCTTTTAATAAAATGACAGCCTGCAGACTGGGAAAGGATCTTCACGAACCTTATATCTGACAGAGGGCTAATAGCCAGAATATATAAAGAACTAAAAAAGTTAAAAAGCAACAAATTAAGTAATCCAATTAAAAATGGGGTACAGAGCTAGATAATTCTCATAGAGGAATATAGAATGGCAGAGAAACACTTAAAGAAATGTTCAATGTCCTTAGTCATCAGGGAGATGCAAATAAAAATGACCCTGAGATTTTACCTTACACCCATCAGAATGGCCAAGATCAAAAACTCAAGTGACAACACATGCTGGAGAGGATGTGGAGAAAGAAGAGCCCACTCCAAATTGCTGGTGGGAATGTAAACATCTACAACCACTTTGGAAATCAGTCTGGCACTTTCTCAATTATGAATAGTGATTCCTCAAGATCCAGCTATACCACTCCTAGGCAGATGTCCAAAATATGCTGAAGTGCACAATAAGGACATTTGATGTCCTTGTTTTTAATAGCTGAGTAGTATTCCATTATGTTACATGTACCACAGGTTTTTTTTTTATCCATTTTTTAGTTGAGGGACATCTGGGTTGTTTCTAGTTTCTGGTATTACAAATGAAGGAACTATGAACATATTCGAGTAAATGTCCTTGTTGGAACATCTTTTTTATATATCCCCAGAAGAGATATAGCTGGGTCTTGAGACTCACAGCCAAACTCTGGGCAGAACACAGACTGTCTTGTGGAACAGTGGGAGGATAGAAAAACATGGAGCGGACAGGAACTCCACAAGAAGACCAACAAGCCAGATGGGCCTATGGAAACAGATATACTAACCAAGGATCATGAATGGAGAGGACCTAGGGCCCCTGCTCAGATGTAGCAGATTGGCAGCTCAGTCTTCATATGGGCTCCTAGTAAGGGAAGTAGGGGCTCTCTCTGACATGAACTCTGTTGCCTGTTCTTTCATCACATCTTCCCAGGCCACAGAGGAACAGGATACAGACAGTCCTGAAGAGACTTGATAGTCTGGGTCAGTTGGTAAGGGAGGAAGGGTCCCCATTTCTGAGGACTATGGGATTGGGATATAGGGAAAGAGGAAAGGAGGGTAGGACCAAGAGGAGATGAGGAAGGAGGCTACAATGGAGATGTAAAGTGAACTAATAGAAAAAAATTTAAAGATGTAAAAATTGAAGTTATAAAGCTTTGAATCCAAATACAATTCTAGAAATTGTTGTACTACTTTAGATGCAGACACAAAAGAATTATTGAGCAAAAGAGGGAGCAGTGTGGAATACAAAGTTACTAAATGAGAGATGTCACAGGTTTTGAGCAGCAAGGTTTCCTACTGTCTGTGTGTGATGTAAGGAAGACAGACAGGTTAAGAATGAGCTTCAGGTTTTGGAAATTGGGGAATTGGGTGGGAAAATAGGAGGAAATAGAATGAGAATCAGAGGAAGAAATTTTGGTTCGGAACCTTGGAGCTCAATTTGACTGTGCTGAGAGGTAACAAGGACAGCGCATGCATGCACACAGACTGACAGAAAGACAGACAGACAGACACACAAATACACACACACTTTAACAAGTTATTTTGCTAGTGTAAAGCTCAATAAAGTCTCCTTTAAATTTTTAGATTTGAATACAAGTTACCAAGCTCATCCATCAGAGCACACACAGCTTCCCAGAATCCACAGGAATCAACCAATCAATCAATAATAGGAGGGAAACCCAGGAACCTAATCAACAACATCACAGAACTGCTATTATGCAAAATATGCTCTTAAGATCCATGCCTAGAATTTTTGATTCTTTCTTCAAAACACGTTTGCATCCTCGATACAAGTTTTTTATCTAGGAAGAAAGAAATGGTTTTGGAGTATATTAAGGGAATAATTTTCCTCTTTCTCACTGTGGTTGGCATTCTGGGGAATATTTTTGTTTCTGTTAATTATTTGTTCAGTTTATTGGGAGGCCCTGAGAAGAAAACCATACACCTCATCTTAATCCACTTGGCTTTTACAAACATAATACTCCTTCTTGCAAAAGGATTACTAAAAATAATTGTAGCATTCGGGTTGAGAAACTTCCTAGATGACATAGGCTGTAAGATCCTCATTTACCTGGAGAGGGTAGCCCGTGGCCTCTCCATCTGCACTAGCAGTCTCCTCACTGTGGTCCAGGCCATCATCATCAGTCCCAGAGAATCTGGGTTGAGGAGGTTCAGGCCAAAGTCTGCATGGCACATCCTTCCATTCTTCTCAGTCTTTTGGATACTCAATTCTTTGATCAGTATGAACTTACCATATTACATTAAAAATACCAATAGTGTGAACTTAACACATGCTAAAAAAAGTGGCAACTATTGCTATTTTCTGCCTGAAAGCTGGATGACAAGATGGATTTTTCTCATCTTCATGGTCCTGAGAGATGCAGTGTTCCAGGGTGCTATGGGAGGGGCCAGTGGCTACATGGTATTTCTTCTCCACAAGCACCACAAACATGTCCTCTACCTTCAGAACTCCAAGCTTCTCTACAGAACTCCCCCTGAGCTGAGAGCTGCTCAAAGTGTCCTCCTTCTAATGTTCTGTTTTGTTTTCTTCTATTGGACTGATTGTACCTTTTCTCTATTTGTAAGTATCTCTTCAAGGGACAATTCTTTGATGGTAAATATTAGAGAATTTCTGACCCTTGGTTATGCATCTTTTAGCCCGCTTGTGCTGATTCACAGGGATGGACTTCTGATTGGATGTTCACATGCTCACTGGGAGAAACTAAGAACATGTCTCTCTCATTTATCTGTTTAATAAGTGTAAATGAACTTGCAGTTCTGTAATATTGTGTATAAGATAATAATCTCACAAAGCAATTTAAGTATGTGATTATTCTCAAACATTTTTCCTAGTGACTCAAAACCTTGAGCTGAGAGAGGAAGACCCTAGCAAATTACAGTGACGTAGAAACCTCATTCTCCATTTGTCATTCTTTTAAGTGGATTTTTAAAAACTTTTCTATATTTGTTTTAATTTACTGTGTGTGAAGAGTTTCCCTGCATTTTTGACTGTGTAGCTTGTTCATGCCTGGTACCTGTAAAGGTTAGAAGAGATCATCAAACATTGAGTAACTGAGTAGAGTTTTATTATTCTGAAACAGTGTACAGTTAAGGAGAAATTTAACCTGCTTTCTTTGGAGGACAAGACAATGCTCTTATGTGTTGAGACATCTCTCCAGCACTGAAAAAATGGCTCTAATTAGGATTTGTAAAATGGGTTTTTGCTATTACTATGACTATAAGCATAAAAATGAAATCTTATCAAAATTCATAGTGATTTAATCATGTTAGCCCAAAAATTCTATGTCATGTAGTTTCCAGCCTCTGCTTCCCAAATACTGGGAATAAAGATGTTCACCACCATGCTTGGTTTAATAGTAATCATTTTTAAAAGCTTCTGATCTCTGACACAATAATTAAGCACTCAGTAGTCTCCCTTTATTAATGAACACTATTGTGCTTGTGATGGAAGATTACAGCATAATTCATTAAACATTAGACACTTAGGACTTCATACTTCCTCCTTTAGTGCAAAGATCAAATCTAGTCCCCCCATATAAAATGAAAGGAAACAGAAGTTTAAAGGCAATAACTAAAGTCAGGTGCTACCTGCTATCATCTAGGTGCAAGTCGGTGTCTCATAGTTTAGGCTTCCAGAAAACTGCAGAGAACAAAACTCTAGAGCAATCATATATTAATAACTAGAAAGTAGAAGAGAAAGAGCTAAGGTTGGCTTTCCAACTCTTTAGAATATATGCAAATCTCAGGGATTAAACATCACAGTTTCCTTACCCTAACATCCTGTTCTATATGAATATGGCTATATGAGAGATGTGCTGCTATAATTCTTGGATAAGAAACAATAAACTCCTGTACACTCCAGAAATAAGAAAATCAACTTGAACACAGTGACAGAGTTATTAACAAGATTGAGGAAAAAGATATGGGTAAACCAGAGGAAACTTAAAAGTTGACTGCAGAACTCCTGAAATGAAGCAGTATCCATGACACCCAGAATGTGATGATTTCATTTCATTCCATAACCTACTTCCTTGGCTGAAGGAAGCTGTTACTACACATTCCGTGTTCACACATTTCCCTGATTCGTGACAATTCACAGCAGCAAGTTATTCCCCTTCCTGCAATCTACGTTGGAAAACATCCAAGTGTAAAGGGAATTTTAATTCAGAACATGACTGTTCTGAAAAGAGATCACATCCAAGAGACCATGAAGGTCTGTATGACCCATCTAGCAAGAGATCACATCCAAAGATCTTATGGAGATGTGTGATCCAGCTGCCTTTAATCCAGGAGACAGAGGCAAGCAGATCTGAGTTCAAGGTCAGCCTGATACAGAGCCAGTTACAGGTAAAGAAAAGCTTAGGTCCAGGCATATTGGTATACGCCTTTAATCTCAAACAATGAAGGTAAAGTTAGTTTGTAGAAGGAAGCTCTCATGTTTGAAAGTGATGGTTGAGTGGCTGAAACAGTGACAAATCAGAGAAAGACTTGACAAAATAAGATATGCCCAACTCCTATGAAGAGAAAAAGGAAGCTACTTAAGGGACAATACAGAAAGAGAGACAGAGGCAGTTTTATTGGGAGAGTTTTACAGAGAGAGGTTGAATGAGAGAACAAGATAGACACAGGTGAAGACAGAACAAGTCAGAGAATGAGAAGGAGCCAGGAGATTAGAAAAGATTGCTGGAGTCAGTTTGAGGCCAAACGGAACAATTCTGAGGCCAAGAGAGAAGCCAAATTGAGTACGTCAGCTGGGAGAGGAGTTTGAGCCAGAATAGCTGAATTCAACCAGCCAGCCCAGAGTTCAGTGAGAACAAGAAAGGGGAGCTTATTCAGTAGTAAGTCTCAGAGGCTGAAAACATTCTAGGCCTAGGTTAGATTGTACAGAGGCTAGAAACTTCCAGGACTAGGCCTAGGTTAGCAAACGGACAACAAGACAACACTTGAACCATGTGAATAAAAGGTGCTTTTCCATCCACACATATAGAACAAATCCAGGCTTCCCTCAGAGGCCAGAAACAGAAACTCAGACCTCAAGGTCAAGTGCCACCTCACTCCTTCTCAAGGGCACTCTACTGACTATCCTGTGTCAACAGGATGTTCTTTGCAACATTTTAGGTGGATCCTCAGTAGTTATTAGATTGTAAATGGAAAAACTGTGCAGCTGGATTTTTTTTAATAGCAGTTATATTAAAGCATAGACTTAGTTTGGGACTCAACTATGCCCCAGGAAAATTTAAGCCTGTGAAACAAAGACACACAAATTGGAAGTAAAAAGGCCACCCTAGAAGTCATCTTGCTTTCAAAGGGGAAGACAGAAGGGAAACTGAATCAAAATAATGGGCCAGTGAGTAGTCACCGCAAGGAAAAGTGTTTGCTTTCTAGCCTGACAACTTGAGTTCCATCCCTGGAACCACAAACTTGAAATACAGAACCAATTCCAGGAACTGTTCTCTAATTTCCATGCACACACCACGGTACATGTGTATACCCAGACATACACACGTACATGACCATACATGTTTTAAAAATATAAACATGGAGATACAGTAGAAGTTGGGACAGCTTTAAAATTAGGGATATTAAGGAATCTGAAGCAAAGTATTTCCCAAGTGTATGTGCCTGAGGCATGAATAAGATTCATGAGGTTCTTCCTTACCAGGCCACAGAGGAAGACAATGCAGCCACTCTTGATGAGACCTAATAGACTAGGACCAGAAGGAAGGAAAAGAAGACCTCCCCTATCAGTGAACTTTGGGAGGGGCATGCCTGGAGAAGGGGGGGAAGGAAAGGATTTGGGAGGGGCGAAGGGAGCTACAGGGGGGACACAAAGTGAATAAAGTGTAATTAATAAAAAATTAAAAACTAAAAAATAATACCCATAAAAAATAGAATCATGAGGTTGCAAATACCTGCTCATGGACATAGGTAAGTTATATCAGTTTAGCCTGTGGTATTTGGAATTGCATGATAAGAATATGATAAAATGAAATAAGAATGGAACAAGTTAGGAAAAAAAATTAGTTTCAAATCAGATTGACCAGAAGCAGGACAAACAAGGATTCAAAGAGTATGGTTTTCAAAACCTGAGGCTCAATAAATGTGGTTGAAAATCCTAGATATCTGTAATGTAGTGATGTGGTGGTTTAGATAAAAAGAGCTTCCCTAGGCTCGTGTGTTTGAATGCTTAGTTATCAGGGAGTGGCACAGTAAGGACTAGAAGCTGTGGCTTATTAGAGGAAGTGGGTCACATCGGGGGGACATTGGAGGTTTCAAAAGCCCACCTGTGGCCAGCCTCTCAGTGACTGTCTCTCTCTGTATCTCTATGTCCTGTCTCTCTCTGTCACACTGTCTCTGTAGGGCTTGAGGACTGTGACTCCAGGGCAATTGGCATGGGATGGAGCTGAAACATTTTCAAACCCAGGAAATGTTAAACTTGAGATGTAAAGTCTCATCCTGAGAAAGGAAGTTGTGGGACAAAGCTCTTTCCTTGTTTCCAGGCCTGCCTCAGGAGCATGTGACACAGCATCCCCAACCTCACTCCCCGTGGCTACAAGTGGTCAGTCATGCAGGCTGTCCCCATGCAAACAGAGCATCACCAGAATCCTAGCCCCAGTCAATCAAGTGCATTCATCCTCAAAACTCCTGCCCACTGCCCAAGGTTTATAATGTCTCTGTTCATGAAATAAATCACACTATTTCATCAAACATCTTCTGAGACTCGTTGTTTATTCTGGGGGAAATAAGGTCTCTCCTCATTGAATAATTAATCCTTGGATCCCTGCATTTGACTTCTGGCCATGCAGCTGCTGCAGAACTGCTGTGGTCAACCCTGGAATTCCACAGGCAAAGCAGCTGCTCAATTTGTCCAAGTTAGCTGACCTCTTGGAGCCCCAAGCTCCCTAAGCTAGAATCAGACCCAGAACCTGAATTCCAGCTGCAAGCCAATTAGACACAGGCATTTGGCTACACACAGGGTTAACGAAAGAGTGTTAGCACTGCAGTAATGCCACCTGCCTCAGCTTCTAAGTCCACAGACACACAGAGACCATGTGGATTTGTCATGGAATAGCTTGTTTCCTTCATCTATGGTGATTGAAAGTTTTGGTGGGTATAGTAGTTTGGACTGACCTCTATGGGTTCTTAGGATCTGCCTAGGCCCTTCTGGCTTTTAGAATCTGTTGAGAAGTCAGGTGTGATTCTGATAGGTTTGCCTTTACATGTTACTTGGCCTTTTTCCCTTGCAGCTTTTAATATTTTTTCTTTGCTTTGTACATTTACTGTTTTGATTATTATGTCTCAGGAAGATTTTCCTTTTCGATCTAATCTAGTTGGTGTTCTGTAAGCTTTTTCTTTGTTTATAGGCATCTCTTTCTTTAGGCTGGGGAAGTTTTTTCTGTGATTTTGATGAAAACGTCATGGCCTCTGTTGCCTGTTTTTGATCACTTCCCCGTCTCGAGGCTGCCTTGCCTGGCATTAGTGGAAGAGGATGAGCTCAGTCTGATGCAACTTGATGTGCTGGGGTGGATTGGTGGGGTGACTCCCATTTTCTAAGGAAAAGGGGAGAAAAGATAGGAGGAAGAGGATGGGAGGAGGAATCGAGAGGAGAAGAGGAAGGTATGATTGGGATGCAAAGTAAATATATAAATTAAACATAAAAATGAAAGGTCCACAGTTCTTGGAGGGATGGGTGAACTGCAACCTCAAAAGTATAACTGTCCTTTAAACAAAAGAAAGGAAACTTTTTTTTTGGTGGTGATGGTGTTGGTAGTGGTTGGTTTGTTTTGGTTGGTTGTATTTTTGCAGATATACATTAGTGTTACTGATGTTTTCTTAAAAGGGTTGTTAGCTGCATTTGAGTTTCTTTGTGAGTTAAGAAGTGGATTTGAAATGCAAATAAAAAATACCCTGAGATTTCACCTCACACCCATCAGAATGGCTAAGATCAAAAACTCAGGAAACAACACATGCTGAAGGGCATGTGGAGAAAGGGGAACACTCCTCCATTGCTATTTGGAATGTAAACTTGTACAACCACTTTGGAAATCAATCTGGCGCTTTCTCAGATAATTAGCAATAGCACTATCTCAACATCCAGCTATACCACTCCTAGCGATATATCCAAAATATGCTTAACTACACAACAAGGACATTTGCTCAGCCATGTTGTTAGCAGCTTTATTCATCATAGCCAGAAACTGAAAACAACCTAGAAGTCCCAAAACTGAGGAATGGATACAGAAATTGTGGTACCTTTATACAATGAATACAATTCAGCAATTAAAAACAAAGAAAACATGAAATTTTCAGGCAAATGGTGGGGGATCTATAAAAGATTATCTTGAGTGAAATATCCCAGAATGAGAAAGATACACATGGTATATACTCACTTATATGTGGAAATTAGACATATAATATAGAATAATCATACTAAAATCTGTTCACCTAAAGAAGCTAAGCAAGAAAGAGAACCCTGAGTAAGATGATCAATCCTTACTCAGAAAGGCAAACTGAACAGACATCAGAAGGGGAGAAAACAGGAAACAGGACAGGAACCTAATACAGAGGGCATCTGAAAGACTCTACACAGCAGGGTATCAAAGCAGATGCGAGACTCATAGCCAAACTTTGGGCAGAGTGCATGGAAGCTTCTGAAAGAAAGGGAAGATAGAAAGACCTGGAGAGGACAGGAGTTCCACAAAGAGAGCAACAGAACCAAAAAATGTGGGCACAGAGGTCTTTTCTAAGACTGATACTCCATCCAAGGACCATGCATGGAGATAACATAGAACCTCTGCACTGATATAGCCCATGGCAGCTCAGTGTCCAAGTGGGTTCCCTAGTAAGGGGAACTGGGATTGTCTCTGACATAAACTCAGTGACTGACTCTTTGATCCTCTAAGTGGGGGAGAGGGGAAGCAGCCTTGCCAGACCACAGAAGAAGACAATGCAGCCAGTCCTGATGAGACCTGATAGACTAGGGTCAGATGGAAAGGAAGGTGGACCTCCCCTATCATTGGACTTGGGGAGAGGCATGGGAGGAGATGAGACAGGGAGGGTAGGATTGGGAGGGTATAAGGAAAGGAGCTACAGCTGCGATACAAAGTGAATAAACTATTATTAATATAAAAATTTTTAATTTTAATTTTAAAAAATGACCAATCACAAAAGAAGAAAATGGAAAGACGATTTTTATTTCAAAAAACAATAATAACATACTTGAAGGAGTCTGGTAATTGGAATTCTGCCTCCTGGCCTTGCCAGATGCAGGTCTTATCCATAGTTCCATTTCTCAGAAACTGTCCTTGGCAGTCTCTGCAAGCGGGGGTGTTCTGAGCCTGAGAAGGAGATAGCAAGCTCCCTGCAACCCTGGGAACCCGATAGCAAACTTTGTGTAACCTTGAGTGAATTCTTGGATGCCTTGCCAGGTGATGCAGATATGTTGCTACCATGAAAAAAGCTTGCTTGTACCTATTGCTTTATAAGTATTGTTTACACATTCAGTAAACAGAGACCTTGATCAGAAAGCCTGTCTTGGTCTCCATTCTTAGCGTCTCTGTCCCCCCCATTTCCACCCCCTCTTTCAGGTAGACCCTGTTCGACTAGCCTACGGGGCGGATCAGTTGAAGCCGGAAAAAGGGACCTTGAAAACGAGGGGCAACGTGAGAAATGGCTGGTTTTTGGAGCTCGGATGGCAAAGTAAAAAATGTGCTTCCTGAAGACTGCCCATCGCACAGAGGGAGACAAGGTAGGCAGGCAGAGAGTTCATGGGGCTGAGCAAAGCAGGGAGATGTCAATGAGGACGTTAAAGTCAGTGCTAATAATAAACGCAAGGAATTGGGAGAGATACCCGTATCCCCTTTACTTTGTAAATGAAGTTTGACCCTGGTTCCCAGTTGATGGTACTGTCAATCTGGAAACTTGGGAAAAGAAATCTCACAAGCTAAAAGAGTTACTTGGGGAAATTAGAGCAGCCAAACAGGCAGAAAAAAAAAAAAGTACTTCTAAGGTTATTTCAAATGTTCATAAAGGAGCTCAAACAGATTTGTGTAATTTGAGAGCAGAAAATAATTTAGAAGCTAGATAGTGAGGATGAAATGGAGTCAGAGGAAGAAACTGCCAAGTCTCATAATTCAGACTGGCCTCCTGCGCCCTCGCCCCCGTGGCTTTCCCTGCTACATGCTCCGGTGGCACAGGATCACTGCAGGAAGATATTACTGTTCTCCGAGAGAAAGTCCAATTAGAAAGGGAACAAGTTCAGTGATTTAGGGAATTAGAGAAATTAAAATTAGAAAATAATAATAATAATAGTAACAAATAATAATAATAATAAAATTGGATTGTTTGCAGTGGTAAATTTTAAAGTCGGTTTTGACTTTTAAAATTATAAATGTGCTTTATGATTTCACTCCTAAAGAGGATGCTTTGTTTTAATATGAAAAAACAACAGGTTTTAAAAAATATTTAAATGTTTAAAAAGCAGGTACCGCTGTTGTTTTTTGTCTTTGTCTCTGTTGTTAGTTTTTGTCTGCCGGCTGTCTGTTTTGGTTTCTGGTTTCAGTTTGCTCTCGAGGTCTGGGGAAACTTGGAGAGTTTCCAGTCTGGTCAAGGGAATCTGGAGGATGCTCCAATTCCTGGAGAAGAGGCCCTTAAAGGCTCTACGCCTTTTGGGACTACGAGAGAGGGTCGCTGGGACCGTATTCTGTAAGAAAGGAGGGCTGCCGGAGCTCACTCTCCATCTGGAAGCTGTGGAGAGGGCCATGGGGGCTTTGCTCCTTCTGGAATCTATGTGTGGGGGAGCCATGAGGCGGTCCGCTCCTTCTGGAATCTGTGGGACTTGTGTCCAGTAGGGGCAGGTCAAGTCCTGGTATTTGGGTATTCTGGTTACTCCAAGGTGACAATGTCGGATTTCTATGTTCCTAAGGTATGTCTCTATGTGTATATGTTTATCTGTGGACTTAAACTGACGATATTTTAAAATCTGACTGACGACTGATGGTATTTTAAAATAATAACCCTTGGGCAGTCTAACAAAGAACTGTAAAATATGTTGTTCTTCATTTAAAAAGGCTGGAGATTCTTCAATGCAAAATGATTGCTTATGCTCTTTTACAGGAGAAAAAGGACTACAGTTCCATGTTAGCCCAGGGTTATGCAGGGTTATATTCAGATCATTGTTAACCACTATACTTAGCCTATAGCCCTCAGCAAAAATGGACTATTCTGGCCATACTAAATCTATAGGACAGAAAGAAACAGCACTAATTTATTTATGTAGGTACTGGCAGTCAACCACTATATAAATATATTTATTTATTTAGGTACTGGCAGTCAACCACTATATAAAATATATGCTTGACTTCCAGTACCTAAATAAATAAATTAGTGCTGTTTCTTTCTGTCCTATAGATTTAGTATGGCCAGAATAGTCCATTTTTGCTGAGGGCTATAGGCTAAGTTTAGTTCTCTGTTTAATGCTAAATAAAACTTTTGTCCTTTAATTTTTTGCTGTTAAGTTTTAATACAGTATGATAGGATTAATAAGATTTGCTATCCCCTTTATAAATTATGTTTAATTAAAAGTTTTGCTTTGATATTAGTTTTAAAAGAGCAGATTTAAAGTTATGCTAAAGATTATAGTTAAGTATAAGATTGAGTTGGACCTAGTCTCTTTGTTTAGGTTGTTGTTTTGTTTTTTAAGGTTAAATTAAAAATGGGTAACCATAAAGTTTGCCTTAAAATTTGGTTCTAAAACATACATTTAAAAACTATGCCAAAAGTAGAGATTATAACATCCTGTTTTATAGGATGTAGTTTAGAGAAGATGATAAAGATAGACAAAGAGTAACTCAAATATGTTGGCCCTCAGACTTGTCAGAGATCTGATAAATATGCCATTTTAATATATGTAAGCTTATTATGACAGAATCCAATCTGTTGAGGCACGAGAAAATAAATTAATTCAGTTTTTAAAGGTGCAACCTATAGTTTTTCCATTTAAAACAGAAGTTAGCCCAATTGTTGATGCTTAAATGGGGTTTACTGATGGTTCATCATCTGGCATTGTTCCTACACTTATAAAAGAAAAACAGTTTCTTTTCAAGCGCCTAGCACATCGGCACAAATAGCAGAGTTATCTGCAGTATTGGCTGTGTTTCAACGTTTTAATAAGCAGTCTTTGAACATTTTTACAGATAGTGCATATGTAGCTCAGTCTTTGCCTAGGTTAGAGACTGCAGGTCAAATTCAGACATCTTCTCCTGCTGGAATTTTATTTTTACAAATTCAAAATTTGATAAAAGAAAGAAACTCTTCCTTTTTTATAGGACAGTTGAGGGCTCATTCTGATTTGCCAGGACCCCCATCTGAAGAAAATGCAATGGCAGATAAAGCCACCAAAGTTTATTGTTCACAGTTAAAAAGAGCCCAGGATGCCCATAATATGCATCATCTTAATAGTCAAACCTTGAGACTTAAATATGGGTTGACAAAGGAACAGTCCCGTAGTATAGTCAAAGCTTGCAGTACTTTTCCTCAGTTTCAGCCTGTTCCTCATTTGGGAGTCAATCCTAAAGGATTGGTTCCAAATCAGATTTGGCAAATGGATATTACTCATATTCCTGAATTTGGAAAATTAAAATATGTACATGTTTGCATTTTACCTATTCTGGATTTATTTTTGCCATTCCTCAACCAGGAGAAGCTGCAAAGAATGCTATTGCTCATTGTCTGCAGGCTTTTAATGTTCTAGGAGTTCCTAAGCAATTTAAAACTGGCAATGGAACAGGATATACCAGCAAATCTTTTAAAAGATTTTGTCAACAATTTCAAGTTTCTCATATAACTGGAATACCTTACAATCCTCAAGGACAAAGCATGATAGAGCGTGCCCACTGAACAATTAAGATTTATTTGCAAAACAACAAAGGAGGAGCTACTTTCCTGGACACACATCATGTTCTTTTCATTCTGAATTTTTTAAATTTGGATAAGCATGGTAAATCTGCAGCAGATAGATTTTGGCATACAGAAACCAAGAAAACTTTTGCTAAAGTAAAATGGAGGGATCCTTTAACAAATCAATGGCATGGACCTGACCCTCTACTCATATGGGGACAAGGATCTGTCTTGTATTTGTCGCAGGGAAATGATGCAGCTTGATGGCTACTGGAACTCTTGGTGCAACAAGTGGTTGAGGAGTTTTCTCCTGACATTGATAATGATGTCAATGAAGACCCCTCCAGTCAAGATGACTGCTTATTGGATGTATGTTCCTGATCCACCTCTACTACAACCAGTTTCCTGGGATGATCCAGAAGTCCTTGTTTATGTCAACAACACTTGGCTGCTGGGTTTTTCTGCTTTTGAAGGAATGCAAGTAAAACAGATCTTAACCTTTCAGGAACAGGAAGAGGTCATCCTCTTTGCTTTACCAGTGAGAGTATTCATTAGGACTACTTACCAGTCTCCCCTGTCCAGGTCATAGGTCGGAATGCCTACTACTCTAAAGTTGGGGTGGCAGCTCAAGCCAGGCAAAGTGGAACATTGGAGGGATATTATTGTCCCTCCCTACGGAAGTTAAGAATGACAGTCTTACATCTCCAATGAGTTACCCACCCTGTAAAAAGGGGATCAATGTACTTGTCCTCGACTGATGGTTCCTTGGACAAGATGCCTAGGAGAAACGCCCACCATCTACTCCTGGGACAATGACCCTGCATTTACAGCCATGAACTGGTCTATTGTTTAGGGTATAAAGAACTTGGCTTCTGATAGGGGCAGTCAAAATTCCCTTGTTTTAGAAAAAACTGTTAGTGCTGGACTTTGGAGGACTTCAAATAAAAATTGGCAAACCTATGTATGGAAATTGGGGGCTGCGTTGGAATATATAGGCATTCTCCCTGGGAATGCAAGTAGCTTTGCTGAATTAATCAGCATGTGCTTCCCTTGCTGTGGATTCTCAGTTTCTTGATCAGCATGAATATCCTCCATTTCATCAGATTAAAATCAGCATGAACACATCACAACTGAAGAGGAGTGCCCTGTACCTCTCCTTTGTACAAAAAGTGAGAAAGTGAAATGGACTTTCCTCACTGTTTCAGGGAGGATCGTTCTCCATTCAGTCTTTCATGAAGTGATATAATTGTAAATCTCAGAGACTGGGTTTATTACGGACTGGGAATCACTTGGCAAATTTTCTCAAGATTAGCATTTGTTGGTCTTTTTGCCTGGATTTCCTTTGCTAAAACGTGATCCTACAGACACATTTGTTTTTTGAGAATTACAACAGGAAAACTGCTGCACACGGCAGTGTTCATTTTATCAGTGTTCGTTTATACAGTTTATCTCATCTCATTGATAAACTGTAAGGGCAGGGAGTTGTTAATTTAGACTGTCTAGATGGGGCAGCTCCAGGGTGGCTGGAAGAGAGACACCCAAGCTCCTACCTCAAGGTCCTGGGGTGGTGGAAAGAAAGACATCTAAGTGCCAGCCTCATCCTCTAAGCAGGTGCCACTATGATGAGCAAATGTCTGATGGAGAGAAGGGAAAGATGGAGTACACAGTGTGGAAATAGGAGAGAAAGCAAAGCCGAGTGGTTCAGGCATTGTGAAGAGTGGTGGATCTGCAATGGGGAAGAACAGTCATGTATGAGGAGCCTGTGCAGCCACCTCGGGCATGGTGATGTGAGGGCCTGGACTGCCACAGGGGTCTATGACTCTACCACAGCTGGGACTGATGGCCCATGTTGCCACTGAAAGCCATCTGGATGTAAGCAGTCTGAGCTGCTGCCTGTTGATGGCTGGAGGCTGTACAGAGGCAAGGGGCTAAACTGATCTGAGTGGCCTGTGCTGCCATCTTAGGCCGTGGTGCTGAGATGGCTATCATGGTCCAGGTTGCTACTGAGGGTCATGTCTGGGTCCATGTTCCTGCTGCAGCTGCGATTTCTGTCAAGGTTCACTGCCCAGGTTATCACCAAAGGCCATGTGGATGTTTGTGGCCTGGACTACCACCTGATACCAAGTGGATGTATGAGGGCTGTGATACCTCTAAGAGACATACTGATCTGAGTGGCCTGTGCTGCTGTGCTAACATCCCAGCCTATGCTGCTTCCAAGGACCATGTCTGTGTTTGTGGTCCTATAGCAGCCAGGGTCCATGTTACCACCAAAGGCCATGCTGACATCCCTGCTCTGCACTGCTGCCTGAAGCCATGTAGATGTCAGAACACTGTCCTGAGCTGAGCTGGCACTGCCGCTCTTATACTGTTGGAGAGCTGGCCCCACCCCTCTATGGGAAGCACAGTAGAGCTGGTTCTAGTGGCATCGCCACAGGTGAGCTAGCCCAACCTCTTCTCTGCCGTGTGGTGGCATGTATATGAGAGAAGTACCCCCTTTACCCTCCCTCCCCAATACATAGATCCTCAGCAGGCTGGAGAGCCAGCCTGGGGGCATGAGCACAAGAGAGCTATCCTGGCTCCTCTTCTCAGCGGTGTGAGGCAGCTGACCCTGGCAGCATAGGATCAGGAGACCTGATGGGCTGACCAACTCAGCTTCCACCCAGACCCAGATCCAGGGCTCTGAGTTGACCCATTCCAACATCCACCCCATCTATGAACTGGTAAAGCTCATTAAGGGACATGTTTGGCAGACTCAAACCTGCAGGATTCCCATGACACAGGGCCACAACAGGCTATCTGAGAGAAGTCCTGGTGAGGATCCAATTTTGATGGTGTAGCAGAAGCCAGAGCCCTCGAACCGACCAATGACTCATTGCAATGAACATTTGCAACTAGAGCTGTTTGGGCAAAAGGGTGTATGTACTGTGTGACACACGGTGACATGCTGTAGCTTTAAAGCAAAATGTTTTCTTTTTTCCTTCCATTTTTCCTTTCTTCCCTTCTTCTTTTCTTTTTTCTGTATTTTTTGTTTTGTTTTGTTTGTTTTTTTGGGGGGGAGAAAGTTGTGAGGGTAGAAAGAGCAGGCATACAGGGATGGGGAAATGAGTGAAATTGGGGTGCATAGGGTGAAATTCACAAAAATCAATTAAAAACGTCTGGATGGCCGGGGTGGTTTAGACATATAAGCACTTGGGTGACTGCGTCATGAGGATTGCCAAGAATTTCAGTCCAGCCTGGCTTACATAGTGAGTTAGGGGCAGCCTGGGCTTCAGAATGAGACCCTGCTCTGAAGTGAAGGTGGAGACAAGTGAAGGACATATATGTTGGTGGGACAGAGAAAGAGAAGAGGAGCAGGAAGAGAGGATAAAATTAAGAAGGAAATCCAAATGTACCCAGCCACAAAACAGATGGTATTTGATCTAAAATATGGTGCTGAGTTTAAATTTCATACATGTGTAAGGAAACATTTCTATTTTTTTCTTTAAAAAACAAAATAAAACCGCAAATCTCACAGGTAGGAACTGACTAGTTGCAGTCCTCTTGCCTCTGCTTCCCAACTGGTGGAATACAGAGGTAAACAATGGGCAAGGCCATAAAGTGTAATTCTAATCAAGGGGAGATCAATGCCAGAGTAATGGGTTCAGAGAGAAGTGTTTCTAATATAATGTTAACAGCCCTGCTCAAACCTCTGCTCCTCAGTCAGTGAAGAGTCCTGTGCAGCAGTGCACTGGGTCTACTATCCTGAGCTCGGTTCTTTTTACCCAGGCCAGGGAGGGAGAGGACACATGGCCCTAAGTGACCTTCAGACCAGGGTGTTTGGGTGCACTTACTCTCTGCAATCTCCAATTGTATCTGAATATTTCCCCCTTCACACCAGTAGGGATCTTTAATATATTATTCAATTATTTATGAAATTATGAATTATTTCTGGTATTCTCAGACTTTTAAAGAAAAGTACTCTTGGATTCTTTGTTATTTTCTTTCTTTCTTCCTTTGTTCCGTTCTTTCTTTCCTTCTTTTCTTCTTTCTGTTTCTAGTCCTACATCCAAAATGTAACAAAGTGCATTATCACAAAGAATTAAGTAAAAAACAGACCTAAAGACATACAGTAATACTGTTACCTTTAGACAAAGATTCTCAAATATCTGCTTCTGATCTACATAAAAAGTATGTATATCATTGAATCTGCAAAAAAAAAAAGTGGTTGTATAGTATGTGTCTCAGCCTCCCCCAGAAACAACACATATATGACAAAAAAGAGGGAGGAAGGGGCCAGGAGATCTCTTTCATATGAGGTCAGCTTACAGGGCAGGGTGTAGGTGACCAGTAAGAGTAGCTAACTCCCAGCAACAGAGTGGTCACCTCTGGTCATTACAGGGTGCTGTTTCCAAAAGTGCTAAGGAAGCTTGTAAGGATAAATAAGTTAACAATACAATTTCTAGCACATTAAAGACCATGACTGATGGTCACAAAATACACAAGAAAGTACAAGGAATAATATTCTCCTTCAAAGGGTGCTGGGTGAGTTTGATACTCCAGGTGAGACTCAAACTCACAATCTAGCCATCACCCTTGCACATGCTGCTGTAAGTACCCTACTACAACATATTGCATCATGGGGCATTGATGTACAGTTGTTTCCTTCAGACTGAATTGTTCCCCACTGGACAGGTCAAGGAGACTCAGAGCCTGGAAAGCTCCTCAAACTTAAAGTTCTCACAATATCCTCTTCCCAGGGACATGTAATCAGTAACGATTTTCTGGGGTGAGAAGACACACTTCCCCTTTCATGGAACAGCTGTCTGCAAATTGGGCCAAGTCAGTGTGTTATTCCATTTCAGGTCAAGCTGACACATATTAGGATCATCTGGGAAGAGGAACCTCAGCTGAGAAAATGCCCCTATCAGATTGGTTTATGAGCAAGTTAGTGGGGCATTTTCTTGAGTAATGACTGATGTGGGATGGTGAAGCTCATACTGGGTGATGCCCAACCTGGGTGTGTAGTCCCGCATTACATAAAGAAGCAAGCTGAGGGATCCAAGGCAGGCTGGACATTCCTCTGAGTTTCTGTGTGGGATACAGACCTACTCATGTCTTTTTCATGGGTCCTGATGAAAGGATTAAGGGAACTCTAATTCTATATCCATGTCCAGGAACATACCTGCAGGACAAGTTTGATGCTAGAGCCAGTTACTCCTAGGAGTCAGGGATCAGGCTTCTAGGAACCAGACTCAACGCCCTGGCCTGTGGTTATCAGTACTATGGCAGCTATGTCTGAGGTGTCCTGTGCTATTTTTGCCAGCATTGTTTGTGAAATAGCGAATATCAGATGTCAAAGACAAGGTAGAGAAATTGAAGCATTAATTCCGCCAAATTTTAAATCAGAAAAGTTAAAAAGCATTACTCTGGAACACTATAAAAAGACCAACCTATAGTTCATAGTTATAAAGGAAGAAAAAGAGACCTAAGTCAAAAGGTATAGAAAATATTTTCAAAAACAAGAAAGAAAAAAAACTAGAAGAAAACTTTTATACTTTAATTGAAGAGATGCTTACAAAGATATAAGAAGCATATGGTTAATCAAATTGCACAAGAAAATAAATAACTATTGCCGTATAATAGTCAAAACACCATAAGTATGGGACATAGAAAAATGTTGAAAGCGGCAAGAAAGAAAGATAGTAACTTATAAAGGCAGACCTATCAAATCAGCAAATGACTTGCATATGGAGGCTATGAAACTGAGAAGGATTTGACCAAGTGTTATGCAAGTTTTAAAAAATACAGATGCCATCTCAGACAACTATATCTAACAAAACTATGAAACATAATTGAAGGAGAAAGGAAAACTTTTTTGTTAGTTTGGCTAGGGGCTTGTCTATCTTGTTGATTTTCTCAAAGAACCAGCTCTTGGTTTCATTGATTCTTTGAATAGTTTTATTCATTTCTAATTGATTGATTTCAGCCCTGAGTTTCATTATTTCCAGTTGTCTGCTCCTCTTG
>CM053760.1:46772823-46798976 GCA_028658305.1 Pachyuromys duprasi
GTCTCTCTGACAGTTCTGTGAGTAGGTGTAAATAGGTAATTTTTCAGTACAGGTGTGACACTACTCAGAAAACAAAGACAGCTTCTTTATTTCAATAAATAGTATTAGTATCTCCAAGAACCAACGACGAACATTTGTAAAAATATACAATCCTGAAAAGATCATTACAGAGATAATGCAACTAAAAATTAGCCACATTAATACATGCCTTTAAAGATAGTCCATAATATTCAGTGGATCTGTGGGAAATTGGAAATTTACCTCCCCTGTGCATGCAAGGAAACACAGAAAACATGACTGAATGAGTATTCCAAATTGGACTGATCTTGCAGAACTTTAAGGAAAGAGAATAGCTAGAATGTCTTTCCTGGACAGCCTTTCCATTCACCTCTGTGGTTTATTTCCGATAGTGCAGCTCAGCTAATGGTTTATGCATAAGCCGTTTTTAAAAGAATTCCATAACAGCATCTTTCAGGTCTTCTCAGCACAGAGGGGTTGGTATAAAGGGATGAATAAACAGCATAGTCCTGAGTGTTCATGGAAATTGTAAGATACACTTATGACCTGTGAGCAGCACTTAGCTATGAAGGGTCATGGCTGGAATCAAATCAGGAGGAGAACATCACACGTAGCCTTGTCAAAGGATTGAGTATCAGTGTTAAAATTGCTGAAGAGAAGCTGAAAGTAATCCACAGATATATTTGGTGAACAGTAGAGAAAACTCAACTGTGGAAGACAAATACATTTAAAGTTTCCACATAAAACAATTTATGATTTGGGAAAACAGAATCAAAATGAATACATATATGTTTTAAGCCTCATTTTAACTTTAAACAGAATGATAATACAGAAAACAAATGTCCTATGTAAAATTACACAAATAAGTATAAGTTATTAGGTTGTGTGTCATTTATAGGAGATAACATTACTGACTGAAAAAATCAATGATTTGATGACTTTGGAAATCAAAGTTGTAGGAGTACCTTTGCTTGAAGTCCAGAGGAGCAATGCCTAAGCTGAGAGCTGAGATTGTCAGGAAGAGCACATAAATTGGGAGGGGGGATTACTTTTAATGTGATCACACAAATGGGATGATACAAAAAATTAATCATACCATCTCACTCAATCTATGTGTTATTTATTGCCGAGGTCAATTCAGAATTGCACAAAGAGAAAAGCCACATGTACTTACCTGGAAAGCAACACCATTTAGGCAAGTATTGCAGTTCTTTGGAGAAACTCCTACTTTTTGTTAGCTCAATGAATGCTTGAGAGATGAATGTGTGCAGGATGGCAAATCAGATCTGGGAGCGAAGGCAGCTAAGTTGATGTTGGACATCATGGCCTGGAAATTAAGTGATGCCATCCTTTGGAAGTTCTCGTGGAAAAAAAAAAAAGGTTTAGAGATAAAGAATGTAACGAACTATCTTCTGTAAAAACACTGAATGCACCAGCATGGTGCTCATGTCCAGTTGTCATCATCATCTCTGTGTCAGTGGAAGCAAGAAAAAAGGCACAAAAATAAAATCAGGTATTTACAAGCAAAGAACTCTCTTCATTTACATAATACGCTGTTCTTTTCACGAAAGAAAACAGAAAACTCATAGGCATGAACCAAACCACGTTGATGTCCTTGTGTTTCTCAAAAGGGTTTTCTTAGTTCTGGGCATGAAGATGATTTGGAGAGCCCTCATCCAGAGAATGATTTTTGTTTCACTCACAGGACTTGGAGTTTTAGGGAATACCATCTTATTTGAAAGACATGTCTATACTTTCATCATGGATCCTGAGCACAGGAATATAGATATTATTCTCATCCACTTGGCTTTTGTAAACACAATCATTATTTATTGCATTGGAGTCAGAAAAATAGCCACAGTTTTTTATATCAGAAATTTTCTAAATGATGTTGGCTGCAAAAGTGTAATTTATCTAGAAAGGGTTGCCCGTGGCCTCTCCATTTGTACCACCTGTCTCCTCAGTATGGTCCAGGCTATAACCATCAGTCCCAGAACCACAGTTTTGAGAAAGCTCAAACCCCAGACTGTATGGCATGTTCTAGCCTTTCTCCTCCTCTTTTGGATCTTTAATTCCCTGATAAGCTTCAACTTACTTTACTACATCACAGCAAGCAGTAGCATGAACAGGTCTGAAGATGGGATGTATACTGATTATTGCTATATGCTGCCATCCAGGCACACAGTTAAGTGGCTTTTCCTCTCTCTCATGACTCTTCGTGATGTCATTTTTCAGGGTCTCATGGGCTGGAGCAGTGGTTCTATGGCTCTCCATCTGTATAAACATTACATACATGTCCTTTACCTTCACAGCTCCAGGTCTGTAAATAATTCCAGACCAGAAATTAGAGCTACAAAAAGTGTTCTCACTCTCATGACCTGTTTCCTTTTCTTTTATTGGGCAGATTTTATTTTCTCCTTATACACAGGTTCCACAGTGACACGTGATTCCAAAATAGCACATATTAAAGCATGTTTAGTACTTAGTTATGCAGCTCTTAGCCCCTTTGTCCTGGACATTAGGAATATTCATGTTGCTAAGCCCTGCTGTGTCCCATGAGAAATAAGAAATTCCTTTTCATATCCAGTTTTTTATGATCTAATGCTATATAACTCTTATGGGGAACCACAAACTTTTCCTGACTTCTTGTTCATTCTAAGGTATTTCCATGATCACTGAATCCTCTACTTACTTACAATGCACTGTCTGTGTCCAAGACACTATTCTGATCCAATGAGCAGGAGATTAAGTGAATGAGGATGTTGGAAAGCATCCTTTATCTGAAGGTGTCTTGCAAAGTAGAGATGACCAGGGAAAGAAGCTAATTCACTACAACTGGTAAATGTTTGGCATTGCCATGTGCCAAGCACTAAAGAATGGGTCAGAATAAACACTGTAAGGCAATTCCAAACACATTGAAGACAATGAAGTATGGCCAAAAAATATGCAGGAACGTGCAGGGGAAGTGTCTTCTTTCAGAGACTGACATTGCAGCTAGGAAAACAACCTCCAGGTGAAAGCCTCACCGCTATGCACAATGCTGTGTAAACAGCTCAGGAACATTGTAGCACAGGAGCGGGCTTCTGCTTCCATTTTCTCATTAGATTCTACACGGAACATGTGGCATTTGCTAGGTGGTGTGGCCCCCTGAATACAGCCATGAATCTAGATTTTAATCACTCCATCTTCCCAATTGCTGCTAAGGCACATGAGATTCAGCTACGGATGTAAGGACTGCAATGCTAAGGGCACAGAAAGGAGGTGAAGCCCATGCACGGTGGCCTTGTTGGGCAACAGGACCTTGGGGGTCCAAGAACTCCAATGTCTCCATTCCAGGAGGACATGAAGGGACAAGAAAGAGCCCTGAATCCGTGTCCTCTAGGCTACCCATGCTGCAGGCTTCCCAGGGAGGCTACTGTCCATGTCCTGTGTGCACAGCCTGGAGGGCTGAGGTGCTGTCCACCAAAACTGTCCGTCAGCTAACTGCAGCTCCTGCCTGAGAGGTGGAAACATCTCAACAGTCATGAAGGAGTATCAAACAGAGCCTGGCACGGGTACTAAGGCCATTCTTTTCCTTTGGTCCTCTCCTGGGTCAAGAGCTGAAACTCTCCAAAGAAATACATTCAACAGTCCTGCTTATGGGTTTCTCAAAAAATAATGTCTCTTGACTAAATTTTAATGATGTTCAACTACATTAAAGATCACCTTGGACAGAATGGCTGTCTCTCCAGGAACCTGTGTGTGTTCACACGGTATCCCATCTTTCTCACAAGTGGGTAGTGGACATGAATAGGAGGTCAGAGCCTCACCTTGCATTCCTATCCGGAGCTGTTAATAAAAACTATATAATAATTAACCTTGTGTGTATGTAGTTTTGATAAGCAATATGGAATCCCACAGCTAAGCCATATCTCAAAGGTATTAAAGAGGCTAATGCAACAAAATTTTGCATTAGCAAAATTGCACATCTCCAGACAGGGTTCGGAGAACATGAACAGGTTAAATATGAGCACCAGATGGAGGGAGTGTTATAAAACAAAATAAATCCACAGAACAAATTCTGCTTGTGGGAATTGGGGGTTCTACTCAGCTATGCTGGTGATAAATGCGGATGGTTAAGAGTAACGATCCTCACTAGTGAAGCTGGGGAAGTGGTTTAGCAGGTAAGAGCACTTGTAGCTCTAGCAGCAGATTCTCCATCAGAACACACTGTGGTTCCCAACCTCCTGGAACTCTAGTTTCAGAGGTTCCCATGCCTCTTCTGGCCCCCATGTGTATCAGGCACCCACAAGATATATATCCATATATTCAGGAAAATACTCACAAAATTTAAAGAATGTTTAAGCATAACACTCATAAAATTAGGTTAAATAAATCTTTTAATTTATTTCTTTTTTATTTGATTGTTTTTGGGGGGTCTGAGTACTTTGTTGTTTTGTTTTGTTTATTAGGGTTTTGTTTTGGTTTGGTTTGGTTTGGTTTTGGTTTTGGTTTTTGGTTGTTTGGTTGAGTTTTTGTTTGGTTTTGGTTTTGGGCTTTGGGGAGTTTTGGAGGAGGTTGTTGTTTTGGGGGTTTTGGTTTTATTGGTTTTGTTTTGGTTTTGTACTATGAAAGATATTCCTTAGGGAAAAGGATTTCAGGTCAGCTCCAACTTGAATCTTCCGAGGCTTGTGTGTCAAAGTACATAGTATCTTTAGCAACTGAACTCACCTTCATCATACAGAAGGCAACCAAGTGCAGCTGGAACAACAGCCTATAATATTTTGGAAGTCTCTTGGACTTCTAAGATCAACAACTCCAAGGGATATTTTACATTCCTGACCCTGGAGTTCCTGACAAATAGACTTGAGGAAACACTATCTCCTCAAGTGGCACAACTTTATTGAATCCATCTATATACTTGCATACATGATATGCAATTTTAAGTAAATATAATATAATATGATTCGTTATGTGTAGTGGTTTGGAAAAATGGCCTCCATAGTCCCAAAGGCATTATTAGACAGTGTGGTCTTGTTGGAATAGGTGTAATCTTGTTGGAGGAAGTGGTCATTGGGGGCGTCCTATGTAGTCTCAGATATTCAAGCCTCACATAGTATGGCAATCTCTTCCTCAGCCTATGAATCTAGATGTAGAACTCCATGGTGTCCTTTGCATGAGGTCAACTCAGTGCTTCATCTAGAAACGGTTTCTTAAAAAACTCTCTTTTCTTCAGCTTCTGCTCTGTCCTGCTTTATGGTTCCGGTAGCTTCATTATAGTTTAGGAAAGTCTATTCACCTGATTTCAGTGAGGTTTGGGGATCCAATGAGTCACCTGCTTTTTTTTTATTAATCGCTTTATCCCATGTGAATTGGATTTAAATGACAATATTCTTTTTCTGAATCCACCCTGATAATATCCACATCTTCATACGCATTATATGATAAATGGAAATAATGAAATGTTTGAAATGCAGAACAAAAAAAAGTTTTTCAAATGATCAGTGATGTCAAAGAGAATTCAGAAAACAGGATGGAAGAAAGAAATTAAATTCACAATGCAAACCAGAAAGTCAACAGTGCAGAATATACATTCAGCAAGAAAATTGAGATTTTGGAGAAAAAAAGAAACAAACAGAAACATTAGAAATGGGGGCTGGAGAGATAGCTCAGTGGTTAAGACCACTCACTGTTCTTCTGAAGGTCTTGAGTTCAATTCCCAGCACCAACATGGCGGCTTACAGCTGTCTGATGCTGTCTTCTGGTATGCAGATATACATGCAGACAAAGTACCCATATACATAAAATGCATAAATAAATAAACCTAAAACATAAATAAAACAACATTTTTAAAATATATTAGAAATGGAAAAAATCAATAAATCAAGTAAAAAGCTGTGAGAGATACTATGAAAGAACAAATGAAGAAGAAAAATATCAAAAATTGCATTAAAGACTGAGGAAACGCTACACTGAGTTAGCAATATCAAAATAAGCACACATTACATACTGAAAACAGCTTCCTCCCTCCACACCTCCAGGAGCACCCCTACATTTCCCCTATCCCCCAGATGCACTCTCGCTCTGTTTCCCTTCATAAAATAACAGACCTCCCAGGGATATCTACCCAGTATGGCACAAGTTACAATAAGCCTAGGCACACAGGTGGACTAGGGCAAGGGGAGATGTAAAACAGAAAGGATCAGGCCATGGGTGTGGAGAGAGAAAGTATGAGAGGGATGACTGTGGGTCTCTTGAGGGCAGTTGTAGAATCGTAGTGCAGTGGAAACTGTGGAATCCACCAAGGTGACCTATAGGACTCTAGCAATGGGGTACATGGAGTTTAGACTTGCCAACTTCCATAACCAGGCAAGGCTCCCAGCAATGGACTGAGACATCAACCCAGCCAGAAAACTCCAACTTACAATTTGTCCTGCCTGCAAGATGGGCTGGGGTAATGGCACAATCACTAGATTTGGCCAACCAGTGACTGGCCCAACTGAGGCCCACGCCTTGAGAGTGAGCCCATGACTGCCACTGTGTGGATGGCCAAGAACCAGAGGCTGGATAGCCGGGGGACTTAGGTTACAACCAAACACAAGTGGGAAAAAAAAATCAAGAAATCTTTATGATCAAGAATGAAGACCTAGGAAAGCCACTAGTAGGAGAGTTTATATCCCACATACTAAAGTGGGGAGCTCCACATGACCTCTGCACACAGTGTACAATGTGATCGTGTCTTACACACACACACAGCTGAGTTTAGAGAGAGTTCCTATGTTCAGTTATCCCTAAGATTGCAGAAAAATAAAGTAAGAAAATATCTGTATATCAGCCCCAGGCAGTGGAGGGCTGAGGGAAAGTCTTCAGTAAGACACATGCTGATTCAGAGAGGGACCAGAGCCTCACTTCTAGCAAAGTGAAGGAAAGACAAAGGACTAAGACACCACAGGGTCTCTGGGCAAGACTGGGAGCCCTTTTCTCTTCCTCCCCATCACTCATCCACCTGAGCTGACAGAAGCGCAGATGTTCTTAAATCTGAGAAAAGTGTCTATGAATACTGGTTCTCAAATACAACAATTCCAGCACATTCCTTCACACCAGGAAGTGAATAGGGCTCTGAGAAGGAAAGGAGCAGTGGGGTAGGGAAGTGTGAGCTAAGTGGCTCTGCAGGGCTGGCTGTGTGGATGCGGAGTCCTGCGGGTTCTTCCTGGGTCTCCTCTGCTGTCTAATGGAAAATGAGAACTAAAGACTCCATTGCTCAAACTGGTGTTAGAGATCCAGAATTGATGTGTGGTCCTTAGAGTTAACTATACATAAACCCTCTCCACTTGATCTGAACAATAACTGAACAGCCTGATCTTCAAGAGGCAGAAACAATGTTTGACAGTGAACATCAAAAAGAGAGTTACAAACAAACAAGAGGAGAAAGGAAGAACTCAGGCAGGAGAGGAGTTGGCTCCTCTGCATAAATCAGCGCTCAGAGCAAGAAACAGACACAACCTCCAAAAAGTCCCCCTGCTGCTGTGCCCTGGACACCACAGCATAAAACCAGACACTGACTCTGTCCCTTAAACATCTTTTATTGTAGGTGCTACTGAGCTTTCCTTTTTCTTTTAAACCTTTACTTTCATTAGATGGATTCAGTTTCTCTTATATGAATTTTGTCTGCATATATGTATTGTACCATTGATGTCCATAGAGGTCATAATAAAATGGTGGATGCCCTGGAAATGGACGTACAAATGTTTTTGAATCAACACACTTGAACCACACAATTTATGTGCCAGGAATCAAACCTGCATCCTCTGTAGGAGCAACAGTTGCCTTTAACCACATGAGCCATTCTCTCCAGCCATAGTGTTATTGAACTTTGAAATGTTCAGAAAGCAAATTTTTCAGTTTCTCAGAAGTTTCTCCCAATTCATTTCCTGGCCTGGGGTTTAAAGGAGAGAAAAGTCCCAGCTGTTAGGAAATTCAAGCATTATAATTAGGACCAGAAACTTTCAGCAAATGACAGGGCCTCAGGGAGAGGTCAGAGCTGGTGTCCAGGATGGAGATGTGCGGAAGTTCTTTTCCCCTGGAGAAGCCAAACTCCAGATGGTGACAGCCTATCAGCAGTCACAGTTGCTGTGAGCACAGGGCTCAGGGATGATAAAAAGGGACGGCTGTTCTGTGAGGACACCCACCCTGAGCCCTGCACAGACTCCGCAGGTGAGTGTTCCTTCATGTCACAGTGGACTGAAGCTGCCTTACACCTTAACAGAGATGCTGTGAGGTAGAAAGGGTTAGGAGAGGTTATCGAAAAGAAGGGAATGGGTTAATCTATCACTGTGAAAGAGGAAGGTGACAGATTCAGGGAGAAAGCAGTCTCTCATTTCCCAGCTGCCATCCAGAATTCTTTCCATGTCCACGAGGGAGCCGAGTGCAGCCGTGTGTGGTGCCCTGGGCCAGAGATGCTCATTACAGCCCAGGCAGGTACAGGAGACATGGGCTGAAATTTCAGATTGAGTGTGGGAAGCTTCTCTTCTCTGCAGTTTCTCCAGTTTGTGTGTTTGTCCTCACAGGAGTGAAAGGTTCTGTTCAACAGTATCTTATGTCTGGTGCCTTTAGCCTTATTATAATGGGGGACTTTGCTCTTCTTTGTTATGGTTTTATAATCCCTGACGTTTACCTCTTCAGACTCAAAAGGTAGAAAAGGGTGCAATCACAGAGAATTGTGACAAAAACTGACATGACACAAACTCATGGAACCATTGCTATTAGAGCACATTTAGCACTTGGCATTTAACACTGTCCCAGGCACTATGCGCCTCTGCTTCACTGAATTCTCACAATACACCTGAATGTTACAGAGAACCGTATCTACATTAGTGAGTCTTAAATGGGACAAGTAAAATGTTCAAAGCCCTACACATAACAATTATGAAAGATAGCATTTAATATACAGAATAGCTGGTTACAAAGCTTGAGCTTGTCATTTTTGCAATTTAACCTTCTCTAGTTTACTGCTTTCATTCTCCCATGTATCTGGACCTTGTATTCTGCCCCTAAGGTCTATTACCCATGTCTGAAAGAAAACCCTGACTTGATTAGTTTAACATAGACTGACCTTTATTATTTTTTACATGGTAGAGAAATGGTGGTTGGCAAAGTTTATTAAATATGTATAAAAATATCTTTCCTCATTAATCTTGTAGTGTGTATGCATGTACCTTTTCTAGCTAAGTTATGACATTGTTGGGAACCAAAGACAATCTCATTGTTATGAGTTGGCATCTCAGAGATCACATAATAACATTTGAAAAGTACCAAATTATAAGCAGATCACTACAGAGGAATTTTGGGAGGAAATAAAGCATTGTTGGTAAGTTTGTAGAGGATGTATCATGCTTTTCAGTAAACTGTTTAAAAGTTCACATCATTGCACAAGTAAGGAAATGCTACATACTTAGCAAATATGACATCCAAAGAGAATTGACTTCTCCAGGATACTTAGCTTTATCAATCTTAAGGAAAGAGCCCAACTCAAATATCTCTCTAAATTGGTTTGTCAGTTCATCTGTGGTTAAAGTGCAGTTTTAAAACATTGTCGTTGAGCAACTATACCTTTTTGAGCAGGTAGTATGCTAACACTTGCACAAAAGACACAAAGCAGTGGCTCTGAGGCCTGCTCACTGCCCAGTGAAGGAAAGGAGAATACACAGGCAATATAGTCTTCTGAGGGTAGGGAAAGCTAAGAGACAAAACTCTAAGCAAGGTGCTATGTGGCATTGCAGTTGGACAAAAATCAAGCCTCGATAATACTACACATACCTGTGGAAAGGTAAGCACCCATCTTAAAACTGGCTTGGGAGTGTTCAAAGTAATTCCTAACTGATTTTGATGTGGATGAGATGTCAAATTGTGGAATACAGAGAGAAATTAACGTAGTCATGTAAAGATACATGGGTTTTGCGAGGGGTGAAACAAATGGAATTAGTTTCTGCTTCAAAAGCCCATCTTTTACTGAAATAAACAAAGTAAGACAACAGAGAAAATGATACCATTCATAAAATGATTACACTCGCGGTGTAAGATATAGGGGAAAACTCAAAGGTTGAGGGATTTCTGGCTGAGGACATCACTAGACTGAGTCAACTTTAAAACAATTGGGAAGACATACCATTGTTAAGACTCTACTAGAAGAGTTTTCCTTGTGTTTTTTGGGGGGAGGGTTGTTCCCAAAATAAAGTAAAACAGGATTAATAGAAATAGAAAGGAAATCACCTTCAGTTTGGTCTACCTGTGAGTATTAGAAATACAATTTTTACCACACTTATTCCTGCACTGAAGCCAGTGATCTAGACATTCATATCCTGACTAAGTCTCTAACCTCTGCATAATTTATGACCAAAGGGCTTGGGAAGAGAAGTATACCAGATCATCTTTCCAAGAACTGGTCCACTTGACCAAGCACAACTTTCTGAGAATTTACAAGTTTTTTTATTAGTTCAATAACCATTTGAGTGATGGTTGCATATGAGGCAGTGAAGAGAATCCGGATAAAGCAACAACACTGTCCAGAAGCCTGAGGTCACACTGAGAGAGATGAGGGAAAAGGAAGGAGCCTGTTAGGCAAATACTCAGGACTGTGTTGGCTTGAAAAGTGTCAATGTGATGCTATGCATTTAACTCTTGTCTGAAAAGAGCATGCCTATATGAATTTGAGGGATAAAGGATCTTCACGAAAGGCAGGAAACTATTGAGTTTTTGCTCGGATTGTAGCTGTCATCACTTCTATGGGCATGGAAAACAGACAAACCAGAAAGACAAAGAATATGATCAGGCATCATCAGGGAAAAAACATATATGTTTACATAATTGACACCATTATTTTGATTGGAATAAGCAGAGAAAATCTTACATGTATTTCTTAAAAGATTTTTCCTAGGGCTGTGCGTGAAAGTCAGAAGATGAACTGGAATAACATTATCCACACAATAATCTTTCTTTCTCTTATTGGACCTGGACTTGTGGGAAATATCCTAATATTTGTGAGACATATGTACATGTCTACTCTGGGGACTGAGAAAAGGCCTTTAGACCTTATTCTCATCCACTTGGCATTTTCTAATTTGATCATTATTTGTAGCACAGGAATTAGAGAGATAGCCACAGTGTTTTATTTCAGAAACTTCCTAGGAGATGTTGGCTGTAAAGCTGTGATTTATCTGGGAAGGATGGCACGGGGCCTCTCCATCTGCACCACCTGTCTCCTCAGTGTGGTCCAGGCTGTCACCATCAGTCCCAGGACCACCATTTGGACAAAGATCAAACCACGAACAGCATGGCACATTGTTCCATTTCTCCTCCTCTTCTGGATTTTGAATATTCTCATAAGCTCCAACTTACTCTGCTACATCAAAGCAGGCAGTGGCTTGAACAGGTCTGTAGCTAGACTGTTCATTGGGCATTGCTATATGCTGCCATCCAGATATATGATCAAGTGGCTTTTCCTTGCTCTCATGACTCTTCGTGATGTCATCTTCCAGAGTCTGATGGGCTGGAGCAGTGGCTCCATGGCTCTCCATCTGTATAAGCATCACAAGCGTATCCTCTACCTCTACAGCTCCAGGCTTGCAAACCACTCTCCTCCAGAAATCAGAGCTACCTGGAGTGTTCTCATTCTTATGACCTGCTTCCTTTTCTTCTATTGGGTAGATTTTATTCTCTCCTTCTACACAGGTTTCACAGTGACACATGATTCTATTTCACTAAATATTAAAACATTTTTAGAACTTGGTTATGCTAGTTTCAGCCCCTATGTTCTGATCAGTAGAAATGTCTGTATTCCTAATGTCTTAAATGCTCACTGAGAAGTATATAAATTACATTCTACATCTATTCTCTATGAGCTAAAGGTATGTACATTGTAAACTGCTTTGCCATGGTGAATTTTAGAGGTTTAGACATAATGTTTGCTATGTAGCGTAGTCTGACCTGCAGTCAGTATGTAGCACAAGCTGATCTTGAGGTGCCTCAGCACCTCAAATGCTGGGATTACAACATTCCCCACCGAAGTGTCACAACACTAAATATTGTGATAATAGATCTCCTATTCTTAAGAAGTCTGCCACTGCACACTCTTCAGACCTATTCAGGGTGTTTAGGGAGATGAAAGCAATTCTTACCATCTTCCTATTTCACCACCCCTCTCATGTGACTTTTAGCCTCTCACTTGCACTAGGGAACCGCTGAAGATAAAGATTCTGTTGGAAATTACTATTGCATTTTCGTCTCCAAAGCCATAGCATGAAGAAAAAAATAGATTAGGTGGAGTGAAGATATGACCGTTATATGAGGTGAGCTTGTACTGCAGAGTGAAAGTGACAGTGACACAGGGAAGGTCACCACAGCACAGCAGATTTGATTACCAATTGTTTGACATTGCTAGGTCCAAAAATGGAGGAAAAAAGTGTCAGTGCTGCTGGCCTAATATAACTGAAGAGAACCTGAAGAGTTAGTACAAGAAGCTCTGGCAAAATGGCTATCTCAAATGATGCCTTTCTGGGTCTGTAGACCATACTCCAGGCCAGCGCCTCGCTGGCACGTTGATGTGTTAAACCCTTGATCATAGATTGTTAACAATGGAACTTCAATCCCTCACTCTCGGTCACTCACTATTGTCTACACTGAGCATTCTGTTGTTTGCTAGGCTTCCTTGACTTCCATACTCCAACTTCCCTAATGCTGTGCAAGTGTACCCTGTTGAACTTAGGATAAGAAAACCAAAGTTCTGAGGGTGAAGGGATCTGCTTGACATAATCCAGTGGCATGGCCAAGCCAAACATCAGAACACTGAGAACCTTGCAAATTCCATAGTCTTTAGCCCAGGAGGACCCAAAGAGTCCAGGTCCTCAAAATACTGCACTGAAGTCATCCCTGGGAGGCTACTGCCTGCTCTGAGCTGTATGAATCCCACTCCTGGAAGGATGCAGGACCTTGAAGGGCTGTTCACCAAAGCTGTCTATCAGCTCACTGTAGTTCCTCCCCAGAATAAACAGAAAAATGCTAACAGTTCTTGCAGGGAGTTAGGTTGAGCTGCTCTCTGCAGCTGAGTACTGCGCCTGCAGCAGAGCCAAAGCTGCATGCACTCCTTCCTTGGTCCAAGAGCTGAAACTTTCCCCTATGGGTCTCTGAAATGCTGCTTTTTGCTATGATATACTAGGCTCTTAATGTTTTATAATATAGATTAAAGACCACTAGTATGTTTAGTTTCTATGTCAACTTCTCAAAAATGAGTGGGGATCCTCATCTGAACAGTTGTACTGTTTTGATTAACATAGGAAGACCCACCCAACTGTGAATGTCCCATAATGGTAAGAATCTAGGTTAAAAGGGTGTGTCAGAGAGGAGATCATTCTACCTCAAGATAGCTTGGCTTTCCAGCTTGTCTCAGAGTTGATTTGCTCTTTTGCTACTGGGGCTGACTCCTTTGCTGTTAACAGAACTAATGGCTCTCTAAGAAGTGTGCAGGCTTCTGGAGCCAGATTAGGACTACTAAACACCTGCCTGTAGACTACCAGTTATGGTCCCCAATAAGAGACAACTATGGCTCACAGGCCCAAGGGCATTGTAAAATACTGCATTCTCAGCTGCTCATGTGTAATTTAGCACTTGTTAACTATTTTCAAGATGACATAATAAATTTTAGCATTATGTGTGTACATATACATGATATTGTAGTATTTATTATGTATAGTACATATATATCATTTTTTATTTGTTTTTTTTTCCTCCTCTAGAGAACTCTAACTAAAACAGTCACCTTTTCCAGTATATTCTGAAGTGAATGCATGGCTGGGGAGGAGGACTGTCTCTCTAAACAACGTGTGTTTACCTGGCATACGCACTGTCTTTCTCATGGAGTGGGCAATGTGGATTAGAAGGGCAGATCCATACCTCACCTGACAATCCTATCAAAAGCCACTTTATTTTCTGTAATTTCTCTTGTATTATTATTTTAAAAAAGTATTGTTAACTTCCAATAGATAGTTTTGATACAAATCTGAAATCTTACGGAATAAGCTAAATTAACATACCAATCTATTCCCTCGTTATCATTTGATGAGGGAAGTGAAAGCCCCTGAGATCTCAGTGACTTTCCAGCGAACACTGCAGAATACATCACAGTCACTTTGTGTGCCCTACATCCATGGAATGACTCCACCTGACGGCAACCTCGCCTCCCCACACCAACACCCCACAGCACGTAAAGTTGCATCAGGACTGAGCACATCCTATTCCAGGCAAGGCGGGTTCGTGATCAGAAAGCAGCCAAAAGAGTCCATGACAGAGGAAGCCCGTGTTCCCTTACTGGCTCCCCTCAACCAGCTCACCTGCTCCCACCTCTGTGTCCAAGAGAAGCATAATTCTGTTCCCTTCTCTGTGCACTCAGTGGGTCAGAGGCATAACTACAGGTCTTTTTTTTCTTTCAGAGGTTCATAGGCAATGTTTGTGAAAGCATGTTTTACCTAGAAAAGGTGTCCCTGAACCTTGCCACGGGGCTCTGCCTGTCACTTAACTATGGTCCAGGCTGTCACCGTCAGTCCCAGGACCACCCTTTGGAGAAGGCTTTACCAACAGACTACATGACAAGTTCTTGTCTATTTACTCTTCTTTTGGATCTTTAACTTTCTGATGAGCTTCAAATCTCTCCACCATATTACATTAGTCAGCAGCATGAGTAGATCTGGAGTTGGAATATATTGTGAGTGTTGTTATATGATGCAATTGCTTTCTAGGGGTCTTGATTGGGTTCAATTCCTCTGCCGGTTAAAAAACTCAAGAGGTACAGGGTGGGGGTGGGTAGTAGAACCTCATACACAGAAGAGAAAAGCAGCATACAGAATAAAGAAAGGCTTTTATTGGGAATGAGGACACATACACAGTGAGGCACACACAGAGAGGGACCCTCTGTAAAACAAATGGGGGACTTGGAAAGCCAAAGCCCAGTTTCTGCTTAAAGGTGGAGTCTTTGAGGGATCCTCCTGCCCTAATTTCAGCTTTTTCACTTTGAACAAAGAAAAGAAGGCTGATAGGCCCACAACTGTGGTATAAACATGTCCTGATACAGCATTGAACTTGTGGGACCAACATACATACAGAGGGCCCTCTCAGCAGGAGAAAAAGCCTGCCAGGCCTTTAGGCCTTTGATTCTAGACCTGGATGTTTGCCTTATTCATTATCTATTACTGGCCCTTCATCTGTCTGTATATCATGGACCTAACTTCCTGTCCTCTGTGTCATCCTCACATACAATGAGCTGGGAGGTTTTCTTTTCTTTCTCTTTCTTCTGTCTCTTTCCCTTCTCTCCCTTAACCTTCCCCCTTCTTTTCTCTCTCTCCTTCTCTCCCTGCTTCTTTATGTGACATAATCCTTCAGAGTCTCATGGGATGGGGTGGGTCAGTAGTTCTGTAAAACGGTACATGTAAAGGTCAATGGTACCTGTATAGACATCACAGGTGTGTCCTCTACCTTCACAGCTGTAGATTAGCAAACAGTTCCAGCTCAGAAATCAGAGCCGGACAATGTCCTTATTCTCACAACCTGTTTTCTTATCATTTATTGAATAGGCTTTACTTTATACTTTTTTACATAACTTTCTTTTTTTAACTTTTTTTATTCACTTTACATCCCGATTATATCCACCTCCCTCCTCTCTTCCCAGTCCCATACTCCCTCCTCTTCTCCCTATTCCCCTTCCCCTTCTCCTCAGAAAAGCCTCCCCTCACTAACACCCCACAGCACATAAGATGCATCAAGACTGAGTACATCCTATTCCAGGCAAGGCGGCCTCACAAGGGGTTCATGATGAAAAAGCAGCCAAAAGAGTCCGTGACAGAAAAAGCCCCTGCTTCCCTTACTAGGCAATCCACATGAAGACTGAGCTGCCCACCAGCTACACATGTGTAGGGGGCCTAGACCCAGTTCGTGCATGTTCCTTGGTTGGTGCTTCAGTCTCTACAAGCAACCCCCACCCCAGGCCTAAGTTCTTTGACTCTATTGTCTTCTTGTGGAGTTCTTGTAGCCTCCACGACCTTCTATCCTTCTCCCACCTCCTGCCCACATTCCACCTAATATTTTGGATTTGACCCTGAGCACCTAATTGGATCCACTGCTGGGTGGAGCCTTCCTGAGTGTAGCTCTGCTAGGCTTCCATCTGCAAGTATAGCACAGTATCATTAATAGTGACAGGGGTTGCTTCTCTCACATACGGTGCATGTCAGGTTGGCCAGGCATTGGTTGCATATTCCTCGCTCTATCTTTATCCCTGCACATCTTGTAGCAGGTTAACTTTTGGGCCAAAGTTTTTGTGGGTTGATGTTCCCCTCCCTTAACTAGAAGTCATGTCTGGTTAGGAGGTGGTCTCTTCGATATCCCAACTACTAGAAATCTTAGTTCAGCTCACCCCCATATCCTCTAAGGAGCCTATCCTGTTGTAGGTCTCCAGCTTGTCTCAGAGATGCTCTTGCCCTCGATTTCTTTTCTCTCTCCTAGCCCTGATATTCCCCTATCCCCACACTTGATCCCCATCCTCATTTCCCTCCCCACTCCCTCTCCTACCCTGTTCCCTCTTTTCATCCCCCTCCACTCTCTATTCTATTTCCCCTTCTGAATGAGAATTAAGCGTCCTCATCTTTGTTACTTAGCTGCTTTGGGTCTATGAATCATGGATTATAACTGTTGGCCATGACTATGCCATTTTGTAACGCTTTCCATTTGGGTCAAACTGTGACAATTCCCACAGGTAAAGTTCTGGATGTAAAGTAACCTGTTGTTCTAGATTTGTGCCTTCCCAACATCTGAAACCCCAGTAATGACCAACTTGGCTTACCCCTAATAACTGCCAACCAAAGACAGAAAAAAGGGAAGCTTTTCAATCTCCTTCCCACCCATCTTCCCATTAAAAATCTAAGAAGGGACCACACTATGCACTATCAACCAGATCTCTCTTCAGAGCACCTATATGCTGGCTGTTGGCTGTCCCCCATGTTAATAACACTTCTAATAAACTTCTTATCCTCAGGTGATAATCCACCTCAATGTCTTTCTTGAGTCCTAAACCTGAAATGTTTTGCTACATGATATATGGTTCTACAATAATAAATGCTAGAATATTTTTAAAACCTGGCTCTGCTGTTCTCAGCCACTTTGTCCTGATCAGCAAGGATGTTGGTGTTGCTATGTGATGAGACATACACTGACAAATGCATCGGTTACTGTTTATGTCCATTCGTCGGTGAACTAGAAGGATACATTTACAAGTTGAAGTTCCCTAATGTTCAAATATTTCAAAGTTAATCAAGGCTTTTAAAAAAAATAGCTTTGCTTTTTTTTTTTAAATTAGTACCAGGTGATCTAAGACCTGCTCAAGGAATCTAGAGAGCTGGAAGGACAGATCGTTTCCTCTCCCACGGCACTGAGCCTATCATGTAGCTTTGCGTCTCTTATTTACTTAGAAAAAAAACAATGGAGATGACTTCATTGTCAGGACTCTAGATCTACAAATAAAGAAGAAGCAACTAATGATTGTCTAAATTTATATCCCCTCAATGATTTTCCATAGTTGTCTGGTTTCAAAAATAAATATACCCAGCACTTTCTTGTGCTCTCCCAAGAGCAGTGAGCATTCGACCAACAGGGAAAGAGGTGTTATGATGGAACTGTCCTGGCAGGAGAGCAGATATTCTAGAGAGAGACATTTATCTCTTGTTTTACTATCAGAATGTTGATACAATAAACTCAAAGAATTAACATTTGCCCAGGAGTCAATCCCACCCTTGAGGAGGAGAAAGGCTGAAGGCCTGGCACTGTCAGAGGAGGAACTTGCCTCCCAGAAAGGCTTCACACAGCTCTAATGACACATGCACCTTTCCTAGATTTTCTTTCTCTTATAAATGTGGAACCTTGCTACTATTATCCATTTGCTTTGTCCGTTTTTTTTCTCTAATTTCCTTAAAGAAACAGTGACCTCATAAATATTTTTCAGTTTCCATTGGTGTGTGTGTGTGTGTGTGTGTGTGTGTGTGTGTGTGTGTAAATGTATGTGCACATCTTTGTGAGTGGGTGTGCACACATATATATGGGGGGTGTACATGCACATTTATGCTCACCTGCATGCATAAGACTAATGCTGACAACATGACGCATCCTCCATCTTCCACTTTATTGAGTCAGGGTCTTTCAGTCAAACACAGAGCACAGCAAATAGCTCATACCACTTCCCAGTTCCTCTAGGGAGAGCCTGTTTCTGGCTTCTGAGGCTGGAACTACAGACAAGTTTTCACCCCACCAGGCACAGAAGTGAGGTGACACTCACACTTGCAAGGAAAGCACTTTACCCACTGAGCCATCTCCACAGCCAGGGTTTAAGACTTTTCAGCACCATCCTATAACATGGGAGTATCCTTTACCTGAGGTCGGCTCACTGACCAGAGAGAAACTAGCTCCCTCCATGCTACAATCTCAAGATGGTAGTTGTTTGTCATTGCTTGCTTCCAGCATGCTAAAGATTTGGGTAAGGATAAATACAATGAGATGATTCCTGACACACTGAATCCCTGAGAGTTTGGTCACTAAATACTTGGACAGATGTGACTGTAGCTCCCATGCAGCACAAGCAAGACCCAGAAGATGTGCTTTTCAGCCTTTTTCACCCAGTGAGAACTTTGTCAGGTGGCTACAACCCAGATGGGGATCCTGACCAAAGATAATGTCAAGAGGATTATGAAAGGTAAGAAAATGCACAAATAGAAAACAAATGAGTGACCATCACTGACATGTTCCTATGAAGCAGGTCCCTGTAATGAAGCAAATTTTGATGATAAAAACAAGGAAAAGAGTGGTAAGAGGTAAAAGTGGTCAGAGGTGAGATAACATGGCTCTAAAGTGACCAATGTGAAGAATGTCTTCTGGCCTACAGGTCAGACATGAATGATGATGTCGTCAAGCAGAGTTACACAACAGACATCAAATAGGACAGCAGCAACTCAGACCTCCCCCAGAACCCAATGCAATGTGATCCAAGGATGGCACTGAGACCAGGTAGTGTGGAGCAGTGTCTCAGTAATGAAGACACTTCTGGCAACCAGAAATTGTGGTCTGCATGGAAAGTTCAGGGATGTCTCAAGAAGAGCATATCTGCAGAGCTGTTCTACAGTGGAGATCTTGGCACTAAGGGGCACACCCTCTAACCTCAAGAAGCAGTCAGGTCCATGGATTCTCTCCATTCTGTAGACTGCCTTTGACTAAATTAACTATTGCTTTGTGGTACAGATGGTTTTAAACTTCCTGAAATCCCATTTATCAATTGTTTTCTTTCCTGAGCAACTAGAGTCCTATTGAGAACAGGTTTGCCTATGTTTATCCTTTTTTTTTTTTTACTAGACAAGGTTTCTCTGTGAAACCTTGGCTGTCCTGGACTCACTTTGTAGACCAGACTGGCCTTGATCTCACATAGATATGTCTGCCTGTATCTCCCTGAGTGCTGGGATTAAAGGCACCCAACTCTATGTTTGTATCCTGAAGGTCTTTTCCCTAAATTTCCCCCCAACAGTTGTCAGTTCCTTGTCTTGCAATAGGGTCCACTGAGAGTTTTTTTGTGAAGGGCATGATGTACAGATATAGCTTGATTCTCCTACATGTGGATATCTAGTTTCTAAGGCACCATTTGTCCTCATCTATGGACCAAGCATGCTAGACTAGCAACCCAACACACAAGATATGCGCACTTTTGCAATGAAGGCATGACTGATATGGGGCAGCCAGATGCTTTGTGATTGAATTTGAAACCCAATATACAGAAGGAAACTCACATCTGATACCATAAACCTGGTCAGAAGGCTGTGGCAGGGGTGGGATGTTCATAGGCCAATGAAGAAAATACAGCTATTGTTTTCCTAAACAGATGCTACGCACCTGACAAATTATAAAATACATTCTAAAAACTTATATTTATGCCCACATGCTAGTGTTGCTGTAGGCTTTAGTCACAGAATCTTCTCTTTGCATTTGGGCAGTGGTTACTGCAAAACTTCATAACTAGACAAATTGCAGAGAAAAGATTTTATAATCATCAGTATTTGTCAGTCATATTTCCTTGGTCTCGCTGTGAGGTTGATTGTGGAGTAGTGGGGCTAATTTAGAATAAAATCCATTTCACTTTAAGATTCTTATTTTGTATACCTTATAAAAGAACTTTCATTTTATGTAATATCATCTCATTTTATTTTATTAGCTTTTTTCTTTTATCATATCTTATTAACACAAATTCAGCACTATTAGTTTTTGACATAATTACCAATACTCCTTTCAATATAAAAAGAGACATGAGGGCCAGCAAGCTGGCTGCTGCCAAGCCTGAGGACCTGAGTTTAATCCCCAGAACACACATGGTAGAAGGAGAAAACTGACTCCTGAACACTATCATCTGGCCTCCACACACATCATAACATATGGCCACCCATACAGACACACACACAGACACACACTAAATAAATCTTTAAAAATTAAAAAAAAAAGTACACCCAGCTAGCAAACAAAACTTTTAATGCTGATGCGCAATCTAAATACAAAGTAATTCTAGAGATACATAGATGGTCAGAAGTGTCAGAGATGAAGGAATTCAATTGTCAAACAACCTGTCCTCCTGAAGCCAAGACTTTATCTCTGCATCAGTCACTTACTCATTCCACAAATAGTTATTAGCACCTGCCTTGTGACAGGAAACCTTTTAGAGACACAGAAGTGAATAAATACCAAGATATAGTCTACCTTCCTAGAGCATTCACTTCTGCTAACTGGGTTCTCAGCAATTCTATATTTTTTAACCTTCTTATAATCACCTCCTCAAGCATTTGTAAATTTCATCATTAGAGAAAATACAGAGGGAACCTGGATTTGCCTGTAATCCCAGCATTCAAGGAGGAGAAGCAGGTGATTCTCTGTGAGTTCCAGGCCAGCCTGGTCTACCAAGTGAGTCCAGGACAGCCAAATCTACATAGAGAAACCCTATCTCAAAAACAAAACAAAACAAACAAACAAACAAAAAACAACAGTGTGACTACCAAAGTACCAGGAATGTGCTTGATAATAAGCCTATGTTCATGATGTTTTTAATCTAGTTCTGTTATTATAATTAAACATCTGAAGCAAGCAAACTGTAAAGAGAAGAGTTTATTTTTGCTCACTGGCCAGGGTCATGTTTCTCAACACCGGCTATATAAGGACATAATAAGAATATCAATTTAACTAGCACGAAACTCAGAAATATTTTGAACTGAGAAAAACTAGTTTTTGAATAGTGCTCATCAAGGAAGTGAAAGGAACTCCTGAATAACCCTCAGAAAAATAAGGAGAAAAAAGGACAGTGTGGGTGAGGTTGATCAAGAGCACTCACTGATCTTGTAGACAACCTGAGTTTGGTTCTTAGCAACCATGTCTGATAATTCACAACCTCCTGTAACTCAAGCCCTAAGGACGCCAGTGGCCTACTTATAGCATCAACTCCCAAACGCCAACCCCCACACCCCTGTCCACACACACACATAGACACACAGAAAAAACACTCACACACACCAGACACAGAGACACACACACATGACAGACACTCAGACATACGCACACGTGTGTGCATGTGTGTAAATATATATACAAATATTTAAATAAAGTTATGCGAATTGGGGTAATAATGCACACTCGTGAACCATAGACTGTCTAACAAAAACCTCAGTGCTAAGGGCTGGAAAAATGGCTAATGGGTTAAGAGCACTTGCTGCTCTTGCAGAGAGGACCAAGGTTCATTAGCCAGTACACACATAGGAGCTGACTGCCGTCTGTTATTCCACTTCCAGGAGATCAAAGGCACTCTTCTGGCCTCCATGGGCAATACACACATGTGGTACACATACATACAGGCAGGCAAAACACTAGACTCATAAAGCTGGATAAAAATGGATTTTTCTCATTCTTATGGCTTTGAGAGATGTCTTGTTTCAGAAAATTATGGCTGTGCCATGGGCTACATGGTGGTTTTGCTCCATGAATGCCACAAGCATGTCCTCTGTCTGCTGGTGGACAATTTTCTCTATAGAACTCCTCCTGAATAGAAGCTGCATGAAGGGCTCTCTTTTTTATATTTTTTTAATAAACTAGTCATAGCACTACAAGCTTTAAACTATTTTGTTTTTCTTTATGTCTCAAAGCTAAAGAAGAAATTTAACAGTTTTCTAAACAAAGAAATAAAAAATAAAAAACCAAAGACAGCAGAAGAAAGTGATTCTTTCTTGATCAAAGACAGTTATTTTATTTTTCAATTTCTATCTACCCTAACATATGTAATGTGTAACTTAAGTTTTTCTTCACCTAGATTTCCCAATCAGTAAAGTATGTGGAAATCCTCGTTTCCTCAAAAGTTGTCATTTCAAATACAGTTGAAGCGGGGTTGTTTGTTTGTTTGTTTGTTTTGGTTTGGTTTTGTTTTTCGTGTGTGTGTGTGTGTGTGTGTGTGTGTGTGTGTGTGTGTGTGTGTTTGCTTCAGTTCTATGTCAGCTGCACCTACATGTGTCGCAACACCATCACACAGGGCACACAGGAAGACAAGTGACCTCAACGCATCTCCCAAAGCAACCCAGTGGTGCTTTCTCCTTAAGAACAAAATCATGAAATCGTCATTTCTAATGTCAGCCCTACAACCACATTTATTTACATTGGTTTACATCCAGAAGAGGAAGAGCTTCCTAATCACCGGAATGAAAGGTATATGGGAGGACACATACGTTTCAGAAGTGTCCTTCAAGTTTTATAAAAAGTAACAACCGTTTTTAGAATAAGGCCAAAGTTGGGGAGGCATTGATATTTCAAGTCCCATAGGATATTCAACAAATTTAATGTTCAGGAATAAACAATCAGTTATGCAAAGGACTTCACTACTGGTGGGCACAGGTACACAAGGGACATTAAACTTGTCCTTGTCCGTGTCTGGGACTTGCTCAGGAAGCACATTTCCAGTGTTGAGCATCATTTATTTTTTTACTCCTGATCAGGCAGTTGAAAAAGAAAAGAAAGGTCTGTATGTCAGAAGCTGGTCCCCAGCCAGGTCACAGCTTGGCAATTTGGGTAAGTGAAAAACAATCTCCAGATGAGGGAAACTCGGTACACAGGAACTTGGTTAGTGTTCATTTTCTCACCCCACGTCTTTCCTCTCAAAATAATTAAATGCTAATTAATCTTGAAATAACTTTGAGCAAAACAGATGTAGTAACTGGGAGAAGGGGAAGCTACACTTCAGGGACTGAGGCCCTGCAGAGACCTTCCTTTCCCCTGACACTGTGACAAGAAACTTGATGTCTACAATACCTGATGGCAGCCAAGAGCCCCACAAATACAGACTGTACAAATATGACCTGGCCAGTGTCACTTTCCCAGAGCTGCTCCAGAGTCGGTCTGCACCACAGAGGTCCAGGTGAGTCCATGGAGGTAAAATCATCCTCAGCTGTGCCATGGAGAGTTCCATCAAAGCTGGAGTCTCTCTCCCCCCACCCTTCTCTCTCTCTCTCTCTCTCTCTCTCTCTCTCTCTCTCTCTCTCTCTCTCTCTCTCTCTCTCTCTCTCTCTCTCTCTCTCTCTGATTAAGCCAGAGAGTAGTTCAGAGGCTGTGAGCCTTGGGTCCTCCATTTTTCTTCTGTCTCTGACAAGGCTGGTCCCTGGATTCACAAAGAGACAAGGTTCTGGAAATGGAGCAGAAATCCTGAGATATCTCTATCCATCCTCAGGCTGGAATACAATGACAGAGCTCTGTGTGGGTCCTCACCTAAGGTTTCTTTCTTGGTTGTTTTATTTTGTTTTGTTTGGTTTGGTTTTGAGACAATAATGAAACATATTGGTAACATCAGCACTAGTGGTTTTCTTTTTTAAATTAAATTTTTATTTTTTTATATTAGTTACAGTTTATTTACTTTGTGTCCTAGCTGTAGCCCCCTCTTCATTCCCTCCCAATCTCTCCCTCCCTCCCTCATCTCCTCCCTGTCCCTCTCTAAGTCCACTGATAGGGGAGGTTCCCTTCCGCTTCCATCTGACCATAGCTTATCAGGACTGGCTGCAATGTCCTCCTCTGTGGCCTAGCGAGACTGCTCCTCCCCAGGGGGGCGGGGGGAGTCCAAGAGCCGGCTATTGAGTTCATGTCAGAAACAGTCCCTGTTCCCAAGATAAATGGTTTTCAATGATTTATGTAGAAAGACTCCATCTCAAAGTAACAAGATAAAAGAAAAACAAACCATAATTTTAGATTCATGTTTGCCAGCATTGTGAGTTCCACAGTGTCACTAGGTTATAAAGTTTGTCCTTTTCATTTTTGGTGCATTTCCAGTCTTCAAATATTGCTACATGTTTTCTTTAACAATAACTCTGTAACTTCCAATTTGAAGGTTTTCTTCTGTGTTTATCCTTAAAATCTATCAATTTTATAGCTAGACTCATTCCCTTACTAGCTGATAACTTAAAATAACCCATTAATACTAATCTACTTTCTGCCATGTGACTAGTTACCTCTCTTCAGGTATCACATGTCTGTCCTCATAACTTCCACATGACTCCTCCCACATGCCTGGCTCTATCCCAGTATCCTTTCTGCCAGGGAGATATCCCACCTTCTATCCCACCCTTTTCTCTAGCAATAGGCTTTTTGCTTTGTTTTGTTTTTAGTTGATAGGCAATGCATCCATACAACACACAGGATATTCTCCCTATAATTCCAACTTTTAGTCCAGTAAAAGGCTCTTTTCTTACAATAATATACTATATACAATAACAACAATTATGAGAACTATTATGTAAGATTTACATTCACAATTTCCTGTCCATGTGCACCTGGCAACTTTGAAAAAATATTTTATTATTTACCCTATCTTGATGAGTTCAGAGTTCTATACCTATATCATTTTCTATCATTACTTGCATTACCAACCCTAAAACATCTTTTTCAATCTGAAACAACTTAAGCTTAATTGTAAGCTTAACCCCATCAGAGACTTGAGAAGGAATAAATATTACCTGAGTGTGCAGGAAGCAGCTTCCAATCTATGGAATTGACAGAAAAATAGTTGGCTACATCACAGTCCCCAAATTTCTCTATAACATTGGAGCATCAGTCTTCTGACTTCTGGCCCAGTATATTTGACAGACATTACTTCTGAAGCAGGAATTATGAAGGACTGCTTACCCTGTCTTGGTAAAACTTAGCAATCAACATCCCTGCATCCTAGTTTGCCGATTTTGGACAGAATTCTATCTGCAATCAGGGGAAGGCCAGTTTTTGCCCATTGGCAGCTTGCTACATTTGAAACAAACTCCAAAATGGAGGTTCTTCAATGTTCATTATCTTCTTCTAAGTCAGCTGGGACTGCTGCAAGGAAATGACATGTCTCATTGTCAAAAAAAAGCCTTAAATTTATAAAAACATCTTTAAATGCCATATTCTGTAGGTCTCTGATATTTTTGAAAACTATCTCTCTCACTATAGCACATCTGAATAGATAAACGTTAGTTGTTTCTATTTACTCCTTTCAACCTAGGAAATATATCTCTGTGATAAACTAGACTAGTATCTGACATGGTTGACTGTGATTAATTATTAGCCTGCATTACTAAATTGCCCTAAACAGTTTGTAATAGCAGCTTATAAAAGACTGGAACTAAACCTTATATTCTTAAATCTGTTGCAAAGATCCATACCTTAGACAAGAGTTGAAGCATGATATACAGTATGTTGTAACAAAAATAACCTTATTTTTATATCAATATACAAAGATCTATACCACCTACCTACATTAAGCCAAGATCAGATAGGAAGATTAAATAGACCTATATCCCCCAAGGAAATAGAAGAAGTCATCAACAACCTCCCTACGAAAAAAAGGCCTGGGCCAGATGGTTTTAGTGCAGAATTCTACCAGACCTTCAAAGAAGTCCTAACACCAATTCTCTATAAAGTGTTCCACAAAATAGAAATAGAAGGAAAATTACCGAACTCTTTCTATGAAGCCACAGTCACCTTGATACCTAAACCACACAAAGATCCAACAAAAAAAGAGAACTTCAGACCTATCTCTCTTATGA
>CM053760.1:46799476-46851684 GCA_028658305.1 Pachyuromys duprasi
TCAAGGACAGCTTGGTTAGGGAAGAAATTAAGAAAGAAATTAAAGACTTCCTAGAATTCAATGAAAATGAAAGCACAACATACCCAAACTTATGGGACACAAAGAAGGCAGTGCTAAGAGGAAAGTTCATAGCACTCCCAGCCTTTGACCAGCATTCCAGCCTTCCTGGGCCCTGAAAAGGTCACCCTCATTTCAAATGAGAATCAGTTACAAAACAGAGTACACTGCCCCTATCATTAACAAAAAGCTGGAATGTTAGCTCCAAAGGAAACTAGTTCCGTTCTACCAAAGGAGTCGCTTCTCTTCTCTCTGGCAAAATGAACAAATACTTACCTATTGTGCCTTTTTTCATACAAAAGCTCAAAATTTCCTTTTAGTTACACTATTAATCAAAGCAACAGAAGTCTAACTAAAACAATAAGTAAACATTTTTAAAATGCATAAAAAATTACAAATATAAATGAGTAGGCTTTTGAGAATTGGATTTAGAAACAATTTTTATTGGCAAATATTCAGAAGACAAACTAGTAGGCTTCCTCCTGACATTCTCACACACATATGCCAGGTGCTTGGCTCATGTTCCTCCCCCAGTGTACTCTCTTACACTCTATTCTCACAGCAGGAACACAGAATGTGTAACTAGAAGTAAGATTGACTTTCATTCCTTAGGTGCTTACCATTTTCTTTCTAGCTAGATAGATCTAGAAGCATGAAATCCACATTTTACCTGTAAAGGCCTATATTTACTTTGAAGGATAATTGAAAGACTGATGTTTGACATAATAAACCTTTAAGTCAAAAAATGGCAAATCTCAGGAGTTTGCTGGCCAGCCCTCTTAGCTGAAATACCAAGCTTCAGATTCATGACAAATCATCCCTTTAACAAAAAAGTAGAGAGTGATAGAGGAGACACCTGACATGCTCCTCTGCTATCCACATGTGTGTACACAGGCACTAACAACCACAAACATGCCTACATATATGTCACACACATACATACATACAAATGTAAAGACATAAATAAGTGGAACTTTAAAGATGAAATAGCTGGAAATAATCTAAAGCAAAAGGAAGAAAAACTTATTTTGAAACTATGCTACACTGATTTTTTTTTAAGGATCAAGGAAGAAAAAATATGGAAAGATACCTTGTGCTGGCTTAGTTTTATGTCAGTTTAACAAAAGCTAGAGTCATCTGAGAGGAGGGAACATCAATTGTGAAAATGCCTGCATATGATTGGGTTTAGGCAAACCTGTAGGGCATTTTCTTAATTAGTGATGGATGTGGGTGGGCACAACCCATTGTGGGTGGTGTCACACTTGAGATGGTGTTCCTGGGTTTTATAAGAAAGCAAGCTGAGCAAGCCATGGGGAGCAATCCAGTAAGCAGCATTCCTCCATAGCCTCTGCATCAGCTCCTGCCTCCAGGTTCTTGACTACTTTTGTCCATACCCTATCTGATTTCAGTAATGAACTGTGATAGAAAAGTGTGAGTAAAATAAACCCTTTCCTCCCCAAGTTGCTTTTGGTCATACTGTTTCATTACAACTATTGTAGACCTGAGATATTCCTCATGTCTATAGCTTAAATGACAGTATGGCTATGAAGTGAATGCTAATAAAACCTACAGCTTCAATGAAAGCCTTCACAATCCCTACGATGTCTTAGGAGAAAACAGAAAGCTTCAATATAAAATTCAAAAGGAACATGGAGAAATCCAAATGCCAGTCTTGAAAAAGAACAAATTTGCACTAAACACCCTAATTTTAAAAAACTTACTTTAACTGAGTCGTCAAAGAGTGAAGTATTTCTGTAACAACATATGCTCAAAGGAAGATAATTTTGTCTCTTACTTTCCTATTTCTATCTCTCTTTTTTGCTGTATTACTTAGGCAAGTAATTCAAGCACTGTGTTGATTATGAGCAAAGATGGTTACAACCCTTATCTTGTAACTTTGCACATGACATGATGTTACACATAAATGAAATTTCTCAGATCTGGTGAGTACAAAATTTACAACAAAATAATAAGATATAAAGTTAACACAAGAATAAATGCATTTTATGTGCTAATGAGAATGACATTGAGATGAAATAAGCAAAGCAATACTCATTTCCCAAAAATGAAAATAAACTTCAACAAATATTGGTGGGAAAATTAGAAATCAACATGTAAAGAATGAATCTTGGACCCTATTTCTCATCTTGTGTAAAAGGCAAACCACAGTCTAGACAAATCACAGTCTAGACAAATCACAGTCCTTAATGTAAGCCTCAAATTCTGAGACCTCAGGATAGAAATGAGAAAACACTTCAAGTTTAAACATAGGCAAACATATTCAGAATAGAACACTCCTGTACCAAATCATATGGAGCACTGCTCAGATCTGCACATCTCTTTGCCAAAATGTAGCTAAAAACAAAATACAAAAATAGTCTGTGAAGAAATGTCAAACTTACATAAAAGCAGTGCAGTAAAAAGTACATAATTAAGCTTAGGATAACTTGAAGTTTGATGAAGTGGTGTGAAGTAGTGGAGATGAAATTTCATATCAGGGACTGACATTCCGCAGAATGATTCCTTCTGCCTGACATGGTGACAGCCTTGGAAATGTAAGTTTTGACAATATTTTATAGCGGCCAAGATATAAATACTACCAAGCAAATGTCACACGCCAGAAGAACTCAACCAGAGCTTGTCTGTTCCACAGCCATGGAGGTGAGTGGACTTGATAATCATTGATTCACTTGCATGTGTCGGTTTCCCTTGGAAGCACCAATGTTGGTCTCTTTCTGAATGATCAGGGAACTGGGAAGGGTGAGCCTGAGGACCTTCCCTTCTTACCTGAGACGGAAAGTGTGTACCTGGAGACAGAATGCTGGATGTTCCCCTGATAGATGTCCCCAGCAGTTGTGAGCATCTCTGTCCCTGTGCTCAGCATCTGCTCTCATCACACAGCTTCATGGTGACCTTTGCAGGAGGCCATCTCAGTGCTTCGTCCAGAAACTTGATCAAGGTTTCTTAGAAAACTTGCTTTTCTTCAGCATCCCCTATGTCCTACTTTATGACATTGGCTGTATCATTATAGTTTAGAAAATTTATTCATCTGATTGTGGTGAGTTTCTAGTCTCCAATGGGTCAGCAGGCCATAGTAGACATTCAGAGAATAAAGGAGATTTTGAAGAAAAAAAAAAGAGGAGAAATGAAGAACTCAGCCAGAACTTCTGCATAAAGTCAGCACTTAAAGCAAGAGACAAACAACCTCTAAAGAGGTCCCCTGCTGCTCTGGCCTGGACACACACCTAAGACACTGACTAAGACACAGACACTGACTCTGGCCCTTGAGCTTCTTTTGTTTTTGGAGTACCGAGCTTTTTTAAACAATAAGTAATAAAATAAGCTTTATTTTTATTAGACTTATTCCTTTTATTTATGTGTTTTACTGTATATATTTTTCCTTCACATATGCTGGTGAGCTTTGAGCACGCTTGATGCCCATGGCAGTCAGAAGAGGGCATGAGATCCCCTGGAGTTATATATGGTTGTGAAGCACCATGCAGGAGTTTGGAATTTAACCAGGGCCCTCTGCAAGAGCAACAAGTACTTAACCACTCAGTCAGTTCTTCAGTCTTGGTGTTGTTCAACTTTGAAATGTTTAGAGAGAAATTAGTTCGGTGTCTCAGGAATTTTCCCAACTCAGTTCCTGGCTTTGGGAGAAGAATGAGGGGAGAGTTCCAGGAGCCAGGAAACTCAGGGTGCTGTTCATCTTCACAGCTCTCATCACCACACAGGCACTGTAATTAGTACTAGAACACTTCTGGCTCAGCAAATGACAGGGCCTTGGGGAGAGGTCAGAGCTGGTGTCCAGGATGGAGATGTGCAGAAGGAGCCCCTTTCCCCTGGAGAAGCCAAACTCCAGATGATGACATCCTATCAGCAGTGACAGTTGCTGTGAGCACAGGGCTCGGGGATGATAAACAGGGATGGCTGTTCTGTAAGGACACCACTCTGAGCCCTGCACAGACTTCACAGGTGAGTGTTCCTTCATGTCAAGGTGGACTGAAGCTGCCTTTCACCTTGACAGAGATGCTGTGAGGTAGGAAGGGTTAGGAGAGGTTGTTGAAGAGAAGGGTTCCTCTGTCACTGTGAAAGAGGAAGGTGACAAGATTCAGGGAGAAAGCAGTCTCTCATTTCCCAGCTGCCATCCAGAATTCTTTCCATGTCCACGAGGGAGCCGAGTGCAGCCGTGTGTGGTGCACTGGGCCAGAGATGCTCAGTACAGCCCAGGCAGGTATAGGAGACGTGGGCTGAAATTTTAACTTGAGTGTGGGGAAGCTTCTCTTCCCTGCAGTTTCTCCAGTTTGTGTGTTTGTCCTCACAGGAGTGAATGGTTCTATTCAAGAGTATCTTATATCTTGTGCCCTTTAGCCTTCTCAGAATGGGAGAATTTTACCTTCTTTGTTATGGTATATAATTCCGGAAGTTTCCCTCTTCAGACTCAAAATGATGCAATTTCAGAAAATTGTGGGGGAAATTGACATGACACAAATCATAGAGCAATTGCTATTAGGGCAAACACTGTCCTAAGAACTATACGCTTCTGCTCCATTGAATCCTCACAACACACCTAAATGGTACAAAGCACTATCCCTCCATTAGTGAGTCTTAAAGGCACACCAAGTGAAATGTTCAAAGCCAGGGGCAGAGTTGTTAGAAAAGGCAGTTGTTACACAGACAGGCTAGCTAGTTGCAAAGCTTGAGCTTGTTGATTTTACAAAATAGCCTGCTCTAGTTTAATGATTCTGTCTCTCATACATCCGGATGTTGCATTCCACCCCTACAGTCCATCTATGATCCATTTCAGAAAGAACACCCAAAGTTTCACACAGATTGATCTTTGTTATTTCTTAGATGTTAGAAGAGTGATGGTTGAGAAAGCTTATTAAGTATGAATATGAATAAATATCTTTTCCCAATCGCCCTAGAATAGACTCGTGTGTGTATGTGTAGCACTCAGATACCACACTGTTTAGAAAATCAGACAATTTCATGGTTATAAGTTTTGCAATTGGCATCTCAGTGATCACATAGGTACAATTGAAAAATGATAAAATTGTAAGAAGATCAATACAGAGGGATTTCGAGAGAAAATAAGGAATTGCTGATGAATTTCTTGAAGGACAGCCCATGCTCTTCAGTAAATTTGTTGAATCAGGGACGCTCACATCATTGTACAAGTGAAGAACTGCTAAATCCTTACCAAATGTGCCATCCAAAGCAAATGATCACTGCAGGATACTGAGCTTTATTGATCTTTAGGAAAGAACCTGACACGAACATTTCTCAAAATTGGTTTGTCAGTTCATCTCTGTGATTAAAGTGAGGTTTTAAAACCAACAGCTTCTTTGGGCAACCTATAAATTTTTGAACAGGCATTATGCTAATACTTACATAAAACATACAAACCAGTGTCTCTGTGGCCTGTTCACTGCCACATTCATAAAAGTAGCACAGTCTCAGTCGAGACAGCCGTCTGAGGACAGGGAAATAAGAGACGAGACTCTAAGCAGGGCGCTATAAGGCACAGCAGTTGGGCAAAGATCACCAGCCTTGGGTACTACACATATCCCTGCAGGAAGGTAAGCTCCAATGTCGTATTTGTAAGAGGGCAGAGGAATTCAAAGTAATTCAGAAACAATTTTGATGAGGAGAAGACACGAAATTGTAGAGGAAATTAAACTAAAATTAAGTTTGTCATGTGAGATTCTCTGTGTTTTATGAGGGGTGACGCAAAAAGCTTCTCTTCAATAGCTCATTTTGACTTCACTATAGAAAAGAAGAAACAAACAAAAAATACTATTCATAAATGACATCAATCACAGTGTGAGATACGGGGGCGGACTTGCAGGCTGAGGGATCTCTAACTGAGAACATCACTAGACTGCACCAAACTTAACAAACAGTAAGACATGCTTTTGTAAAGACTCCACAAGAACAGCTTTCCTGGCGTCTTGTTGGGGAAAGTGTTCCCAGAAAACATGGCAAATAGGATTCAAAAGAAAATCACTTTCATTATAATTCTACCCACAAGGCTGGGTACACAACTTTCACTACACTTAGTCCTACACTAAGGCCAGTGATCTAGACGGTCATACCCTGAATAGGTCACTAACCTCTGCACAATTTATGGTCAAAGGGCTTGGGAAGAGGAGAATGCCAAATCATCTCCCCTGAGAAACTGATCCACTTGACCAAGCACAAACTTTCTGAGAAGCTGCAAGCTTTTCATTAGTTTAACAAACATTTGAGTGATGGTTGCTAATGGGGCAGTGAAGAGGATCAGGAGGGCAACAACACTGTCCAGTAGCCTGAGGTAAAGTGTGAAGTGTGGGAAAAGGAAGGAGCTTGTCAAGTGAATACTCAGGACTGTGTTGGCTTGAAAACTGCAAACGTGATGCCATGCATTTAGCTTTTGTCTGGAAAGAGAATGGTTATATAAAATTGAGGGATGGAGGCTTATTGTGAAAGGCAGGAAACTATCAAATGTATGCATTGATTGTATCTGTCATTGTCTCCATGGTAATGAAAAAAGACAAATTGAAAAGAAAATAATAACAACCACAATTATCAGCCACTATAAAGAACCATATCTTTTTACATGGTGGAGGCCATTCTTTTTATCAAAATAAGCAGAGAAAAATATTACTTGTGTTTCTCAGATGATTTTTTCTACTGCTGTGTATAAAGTCAGAAGATGAAGTGGAATAACATTACCCAGGCAATAGTCTTCCTATCTCTTGCTGGGCCTGGAATTGTAGGAAATATTGTAGTATTTGTGAGACATGTGTACATGTCTGCCTTGGGGAATGAGAAAAAGCCCGTGAACCTTATTCTCATCCACTTGGCATTTTCTAATTTGATCATTATTTGTAGCACAGGAATCACAGATATAGCCACAGTGTTTTATTTCAGAAACTTCCTAGGAGATATTGGTTGCAAAGCTATGGTTTATTTGGCAAGGATGGCGCGGGGCCTTTCAATCTGCACCACCTGTCTCCTCAGCATGGTCCAGGCTGTCACCATCAGTCCCAGGACCACCATTTGGACAAAAATCAAACCACAGACAGCATGGCACGTTGTTCCATTTCTCCTCCTCTTCTGGATTGTTAATTTACTCATAAGCTCCAACTTGCTCTGCTACATCAAATCAGGTGGCGAACTGAACAGGTCTGTAGCTGGAATGTTCACTGGCCACTGCTATATGCTACAATCAAGACATTTCATCAAATGGCTTTTCCTTGCTCTCATGACTCTTCGTGATGTCATCTTCCAGAGTCTGATGGGCTGGAGCAGTGGCTCCATGGCTCTCCATCTGTATAAGCATCACAAGCGTGTCCTCTACCTCTACAGCTCCAGGCTTGCAAACCACTCTCCTCCAGAAATCAGAGCTACCTGGAGTGTTCTCATTCTCATGACCTGCTTCCTTTTCTTCTATTGGGTAGATTTTATTCTCTCCTTCTACGCTGGTTTCACAGTGACACATAATTCCATTTTGCTAAATATTAAGACATTTTTAGAATTTGGTTATGCTAGTTTCAGCCCTTATGTTCTAATCAGCAGAGATATCTGTGTTCCTAACATCTTGCATGCTCACTAAGAAGCGGAGAAATTACATGCCACAGCTATTCTCTGTGAGCTAAAGGTATGTACATTGTAAACTGCTTTGTTATGACGAATTTTAGAAGTGTGGGGACATAATTTTTGCTATGTAGCAGTCAATATGTAGCACAGGCTGATCTTAAGCTGCCTCGGCACCGTAAATGCTGGAAATACAGGCATTCCCCCACCAGACTGCCATTTGCCTTAATGTTCTAGTGTAGCACAATATTAAGTTAAACATTATAAAAATACATTCCATTGTCTTAAGAAGTCCGGTACCACACAATCTTAAGTTCAAGGTTGCTAGAAATGTAGATAGCAGATTCTTACCATTTTCCCATTCCATCATCCCTGTCATGTGACTTTCAAGTTCTCATCAGCACTACAGAAGACACTTTAGGTAACACTACTGTCACAAATCAGTATTTATTTTTTTCCCCTAAAGCTAAAACATGAGAGCAAGAGAGGGGAGGGGGAGGGGAGGAGGTGACCTTTATCTGAGCTGAGCTTATACAGCTGAGTGAAGATGACAGTGAGACAAGTGAACTCACCACAGCAAGGCAAATTTGGTCAACAAGTAAATGACAAAGCTAGGTTCCAAAACTGCTAAGAAAACTAGTATTGATGCAGGACCATTATAACCTAGTTAGACTCCAAAGTAACATGATAAGACACTGGGAAACAGACTCTCTCAAATGATGCCACGCGAGTCTGGAGACCATGCTCCTGGTCAGGCCTCACTGGCACAATTACATGTAAATACCCCACTGACACTGCGGCTTCCAACTCTGGTTCCCAGTCACTCACCCTGACCAGCACTGAACATGGTGGTGTTTGCTAGGTCTCCTTGCCTCCTGAGCCCCACACTCCATCTTCCCTGGTGCTATGCAGGTGCACCCTGTTGGCCCACAGACAAGGGAATCACAGTGCTGAGAGAACACTGAAGATGTAATGGCACAGACTTTCCAAGAAGCAGAACACTCCTGCTGACTAAAACCCAAACAGCCTCCATAGCAGGAGGCCCCAGAGTCCGTCGAAACCAGCATCCTCAAGACACTGTGCACTGAAGTTGCCTCAGGGAGGCTCCTGCCTGCTCTGAGCTGTGGGAGCACCATTCCTGAAGGGACGGAGGACCGTGAAGGGCTGTTCACCAAAGCTGTCCATCAGCTCGCTGCAGTTCCTCCCCAGGATAAACAGAAAAACCCCAAAAGTTCTTGCAGGGAGTGGCTAGAGCTGTTCTCTCTGCAGCTGAGGACTGTGTCTGGAGGAGAGCCAAGGCTGCCTGTGTTCCTTCCCTGGGCCAAGAGCTGAAACTCTCCAGAGCAAAGCAAGAGATAGGCCAGGCTGTGGGGCTCTGTAACACTGCTCTTTGCTAAGATAGACTACGTTTTTAATGTTTTGTAATATATTACAAACCACTATTGTGGTTAGTTTCTATTTCATCCTATCACAAATTTGAATCTCCTGATGAGGGAGCCTCACCTGAAAAGTTTTTCTGTCTTGGTTGGTGCAGGAAGATGCACCATGATTGTGGGTGGCCTCTAATGGTAAGAGCCCAGGTTAAAGGAGTGTGTCAGAGGAAAAATCATTCTTTTTTTATGAGTGCTTGGCCTTCCCTCATGCATCTGAGTACATCTGCTCTGTTTCTGCGGCTGGAGCTGATTCCCTTGCTGAGAGTAGAACCAGGGGCTCTCTAGCAAACCTCCAGGCTTCTGGAGCCACGTTGAGACTACTGAGGTGCCTGTCTGTGGACTCACTGCCAGTTGTGGCCCCCGTGAGAGACAGCTATGGTGAGACTACTCCAACTGCTGAGGTCCCTGCACACAAGGACTGAGGAAATTACTGGGTCTCGCTATCTCCTTCCTGGATGACTCAGCTCTTGTTACTAATATGAAGCTGACTTAGTAAATTCTAGCATTATATATGCACACATGTATCACATTATACTACATTATTTATAGTGTATATACATAAGTAGTATGTTTTTATCCTCTGGTTCTGTTCCTCTAGAGAACCCTGCCAAGAAAGCCACCTTTTCCAGAGTATTTTGGGTTAGATTCATTGCTGAGGAGGGTGGCTGTCTCTCAAATGACCTTGTGTGTCTTTACATGGCATATCCACTATCCCTGTTAAGGAGAGGGCAATGTGAGTGAGAAGGAGAGGTCAGTAGCTCACTTGACAATTCTATCAAAAACCATTTTATTTTCTGTAATTTCTCTTGTATTATAAAAAATAAAAGCAATATATAATTAACCTTCAGCAGATATAGTGTTGATAGGAATCTGTACTCTCACAGATAAACTAAATTAACATATCCATCTATTTCTTCAATCTTTGATGAGTAAACTGAAAGCCCCTGAAATCTCAGTGACTTCCCAGTGCAGTATGCACTACATTTACCATATACATACTAGATCCATGGATCCCCTTCCACCTGAGGGCAACTGTGCACCTATGACCAGCAGCTCACTTGCTCCCACCTCCCTGTCCAAGAGGAGCACAATTCTCTCTACTCTGTGTCAGAGGCATAACTACGGGGTATTTTCTTTCAGAAATTCCCAGACAATGTTTGTGAAGGCATCATTTTACCTAGAAGAGGGGTCTCTAAACCTTTCTACCTGCTCTTCCTGCCACCTTAGCATGGTCCAGGCTGTCACCATCAGTCCCAGGACCATCTCCTTCAACCACAGACTGCATGATAAGTTCTTGCCTGTTTACTCCTCTTTTGTGTCTTTAACTTTCTGACAAGCTCCGAATCTATCTATTATTACACAGAAGTCAATAGCATGATCAGATCAGAACTTCCAGTGTGTTATGGGTATTGTACTACCCGACTGTCACTGTTGTGTACAGTTTGTGAAAAGGGCATAGGCTCAGTATGAGCTATAATTTATTAAAGCTGCTAGCAGGACAAGAATCTCTGAGATAAACTTGAGAGTGCCCTAGGAAGGTGGGTGAGGGGAGGATATTTAAAGGCAAAAACATAAGACGGCCTTAAGCATCATCACAAGCAAGTCAAGAGCTGTTCTGCTCTGCCAAGATTAGCTGTCAAGGCGACCTCAGAATCGTCCTCGGATGTCTATATCATGAGCAGGTTACAGAATACAAAAAGCCAGTTAGTCGTGTCATAACAAGTAGATGGTCACAGCTGTGCATTTCTGGCTGGGCAAGAGGGTGATCCCTGAGTCAGGGTTACTGGGAACTTATCTTCCAGGGACTAAAGCCAGAAAAAAATTACTGATAGTTACCATGATGGATACATAAAATGTAGTTTCTTTAGTCATTATATCAGTCTAGGATCTTGATTGAGTTACTTTCTCTGCCACTTAAAAAATGTAGCGGTAAGGAAAACATCAGCACACAAAACAAAGACTTTTATTAGGGATGAGGACACACAGAATAAGGCACGCACAGAGAAGGGCCCTCTGAAAAGAAAATGGGGGACTTGGGAAGACAAAGCCCAGTTTTTGCTTGAGGATGAGGAATGCCAAGGGTCTTTGAGGGGTCCTCTCCCCTTCCTTTAAGCTTTTTCAGTTTGAACAAAGAAAAAGAGACTGATAGGCTCACAAACTTGGTGTAAACATGTTCTGATCCAGCCTTGAACTTGTGAGGTCAGTCCACAGGCAAAGGGGCCTCCTGACAGGAGAAAGAAACCTTCCAGGCCTCTAGGCTTTTCACTCTGGATCTGGATGTTGGCTCTCTATTATTTATTTTGGTCCTTCATCTGCCTATAAGGGACCTAACTCCCAGTCTTATGTGCTATCCTCACAGACAGCAAGTGGAGGAGTTTCCTCCTCTCTCTCTGTCTCTCTGTCTCTGTCTCTCTCTGTCTTTCTGTCCCCCTCTATCTATCTATCTATCTATCTATCTATCTTCTTTTTATCCACCTTTTCCCATTCCCCTAAACCTCTGTTCTACCTCACCCTCTGCTCCCTTCCTCTCTTCTTTGTGACATAATCTTCCTAGGCTCATGGGATTGGGTCAATGGTAACTTATAAACTGTCTAATGGTATATATAAAGGTCAATGGTACCTGTATAGACATCACAGGTGTGCCCTGTACCTTCACAGCTGTAGATTAGCAAAGAGTTCCAGTTCAGAAATCAGAGCTGGACAGTGTTCTCATTCTCATGAACTGGTTCCTTATTTTTTTATCAAGTATGTTTTATTTTATCCATTAATATGGGTTCTACCTGTTGGCTATTTTGGAAAGCTCTTCCACTTAGTCAAACTGTGACAGTTCCCACAGTTTAGTGAAGTTCTAGAAATAAGCAAATTATTTTTCTATATTCTTATGTCCCTTTTCTTTGCACCTCAAGTAAAGACTAGCACTGCTTAACACTAACAATAGCCAATTGGAACCAAAAAATATTTAAAAAGCTTCTCCCCACCCATCTTCCTGTGAAGAATCTAAGAAGAAACAGCACCGTGCCCTGTGGGCCTAATCTCTCTTCAGGAACCCTGTGTGCTGCTGTCTGTACCCAGTGATAATAATGCTTCTAATAAACTCCTTGTCCTCAAAAGATAATCCACCTCAGTGTCACCCTTTAACCCTAAATGATAAGATATTTCAAAAACATGGCTCTGCTGTTCTCAGCCCCTTTGTCCTGATCAGAGGGGATGTTGTTACTGCTAAGTGATGAGGGGTACACTGACAAATACATGAATTACTATTTATATCCATTCCTCCATAAACAAAAAGTATATATATTTACATACAAAGAAGGATAGATTCTTACCCACCTCCCACTTCACCGTACTCATCATGTGGCTTTGTATCTCTTGGGGAAAAAAAACCAATGGAGATGATGTCAATGTCAGGAAGACAGAGATACAAATAAAGAAAGAACAACTAACGATTGTCTGTATTTACATCCCCTCAATGGGCTTCCATGGCTATCAGGTCAAGGGAGTTCCCCAAACTTCCTGTTTGACAAGAAATCTCCCAGGAGCCATGAGCATGAGACCAACAGGAATAACAGAGTCATGATGTAACTGTCCTGACAAGAGAGCAGATAGTCTAAAGAGAGACATGTATCCCCTCCATTTCACTATCAGAGCATTTACACAATAAATCCAATGAATTAACATTTACGAGGGAGTCATTCACAGTCTTGGGGAGGAGAAAGGCTGAAGCCCTGGAACCATCAGAGGAGGAAGTTTCACACATACGCTTTTCCTGGATTTTCTTCCTCTCATAAAATTGTGACTGGAAGGCTCTAGCAGGCGTGAGCATTGCAAACACAGGCTCAAGTATGGCAAACATATCCCTTGTAGGTGTAATGAAACTTTTGGTTTCTTTGTAAACTCAGTTATGTTATGTAAATATGTTTTTGTTTTAATCCCAAGTGTGGGATTTTAGTTGGGCTATAGTTTATCAACACCTGTTAATTGTCTCATGTGGAGCGTGGCATTTGCCAGCCAAAGAGGGGTGTGGTCTAGGACTCTGGGAGTATAAATATGAATGCCAAGAAAGAGTCAGGTAGTGTGTGCTGTGGCGTGTGGTTTTGGTGAGACCCAAGAGATAGACAATGTGGAGGTTTGGTACAGACATAGAAAAGAGCCTCAGGGAGCAGCAGCCTGGAGGAAACTGCCTGTGTCCGCGGTTGACAGAGATTGGTGTAGAGTCCTAAAAGAGCCCTTCATTCCTAGACAGCCAGGAAAAGTAAAGGGTCCTCTCTCCCCACTAACCTCTCTCCCACATAGGGTTGGAAAGTTGGAAGCGAGGTTCAGGCCTCAACAGGCCAAATAAAGTAGAGTTTAAAAAAGAGTGCTACATGTAGGTTTTGACCTTTCCATTTCCCTCTCCCTTGCTAAAGCATTAGATTACACTCCTAAAACTAGCCACCAAGCTCTATTCCCTTATTTGGGAATACTATTTGTTATACCTGACTTGATCCTGAGATCCCAACTATGAAAACACCAAGGTCCAGCCATCAAAATTCATTATTTTGACTATCCTAATGAAAAAAAAAAAAACAATCAAACCTTACCCACCTATCCCAGCTCATTCTAACAAAGACCTCTCTCTTTTCCCTCTTAAAATTAACACTTGCAAAGCTATTTGCTGCTCTTTCAGCCCCATTCAGATTCAGCCATCTTGTTATTTCATCTTCTTTAGGAAAGATTCTCTGTGTTTGGTATGTACATAAAATTGGTGTTTGGCTATAGTCTGTGCCTAATTCGGGGTCCAGAGGGGAACAGCCTGCAGTACACGGGTCCCTTCAGTAACACTGCTAGAGAGAAGCACGGAGAAAGGATAATTCTTTCAATCCCTGGTTTTGGCAAACAACAAATAAATATATTTGCTTAATTATTAATTAGTTTGTTTCCTAATTTCCTTAAGAAAGCAGTGCCCTTATGAAACTCTTTGCAATTTCCATTTTCCATGTGTGTGTGTGTTTTGAATGTGTGTGCATCTTTTCGAGAGGGCAGGCACACGTCTGTGTGTGCATGTGTGTGTGTTGCTCTCTTCTAGGGAGAGCCTGTCCCTGGCTTCTGAGGCTGGAATTACAGGAAGCAGCCATCCCTCCAAGCACTGAAGTGAGGTGGCACTCACCCTTGGAAGCAGAGCACTTTAACCACTGAGCCATCTCCCCAGCTGGGGTCTATTCATCTACATGCCACCCTGTTACAAGGGAATACCCTTTATATGAGCTCAGCTTGCAGGACAAAAAGGAGTTCACCAGTGGCTCCCAGCTTGTCTTCTATCTGCAGTGACCAATTTTCTCTACAGAATTCCTCCAAGATGGAAGCTGCATGAAGGATTCTCTTTCTGATATTTTATCTTTGATTGAATAAACTAGTCAGAGCACTACAAGCTTTAACCTACTTTTTTCTTTATATTTCAAAGACAAAAAAGAAACTAAGAAAATTTTCTAAATAAAACATCAAAGACTTAGAGACCTTGGCAGTGTTAATTCGGCCTTTAATCCCACTCAGGAGAAAGAAGCAAACAGATTTCTGAATTTGAGGCCAGCCTGATCTACACGGTGAGTTCTGGCACAGCAAGTGCTTCCCAGAGAAACCCCGGCTTGAAAAAAAGAAAAGAAAAAAAGAAAGAAAGAAAGAAAGAAAGAAAGAAAGAAAGAAAGAAAGAAAGAAAGAAAGAAAGAAAGAAAGAAAGAAAGCTCAGAGGGAAATAATCCTTGTTGGACCAGAGAAAATTATTTTACTTTTTAAATTTCTATCTACCTGATGTATGTAATATAAAACTTAGTTTCTCTGCACTCAGATTTCCCCATTCAAGAGAGGGTGTGGAAATCCTGGTTTCCTCAAAAGTTATAATTTCATTTACAGAAGAAGCATTTTCAGATTCTTTCATGTGTTAGCTGGACACATATGTGTGGAGACACCATGACACAGGACACAGAGGGAGGCCAGTAACCGACTCGTCTACAACGCAAACCCTGTGGGGTTTTCTCTACCACAAAAAAACAATGATGCCATCACTTCTAATCTCAGCCCCGCACACACATTTATTAACATCAGTAGGCATCTGGGAATAGGAATGGCCGTCTAGGCACTAGAACAAATATCTGGAAGAACCATTCTTGGGCACATATTAGTTTTTGAAGTGTCCTTAATAAGTTCTATAATAAGTAAACATTGCTTTTGGAATAAGGCTGAGGTTGGGGAGACGTTCATATTCCAAGTCTCATATGATATTTAATATGCAGGAATGAAACAGTCAGTTACAGCAAAGACCTTTACTACCCGTGGGCACATGTAGACAAGGAACGCTAAAACACTGGTCCATGTTTGGAACTTGCAGGGGAAGCAGAGTCCCTAGTGCTGAGCATCATTTATTCTACTCCTGCCTAACAAGGGATTTATGAAATTGAAGGAAGAGACTTCCATTCTCCTTGGACACAGGCTGACACTTTAGGATAGTAAAAATAAGTCAGGAAATGGGGGAATCTCAGTACACAGAAACTTGTTCACATCCTTCCTCTCAAATAATTAAACCCTAATTAAGCTTGAAATAACTTCTGAGCAAAACAGACGTAGTAATTGTGAGGAGAGAGGGAAGCTGTACTTGAGGAACTGAGGTGCTGCAGAGGCCTTCCATCCCACTGACACTGTGACAACATGAAACTTAATGTTCAGAATACCTGATGACAGCCAAGAGCCCCACAAACCGAGACAGTACAAATATGACCTGTCAAGTGTCACCTTCCCAGAGCTGCTCCAGAGCCTGCCTGCACCACAGAGGTCCAGGTGAGTCTGTGGAGGTAAGATCATTCTCAGCTGTGCCATGGAGAGTTTCATCAAAGCTGGAATCTCTCTCTGACTAAGCCAGGTAGTAGTTGAGAGGCTGTAAGCCTTGAGTCCTCCACTTTCACTCTGACCCTGACAAGGTTTGGGGTCCAAAAATACAGAAGGAAATGAGTTCCTAGAGACACAGAAGTGGGACAAATATGTTGAGGCATTGCTATCCATCCTCAGGCTGAGATATCATGAAAGAGCTCTGGCTGTGTCTTTGCCTAAGGTTACTCTTCCTTTCTTAAAGGAATAAATAAGATATAGGAGATTGACCGATGTCTATCAAACACTGGAGACAGCCATGATAAACTCCTGTAATATCAGCATTAGAAAAACTGAGACAGAATAATTGTTGTTCAAGGTCACCTGGGTTTTCATTAGAAAACTCTCTCAAAAATAACAAAACAAAAGAAAACAAATAAAAACTTGTAACAAACAAAAACTCTTGTTTTAGCCTCCATGTTTGCCAGCTTTGTGGCTTCAACAGTGTCACTAGTGTTTGTAAAGTTTATCCTTTTTTGCATTTGATGCATTTCCACTTTTCAAATATTGGCACGTTTTCTTTTACAATAGCATTATAACTCTCAATTGGAAAGTTTTCCTTTTATATCTATCCTTAAAGTCTCTCAATGATATTACACAATATTATACATATTTATCTCAACTGTAGTCATTGTATACCTGGTGGAGATAGAGAAGTACAAACCACTAAGTGTAACAGTTGTCATTAACACCTTGGGAAATCCTGATATAAAAGATTCAGCCTGTGAAGTAGCACATCCCAAAACAGCTCACTTTAACTTTATCCAAGCAAAGAACAATAATCTCATTTTGGTTTTGTTTGTCTGTTGCTTGCTTGCTTGCTTTTTAGAAAATGAGTGTGGATGGATACAGCCTGCCTAAGGCTCTTGGTGGCTAGACCCAAACATGGTATCATTCATCTATCTAAACACAAGTCCATCCTGTTTTTTAATTAAATTTTTATTTTTATATTAAGTACAGTTTATTCACTTTGTATCCCAGCTGTAGCACCCGCCCTCCTCCCCTCCCAATACCACCCTCCTTCCTTCATCTCCTCCCATGCCCCTCTCCAAGTCCACTGATGGGGGAGGTCCTCCTCCCCTTCCATCTGACCCTAGCTTACCCAGTCTCATCAGAACTGGCTGCATTGTCCTCCTCTGTGGCCTGGCAAGGCTGCTCTCCTATCCAGGGGAGGCGGTCAAAGAGCCATCCTGTTTTTAAAATTAATTTCCTATAGCATTTCCCAAGATAATGTGGAGGTGGAGTTGCCTTTCCTTCCTCTGGCAGCCCACTTCCATACAGAGGAATCACGTATTAAAAGATCAGAATCTGCTCTCAAGTCTGATTTGAAGCTTTAAAAATGGAAGAGAGGACTAGAAAAGGGGAAATGCCAGGAAAGCAAACATTAAACCAGCAGAAAAATGTTAATATTTTCCATCAGGAGATGGGTAAATTATTATAGGGATTTTGACAGATTCTAATCTCTAAACACTTAATGTTTATATTAAATATGTTCATGAATGCTCATGTGCTTGTTATTAATGTCTGGAGTATATTTCATCATGTGCAGACGTTTAGGATGGTATTGTGAGTTCTAAGATGAGCTGATGCAAGTGATAGTTATTTCTTTGTCAGAAGAGCAGTTGAAAGGAAATTGCTGGCATTTCTAAACTCATGAGTTCACTGGACCCAAACATAGCATCAAGCTAGGTTCATGAGAGTCATACATTAGATCATCAGGACAAAGATCAAAAGAAATCCCATGAGTTTAACAGGAGGGAGCAAAGGGAACAGAAGCATCCTAGGTACTCAGAATACAACCATATAGAGCCACTGAAATACCCAGATTTCTCTTATTTTAGAAACGATGCCCAAAGCTTATCATAAATCCCCAAGAAAATGAGAGCAGATAATGAAAATGAATAATACCTGCAGAGGTCTAAATTCGGGAATCAGCTCAGACTGATGGAGAACAAAGCAGCCTGCCTGGTGAACAGGTAAGAGGAGGAGAAGCAGGCTGCAAGGCAAAGTGACACAATTGTCGCTCACAAGGCCGCACAGAAGCAAATTCCCCATCGCCTCTTAGATGGGGGAATCCCTGCTCACAGTGCTATACCCCAAACTACTGTCCAAATGTAGCCATGTAGAGAACCTGTAACTCAGAAACTGCATTCATCTCATGGCTACACCTAACACCTCATAAATCCCCTTTCTCCACACACCTCATCAGCAGCATCTTGTCCAGAGCTGTTGCACGCTCCCTCAGGTTCCCTGAGGTCACTCACTGATGTCACAGATTCCCTGAGTCAATCTCTAGGATCATAGCTCTCAGCCAACCTCTCTCCTAGCAAGTATCCCAGGGCTCCTCCAGACACCCTCCCTGCCTGCAACCTGAAAGCAACATAAACTTTTCAACATATCTTTTGAGGATTCAGGGCCCTGTCTGGAAAAGCTGAACAATTTGACTTCACATTGAGGAATGCCTTAAAAAAATACCTAGCAAACATTTGTATGGGGAAAAATCACAAAATGGTTAATATGAAAAGTTTTAAAACATTAAGATATAGAAATTGGGGCTGGAGAGGTATCTCAGTGGTTAAGAGCCACTGGTCCTGAGTTCAATTCCCAGCAACCACATGGTGGCTCAGAACTACCTTTAATCGAATCTGATGCCCTTTTCTGTCATGTACATGCAGGAAGACAGGGCACTTCTGTACATAAATAAATAAATCTCTTTTTAAAAAAAAGATATAGAAGCTGCAGTTTTAAAGCTTTGAAGCCAAATGCAAATTTAGATACCATAATTTTAATTAAGATCCAAGTACAAAAGGAATATTGAACAAGAGAGGAGGTATGGGAGATATTGCTAAATCTAAGGGATGTTACAAGTGTTGGCTCAGCAGGAATTGCCAGCATCTGTGTGCATTGTGGGAAAGGCAGACAGGTTAAGCAGCAGCCTCAGGCTTTAGGGATTGAGTAGGGAGATATCATGAAATAAAATAAGAAACAGAGGAAAAAACTGGTTGGTGATCTTGGAGTTTAATTCAACTATGCTGACAGTTAACAAGGGCCATAACAGACAGACACACACACACATTTGGAAAATTCAATTTTTCTAGTGTAGAGCGTAGATAGATAGATAGATAGATAGATAGATAGATAGATAGATAGATAGATAGATATATCCTTTAAAACTTCAGATTCAAGTAGGAGTTAACAGACTCACTTGTCAGAGCACACACATTAGCCCAGAGTCCATAGGTAAAAGGAAAAGTCTCAGGGACCTAATCTGCAACGATACATGTGCCCACCACTGCCTCTTATACACCAGAAAATGATATTACACAAAATGTGTTTTTTTCAGATACAGGTCTGTCATTACTAATGCTTTCTTGAAAAAGTGTTTGCATCCTCGCATCCTGGAAGTAAAATGATTTTGAAGTTTATTAAAGAAACAGTTTTTCTCTTTATGACTATGGTTGGTATCCTGGGGAATAATTTTGTTTCTGTGAATTATATATTCAGTTTATTAGAAGGCTCTGAGAAGAAACCCATACAACTTATTCTGATCCACTTGGCTTTTACAAACATCATATTTCTTTTTGCAAGAGGATTGCCAAAGACAATAACAGCTTTTGGGTTAAGAAAGTTCCTAGATGACATAGGCTGTAAGATCATTGTTTATCTAGAGAGGGTGGCCCGTGGCCTCTCCATCTGCACCAGCAGTCTCCTTGCTGTGGTCCAGGCCATCATCATCAGTCCCAGAGCATCTGGATGGAGGAGGCTCAGACCAAAGTCTCCATGGTACATCCTTCCATTCTTCTCATTCTTTTGGATACTCAATGCTTTAATAAGTATGAACCTAATATATTCCATTAAAAGCACTTGTCTGAATATATCACAGCTTAAGAATAGCTACAGCTATTGTTATTTTATGCCAGAAAATCAGGAAATAAAATGGATTGTTCTCCCTCTCATGGTCCTGAGAGATGCTGTGTTCCAGGGTGCTATGGGAGGGGCCAGTGGCTACATGGTATTTCTTCTCCACAAGCACCACCAGCATGTCCTCCACCTTCAGAACTCCAAGCTTCTCTACAGAACTCCCCCTGAGCTGAGAGCTGCTCAGAGTGTCCTCCTTCTAATGCTCTGTTTTCTTTTCTTCTACTGGACAGATTGTGCTCTTTCTTTATTTTTAAGTCTCTCTTTGGGAGACAGTTCTTTGATGATATATATTCAAGAGTTTCTGACCATTGGTTATGCAGTCCTCAGCCCGCTTCTGTTGATCCACAGGGATAAACTTTTCCCTCATTGTCAGCATGCTCGATGAGAGAAACTGAGGAAAATGTCTCTCTCATTTATCTGTTCAGTAAGTGTGAAAGAATGCTCAGTTCTGCAATATTTTGGGTAAGACAAAATCCCACAAAGCACATTAAAGCATGTGCTTCTTCTCAGACAATCTTCCTGGTGACTCAGGCCTTGCACTGAATGTAATGATATAAAAATTTTAGATATAGAAATTTTAGTCTCCATATTGCCACCCATTTGAAGGGACTTTATTTTTTTAACATTTCTTTATTTGTGTTCAGTTGTTGTGCATGAATAGTTTGCATGCATGTATGTCTGTGTAGCCAATTTATGCCTGGAGCCTGCAGCTGCTGGGAGAGATCATCAAATATCCTGTGACTGACTGGCTCTAGAGCAAAATATGATTGCTAGAAATTGGACCTGGGTCCTTTGGAAGAACAGCCATTGCTCTTAATTGCCGAGTTATCTCTCCAGCACTGAGAAAGTAGCTTTAATTAAGATTTTTAAAACTGTTTTTAGTACTACCATGACTGGAAGCATGCAGATAAATTTCATAAGTTTCATCAAAATTCATACCGATGTAATCATATTAGTCCAAAAATGTCCTTATCGTGTACCTGACACCATACTTGCTAAATATTAGTACCGTGAGGCTATTTTAGGCTACTTCAAAGTGTCTGTAAGTATCTATCAGTAGAAAAGAGTTTACAGAATTATGCAAGAATGACATGTACCATACATTCACTGAATAGGAACCCAATGCACCAGTTACTGAACTTAAATGCACTGAAACATTTCATTGCTGTTATATTCATGACAGTTCTCTGCAGGAATAAAAAGTTTCATTTTATGTCTGTCTATAGTTGTGTGTCAACTGAAAAGTGTGAATTTGCCTGTTTCAAGATGAATCCACTGGGTGTGACTGAAGCAGACAGACTCAGTTCTTTATCACCAGAGAGATGCAAAGGATCTGATTCTACATTCGTTCAAATGCTGCTTCGTTTCTTAAACTGGGTCCATACGACAAGATATTGATATGGGTCTAAGAATCTGATGGACACATTCTGAAAACTACTTATCGATATAATGATTGAACATGAAATTGTAGTATGGATAGACACATGTTTATGCTTTAGTTTTTGAAAATTTCTCTGTCATATCAGACTAGAGCCCCTGTAAACATTTGTGTGCATCATGGATCTACTTTACAATGATGAATAGGTATTTCCTTTTTTGATTGGTTGCACTGTGTACACAAAACTTAGAAGTAAGTGATGTCAATTGATTGTAGTGTGATATAGCCTATTAAACACCTTATTTTTCTAATAAAAAGATTTATTTTTATTTCTGTGTGTGTTATGCAGCATTTTTACAGGTGCCTGTGCAAGCCATTGGGTCCCTGGAGTTTAGAACTATAGGCTGTCGTGAGCCCTACTGTGGGCAGGGGATAAGGAACCAGAGTCCTCTGAGGGTCTTTTCACCATCCCCCCAGCTCTTTGTCTCTCTGATACAAATGTAACTTGCTGTAGGTAACATCCATTGCTTCTCTTAGTCTCACAACTCTTTTTTAATTAAATTTTTATTTTTTATATTAATTACAGTTTATTTACTTTGTATCCTAGCTGTAGCCCCCTCCCTCACTCCCTCCCAATCCTATCCTCCCTCCTTCATCTCCTCCTTTCCCCTCTCTAAGTCCACTGATAGAGGAGGTCCTGCTCCCCTTCCTTCTTACCCTAGTTTATCAGGTCTCTTCAGGACTGGCTGCAATGTCCTCCTCTGTGGCCTGGCAAGGCTGCTCCTCCCTCGGGGAGAGGGGGAGGTCAAAAAGCCAGAGGCTGAGTTCATGTCAGAGACAGTCCCTGTTCCTCTTAGTAGTGAACCCACTTGGATACCGAGCTGCCAGGGGCTACATCTGAGCCTTCAATTTTAAATTTTCCCTGATTTTTCATAGGAAGGCATTAAAAACATCTGTTCACTACAGATAGGGTAAATCCCTCAATCAAGATTTTGTTCTCTAAGGTAATAAAACAGCCATGGCAGAGAGAAATGGAAACTAAATTTCAGGTGAAGATGTAAAAACAAGTGCCCCACCCAGGAGGCTGTAACTGTCTGATTACCAGTACCAATCTACTGATCCACATATTTCATTGCTGTGTCTGTAGCCAAAGGTATTCTGTGGGACATACAGTCACTGCTTCATGGTGGCCGATGGCCATGTGCTTGCTAGTTTTATGTCAACTTGACACAAGCTAGGGTTGTCTGGAAGAAGGGAACCTTCCTGTTTGTCTAGGAAAGGAGCATTCATGGATTTTAGAAATGAAGGACACAAAGAAAGGTCTTCTGGAAAGGCATACAGATACATTAGTGTGAGATTTGTGGGCAAATTTTGTTCATCATTAGCTCCATGTCTGTGGTGTCAGTGGAAAACAAAACAAGAAGAAGAAAAAGTGCAAAGAATAAGACGGGTTCCTTCTAGGAGAGAGCCATGAGCATTTACATTAGACACCACTGTTTCTACTGGAATAAACAGAAAATCTTACATATGCGTTTCTCAGGTGATTTTTCTCTAGTCCTATTCATAAAGTCAGAAGATGATGTGGAATAATATTACACAAACACCAATCCTTTCTCTTAGTAGACCTAGAGTTGTGGAAACTATTCAAATATTTGCGAGACACATATATGCTTTGGTTATGGGAACCTGGCAAACGCCATGTACCTTGTTCTCACCCGCTTGGCTTCTCCTGACATGATTGTTATTTGATGCACAGTAATCAGAGATATAGCCAGAGTGTTTTCATTTCAGAAACTTCCTTAGTATTTAACTATCTTGGTCACACTTCTGTTGCTGTAAAAAGACAGCACGACCAATGCAAGAGAAAGCATTTAATTGGGACCTTATTGCAGTTTCCGAGGTTTAGTCCATTATCATCATGGCAGGAAGCATGGTAACATGCAGGTATGGTGCTGGAGGAGCTGAGAACTACATCCAGATCCCCAGAGAGAAAGGAAAAGAGAGAGAGAGAGAGATTTTGATCCTGACATGAGCTTTTGAAACCTCAGAGTCCACCCCTGTTGATATACTTCCTCTAAGAAGGCCACACCTCCTAACTCTTATAAGCCTTTCAAATGGTACAATCCCTGGGTTACTAAACAAATAGGGTTTCTCTGTTGACAAAATAAGCCAATTCAAGCCAAATTTAAAGTATGAAAGTGGGTTTATTTGGGCTGCTCTCCGACAGGTTCACTGGTCTCAGAGAATAAGATCAGGGAAATTGCCATGCAGACAGGGATCAGAGAGAGAACATGCACATTCAAGGAGGGAGAAATGCAGAGGCAGACAGACAGAGACAGAGAGATGGTGAGACAGAGAGCAAAATGTTTGGATCATAGAGGGAAGAGCCTCTGGGGGAGCTCCTGAGCTGGAGAGTTCAAGGTAGAGGGTGAGGTGTGCCTGAAATACCCTGTAACAGGCAGGACTGAGGGGTGCTGGAAAAACCTGGAGGCCAGGTTCAGTTTGATGTGCTAAATAGGCACCTCAACGTCTTGTCCCAGGTCTGAAACCCAACATAAACTTTCAAATATATGAGCCTATGGAGGCCATTCTTATTCAGACCTCCACAGTGGTAGCAATTGCAAAGCTGTGGTTTGTCTGAGGAACATGCCCCGTGGCCTCTCCATCTGCACCACCTGTCTCCTCCGTGCGGTCCAGGCTGCCACCATCAGTCCCAGGACCACCCTAGAGAGAAAGCTCAAACCACAGACAATAGGGCCAGTATTTTTTTGTTTTTGTTGTTTTGTTTTGTATCTTTAATGTTCTGATAAGTGCCAACTTGCTTTGCTACAAACCATGAGGAGATGTGGAGTTGAAATATATAGTGGATATTGTTATATGCCGTCATCCAGACACATAATTAGATGGATTTTTTCCCCTCTCTCGTGACTCTGAAATGTCATCTTTCAGAGTTTCACAGGGTGGAGCCATTCTAGGGCTTTCCATGTTTATAAACGTCACAAGAGCTCCGTCTAACTTCACAGCTCCAGCTCTGTGAACAATTCCTGTCCAGAAGTCAGAGCAACACAGACTATTCTCGTTCTTATGACCTGTTTCCTTTTCTTGTATTGGGTAGATTTCGTTCTCTTGTACACAGGCTCCACGTTGGTACATGACTCCACTGATGCTGATCGATAAAGAGGTTCTAAGGACGGCTAGCTGCTCTCCACCCCGTTATCTTGATCTGCAGAGATGACCTGTCATTAACTGATGGAGTAAACATTGAGTGCAGACATTGCACTCTACCCTCATTCTGCCTGAACTAAGTGTGTACACTAGGAATTGCTTTACTCCAGTGATTTAAAAATAAAATAAAATAAAATAAAACGAACAGGATTTTGCAATGTACTGGGACTGATCTTGAAGTGGCAATCCTCCTGCCTCAGCATTTCAAATGCTAGGCAGGCACAACTACAGCACACTCTCTCCTCCAGTTCTAATGTATCACAACATTAAAAAGCATATGAATATATTTACAGAAGAGAGAAAGAAGCCTGTTACTAGCTGATCCAAAACTAGTTCAGGATTCCCAGGAAGTTTGAAAAGAGATTCGCTCCATCTTCCCATTCCCCCACTGCTGTCAGGTGACTTTTCATTTGCACTGGAAAAAAACAGTGAAGCCGAAGCTGCTACCATAATCCTACTATATTTTTCTGCAAGCCAGAACATGAGAGCAAGACAGGGAAGGGAGAGGTCCATCGCAGTCATTAGCTGGATTCTAAAAGTAAACAAGTCCTGGATTCTAAAAGTTATACAAAACAAAGCTGATTCTGAAAAGGTTAAAATAAAAACGATGCATAATGAAGCAGATTCTAAACAGGTTAAAGACCTACAAGAGAAGGAGTGTGGAAGAAGAGAGAGGGTGGGCCAGATTGGGAAGGGAGAGGGAGGGGGCTACAGCTGGGAGATAAAGTGAAGAAACTGTAATGAATAAAAATAAAAATGAAACAGTAGCTAGCAACAAGTAATAAAAAATACTGTAGGATAAATAGGATGGGAATATAAGAAATTTATTGAATGAAGACAGTCCAACATTTAGAAAGAAAAAAAAACTAGCCAAGATTTAAGTGAAATATACGTTTGTGAAGAATATAAAAAATAAAATAAAAAAGCCTTCAGCAAGGGCAGGATTTTCAGAAGTCTCTATATCAAATTTGAAAACAGTGCTCCAGGTGAGGCTCGAACTCACAACCTCGGCATCGCTCTCGCGCACACACTGTCATATAAGTACCGCGCGCTAACCGATTGCGCCACTGGAGCACCCGTGCCGCTGCTGGGGCATGTACGATGTATTTCCGGTCATTCCTTAAACGGCCTACACGAAGCAAACTGTTAAACCGTGGCGCGGGTGCACACCCGGCGCGCGTCCTCTGACACCCCAACCCGGCGGCCGGTACAGCCCTCGAGCCGCGGTGGGAGGCTGCTGTCTGCGCGGTCCCAGCGCCATTTCCCCGACCCCCACTTTGGTTTGCTTTCAAGCCAAAGGGTGGAAAGACGTGGAGCTCTGACAAAGCGATTCCCCGAGGTTTTATTTTCCTTTCTGCCTTGATCTAGTCTAACAAATGCTGGAAGAACCAAGGAATTGGTTCCAGAGAGAAGAGGGAATTTCGTGGGGCCTTGCCTTCCGTTGGTCTGGCGCCTGGAAGGGGAAAAAAGCCCTCAGTGTTCCTCAAGCAACCGTGTGGAAGTAGAAAACGCTCCAGAACTGTGTCTGAAATTCTCCATATTTCCGTGCAAAATTGACCTAGATATTTGAGAAACATCTGCGCTAAAGATCTCGTGGTAAGACGTGTTTTGATGTAGGCAGACAGAAGGAAAAGTACTTCTAGACCCTTTACCCACACTCTGGGGCCTTGATGGGTGATTTGTTAGGTAGCTAGGCTGGCACTCACGTGCTTAGAGGTTGTTGGGATGGACCACACCTCCCGCGACTCGCTTTGGATCCCCTCTTCTCAAGTCCTTGAAAGGGAAGCCTCACAGTTGCCTCTTGTCATTTAAAGCACTGAATGAAAAAGTCTGAGGTTTCAGGTCTTTATTGAGGATGGCTAGGGGACCGCTTCTTACTCTTTGTCAGAGGAGAAATTTGAGTTCAACCTCTGGCCTAAGGATCAGCACCCCCAAATTAGAGCATTTAGTACTACTGTCTCTTCCCCCTTCGACTTGATCCAACTACAGCTGTCAAAAACCTGGAAAAACTGCTCCCAGAAACCAGCACCCTTAAAGATAGATAGATAGATAGATAGATAGATAGATAGATAGATAGATAGATAGATAGATAGATAGATAGATAGATAGATAGATAGATAGAGATAGATAGACAGACAGACACAAACAAACAAGCTTGTTCTCTAATGAAAATCTGACATGTGGCCACACCACCCTGAGCATTCCCAGTCTTGTCTAATACCCAGTCTATGTAATGGCCCCCTTGGTCACTGCCCGTTCCCTCCCTTGGGAGTGCTTCTGTCTTAAACCCTATTTTCTACATACACTCTGTGCATTTCTTAAGCCATGTGAGGGAACATGCAAAAACCAGAGAGCAAGCAGTTAATTCTTTGGTTTGGTTTGGTTTGGTTTGGTTTGGTTTGGTTTGGTTTGGTTTGGTTTGGTTTGGTTTGGTTTGGTTTGGTTTGATTTGGTTTAGTCACATTCTGCAGCCCATACCAGGTTTGAATTCCCAATCCTCCTGTCTCAGCCTTCCCCATGCCAGTATTATGGGTATAAACATTATACATGATCTATCTTTAAATTTGACTCCATGTAGTTTGATATACACAGTGAAAATGCCATTTTGATACACAATAGACACCATTCAGTGATCCCTATAGTCAGGCTAATTAAATCTCCACCTCCTCACGTGGCTATAATTTTATCTACAGAGTGAAAGTGCTTGTGTTAGGGTCCATGAAACGCTGAAGGAAGATCCCAGACTCAGACGGTATGCAAAAACAAAGGTGTTTATTTTGCAGAGATTCCCAGCATGCTGGGGTCACCACCTTCACAAAATGATGGTGAGCATGAAGAGAGCTCACAGGTTCCTTTTAAAGCCGGAAAGGAGAATTTCTACTGCATCTACATGACTTTGATTGGAATTGGCTAGTATCCATGAAGGCTATGTGACTTGATTGGGACCGGCTGGCACCCATGCAATTAAGTCCTCTTACCTGAAATCTCTGCAGATTTCCAGTATTGAATACAGTGTTATCCACATACAATATTGATTGACTTGATCAATCGTGTACAGCAGCTGCTACAGTTTGTCATATCCAGAAGACACTGTTTCACTCTGATTCTCCCCAGCAGCTAGCTGGCTTTTCTGTTCCTCCTATCATTTAAATGGGATTGTCTTCTTGTTCTGATAGATCACATTGCTATAAAAACTCCAAAGATATTTATGTTATTTTTGCATCCTGAAAGTTTGTTAAAGTTGTTTATTCATGCATCTCTGTAGTAGATCCTTTACAGATTTCTACCTGTTATCAGGAAACAGGTTTCTTTTTCTTTCTCCCCACACCCAAGTTTGGGCACCTTCCATTTCTTATTTCTAGTTATGCTAACTAGTACTTCTAGTATTAGGTTGAAAAGAACTGGCAAGAACAAACATTTACCTTATACCAAGTCTTAAGGAAAATCCTTTAACATTTCCATTAGTTATAATATTAGCAGGGCCTTTTCATATGCACTTTAATGCATTGAGATAATTTTTTCCACATTTTGTTAAGAGTATTTCAGTCATGAATGGATACTGAACTTTGTTAAATGATTTTTTTCAGCATCGATTATCATAGAATTTTGCTTTCATTCTGTTAACATATCACATCAATTTGAATATGTTAAATGAGTTGTAAATCTTAGGGCTAAGTCATACCTGGTCAGTGTACATATTTTTTTTTTAATTCAGTTTGCTCTTATCTATTGAGGATTTTACCCAACCAGTGGTAATGGAGCATACCTTTAATCTCAACACTTGGAAAGCAGAGACAGATGGATCTTGTGAGTTTGGGCCAGTCTGGTCTACCTAGTAAGTCCCAGGACAGCAAGAGCTACATCGTGAGACCCTGTCTCAAACAAACAAACAAAAAAAGCAAGAAGATAATCCCACACAGAGAAGCCCACAGGCTCATCTGATCTGGATAATCCCTCACTTTCCCTCTCCTTCCAAGATAATTGTAGATTGTGCCAGATTGACAGAACCAACAATCATTGAAAGTTTCAAGTACTTATTTTCAATATCATCATTCTTTGCTTGGGAATCCTCAGCTTCTTCCTTCAGCTCTCACTCTGTCCTTGGAGGTGCTTCATGGCAATCAAGACAAGTTCTAGAACAGCTGGGGGTATGAAAAAGAGCTTGTCTCAAAAACCAAAACAAAAGAGAAAAAGAATCAAATGTTACTAGAGATACTGGGAAGTAATGAGCATTTTCTGTCTTGTAGATAAATTACCAATTTCCAGATTTCCGTGTTTAAGGTCCCTGCCCTGTGGAGGCCAGTGCAGCCTGCTACTGCAACTGGCACTGTGAATTCTGAGCTGTGGTCGTCATGTCCCCTGGGACCTTTCAGGCTCAGAAAGTGCCTTGTCACTTTGTTGTTGGCTCTAGGATCTGCAGTGTGGAGTTACTAACAGCCAAAGCTTTCTGATCTGACTTGTAAGGCAGTGTGGAGTCTCATGCAACTAAGGTCATTGTGTCCATACTTGCTGAATGTCACTTGACAATATGGGCTGTGGGTTAACTTGCTTCTGTGATAGTTGTTCCTGGATATTAGTTACAGTCTGATGTGGGTTAAATATAAGGAATAGTGTTCTTATTTTTTTAATTGATCTTTTTTTGAAAAATTATCTTCTTATGTGTATGAGTGATTATCTTCATGTATGTCTGTGCACAGAGGTATTACATCCCCTGGTGCTGACGGTGGTGCACGGTTGTGTGCGTGTTGGGAACCCAGATCCTCAGGAGCAGCATAGATCCCAATGACATCAGGAGACACTGCAGTAACCATTGCCGTTTCTGTCTTCAGGGCTGTGGGTGTGATAGTAAATCCACCCACAATTTGTTTAAGCCCTTTGCTGCTGAGAGCTTCCTAGGCTAGCTCTCATCACCCAGTATTAGATCCGTATGTTTTGATTCCTCTGACCAGTACCTGATTAAAAGTTCAAAGCAGGGACAGGCTGTCTGTATGCCCAGAGTCAGTAAGACACCCAGCACCCACACACACACTATTGTTCCGGACTTTCCTCTCTATTGACTGCAGCCCAGACCTGTTTGACTGTCAATGTCCTTATTAAGAATAAGGATTTTCCCAACACCAACTCTACCCCCCAGAGATAAAAGTCCACTTAAAATGAAAAGAAAACCCTGAAGGTAAAAAGTCAAAATGGAAATTGTGTGGCAGGCAGCAGGACAGCCAGAGAGAAAAACAAAGCCTTAGTTGAGGAATGCAAACATCACTGTGGGGTGCAGTTGCCCTCTCTTCTTCCATTTAAACACCTGGCTTGGGATAGCATAAGATCATATGCCTGTGAGCTACCCAGACCGTGAGTTAACCTTTTTCCTGATTTTGACATTTTGCTTCAGCCCCTCCCTCATGCAAGCAGATGTTAATCTGATGTGAGTTACTGTAGACACTGGCCGAGCTGCTCCGAGTAATGGACCAGGAGGAGAGGAGACAGCTGAGCAAGCAGTGTGATGAGCATCACAGTTGAGGCGTTTGCTGTCCTCCCTAGAAGGTCAGGAAGGACAGAACCACACCAAATGGAAATGAATTCAATCGGATTGAGGCATTTTTCTGTTGTTTCTCCTTACTTAAAAGTAGGGCCTCACACCTCAGTATGTAGCCCTGGCTGTCTTGGGCTGCCTAGATAGGATGAACTCTCCAAGTGCTGAGATAACAGATTGTTCCTATCAGTTTCAGACTTCTGGGTTCCTGTTTGGAAATCAGACCCAGAAAAAATCCTTCACTAAGCTATTTCCAAAGTTCTTCCTAGTGAGGTTAAGGATTTGAATCTGTCAGAGAAACGGACCACTGAGAGGACTCAGCAAGTAAGAGTCGCGGGAAGAGATGTGGTAGAAAGGGAGAGCCACCTCCTGCCTGTGTCCTGATTTCCTCATAGGAGCGCTGGCACCCACCCCTCCCCTGCCCCCTCATAAATATATGTAAAAGAATTAAAAGCAAAAGACTGTCCACATCTGCTAACCTGCGAAGCTGGAGGGTAAACGAATGTCAGGAAAGCCAGTAGATGTCAACGAAATTAAGAAAGTTGTAATCCACCCACAGCAAGAAAAAATCTTTAGAAAGGTTTTTTCCTGAAAAGCTTTTTTTTTTTTTTTAACTCAGCTATAACTTGAGTTCAGTTACGCACACTGTGAAGGTCTGGGGGGAGGTGCAGAAAGTTTCCGAAGGAAAAAATAAGAAACTGGCACTGCTCCACCAGCAGCATCTCTAACCACTCCACTGTTTTAAACCTCCTCCCCGAGAACGAACACAAAAACAGCAGCTCATCAATTTTCTTTGATAAACAGCTGTTGTGGTCCGCGTAGAAACAGGCTACCGTGCGTCAGAGCCAGCAGAGAGAAGCTTTAGTAGGGAAGTGGGGTGCAAGAACGGCAAGTAATAGTCCTTGAGGTTTGGGGCCTCCCCGCCGCAAGGGGACGACGTGGTGTTCCTACCCAGGGACTCTGGCAGGATGAGGGGTGCTATTCTTTGGCCTTCCCACCACTGTTCTACTCTGTACACGCGCCGAGCCTGCTTTCTGCGAAGCCATCACCGGGAGGACTCTCTGGACTTGGCCTTAGGGAGGGAACCACATCTTGAGAGGATTGGGAGGATCACCAACGTAAGGGAGGTCCCCCCGTCGGAGTGCTAGAGGGGGGGTCACCAAGGCTGTGAACAGAGGGGAACAGCCACCTTAGTTACTTTGATTTAGCTACTCCGCGATACATAGATATGAAAAGAATCAAACCATTTACTAAACAGGTTTTGCTTATATGGGGGGAAACTAGGAAACCGTATTGCCCTGTCGTGTTTCCGTAGTGTAGTGGTCATCACGCTTGCCTAACACGCAAGAGGTCCCCGGTTCGAAACCGGGCGGAAACATCAATTTGGTTCTCCTGTTTGGTTTTTTTTCTTCCCTTTCCCAGGTGTTTTCAGGCTCTCAGCTCAGTCCCTACGCTTTGGACCAGTTAGGAGATAGGAATCTCGACTTACTCCTTTTGCCTTTGATTCCCATGCTTTCCTGGGCTCTAAGCCCAGAACTATGTGACCGACAGTGGACTCACTGGCCTGAAAAAAAAGGACAATAAAATTGTACTCCCGCCGGGGGATTAGCTCAAATGGTAGAGCGCTCGCTTAGCATGCGAGAGGTAGTGGGATCGATGCCCACATCCTCCAGTTGTTATGTCGCCTTCCGGACAGGGACAGGCAATCCGCCGCCGCTTCCACCACTGCACTCAATTAAGAAATCGGAATTAACTTCATGCATTAATTAGCTTTTTCTTTTGTAACTGTCACACTCTAAGGATAAACTTGAGCACACGGTAGTTCCTCCCACCCACACATTTGTCAAATATTTCTCGGCCTCTCCATTTGTTTGTTCCGTCATTCGCCAGACACTGGGTCAGAACCTCTTCCGTGCGACCAGGCATAGGGCTTCTCCCTTAAACCTCTACATCGCGCTGCGCTGTAAGCACTCCGCCCGCCTCTCTGCAATCTGTCTTTCCTGGCCCTTCTCTTTGCTCGCTCCACCGCGGTGGGGGGCTGTTCTGCGCCTCACCGGAGCTACGCGCGGCCTGCGCGGCCACCGACAGCATCGCGTGGACAAACCCCCGCTCGGCCCGAGCGGGGGGCGGCACCCTCCGCGCCGGTCTCAATTTTCCATGTCTAGGCTCTGAAAAACTCAGAAGGCGTTTCTGGGAGTGTCTGAACCACCTGCTCCGGGTTCTCTCAAAAAGCTCTCCGGCTTCTACAACGTTCTCCTCTAGGCGCCTCCGAGTGATCAGGCTCTTCCAACCTCCTGCGTGTGTTTTGCACTCGCGGGATTCCCCTGCGATGCACCACTTCTCAACAAGGGAATTCCTCTGAGCTGCTTCCTCTGAGGTCTCCCCTCCTCTGCGCCACCGAAGTCCCATTCTTATTCCTTCCCTGTGCCAGGATCTCTCCTTTCTACTACGGTTTTTATTTCTGGTTTGGTAGCATTCCTTAAAATTCTCTATGTTAATATGAATCTGTAACTTCGAGACTACATATAGCAAGGATAGTGTTTGTATTGGATTGTACTGGATTGTAAAATGACAAACAAGAGAGCAGGTTTGCGTTTCCGTAGTGTAGTGGTCATCACGCTCGCCTCACACGCGAGAGGTCCTCGGTTCGAAACCGAGCGGAAACAGTATTTTGCCTCCACTCCCCAAAGACAGTATACAGTGTAGGCAGCCCTACAATTAAGCTCTGCATTAAAGCTCTGCCACCTTTGCTAGTCTAAGCAGCAAGCATTGAACCAGCCAAGGATACCTCCGCCAATGCGGCTGGAACATCCTAAGTGGACCTTCTTGAACTCTTATGTCTTGCATGGACTATCCAACCCGGAACATTCCCTACGGCCCATCCAAATCCCGAATCAGTTTTCTTCTGCTCCAGAATGTAAAAGTTGAAATTGGCCAGTTGTTCCTTCCTGGAACACTGAAACAGCAGGCAACCCTGCCTGGCTCTTCGGTAGAAGCCTAGCCGTAGTTAGCAGAGCCTGGGAGCTGAGAGCCAAGTCCAAGGCCCTAGAACAGCCTACCTTTAGCTGGGTGAGAAGAATAAATGCTGGCCAGCAAGGGAGACGCTCCAGGTTCTGGCTCAGAGATACAATCTGCAGATTTATCTTGGCGCCTTGGTTTCTCAGGTGAGGAATCTTCCAACCTATATAAGGGGGGGAAAAGTATCTGAACACAGATCATTTGCACTCTGGTGAAGTGCTGGAACACACATACTCCAGCTCACTAAAGGACTGACGTTCGATCTGGAGAGGAACAGTTTGCTTGCCTCCAGAAGCTGTGAAAGCAAGAACATCCTCAGTTGCTCTTTCTCTAAAGGAGAACTTCCTCCTGCAGCCTGGGCCTAAATGCCAACCTGGGCCCAGGCCCAGAGTGACAAGCCCAACTCTGGGGCAGGAGACTGTTTCAGCCCAGTCTGTATTCAGGCTTTGTAGCTTGGGAGAGTAGGTATTTGGCGAGTCAGTGGATGACAGTGTGGAGAACAGGCAGTAAAAGGCAGAGTGAGTTGGGGCAGAAGAAGAATTCATTATTTGATATTCAACCTCTGCTTTCCAATTCAGGCTTCCCAACTCTGAAACCCTGTGGAAAATATTCAATTTACCTGAGTCTTTGTTGCATCTGGAAAGGGCAGATGTGAACAATTCCTTTTGCTGCCAAATTCAACTGGAATAAACTCAACAAATCTTTTTGAGTAGTTAAAGGCATGTAAAACTTCTTAGAAAACACTGGATATTTTGTGGATTAGGGAGGAATGTCTACACTTCTGTAGTCTATTATAGCCAGGGTTCCCTAGAGTAACAGAACTTATAGAATGAATCCATATAAATAGAGAGAAAGTGGATTTATTAGAAAGACTTACAGGCTGTGGTCCAGCTAAAACAGCTATGGCTGCCTATGAATGGAAGGTCAAAGAATCCAGTAATTGAGTCCAGAAGTCTGCATGTCTCAGCTAGTCTTCAGTATATGCCAGAATCCCTGATGTGTAGGCTCTGGTGCCAGCAAACAGAATGGACATGTTATCAAAGCAAGAGCAGGCAGGCAAAGAGCAAAACTTACTTCTTTGGTGTTCTTTATATAGGCCACAAGCAGAAGGTGGGGCCCAGGTTAGAGGTGGGTCTTCCCACCTCAAAAGATCTGGATTACTCAAAGATCCAGATCAGAAGTCCTCTTCAAACTAACTAAACAAAAATGTCTCACAGGTTAGCACAGTAATTTGGGGTTTTTTGTTTGTTTGACTTGTTTGGTTTTTGTTTTGTTTTCAGATACAGTGAAGTTGAAGACAAAGATTAACCGTCACACGTAGACTCAGATGGAAGCAGAAGATACAAAAGAACAGTATAGACAGAAAATGAGCTTGAAGACTATGTATTTGCTTGTTCACACACTCAATGAATGGACAATCTCCTGCATTATTTTCAACAAAGAAGAACAGGAAGAAAGGCTTCTGAGCAAAAAGAGTGCCAGAGTGTGAAGCAAGAGGAGAAAGAGTGGCAAAGAGCAGCTGAAACTGAATCTGCTCCCTCAGCTCAGAGGGTCTTAGATGAATCCCAGAGGGGTGTGGACTCCATCGTTCTGGATGTGAAATGCTTCAGAGGCAGCACTAGCAGATATGGTGCAATTTCCAAGTGATGCTCTTTTTGCTCTACCTTCTTTAAAAGGTGCAGGTGGATGCAGGGTGCTTGAAGACAAAGGGTCAATATTTCTAGCATGAAGTCGCTGGTGGGAGAGGCCATCTCAGTGCAACTGCAGATCTGCCCAACCTCAAAGAGGGCAAGGAAGGAGGGGCTCCTTACCCAGGATCTATTAGTTGTTTATGCATCAGATTGATGGTGGATATAACAAGGAAAAGCTAAGGAGCATTCCAAGTCATATTTGAAAAAAAAATACAACTGCCAATGGTTACTGATCGCACTGAAATCAGTTTCCTATGTTTTGATGAGGTGGGTAAAGAGGAGATTTGGGCCACGCTGGACACCACAAGTATATATTTGCTCTTACTCCCTGTCATGTTATGGAGGAAACAAGGCCAATTCCTTCTTAGCTTGGTGCTCTGAGGGTGCCTGGCTGCATTTGGGCACAAAGAGGGGTGTGTAGTCATTCACTCATTTACACCTCTTGAATCTGCATTGTGCAACAGCTGTTGTAATGTTTCAAAAGTAAACAAAATTTAGGAATGTTGAGAGCTGGGTTGATCAACTGAGGCTTTTCCTGATGCCGTGATGTATGGAGGACCAGCATAGCTCCTTCTTAAAACTACCTCACCTTCTCCATATTTAATGACAAAAGGGTTAGCAGATTGTGGGGAGTAACCAGTAGCCTTGGCAATAGCCTGTGATGTTTGGAGGTTTCCGTGGGGTCTCTTAGGCCAATGTTAAAACAGGAAGTAACCCATTCCTGACTCTGGAGGTTTTACTTGGTGTGCTTAAATGTCTAATTAGGGCGTTGTCTCCCTTATTATTGGTGACTCCATTTAGATCCCTTTCACATGGAAGCTTCTACTGTAGGTTTCCCTATGGTTGTTCAAATGGCCTTCACGCTTAGTTGTCCCTCTCCATATTTCCTCCTTTGCCCTTCTCTTCCACTGAACTGCCTATTTAGTCCTTCTACTCTATGTATTCTAGTTTTCTTTTTGTTCCTCCACACACTGTATTCTATTTGCCTTTCATCAGGATGTCTCTCCTCCATCATATTCTTTTCATAACCTCTGTGGTTATTCAGATTGTAGCACCACATTGAGCTTCAAATTTCAGAATATCGTTTCTCTTAATGGCTGAATAATATTCCACTGTATAAATGCACCATGTTTGCATTAATCATTCATCAGTCAATGGAAATCTAGGCTGTTTCTAATTTTTGGATATTATAAATAAAATAGCAAAGGACATGAATGAGCTAGTATCTTGGTCTTGGGATGTAGACTCCTCTGAGTGTATGCTCCCAAGTGGGATGGCTGGATCTTATTAGCTTGTTTGTTTGTTTGCTTGTTTATTTGTTTGTTTGTTTGAGAAAGGCTTTCTATCCTGGCTATCCTGGAGCTCACTGTGTAGGCCACAGAACTGCCGTCGAACACACAGAGCTCTCTGTCTGCCTATGCCTCCCAAGTTCTAAGATTGAAACTCCAGTTTTAGCTGGATTTTGAGGTAGATCTATTCCCAGCATCCTGAGGAACCACCACACCAATTTTCATAGTGGCTGCGTAAGTTTGGATTCCCACTGGAAATGAATTCATGTTCTTCTTTCTCCACATCCTTAAAACCATATGCTATCATTTGCTTTATTGATCTTGGCCATTCTGACTCAAGTAATATGAAATCCCAAAGTAAGTTTTTTATTTGCATTTCCCTGGTGGGTAAGGATATTAAGCATTTCTTTGTTTCTCAGTCATTGGTATTTCATCTTTTGAGAATTCTCTGCATAGTAATGTAGCCCTTTTTAAATGTGTTATTCTTTTGATGTTTGGGTTTCTTTTGGTTCTTAATATATTTAGATATTAACTCTCTATGAGATGTATAATTTGCAAAGATTTTTCCCTATCCTATAGACTGCCGTTTTGTCCAAATGGTGGTGTCCTTTGATATATGGAGGTTTTTGGCTTCGCAAGGTTCCAGTTCATGAATTTTAATGGCTGTGCTTTCAGTATCCTGTTCAGAAAGTCCTTTCCCATGCCAATGAATTCAACTGTATTTCCTACTTTGTCTTCTATCAGATTCAGGGTATTTGGTCTTATGTTGATGTCCTTTATTTACTTGGAGTTGAGTTTTATTCAGGACTGTAGATGTGTATCTATTTTTATTCTTGAATATGCAGCTGTCCAGTTAGACCAGCACCATTTGTTAGAGAAGCTGTCTTTTCTCCACTTTGTATTCTAGGCTTCTTTGTCAACAATCAGTTGTCCATAGGTGTGTTAACTTACAGGTGAGTCTTCAGTTTGATTGCTCAACATGTCTGGTTTTATACGGATATCATCATAGCTCTATAACACATCTTGAAATCTGGAATGATACCTTCAGCAGTTCTTTTATCATTCAAGATTGTTTTAACTATCCTGAGTTTTAACAATTCTGAAGATTTTTTTTCAGTTTCTATGAAGAATTGTGTTGGAATTTGGATGTGAATTGCATTGAATTTGTAAATTGCTTTGGGCAAAATGCCCCTTTTTCACAATATTTATCCTAACATACAATGAACATGGAGGATCTTTCCATCTTCTACTGTCTTCTTCAATTTCTTTCTTCAGTGTCTTAAAGTTTTTATTTACACAGCTTTTGCTTCTTTGGTTAGAGTTATCCCAGGATATTTTTTTGAGGATATTGTGAAAGGTACTGTTTCCCTGATATCCTTCTTCATTTGTATGTAGGAGGACTACTGATTTTTATGTGTTAATTTTATACACTGATATTTTGCTGAAAGAGTTTATCAGCTATTGAAGTTTCCTTGTGCAGTCTTTAGGGTCTTTTGTGAATAAAGTCATTTAGATACTTTGACTTCATCCTTTTCTATTTGTAGCCATTTTAGTTTTCTTAATGTTCTTGTAAGTCTCCAAATACTATATTCAATAAACTGAAAAAAACGTAGACATTCTTGTCTTGTTCTTGATATTAGTGAAAATGCTTTGAGATTCTGTTTAGGCTGATGTTAGCTGTGAGCTTGCTGCAAATTTCTATTGTCATATTGAGATACGTCTTTTACATCCCTAGTCGCTCTAGGACTTTCATCATGAAGGAGAGTTGGATGTTGTCAAAGGCCCTTTCTACATCTAATGAGATAATGGTGTTTCTGTTTAAGTGGTGGACTATGTTTGTTGAGTTGCATATATTGAACCACCCCTGCATCTCTGGGATGAACCCAATTTGATCATGATAGATAACCTTTTTAACAAGCTCTTGCATTCAGTTTGCAAGTATTTTACTGAGAAATTTTTGTCTATGTCCGTAAATTATACTGTTCTATAAATTTTTTGTTGAGTCTTTGCATAATTTTACTGAGATAATAGTAGCCTTGTAAAAAGAATTAGGAAATGTCCTCTAGTTCCTGTTTTTTAAATAATTTGAGAGGTATTTTTGAAATATTTGAGGAACGTTGTTCTTTAGTCTTTGAACGTTTGGCAGGATTCTTCATTGAATCCATCTGACCCAGGGTTTGCTTTTTTTTATTTTTTATCAGGATTTGGAGATTTTAGGTTATAGGTGTGTATAAATTGTTTATTTGCTCTTGACTTAACTTTGATGTGTCTCATGTAAAAGAAATTTATCCATATTTTTGTAGGCTTTCCAATTTGGTAGAATATAGATTTTCAAAGTATGTTGAATACTATGTTTCATCAGTATCTGTTGTAATGTTCTTTTCATTTCTATTTTCATTAGTATGGATCTTCTCTTTTATTTTATTCAACTGGTTAAAAGTTTGTCAATCATATTGATTTTCTCAAAGAACCAACTTATATTATTGATTCTTTGAATTGTTTTCTATATGGTTGTATGTTTCTATTTCATTGATTTCAGCTGTACCTTTTATTATTTCTGTCTACTCTTTTGGGGTGTTATTCCTTCTTGTTGTTCTAGAGCTTTCTAAGTTACTACCATGAGACCTCTCCATGTGCATGTGTGTGTATGATGTATATGTGTGTGTGTGTGTGTGTGTATATATATATATATATATATATACAGACAGACAGACAGACAGACAGACAGACAGAGAAATCGTGCTGTGAAATTGCCTCTTGGAATCACTTTCCTTGTGTCTACTAGATGTGGGTATGTTGTGTTTTTATTTTTATTAGATTTTTAAAGGATTCATTTCTTTCTTGATTTCAATCTTGACCCATTTTTCATTCAGTTGTGAATTATTCAATTTCCAAAAGTTTGCATGGTTCCTATTGCTGTTGATATGCAGGTTTAATCCACAGTGGTCAGAGAGGAGGCAGAGTGTTATTTCAATTTTCTTACATCTGCCAAGACTTGCTTTGTGTCCTGGCATGTGGCCAATTTTGGAACAAGTTCCATGAGCTGCTGGGGGGGAAAAAGTATATTTCTTAGTATTTAGTGTTTGGTTCTGTAGATGTCTGTGAGGTCCATTTGACTTGTGATGTGATTTAACTGCAGCATTTCTCTGTTTAGTTTTTGTCTGGATGACCTTTCTGTTGAGGAAATTGGGGGATGGAAGTCACCCACTGTCACTGTGTGAGGATAAAATTGTGATTGTGGCCGTCCTGGTATTTCTTTTATGAACTTAAATACTCTCGAGTTTGATGCATAACTGCTTAAATTGCAACTCCTGTAAGGCGTATTTTCCTGTAAGGAGTCCTTCTCTATCTCTTCTGCTCAGAGAAAATATCAGCACACCTTCTTGCTTCTTAGGTCCATTTGCTTGGAATATCTTTTTCCATCCTTTCACCCTGAGGTGATGTCTATCCTTGATATGAGGTTTATTTCTTAGATTCAGTAGAAAGATAGATTTTCTAATCTAATCTGTTACTCTGTTATCAATGAGAAGTGTGTATTGATTTCTATTATTTTCTTCTGGTGGTCTGAGTTTTTTTCCCCTCTTTTGATTTACTGTTGTGGGATTCTTTTTTTCCTTGTGTCTTTTTTGGATGTAGCTAATCTCCTCAGACTGAAGTTTTCCTCCTAATGTTTTCTGTAGAGCTAGATTGGAAGATAGAAAATAATTAATAATATTAGAAAATAATTAGAAAATAATTGTGGCATGCTTTTCATTCCCAGTTGATTGTGACTGACAGCTTTGCTGTGTGTCATAGTCTGGGCTGGCATCTGTAGTCTAAGATTGAAGAACATCTGTCCAGGCACTAATGGACAGAGTGTCCATTGATAAGTTGACTGTTGTTCTAATGGACATGCCTTTATAAGCTTGATCTTTTTCCCTTGCAATTTTTAATATTGTTTCTTTGGTCTATATATTTAGAGTTTTGAATATTATATGTTCTGGGGAAGAATTTCTTTTCTGGTCCTGTTTGTTTGGTGTTCAGTGTGCTTCTATTTGGACAGGTACCTTCTTCTTTAGGTTAGGAAAATTTTCTTCTATAATTTTGTTTAAAATATTTTCTGCACTTTTATCAGACTTTATGTTTTGTGCCTGGATGTTTTTAGATTTAACATTTTCTTTGACTGAGCTACCATTTATTCTACCTTGTCTTCAAATTCTCTCTTGAATATCTTTTAATTTGTTGACGAGGGTTACCTCTGAGGATTTTTATTGCCATCCTAGGGTTTTATGTCCAATTTTAGTTCAGTTTAGGTTGTCTTTAGTGATTCTAGTTCTACTTTTATGTCTTGAAATGTTTTCCCTATTCCATTATTTTAGAGTTTCTATTGCTGTGAAGAGACACCATGACCATGGCAAGACCCCACCCTTGTGAAAAGGAATTAAAGAACAGTTTAGGTCCATGCTTGATGATACAGGTCCTTAAGGCCAGCACTCAGGAGACAGAGGCATACAGATCTCTGAGTTCAAGATCAGCCTTAGCAAGGTCAGGACAGCCAAGCACAGGCAGTGAAGGAAAACATCAAAACCAGAAAGCTGATTAAGATGTAGTTGAAGGACGGGGCCATGTTCCAGCCCCAGCAAAAATCAGAACTGGGCTACTTTGGCCACAGGGTTCTAGCCTTAGAGTCAAGGCTAGAAGAACGGAGTTATGGAATCTCCCTCTGTTACTAAGGAAAACTGCTGAGCCAGGTGTGTGGCAAGAGCATCCCTGCATGGAGGTCCAGAGAGGTCATAACATGAAACTGTGAAGGTGAAGTCTGGATTGCTTTGGAGACTCCAAGATGTTGGAGATGGCAGAGTCCTGCAATACCTGCTTAAGAAAGTTGCTAACAGGTTGTGGAATCAGCTCATGACAATGTTGCACTTAACAAATAGGAAATGAGTTGGAGAACTGAAGGGTGCTTTGACATGACATGGAGACGTGGAGTTTGCCCAGCTGGTTTTTGGTCTGCTTTGGTTCAGTATTTCTTCACTGTGCTTCCTTTTAACCCTATAAGGTATACGATGTGCCACTGTATGTAGGAAGTAGATCTCTTCTTTTTTCATTTTGATTTTACAGGGGATTGCAGTTAAGAGATTACATGAATCTCAGAAGATACTTTGAACTTTGGGTTTTAAGCAAGTTTGCGACTGTTTAGACTATGGGGACTTTTGAAGTTGGACTGAATGGATTTCTGCGTTATGGTATGGCTACAAGCCTGTGGTGGCCAGGGAGTGGAATGTGGTAGTTTGACTCATGTGTTTGAATGTTTGATCCATAGGGAGTGGCGCTTTAACGAGGTGTGGCCTTATTGGAAGAAGTCACTGTGAGGGTGGACTCTGAGGTCGTCTATGCTCAGTGTAGCACACAGTCTTCTTCCTGATGCCTGTGGATCAAGATGTAGAACTCTGGGGCTTGGGAGGAGATGAGGGAGAGAGGGTGAGATTGGGAGGGAATGAGGGAGAGGCTACAACTGGGATACAAAGTGAATAAAGTGTAATTAATATAAAAGTAAATTTTTAAAATTATAGAGCAATTCCTCCTTTGTGAACATAGATGCAAAAGTACTCAATAAAATACCTGCTTACTTAAAAAAAATGTAGAACTCTCAGTTCCTTCTGCAGTGCCATATCTGCCTGCAGAGTCATGCTTCCTGCCATGAAGATAAAGAAGTAAATATCTGAAACTATAAGCCAGCCCCAAGTAAATGTTTTCCTTTATAAAAAAAATTCTATGATAATGGGGTCTCTTTAAAGCAGTAAACCCTAACTAAGACATTGATAAGATGGGTTCCTATGTTTCATTGGCTGATACAAAGGAAGGGAATGAGAGGATCCACAAGAGTCTATCGTGTATGACATTTGAGTGCAGGGTCTGAAGTGTCCAGTAGGGGTGACAGATGCCCTAGTGCTTGAATTGAATGTTTTATGAGCTGCCCTGAAGATGCTGCGAATCAACGCCAGGTCCTCTGGAAGAGCAGTTAGTGCTCTAGATGGGCATTTCCTTTAGAAACTGAAAAGAGAGCCACAGAGCCTTCCCCTTGGTGGGCATGTGGCCACAGTAGTGGAATCAAGGTGTTCTGAGACATTCATGGAAATGGATCAGAATATTTTTGAGGCACTCGCGCCTTCATATTCACAATAACCAAATCACAAAATCGAGCTACTGTCCACCAATGGACAGGTGAAAACACAGCAGATACACATGGAACATTATCTTCTCATCCCTTAATAAAGAGACTCGGTCACTTGCAACCAATGAAGCAGAGGACATGGTCTTAAGTGAGGTAAACCAGCCACAAAGGAACAAATTACTTCGCTTGCAGTGTACGAGCTCAGGGCTCAGGCGGCAGCAGGAGAGTCACCGAGGGCTGGGGACAGAGGGGAACCGTTATTTGGTTTAGCTACTCCGTGCTATGTAAATATACAAAGAAAGCTATGGTCAAACCATTTACTAAGCAGGTTTTCAATGTATAGGAGAAAACGAGGAAAAAGGTAGAACATGGCTTGTTTCCGTAGTGTAGTGGTTATCACGTTTGCCTAACACGCAAGAGGTCCCCGGTTCGAAACCGGGCGGAAACACGGCTGCTTTTCTTCCCTTACTCGTGTATTTTTCAGACTCTCAGCTCAGTCCCTACACTTTGGACCAGTTAGGAGATAGGAATCTCGACTTACTCCTTTTGCCTTAGACTCCCATGCTTTCCTGGGCTGTGACGGACAGTGGACTCACTGGCCTGAAAAGAAAGGACAAGAAAGCTGTCCTCCCGTCGGGGGATTAGCTCAAATAGAGCGCTCACTTAGCATGCGAGAGGTAGTGGGATCGATGCCCACCTCCTCCATTACATTGCTGACACAAAATTAACCTCCCAAGCGATCTTCCTGTCACAGTCTACGCACGGAGTCAGGTTTCTCCCACCCACACCCCGCAATGCAAGCACGCCCCTGTGCATCTGGTAACTGCTTTTGTGAGCGTCTCCATTTGTTCCTTCACTGGCCAGACATGGTCTGACCGGTCCTGGTCCTAAAACCACGCGGTGCTGCGAGTTCCCTGGCCTCCTTTCTGGGATCTTGCTTTCCCCGTCCTCGCTTTGCCCCCGCCACCCACAGCACCGCAACGACAGACCTTCGCTGGACCCGCCTGGGAACCTGGTCCCCTTTCTGCTAGCCTCAGTTTTTCATTTCTAAATTCGGTGGCCGCGCGGGGGTCGCGGGCCGGGGGGTCTTTCCTGAGCTTCCCGGGTTCTCGCAGAAGCTCTGCAGGGTCGACCACGCTCTCCTCCAGCAGTCTCCCGCTGACCAGTCTCCTCCGTCCGGGATTCCCGTGAGCTGCTCCGCGGGGTCTCCTCGCGGAAATTCCTACGTCCGCTCTCCCCGCCCGCACGAGCTCTCTCCCGCCCGCCGCGCCGCCCAGGTCACGTGTGTTGATCCTGCCCTGCACCAGCAGCTCGCCTCTCCGCTGTGGTTTTTGTCTCTGCTTCGGCGGCCTTTCTTGCTGTTACCGCGGCTCTGGGACCTCGGGAGCACGGCTAACAGGCTACAAAGTCTCTCTTGGACAGTGTAAAATGAGCGGGACTCTCCCGTAGGGTGTTTCCGTAGTGTAGTGGTTATCACGCTCGCCTCACACGCGAGAGGTCCCCGGTTCGAAACCGGGCGGGAACAACCTTTGTCGACACTTTTGAACTTCTCACATTTTCAATGGGGCACACACCCGTCTGAAGGTTCTGTGGGGTGCTCCCAGATTAGGCAATACCGTACCCAAACACCAACCAAATAAAGAGAGACCCTTTATTAAGAAAGGCAAAGAGACAGGTGGCTGGATCTGAAAACAGAAACCATAGCAAAAATAGCTTCACAAGTGTCAGTTTTAAGAGGATAAAAGGGGAGATCTGTGTTAGAATGAGCTAGGACATGTTCTGATTGTAGTTTAGGTTAGTCAAATAATGAATTTTGATCTTTGACCTTTGACGTTGGATCTTGACGTTCAGTCTCAGGAATGAGTCAGTGGCCAAATAAGGGAATAGACCTTGTTAGCTTTAGGAATGTAATCTAACGGTTTAGCGAGGGGTAGGGGGAGGTGGGTCACGGACAATAGACAAAACCTATGAGCCATGGTCCGACCTGCGTTTGCCGTGGTCCAGCCCGCGAGAGCCTTTCACAGTCTTTCTTAACCAGTCCTAAAAGTGCACATCGCCCATCCTCTTTCTAAGAACAGGCAAAGGAAGCCACACCGCCCCGCTGCCACTAGGCACTTGTTGGCTCTCCGCCTCTTCCCATGCGCACCTCCCTCTCGTCGTTTTTCGTTTTCTTTTAGAGCAGCGGTTCTCAACCTTCCTAATGCTGCGACTCATAAACACAGTTCCTCTTGTGACCCACAACCATAAATCTTTTTTTTTTTTTTTTTTTTTTTGGCCAAAGGACATACTTTATTATTAGCTCCTGGGCTCTAGTTCTTCTCCTGTACCGTTTTGGTTCCACGTAGTCGCCTTGTCCGGCTTGCAGCAATGAGACCCACTTTGTGCCCAGCAGGGGCATCTCTTCGGATGGTGGAGGGTTTGCCAATGTGCTGGTGGTTACCTCCTCCAAAAGGATGTTCTACGGGATTCATGGCCACACCCCTTACACGTGGCCAGCAGTTCCTCTTTGCCTTGTGCTTGTGGTAGGCACGGCCGGCCTTTAAGATAGGTTTGTCCGTTCTGCCTCCACGGGCCACGACACCGACAACAGCTCTGCTGGCTGAGGAAATGACCTTCTTGGACCCTGAAGGCAGCTTCACTCGGGTCTTCTTGGTTTCTGGGTTGTGGGAGATGACTGTGGCATAGTTTCCGGACGCTTGTGCCAGCTTGCCCCTGCCCCCAGGCTTCTCCAAACAACACACGATAGTACCCTCCGGCATGGTACCCACAGGCAAACATTGCCGATATTCAGCAGGGCCTTCTTGCCACCGTACACGAACTGTCCAGTGTGGATTCCCTCTGCGGCGATGAACAGCTTTGTCCGCTTCTTAAACAGATAGGGGTCACGAAAGACCACTTTCGCTAGGGGGGCGCCGCGACCAGGGTCATGAATGATGTCCTTTATGATGCCCTTAATATAGCCGTGTCGCTCAGCGAAGTACACAGCACAGAGGGGCCCGGCGCCCTTACGGTGTTTCAAGTGCGCGCGGAAGACAGAACCCGCGCCTTTCCTCTGCCCTTCGATCACACGACCCATGTTGGTGAGTCTGCCGGCAAGCAAGGCCGAAAGAACCATAAATCTATTTTCATTGCTAATTCATGGGCCGTGATTTTCCTATTGTTATGAATCCTAATATAAGTATGTTTTCAAGTTGTCTTATGTGAACCCTGAAAAACGGTCGCTCATTCGTTCTACAACCCTGAACAGCTTTTGAGCAGATTGTCCACGAGAAGCTCGGCTCAGCTCTTCGGGAATTGGCAGTCATGCGGTCCTCGGGTAGGCCACTGCAGATAAAAGGGATCAGAAGGCCCACGGCACTGAGGGGTCAGCTGAGGTAGAGCACTAGATTGACATGGAAGAAGTAGTGGGGTACCCCTACCCTCCAGACGCTTTGCTGCTTTTGAATCTGGCTGTGCCTTTATTTGTTCCTTATTCCTTCCATGTGTCCTTAGCTCGCCTCTCATCAACGACTTTTATTCGTGGTTTGATTGCTTTCTTTGCGTTGTTTTCTTTTTCCCCATTAACGTAGATGTGTAAGTTCTTGATGGCACCTTAGCAAGGATACAGTGTCTGTCTTGGATTGTAAAATAACAGAAGGTGTAAGGTTACTGTAAGGTGTTCCTGTAGTATAATGGTCATCACGCTTTCCTCACACTCTACATGTCCTCTGGACAGAAACACTAATGTTTCATGTACCCATTTTCAGAAGGCGGTGAGGAAAACCCTACGATTACCCTGCCTCCTACCAGTGGCTCTAACTGGAAACGCACACACCCAGTATTCCTAATCTGAAAAACAACCACTGAACCCACCAAGAACAACTCCGGCAGTTGAGTTCGGATGAGTTCCTTCAGAGCAAACTCATTGAACCCAGGTGAACCCATATGTCCTGGTTAGACTATCTAACTTGGGACTTTTCCCAGTGAACTACCCTAAATCTGGACTAGTTTTCTTCAGTTCCTGGAATGTGATATCCTCAGTGGTTACATGGCAGCTTTACACCTGTCTGTAACTCCAGTTCCAGAGGATCTAACACTGTCACACAGACAGACATGCGGGCAAAACACTAATGCAGATGAAAGACAGAGAGAGAGGGAAAGAGAAAGAGAGAAGGGAAAAGAAAGAGAGAGAGAGAGAGAAAGAAGAGAAAGAGAGAGAAGGGAAAAGAAAGAAAGAAAGAAAGAAAGAAAGAAAGAAAGAAAGAAAGAAAGAAAGAAAGAAAGAAAGAAAGAAAGAAAGAAAGAAGAAAGAAATTTGATACTGGACAGTTGTTTCTTTCTGGAAGAAAGAAGAACAGGCAGCCTTGCCTGGGCTATCAATAGAATAGTCAGCCCCACCAGCAGTGCCTCAGAGCTGAGGACCAAGTCCCAGGACCTGGAACAGGGGGCCAAGGACAGTCATGCTACAGCTGGGGAGGAGAAAGGGAAGAAGCTCCGGGTTTGGGTTCAGAGTCACAATCTACAGATTTGTTTCTGCATTTTGGTTCCCCAGGTGAGGAAGAGATGGCAGTGTGTGGACACGGAGCTCATTTGCACACTTCTGTGTTTGGTGAAGTGCTGGAACACATACATAGGCCGGTCCACAGAAGGGTCTGCTGACATGGGGTTTGGAGTAGAACAGTTTGCTTTCTTGCCTCTGGAAGCTGTGAAAGCAAGAACATACTCAGTTACTCTTTCTCTGAAGAAGAATTTCCTCCTGCAGCCTGGGCCCAAGTACCAAACTGGTCTGGAACTACCCTGGGAGAGTCTCAGAGCAATAGAGTCCCAGCCGGAGACTATTACCAAGAGCCCAGTCTAAATTCATGTCTGTAGAGGTTGGGAGATTAGATATTTGGAGTGTTAGCGAGTGAGTTATTATGGACACCAGTCAATGACGGGTGAGCTGGGGCAGAGGAAGAGCTCATTACTTGATACTCAACCTCTGCACTTCAATCCAGGGCCTGCCACTTCCCAACTCTGAGACCTTGTGAAAAATATTCAGTTTACCCAAGCTTTTGTTGCACCTGAAAAAGGCAGATGTGGACAAGTCCTTAGATGTCCCTCCCCATATTCCCTTCCTACCCTTGTCTTCCATCCAACTACCTATTTAATCCTCCTATTCTAGCTTCCTCTTTGTCCCTCTATAACAACTATATTCTATCTACCTCTCCTTGAGACATCCTCTCCTCCAGCCCAGTTCTTTACCAGGTACCTAACCTGTGGTTTTTCAGATTGTAGCGCACATACCAAACGCTTGAAAGCAACATCCACATATAAGATAAAACATGATATATTAGTCATTCAAATCTGGATTACCTCACTCTGGGTTATTTTTTTCCTAGCTCCATCCACTTAGCGGCAATTTTCAGAATATCATTTCTCTTAACAGCTGAATAATATTCCGCTGTATAAATGCACTACATTTTCATTATTCCTTCATCAGTTAATGGGCATCTAGGCTGTTTCTAATTTCTGGATAGTATAAATAAAGCAATAATGAACATGAATGAGCTATATCTCTGTAGTGAGATGTAGAGTCCTTTGGGTGCATGCCTCAGAACAGTGCAGATGGATCTCATTAGCTTGTTTGTGTTTGTTTGTTTGTTTGTTTGTTTGTTTGTTTGTTTGCTTGAGACAGGGTCTCTGTGCATAGCCTTGGCTGCCTGGAACTCACTTTGTAGACCACAGTGAGTGCCCTCAAACTCACTGAGCTTGTCCTGCCTATGCCTCCCAAGGTCTAGGATTAAAGGCATGTACCACCGTGCCACTTTGAACTGGATTTTAAGGAAGATCAAGTCCCAACTTCCTGAGGAACCACCACACCAGTTTCCATAGTGCCTGCCAAGTTTGGATACCAACTAGCAACAAATAAGTGTCCCCATTTTCCCACAGGCTCTCCAACACATGCTATCATTTGCCTTATTGATCTTGGCCATTCTGACAGAAGTAAGAAGAAATCTCAAAGTAGTTTTGATTTGCATGTCCCTGACAGCTAAAGATGTTGAACATTTCTGTTTCTCAGCCATTTGTAGTTCATCTTTTGAGGACTGTTTAGTTATATATGTTATTTTAAAAGAGGGTTATTTGAAAATGAAAGAAAATTAAAAAGATAAATAGGGTTATTTGTTTTCTTAAAGTCCAGTTTTTTGTTGTTGTTTTTAGTTCCTTACATATTGTATAACCCCCTGTTAAATGTATAATTGGTAAAGAACTTCCCTCATTATACATCTTGCTAGTTTGTCCAAAGATGGTGTCTATTGCTGTATAGAGGCTTTTAGCTTCATGAGGTTCCATTTTATTAATCCTAGTGCCTGGACTGTCAGTAACTCATTCAGAAAGTCCTTTCCCAGGCCAATGGACTCAACTGTATTGCCTACTCTGTCTTCTGTCAGATTTGGAGTAACCAGTCTTATGTTGACATCGTTTATCCATTCAGAGTTGAGTTCTGCGCAGGATGATAGATGTGAATCTATTTTTATTCTTGCATATGCCGCTGCCCTGTTTGACCAGCACCATGTTGGGGATGCTTTCTTTTCTCCAGCTTGTATTTTGGCTTCTTTGTCAAGAGTCAGTTGTCCATGGGTTTGTGAGCTTACGTTCGAGTCTTTAGCTGGGTCCCATTGGTCAACATGTCTGGCTTTATGGGGAAATCATGCTGTTTGTTACTGCAGCTCCACAATGCACCTTGAAATCAGGGATGGCAATGCTTTAGCAGTTGTTTTTATCATTCAGGATTATTTTAGCTATTCTGGGTTTTTCTATTTCCATATGAACTTGAAAGTATTTTTTTTTCAATTTCTATGAAGAACTGTGCTGGAATTGTCATGGGAGATGGCATTGGATCTGTAGATTGTTTTGAGAAAATGCCCATTCTCACAATATGAATCCTGTAAACCCATGAGCACGAGAGATCATCCTATGTCCTACTGTCTTCTTCAGTTTCTTTTTTCCGTGTCTTAAAGTTTGTATTTGCACATCTTTCGCTTCCTTGGATAGAGTTATCCCAGGATATTCTTTTTGAGAATTTTGTGAAAGGTACTGTTGTCCTGGTTTCTTTCTGGATTTTCTGTGTTAATTTTGTATTCTGATACTTTGCTGAAACTTTTTATTAGCTATAGGTGCTCCCTGATGCAATCCTTAGGGTCTTTTTTGTATAAAATCATGTCACCTACAAATAAGATACTTTGATTTCTTTTCCTATTTACATCCACTTGATCTCCTTCAGTTTTATGTTCCTGTAAGACTTCAAATACCATATTGAACAGATATGGAAAAAGTGGATATTTTTGTCCTGTTCCTGGTATTAGTGGAAATGCTTTGAATTTCTGTTTCTGTAGGTTGATGCTGGTTGTGAGCTTGCTGTAAATTGCATTATATTGAGGTATGTATTTTGCATCCCTAGTCTCTCCAGAACTTTTATCATGAAGGGGTGTTGAATTTTCTGCATCTGATGAGATGGTGGTGTTTCTTGTCTTTCAGTCTGCTAATGTGGTGGATTATGTTTATTGATTTGCATATTGTACCACTCCTGCATTTCTAGGATGAAGTCAATTTGATCATCATAGATAGCCTTTTTTATACGTTCCTGGATTCAGTTTGCAAGTATTTCATTGAGAATATTTTGCCTATGTCCATAAATGCTATTGGTCTATACCTTTTTTGTTGGATCTTTGCAAAGTTTTACAGGAATAATAGTAGCTTTGTAATTAGAAATAGGAAATGTTCCTTCAGTTACTATTTTTGAGGAGTTCTGTTCATTCTCCTTTGACTGTTTGGTAGAATTCTGCATTTAATTCATCTGGCCCATCCCTTGCTTTTCGGGGTTCACAGAGATTTCTATTTTACTAGAGGTTATGGGTATGTATAAATTGCTTATTTGATCTTGGCTTAAATTTGATAGGTGACACATATCAAGATATTCACCCATTTCGTGTAGGCTTCCAATTTGGTGGACTATAGTTTTCCAAAGTATGTCCTCATGATTCTCTGAATTGCTTTAGTGTCTTTTGCAATGTTCTTTTCATTTCTACTTTTATTAATAAGAGTCACTTCTTTCTTTCATTTAATTATGCTAAAAGTTTTTCAGCCTTGCAGATGTTCTCAAAAAACAAACTCATTTTATTAAGTTTTTGTATTATTTTTGTATGTATGTTTGCTTGTTTCTATTTCATCTATTTCATCCTGGAATTTGATTATTTCTAGCTGTCTTCTCTTTTGGGTTGTCACACCTTCTTGTTGCTCTAGAACTTTCAGATGTATCACTAAGTTCCTACTATGAAATCTCTTATATTAGTATATAAGTAAATATTTATCTCTTATATTTATATTTAAAAATATAATGGTAAGCGTATAATAATGTATAAATATGTAGAGACACTTAGTGGTATGAACTTGCCTCTTAGAACCACTTTCTTCATGTCCAATAGCTGTGCTCATGTTGTTCTTATCTTCATTCAGTTTTAAAAGTATTTAATTTATATCTTGATTTCTGTCTTGACCTGTTCTTTATTCAGTAGTGAATTGTCCAGTTAACAGGAGTTTGTATACTTTCTGTTGACATCTAGCTTTAATCCGCGGGGGTCAGGAAGCGGAGCGTTATTTCAATTTTCTTATATCTGTCAAGACTTGTTTTGTGTCCTAGCATGTGGCCAATTTTTGAGCAAGTTTCCATGAGCTGCTGAAAAGAAAGTGTATTCTTTAGTGCTTAATTGGAATGTTCTGTAGATGTCTGCTAGGTCCATTTGACTTACACAGCATTTGTCTGTGATACATACATACGCAAAGAATGCCACCATCAAACCAATAACTAAAGAGGTTTTGAATGTATATGTAGAAACTAGGAAATGGGTTCTCCATGGGTGTGTTTCCGTAGTGTAGTGGTCATCACGCTTGCCTAACACGCGAAGAGGTCCCCGGTTCGAAACCGGGCGGAAACATCAATTTGGTTCTCCTGTTTGGCTTTTTTCTTCCCTTTCCCAGTTGTTTTCAGGCTCTCAGCTCAGTCCCTACGCTTTGGACCAGTTAGGAGATAGGAATCTCTACTTACTCCTTTTGCCTTTGACTCCCATGCTTTCCTGGGCTCTAAGCCCAGAACTGGGTGACCGACAGTGGACTCACTGGCCTGAAAAAAAAGTACAATAAAATTGTACTCCCGCCGGGGGATTAGCTCAAATGGTAGAGCGCTCGCTTAGCATGCGAGAGGTAGTGGGATCGATGCCCACATCCTCCAGTTATTATGTCGCCTTCCGGACAGGGACTGGCAATCCGCCGCTTCCACTGCGCTTGAAACCTATTCCACTACACTGACAACAGAACTAAAGCTCACACGGTCTTCCCGTCACACTCTAAACTTTGGTGCTCCTTTGAACACAGTCCCTTGGCAGTTTCTGACACGCGCCATTTATTTAATCGGCGCATTTAACAAATGTTTCTAAGCGTCTGCACTTGTTTTTTGACCTGCGGGACGTTGGGTCAGAACCTCTTCTGTGCAAGCAGGTTTAGCGGTTTTTCTCCTGAGCAACGCCGAGCTGCAAAGTCCCCGCCCGCCTCTCTGCAATCTGTCTTTCCTGGCCCTTCTCTTTGCTCGCTCCACCGCGGTGGGGGGCTGTTCTGCGCCTCACCGGAGCTACGCACAGGCCTGCGCGGCCACCGACAGCATCGCGTGGACAAACCCCCGCTCCGCCCGGGCGGGGGGCGGCACCCTCCGCGGCCGGTCTCAAACTTCTGTTTTCAGTCCTGTGGAAAACAGAGTCATTCCTCCACGCGTTTCTGGGAGTATTTGGACCACCGTCCCGGGTTCTCGCAAAGGTGTCCCCGGGTGACCAGGCTCTTCCAACCTCCCGGCCTCCCTGTGCGGCACACGGCGGGATTGCCCCGCGATGCTCCGCTGTGCTTTGGTTTCTGGCTTGGGTACAAGCTTTGGGAGTCTCTCCGTTAACGTGGATCTGCGACTCGTGCGCGCCGCTTTACAAAGGACGCAGTAGCTCTCTTGCTTTGTAAAAGTGAGAAGAAAAACGGAAAAA
>CM053760.1:46852184-46887706 GCA_028658305.1 Pachyuromys duprasi
GTCGCCCGCCACCTCCGAGTCTGTAACTGACGGGGCCAACGCAGGGCATCGCCTCCACCTTCCCAGGCGTTTGTTCTTCAGCGACACCTTTTGGTGAAAGGACACCGTCGATCCTGTCACCAGGGACCCCCAGAGCTCCAGTTGCTTAGCTGGTGGCCTCGCTGTGGCAGCAAGCACGAAGTAAACGCGAACAAAGCAGCATTCGGAGAAGCGCGACCCGTGAGGCGTGACGCGCATCGCCTAGCAACCACAGCAGCCAGCGCACCACTTTCAACTCAAACTGCCTCACCGCCAGGCTGTCGGGACCCTCGGGGCCAAGGTCCCGGCCCGCCAGCCCAAGAGCTCCGCCGGGTCTTCGTTTCAACACAGCGCTGTCCCCGATATGGATCCGGGTATCTCTCCACGCTTAGAAAACCTGTGCGTGCGCCGCTGACACGGGCCTTTCAAACTTTCTCTCAGGTTGTCCCAGGAAAGCTTCATCCCGCAAGAGCCTTGAATTGCGTCTTGGACTCGATTATCAAAACTACTGAGCCTCTCCCGAAGTGTGGCTTTTGGGCACTGCCAGTCAATTAGGACATTTTAGCAAGAGAGTTAATTTCTTTGGGAGATGGGGGGTCGGGGGAGGAGAGATAGGAGTTCCACTAAGTGTTAACTCTTTACCCGAGGGTCGGAAATTATGAAAAAATAGAAGCTCCAATCCGTTGTTTTGTGTGTTAGATGACAAAAATCATACGAATCAGCTCTGTCTGACTACCTCCAAATCCAGAGGAAGAGGACTGTTGACAATACCTACCTGCTCTATTCTCTTTGAGCTGTCTCGCTAGGCTAAAATACTTAATGATACCACACCCTAACGTGGAACTCCGGGTTCCTGTCTGGGAGTCTCAGTCCTAGAGACTGTGGAAACTTCAGTGCTGCAGACCCCAGACAGTGAAGTCCTGTTGTTACCGCAGGGCGTGGGAGAAGCAACTGGACTCCAGGGCCCCTGCACTGCCTGTGACAGGGATTACAACAGTGAGCAGTGTGAAAACTAAGGCAACCGGGTTCTGCAGTCCAATCATTTCTGAATGAAACAGAAACGGCTTTACCTGGTGATTTAAAATTGGAAAGAGGAATTAGCAGACCTCAAGTCCCACAGAAGCCACACACACCAGGTTAAAGATGGACTGACCTGGCATATGTGATTCACTGCATTTCAACTCCAGCACCACAAAATAGTAAATAAAGGAGTGTTGGGAAAGCTAAATCTGTGGGGTGATTCCTCAAAAAGACACTAGAGCACTCAGTGGTCTAGAAGGAGAGGGAAGGGATGGATGTCACCACTCTCCTGTTTATGTCCTTCCCTCTCTAGCCCTTGTTTTGGGTATTCACAAGAAAAGTCAAGTGGGGACAGGGTAGGGTGAGGGTGAGGTAACTTGGGAGTCAAGTGCCTCTAGGTCAGACAGTGTGAAGCTGACATTTTTCTTTTCTCTGGGAGACCTTTTAGAACTGTGCTGATCCACAAATAGATGTTTTTCTTCTGGAAAATGAATACTATTTAGTGTTACCTGCATGAACTCATGAAACTGGAAAGTGCAATGTGTAAGGAGAGTAAGAAAGGAGCGGGGGAATATAATGAAGATACATTGTATGCCAGCCGGTTTATGCCAGTTTAACTCAAGCTAGAGCCCTTGGAGAGCCTTCTACTAGAGGTTCCATGGCTGTTTCTCAACCAAGCAGGATTCTGGTTTAATACTGAAACACGGTCATTTTCTCTGGGCATAGCTAATATGACGGCAGGGCTTTGCTTTAGATTTGTGGAACAACAAGGCCAGCCTAGTCTACGTAGGCTGGCTGGTTTATGTCAATTTAACACAAGCTAGAGTCCTTGGAGAGTCACAATTGAGAAATGCCTCCATAAGGCAAGCCTGTAGGTCCTTTTCTTAATTAGTGAAAATAGGGGGAGGGGGCCAGCCCATTGTAGGTGTGGTCACCTCTGGGCAGATGGTCCTGGGTTCTATAAGAAACCAAGCCATGGGGAGCAAACTAGTAAGCAGCACTCCTCCATGGATCTGCACCAGCTCCTGCCTCCAGGTTTCTGACTAACTTGAGTTCCTGTCCTGACTTCCTTTGATGATGAATAGTAATGTGAAAGCATAGGCCAAATAAACCCTTTCCTTTAAAGTTGCTTTGGTCATGGTGTTTCAACGCAGCAATAATAATCCTAACTAGGACAACCTGTATAAAATTTTCAAGGAAAAGAAATTAAAGCTAAGCCATGATTTTTTTTTTTTTCCTTTTCTGGCTTTGTCAATCACCAGTGCGTGATCTGTTCTACCAAGTACTGGCTTCATCAGTAAGATAGGAATAATAATATACAGGCTTATGAAAAAAAAAAAGATGTCAATAAAATCCTTAATAGGTTTGAGGGTCACAAAAGTGGGGGGGGGGGAGAGAACTAAAACAAACAAAACGGAGGCCTGGAGAGATGTCTCAGAGGTTAAGAGCGCTGGCTACTCTTCCAAAGGTCATGAGTTCAATTCCCAGCAGCCACATGGTGGCTCATAACCATCTAAAATGAAATCTGGTGCCCTCTTCTGGCATGCAGGCATACAAACACACATTGTATACATAAAAAAATAACTAAATTTAAAAAATAAAAAGCCCTATGCTAGTATCAATGTGAGACATTTTGAGGATATTAAAAACAATATGGTTGGACCTGCAAATCTGCATCAACTGTCTTGCACAGCTCTCCCAGGACTGGTGTGAGCTGTTTATACTTTTAAGTATTCAGTGATAGACACTGTTCCAACAGGGTAGAGTTGACACCTAAGAGGAAAAAAGATACACAATGGAGTAACAAAGCAAGATGGCACCCTTGTTCAATCCTGTATCATAGCTTGTGGGCTCTTCAAGAGTGCAGGGATAATAGAGAGTCTGTGTTGGTTATCTTGGAAACATCCGTGCCTCAAAACAAACACAAATGCAAGAATTCGCAGGATAGTGGCAGGAGTGAGGAAGGGGGACAAATAGAAGCCAGTAAATGTTTCCTGTACGGCATAGCGAAGAACTAGATCTGATAGCCTTGTAAGCTGCATATCAGTTTCATAATCTAAAGGTCCTGAGTTGGAGCTTCAGAGAAGGCAATCTCCTTTTGTTTATAGCCTGGTCAACAACACATTTTTGGTACTAGTCTCACTTACAAATGGAGACTACAGTAATTTTTAGGACTCCTGCTGACTGAAAACTGCCTGCCCAGATTATCTTTCTGTGCTAATCTTCATGGCGCTCAGAGCTAGGCGTCTTGGCGGTTGGTGAATGGAATCGTCCCCCAGTGGATCCACAGACCTGCCAGTGCTGCAGGGAAGAGACAGGAATGCGTTGCAGTGCGTTGGAATGCTGAAAGATCCTAGAATCTCCCCCTCCTTGTGCTCAGTACTTACCAAGCAACCGGAAGTCAACTTTGGGAATAGCTGGGCTAGCTGAAATGGGAGATGTACTGGAATAAACTGAAAAACAAGCTAAGCCTCGACTTGAACAGGGAGAATCCAGGCTGTAAGACCGTTGGCCTGGGGGGGGGGGGGGTCAGGTGGGTGTGGGTGGAGAACTGCAAAAGCTTCTGTTCTCCTAAGGAGGACATGACGCCTGGGGGACCTGTAGGAGGACCTGTAGGAGTCCAAGATAGAGGTCCGACCCCAGGAGCCTTGTCTTCAAGGAGTTGCACGCCTTGCACTGCACTTCTAGTCATTTCAGCTACAACCTCTGAATTCTTCCAGCTTCCAAGAGGAAACAAAATGACTAGCCACGCTCCCACAATAACAGCAGGATAATCCACCGTGAAAAAACTCTGATAGCCCAAAATGATAAAGGATAAAAGCACCTGTGCCTTGGGGAAATGTTATTGAGGCGGCTTTGGGAGGGGGTGCAAGACAGCAACCAGGAGGCGCTGCTGAGCTAGTACCCATCCGACCCTCAGTCCATCTTCAGAAAAAAGTCTCTCACTTTAGAATAGCTCCAACAAAGCAGACAGAACAGGTGTTCTGTTAAATCTCTACCCTTTAAATAATCGCAATTTCTGTCTTCCCTGCGTTGAGGACCTCGTTAGATTTTCTTACAGTACAGTCATTGTTTGCCCTGAAATTGAAGACTTTTCAGGCTGCATTGTAATGTTTCCATTAGTGTTAACCTTCCTGGAATTTCTTGAGAAACAGTTTTCAAATTCTACCAAGACATTAACCTAGGAAGAAGGAAAATGGGAAAAGTATAATTTCCTGTTTTAGACATTGTAAAGACCCTTCCCAAGATCCTCATGTTTGGATTCTTCAAACCAGTGAGGAGTTGCCATGCATGACTTTGTAGATATGTTAAAGTCAAAACTTGGAAGAATTTAGCTTTAGGTTTTCAGAGAGCTAAGAAGCCAAAAGGGTGGAAGGCTGGCAGGCAAGCCTCTAGCATGGCTGCAAGAGCAGAAAGCTGAGAAATCACACCTCAACCACAAGAACTGGAAGTAGGATGGTTTTGTGAAGTCTCAAAGCTGACCCTGTGACACTTCTTGCAAAGAAGAACCACTTCTGCAAACAGCTCTGCCAACTGGGAACCAAGTCTTCAAAGTACCAGAGCCTAAAATGGGACATTTCTCATGCAAATCAGCACAGATTGTCTGGATTTACCCAGGTCAGCTCAGTATTATCACATTAGTCAGTAAGAATGGAGAACCTCTCCATGATATTATCCAAAGTATTTGATGACAGGGGACTTAGAGATGTGAGAAGTTACTGGCCCTTCATTGCTGGCTTTGAAAATGGTGGAAAAGGACTACACTGAAGAAGAGATGAAATCTAGAAGCTGGAAAGAGAAGAATTCTCCTGATAGAACAGGTACAGCCAACACTCCAGTTAGTACTGAGAGACTTGAGCTACAGTCTTCATCTATAGAACTGTGGGTCAGCAAAATCATCATCATTGTCGTCATCACACTGATTGACCCATTAAATTTGAAGATATATGTTCTAGCAACAATAAAACCAATAAACCACTGCCTTGGAGTATACAGACACATCTGTCTTGAGAACTGTTACTTCTCTCTTCTAAGGAAATGTGAGGACACAATTTCCCTCACAGGCATAGCTTCAGAGCAAGAGTCTGCTACATACTTACTAAATGAGAAATTAAAACCATGCACTCTCATTGTATCTAAGTGTGTGAATATAATTGTTTTCACTAAAGTTGTAGCGGGATGAGTTTCTATTTAGTTGCTTTCCAAAATGAAGACCACCAAATGTCTTATACAATGTGTTTTCTTGCTTTTCTCTTTGTTTTCTGTTTTTTTTTCCATTCACCTCTTAAAAGTTTCTGCAGTTGGTTTTGAGGGTGTTTTGTCTTAGATGAACAATGCACTGTTGACTGATTACCTGGAAATTTGAATTTTGTTTTAATTAATTGAAAGATGGTGTTCTTCAGCTGAAGAAGACTCTTCCATTATATTGATTTTTTAAATTAACATAGAAATATCGCTGTAAGAGTCTAAGTTGTTCTATGAGAAACTTTAGGAGTAAGATGGAACATTAGGAGACTCTAAGTTCCTCTCTCTTGACAGAAATCTTTAAAAACAAGCAGAAGGTATATAAATCTAGAGATCAGTGGGCAAAGCCTAAATGGTCTGTGGACAGTGTCAGGTGAGACATTCTTCATGAGAGACTCTGAAGGAAGACTTGATGGGCAGGGATGTTATTTGAAGAACTAATGCTGAAAACTCAAACTTGACAAAACTCATTAATATTCACATCCAATAATCTCAACAAACTCCAAGTACTGTAATTTCAAAGAGCTACAAAGACTCATTACAATCAAATCCCAAAGGGGAAGTACAAAGAGGGCTTTTTAAGAGTAGCTAAATAGAAGCAATTCATTTAGTAAAACACATTTTCCAATGCAATTAACAGCCACTTTCTCCTCAGAAATGACAGAGGCAACAGGGTAGAGAGATGCCATATTTAAAAGAATTATAGGGGGAAAAATGTCAACCAAGAATAAATTTAGCAAATGGGTCAGTGAAATGGCTCAGCAAATAAAGGTACTTGCTGCTAATGGTGACAACCTGAGTTTGGTCCACAGTACACTTAAGGTGGAAGGAGACAACAAACTCCTACAAACTGTCTTCTGATTGCACAGTGGCATGCTTGTATACACACACACTAGAACACAAAAAGGTATCTAGCAAAGCTTTCAGAGAAGCCTGGAGATGTTGGAGTACCAAGTGATTGGGCTTCGTATCCTTTCTTGTGGTATTGGGGAGCAGAGAGATTGTGAAACCCATATGGAATAGTTAAAAGGGAAAAGAGGAGGAGTCCTTCAGGACTTTGTGATCCAGCTTTCAGGCAACATCTTCTGTTCTTACTATAGCCCAGCAGTGTCAATAGATAGTGCATTCAGGAAGTCCACGGGGAACTAGCAGGAGAGCTTTGAAGGATTTTGCTCCATTTAGGAACAACCAATTCCGTATGTTAACAGGCAGAAGAATGAAACTAGATCCCTATCTGTAACCAAATACAGAGTCACAAAACAGATCCAAGAGTTAAATGGAAGACCTGAAACTATGAAAGTACTAGAAGAAAACAGTGGAAATACTTCAAAATACATGTATAGTCAACTATTTTTTTAAGACCCCACAAGCAGAGGCAACAAAAGCAAAAATGAGCAAATGGTATTATATCAAACTGTCATCTTCACAACAAAGGAAATTTTTTTTCTTGAAGAGATAGACTGCAGAATGGAAGAAAACCACAAATTATTCTTTTGATCACTACCCTCAACATATAAAGAAATCAGAGCACTCAACAAGCAAATTAGACAACCCCAAATTCCAAATTTAAAACAAACAAATCAGGATTGGAAAAATGGCTCATACTACTTTTCCAGAGGACCCAACAGAGTGAAGCAGAACCTTCTATAGGGGTTTGCTTATTTTATTTTTTCATTTATGTATCTAATATCTAACATATATTTACTGTTTTCTTGTTGTTTCAAGAAAAGTTTTCTCTTCAGTAGCTCTGCTGTCCTGAAACTCCCTCTGTAGACCAGGCTGGCCTCAAACCAGAATGTCTACATGTCTCTGCTTCCTGAGTGCTGGAATTAAAGGTGTGTGACACCACAGCCACCTAGAGTTTTAGTTTTTCTGTCTCCCATACGTGGTAATATATAATTTTATTGGTTAGTTTAAATTCATAGAATAGGATTCTGAAAATGACTCATATCTTGAGGAAGGAAGGGCTTCTAGAGGAGTGTAGCAAAGCCACATAAGCATTTTAGCAGAGACTAAACCATTTGGTGGTCTCCTTGTCTTTTTCCCACAGCCTCTGGGAGGGCTTCCAAAGAAAGGGATGCAGAGAGGATGTGGTGCAACTCACATAAATTCAAGGTCATTGCTCAGTCTATGTAGCTATTTTGTTTTCTTTTCCCTGGCTCTCAGAAGCACCTACCACATGGTACAAATGAAACTTATAGGTGCAATAAAGCCTAATAGTCTATAGCACAGTTGAATAGATACTATTTACAATTTGCTACATACTCTATGTATAACTAGAAGAGAGGTATTCAAAACATTCAGCACACACACAAGACAAAAAAAATGTTGCCCTGTTATAGGGTAACTATTTTGACTCTTTATACATGAATATCAGAGACCACCAACAAAAGGCCCAATGGCAAAATTGGTGACTTCTTTAGGAGTTGTTGGCCAACAATATCCCATAAAGCATAAAAAAGCACAAGCTATTGCCATTGCTCTCCAGAACTCAACAGAAGGACCCTACTGCTGAAAACACCACATTCTTAATTAAAAAATGGCAAGTTCAAGCTAGTATAGACCTGGAAGCTTCATCTCTGTGGCTAGCTTTCATAGTATCAGCAGATGCTATACAAGCTACCAAGGGAGAAAAGTGATAATACCAATAATACCCAGCTGTTGGAACCTGCAAGCCACAATGACTGACTCGGCAAGACATGCCTGCTGGTGCAATAGTGGGATGAACACCATGAGACTAACTAGCTGCTCTCTGATTGGTTTTAACTCTAGCTCTACGGAATGCAACCCATACCTGGGTTAGGAATCTATGGTTACACAGGTAACAGGCCCTAGAGAACATATGACTATTATGTTGTTAAACAAATACAGTATTATACTGACTCCTAATCATTATACTCATAGACCAATGCACCTCTCATCCCTCATCTGAGAAGCCTCCATTTGCAATAGACTGTGATTAACAGTGACTTACAACTGATCAAGGTGCAGAGAATAATAGTGTTGAGAATGTTTATGCCTAAAGAGAACATGTATACCCCAAACTCCCTTCCCTGAAGGGCTCAGAGATCACTGTGGAACAGAAGCTGGAAAGAATGTAAAACAAAAAACAAAAACCAACCAAACAAACAAAAACAGAGCCAATGAATTACAAGGAAACATTATCTTCTAGATAGAGTAAGGTACCTGAATATGAGTTCACAGTAGGTTGGTATAGCATGTGCAAAACTCATGCAAGCCCAAGACAAACCAAATTCCAGCATGGAGAGGGAAGTGCGGTACACAGTCCCACTCCTTGCCCATGGAACTGTTGGCAATTGTTAGCTGTTTCCAGGAGAGTTAGTTTTTTAAAGCCCTAATAAACATCTACGCTCTAGTGAAAGACCACACAGCCAATGACACATAGCCAGCTCAAATTCATTTTGAAATTTAAGACATAAAATTGGGTGTGTTTTAGGAAATCGTTTTTTAGAAGTGCTGTGGTTGTTTGAATGGGAACTGTCTCCCTCAAGCTCCAGAACTCCACTTGCTTTCCAGTTAGTGGCACTGTTGGGAGGATGAGGAGGTTCAGTCTTGCTGCAGGAAGTACATCACTGAGAGCAGGATTTGAGGTTAAAAAGCACCATCTACTTCCAGCGTGCTCTCTGTTCACATCTTGAACTGTTTCGCAGTTGTGAACTCCAAGCAGTCTGTTCTTGCCGCCATACCTGAGCTGGTTGTCATATCTCCTCTGTGTCAGCAGACTCTTCCTCTGGACTGTAAGCCAAAATCAACCCTCTCTTCCTGAAGTTCCTTTTGGCTGTGATCAGTGACAGAAGAGTAAATAATTTATTAGTTGGTATCAGAGAGTTGGCTACTGCTGTGCAGCAACTGATACAGTGGTGGTGATTTTGAAGAATGTGGAAGACTTTAGTATTGTGGAATAGAAAAGCACTTGAGGATGTGAGCTCTGAACTTCTGGTGCTGGTCCCATGCTTGCTGCCTGCTGCCATGCTGTGCCAGTCATTATGGATTCTAATCATCTGTAACAATTAAGCCAAGTGTTGTGGTTTGAGTGAGACTTACTCAAAAGGTCATACATTTGAATGCTTAGTCATCAGGGAACGGAACGGTCTGAGGATTAAAAGAATTAGGAGGCATGGCACTATAGTTTCTGCTTCAAGTTCTTACTGCCCTGACTTATCTAAATGGTGGACTGTAACTTGTAAGCTGAGATTCCTTTCCTCTCCAAAGCTGCTTTGGCCAGATGTTTGTCACAGCGACCAGAATAAAAGTATCGTTACATATTTCATAGAGAACTGTAAGAGAGGACCTCCAGCACAAAGAAATGATGTGGTTCAAAGAAAAGTATGTGGGGTGTGATGGTGCATGCCTTTACTTCCAGCACTTAGGCGGCAGAGGAAGGCTGATCTCTGTGAGTTCAAGGCCAGCTTAGTCTACAAGCAAGTTCCAGGACTGTCAGAGCTATACAGATAAACCCTGTCCCCAAAAGCAAATAAAAGACAAATGCTAATTACCTTGATTTGACCATAAAAATCACATATCAAATGTTTACACTGTAACACTAGTTTTTGCATCAATTTTTTTTAAATTAAGGTTCTCAGCTAATGAAAACTATTTAGAAGTTTGCCAAGATACATCTCTTAAAGAAAACAAAACAATGTCCTTTGTAGGTATTTCCTATAAATAGATACATAAATTTAATGTGAAAATTACAGCCACTACACAGGAAAAACAGTAAGACACCTTAATGTTCTAAAATCTCTTTGACCACAGTAGTATACCATATAATAATGGTATTGCTATACAGTTCTAACCATTTGTAAAGGTAAACGTTTGTCTGTTTTCTATTAGAGAAATAGTGTAAGGACTATCACTGTACAATACCGGTATGTATGGTAAGAGTTTGTCTGTAGGGCAGAATATCAAGATAGAAATTTTGACTCAAGTAGCAAGTACAGTGGCAATTCTGCTAGATTTTAAATAGGTTGAAACAGTGCTGTCTTGGACCTTTCTGAGGTTTGCCATCAGTGATTCATTGTTTTCAGTAGCTCATTTTTACCTAAATGTCCTAGTTTAGGACAAGGAAAAATGACACCTGATCACTTCCATCACCTACAATGAATGGCCTCAAACACATTGTGACACTGTGTCTATCTGTCCACCAAGTAATCACTTAACATTTTATTGAAGTCTTTTCCCTGTACCATAAAATGTCATTATCATAAACATGACAGGGTGAGATGTGGAAATGGTAGTTCTCCAGAGTTGCATTTCTTTTCACAGTGGTTTGGCTACTTTTGGCCATTTGCATTTCCTTTGAATCAATAGTCACTTTACACAGAAAATCTTCCTGTGGCCTTGATGGGGATTCCATTTTAATTCACAGATCAATGTGAGGAAAAATGACATGTGAAAATTGCTGTAATCTTCTAGTTTGTGAACTTGGTTCTTCATCCATTTATACTGTCTGTAATATTTCTAATATCATATAGCTTAGAAGACTTCATCATTTCTAAGACACAACATCCCTAGAACAACCTGTGACTTCACCATATACAGCATTTGTAGTTGTGACTCAATTAAGGGTCATGATAGGGAGGGTTATTTTGGGTGAGGCTAAATTTAATCTTAAATGTTCATCTGAGGAAGGAAAAGGAGAGAGGTGTGTAAATGAGAGAGGCAAGCTCCTAGAACCCTATTGCTTTTTTCCCCAGTATCTAAAGCCATTTTCCCTTCTATTCCTTCCTTCCCACACACACTCTTCCTCCCTCCCGTCCTGATTTTTTGAGACAGTCTCACTATATAACCCTGGCTTGGCCTGGGACGCAATATGTGGAGAAGGCTGGTTTTGAATTCACAGGTACCTGTCTGCCTTCCAAGTACTGGTATTACAGATGAGTGCCACTGGCAGTTCTGAGATTCATAAAAGAAAAATTGGAGAACAGGAATTGTGAAATACTTGTAAGTCTTCCTACCTGATAAGGATGTAAATAAAATTATAGCATAGATGCAGAAATACATTTTGTTAAATTTGATAGGTTAAGAAAAATTAAAAGAAATGAGGATGGGAAAGGGAAATGCCCATTCATAGGCTTTTCCTAGGAAATCAGTAGAGTAAATTTATGATTTACTTTCATATACAGACAAAAACCAAATGAAAAATCCCTGATTTTCTGGATGAGCATTACTACAGCTCCATCCGAAAGAGTGGGGCCAAACTAAAATTAAGCCTACACTCTGCATCATCAAGTACAATACCCCAATGTAAATGTAGAGGACATGTTAATTTCTCATAGCATTAAAGACAATAGTTTTTTAGAACAAATGTTTATTTAAGAATTAAAGGTAAACAAAAACAGTAAAGCATAGAAGAGTACATGGATGGAATATAATTTATCTTATTTGGTCTGAAATCTTGAAAAAGTTACTCTAACTACTTACCTGAGGTAGATTTAGGTTGGCACTGCTGCAAGGGAACCTCCATCCATCCCAGAAGTTACCTTCTAGCTTTGGTTACAGGCTCCCAAGTGATCCTCTCCAACCTCAGGTTATGCTATATAATACCAACACCTCACCATAGTTAAAAGGCCTCAGGCCTGTTTTACATCCTCACAGTTCTGTTTGAGGAATGGTCCACTGTTAATTTAATTAGAGACTATAGACAATTACAAGTGAGACAGAATGAAGGGTAAGTCACCACCCTACTAATATTTTAAACTTTCTGTCTTTCTCCATGGTCTTTCTCTCTACTAATAAGCAGCCACAATGACTTTTTTTTTAATGCCATTGTCATACACCCAGTATTACATTAAGTTTCACAATTATCAAACTTTTGCTAGTTGATAGGCATTATTGCATGATTTTTCCCAAAGAGAAAAAACATATTCTGTGTGTGTGTGTATCGCAACAGGAAATTTTTCACAGTACTAAAGTTACTTGTAAAAACTTACTGGAACGTGTCAGATCAGAAAAACTGACACAGAGCCAAGCAGTGGTGGTACATATCTTTAATCCCTGCACTAGGGAATCAGAATCAGGACAATCTTCAAGTTTGGGGCCAGCCTGGTCTAGAGCTAGTTCCAGGAGAGCCAGGGCTACACAACAAAACATACAAACACATACAAACAAAAAACAAAAACAACAAAAAACCCAAACAAACAACTGACATAACCTGTTTTCTAAAAGGAACTGGAACCAGATTCCTTACTAAGCTAAATTCACTAGCTTTAAGATTATGATTACCAAACAACAATCAGGTTGAGAGTTTACAGCCACATGTAAGGTAGCACCAGACCAATTTCATGACTCCAAACATTAATAACCCCTAGAGTACTGGTGTTCACAAAATTAATTACAACAAAACCAGAGGACTGTGATTAGCAATAAAATAAGTAGTCTCAAATATTTTAAGCCAAAAAAGAAAAACAATGAGAAGTGACCATCTAATGGTCATGAGCTTGGGTCATGAGCTAGCCAAAGAATGTTAAAGACAATCAATTAGCCTACTGTATTGAAAACAATGTTTATCCTTAAAACTTCAGGTGAATCTGCCAACCACTTCTCTAACATTTAGAATCCTACATTCCAAACCAAGAATATACCTTATATTGTGTTGACTGCAATCCTTTCCCTGGGATTAAACTGTATTTTTCTTTCCTTGACAGAACTGAAATAAATGAAAAAGAACTGTGTCATTATGAAGCTTACTTGCTACAAGCATCAGGATAACGGAATGAAAAAAAAATATTAGCTTTGGAGTCAGGACCCTCAAATCAGTTTCCTATTGTTCCTCTATTAAGAATGCTTCACGGTGGCTCTCCTCTGCTTTCTCTGGCTTACAACTTGGCCCTATTCATTCTGCTGCACAGTAGCTGATATGGTATCTACCACTCAAAGAGATGAAGCAAGTCACAAAAACCTGGACACTATGACACCATCATAACCAGTATCCTAGAATTTCTTATTTTGACTTGAAAAAAACATGGCTCTATAAATTTGAAATTTCAAAAAACAGTGATAACTCAAAAAGATACTTCAGGGTCAATTTTGGACATCTCAGGACAATTTTGAGGGCAGCTCTCACTAAGGAAACAACTGAGTATTCTTTCTGCTGAGGTTGATCATGCAAACAGGAAACTACTGAGAATTAGTTCTTAGCAAAGAGATTTTTTTTTTAAAAATCAATTTAAAAAAAAAATCAAACAAGAAAAAAAGAAAATGGGAAGCAAAATTCAACACACCCCTTTCTTCCAACAATAACCCATATCCTACCTTATAGACAAGATTACAGTCCTTTCCTTTATTGGATTTATAATTTTTTAAAAATGAAACTAAAGCAATTATTAAGTGGTTCAGACAAAAGAAAACTATCTTTACCTGAGTTACCCTCCAGATCCATGCTGACTTGCCCCAGCTCCTCCAAAACAAGCTTCTGGGTCACTAAGACACTATTTCTATACACCTCTATTTAGTTTTCTTACAATGTAGTTCAACTATGAGACAGCTCTTCTTATACACAGTGTTATGTACAGATTCTCACTCACAACTAGAACTCTCACTGGAGCAACTCTCCTCAATAGAACTGGTTCTCTGGGGCCCAACTAGGTGAAAGCTGCTAGCTTCTCAGATACAAAGCATTTATGGGTTTTTCACTGATGTAAGTTACCTGATAAGCCCCAAGAGCTGAAAATTAATAAGATTTTCTCCTTCAGACAATTATCATTCCTCTGATTTTTGTATAGGAGGATGCAAACACAAGTTAAGAGTCTCCAACAAGTGTTTTTGCCACACTCAAGACAAATATCCATTTATACCACTATGGCTTCTCTGAGGGTTAAGAAAGTCAGAATTCTAGAAGCTTTTTCCTGTCATTTCTGGGGCCTCTCCCCAGGGTCAATTTTCTGATATCCAATAAGGTGTTCATACTGTTTGAAGTACTGCTGACACAAAGCATTTAAACAGTTGTTCTCTGGTGTGATTCTCTTGTAAAGTCAAGGGCTTAACACTGCTGGAGAGCTCTCATACTGCACATGTAAGGCTTCCTAACCTGTATGACTCTTCTTTTGAGGAAGATTTCCTAAAACCCAGAGCATTTGTTTAGCTCTTCACATGTGGCTAATAAAGCTGTCCTAAGATGGTATACTGTCTCTCTGGTCCCCAATGACACCTGAGATCTGAGAGAAATCTGAAATTCACCTAGAAGTCTTTCTCTTAATGAATTCTGATGTATATGTAAATTTTTAAAAGGTTATGTGACTTCTTGTCAAGATATCCGTGAAGTTTCTGATGCATGAGAGCTGAGATCAAGACCCTTTTCACTTACATTACAGATGTATTCTTCATCAATGCGCACTGTCTGACGTTGAAGAAGGGCTGAGCTATGATGAAAGCTTTTATCACATACACTGTATTTATAATGTAGCTCTTCTGTTTGAGTCCTCATTTTCTGCTGGGCAATTAAGTCCATACCTAAGAGGAAGCCACTCTGACACATAGACCATTGATGTGGTTTTTCTTCCATGTGAATTCTCTGATGTACAATGAGGTCTGAGCTACAGTTGAAACTTTTCTCATATTCAAGGCATTTGAAAGTATGAGTGTGAGTTGCCTGATGCCTAATTAGGTTGGCACTCCGAGTAAAACTTCTCATACACTCCAAGCATTTATATGGTTTCTCACCTGTATGGACTCTCTGGTGTACGATAAGGTCAGATTTCTGCCCAAAGCACTTCTCACAGGCACCACACTTATACGGCTTCTCCCCGGTATGAACTCTTTTATGGACAATGAAGGCAGAACGGTGCCGATAACTCTTCTCACATTTATTGCATTTGTAGGGCCTTTCACCAGTATGAGTCCTTTGATGGCTAATAAGATCTGATTTTCCACTAAAAGCTTTTTCACATTCCAGACACTTAAATGGTTTCTCACCTGTGTGAGTTCTTCGGTGCCTTATGAGATTTGTACTTCGACTGAAGCATTTATCACACTCATTACACAGATAAGGTTTCTCACCTGTATGGCTTCGCTGATGGACAAGTAGATCAGAGCTCTGACCAAAATTCTTGCCACAGATGTCACAGGTATAGAACTTTTTACCTGCATGTGTTCTCTGGTGTCCTGAAAGGGCTAAGTGGTGCCAAAAGCTCTTCTCACATTTGCTACACTTATACGGTTTCTCGTAATTATGGATCCTCTGGTGTGAAATAAGATCTGAACTTTGGATGAAGGTTTTTTCACACATATCACATCTATACGGTTTCTCCCAGTATATGATCTCTCAGTTTTCACAGAAGTTTTGTTCACGTTCAAGGCACTGATACATTTGATTATCTATTTGAGTAATCTCATGTACATGAATATAACTCTTTTTCCCCTTCTGAGGGCATACACGGTATATTTTTCTTTTTTTGAGTTCTCTGTTTACATTTCTCTTCTGAAGTGTACATTTTCTATGTTTCCCTCCTAAGTGGTTTTCCATTGGTGGTCTTGACCACTGTTTTCATAGTCATTTTACTGGTAACCTCAAAAACATATTTGTTTCAAACCTTTCCTTCATCAGCAGTTTGCATTTACAATTTTGCAGCATTATATATATTAATTTCTTACTTGGTACCTCTGAACCTGTAAGACAAAGTAGAAATATTATTTACATTTCTATCACTAAAAAGTCTCAAAGCCAAAATCACTGCAGGAAAGACTGACAGAAACTCTTTATTGGGGCTAGAGAAATGGCTAAGTGGATTAAGGTGTTTGCTACCAAACCTGATGACCCCTGCATTCTATCCCTACAACCTATCTACATGGCAGAAGTTGAGAACTGACTGTCCTCCAGTATCCACACTGGTGCCATGTGGTACCCACCCACCAACCCCTACACACACTGAATAAATGCAAAGAAAGGGAAGGAAGGGAGGGAGAGACATGGAAGAGAGGGAAGGAAAGAATTCAGGTCGAATTCAGGCTGTCAGGCTTCCATGGCAAGCATTTTTACCCACTGAATAATTTTGGGAATAAAGCAAAGTTTGTTATTTGAAATTTTCATAGCATAATTCTGGCACTCAAAATTTAAAAAATCTTTAGATTAGGGAATGCGCAATTTATGGTATTCTTCTCTGCTATTGCAAACATTGAGAGACAATACACACAATAAACTACCAATAGGAGTTCATTGTCTTATGAACCTGGGTAATTTGAAAACCAAGGCACTGGGCCAGCAAGATGGCTCAGTGAAAAGCCAAGAGGCCTAATGATTCCCTGACCTTACATGGTGAAAGGAAAAAAATGATCCCCATGGGTTTCCTTCTGACCTCCACATGTGCACACATTTACACACATAAATAAATAAACAAACAATGAAACTTGGGCTTTCTTTTGCCTTCTTTAAGCTGTGAAGTCAGTACAGGTTTAATAAGCAGTACACATGAAGAACTAAAGTTAGCTTGGGTGACTCCATTTTAAGATAAGAAGCCATCTTGTGCACGCCTGTGACCGGAGCTAAACTCAGGTACCAGGAAGATTCATAGAAATGTGTGCTTGGCAGAAAACAGAGTTAACTCTCCTAGCAACAGCTTCCAGAAAATATCACAGAATAAACACTTCGTAGAAAATAAGGACAATTCCCCTGGCAACAACCAATCAGAATCGGATGGGAAAATTCTCCCCAATATTCCAGAAGTAGTTTAGAAGAATAGCCATTGTAAGTTAAGCTTCAGCTAAAGCATCACCTCGCCCCTATGACTTTTACCCAATCCTGTAATGCCAAGGTATGAAACCCCCCAGCTTGCAGTTTTTCCCTTTAAAAGCCCTGTTCACCCAAGACTCTGGGCCCCACTTTTCTATGGCTGCATCAGGGAGACTTGGGTACTGTGTTCTAACACATATACAATAAACCCTCATGTATTTACAGTGGAGTCGATTCCTGATAATCTTTGGGGGTCAAGAACTGGGCATAACACATGTTTAGGAAGTAAACAAACCAAAGATTAACATCTTCTCAGTCCTTCACACTTACTGTCATGTGTAATCTTTTCACACAGCAACACTGTTATCTAGTGATGTAAATATGACTTTCACCTTATTTCACTAAGAAAATGAAAGTGAGCAAGCAGAACAAGATTAAAGTATAGCCATCAGTGCACACCCACACAGCACCTTCCCTGTTCTCCTGCCAGCACCTAGCAAACCTCCTGCTCTGCATGTACGCTAAAGCACAGCTTGCTTCCTTCTCTCACCGAGGATAACAAGCTGCTGCTGCTCAATCAGTAATCTATGTAGGGTTCCACCTACTTTCTTCACAACTCTCTTCTGACAGAAGTTCTGCTGCCACTCTCCTGCATTATCAATCAACTGACTACATTCTACAGGACCATTTTAGTTAGTAAACAGGCTATCCTTTCTCTTCTTTAAACCAATACAACCAACAAGCAAATTCTCTCAACCATCCCACCTCAAACTAATTTCCCCATTCTGTTCTCCTTTATATTAGAACTTAACAAACAAAAAAAACCAACAAACAACAACAATAACAAAAATCTGTTAAATATCTCCACTTCTTGTCTTCTAGGGTTTCTGGAACATATTCCAATTAGACATTCACCCTTAACTTAAACCCAAATTCCTTTAGAAACCTGCAAACATCAAGGGAACCTGACCCCTTGCTCCCAGCTTGAAACTCTGCTTTTCCCCTAATCTGGTCTTTGTCATGGTTCAAGCAAGCCTGAACTATTTTCATTTCAAGGTCTTTACGTCCTTCATTACTCTCTCCCTCCCTTGCTTAAGGACTTTTCTTCTAGATGTCTTCCAAGTTTCTCTCTTTATTTAATCTTTGCTCAACTGTTATATATGCTCAGTGGGGCCTTTTCTGACCACCTTATTCACCATTCCAACTCACAAACACCCTTTCCATCCTTTCTATTTTATTTTTCTCCACTGAATGTGAGCCCTAATAGACAAGAATCACCACACACACTTCCATTACTATTATTCAGTTTGTTCACTGTTGTTTAACACCTAGGACAATGCCTGGTACATATGAAGTTCTCAAACTTACAACGGATCTTCTTATTTGGCATCTATAGACTCCTGTATAACCTAAGACTCATTTGTTGCTCACTATACAGACTCATTTGTTGCTCACTATACATCTACTTTTCTAGGAAGAGTGTTCACAATGTATCAAAAAAGCCAACTATCCAAGGAACAGATATTGGACTGGAGCCTACATATAAATTTGTAAATGAAAACAATATCAAAACTCACCGAAAATGGCACACTAGAGAATGTAAAAGCTCACCGAATAAAATGGAACATAACTCAGAGAAAATAACTCAAAAGGATCTCAAAGGCACACTAGGCACCTCCTGCTAAGGAGACAATAGATGACTCTTATTTCATCAATCTACAATCTCTAGTTTTCTCATTTTCTTTTTTTTCCTTTTGGTTTTTCTCATGACAGGGATTCTGTGTAACCTTGGATGTCTTGGACTCACTTTGTAAGCCAGGCTGGCCTCAAACTCAAAGCAATCCAACTGACTCTACCTTCCTGAGCGCTGGGACTAATGGCGTGCACCACCACACCTGCCTTCGTTTTCTAATTCTCATTCAACACTTTGTATTATTTCCTTATGAAAGGCATAGACATTACTCTGGCTTATTGCAGTCAATGATAAATTTAACCAATAGAAAAAGTACCAATAAACAGATATCAGTGTTCCAAAAGTCACTTGGAAAAGCTTTAAAATGTAGCTTTGGAGGATATGAAAATTGAATGCAAAGATGTGTAGAAAATGTAGCTCTGTGCTGCAAATAGACGAAGTGAGACAATAATGTGCTGTAAGGCTACCAAGTATAAGAAAAGGCCAACAGTCTTTGACAAATGTAAGCTACATTACATTACATTGCATTAAATGTAAGCAGTCACAGTTGTGCTAAACAATGACTATGTCCAGTACTTTCAACATTCTGCACAGCAGTAGCCATCATTCAGATGTCTCTTGGCATCAGAGAAACTCTTTACATCCTAAGCCCCTTTTCTCTGCTCATGTGATGGTATCTTATGAAGTATGAATTCACCCATCAAGTAACTCCTTGTTAAACAGTAAAATATCCACCCTTATCACATAAGCACATACTTCTCTATTCATTTCTTACCAAGATGGTGAATCTGAGTTCACTTTGTTGATTCATACATGGTGCATATCAGAGTACTAAGGACTGCCTGTGGAAGGAATCCACATCAAACACTGATTTGCTTATCTACTCACCAGAGGCTTTTTAGGAAACAGTTATCAGAAAAATCACTAACAACATCTTGAGCAAAGAGCACTCTTTGTCCTTGTCATAATCAACCCTCAAACCCTAAATATGAGGCTAAGTTTATAAAAATGAGTCCCTGGAATCTAATCTTGCTTTCTAGTCAAAGGAAGTAAAAAAGTGGCCTTCTTTACACTGGCAGCTCTCAATTCATCCCAAAATTTGAAGGGTTGCTTTGAACGCTGTTGTTTTATACCTCACAATTAAGGTGTCAAAATTTTGTTGGCTTCATTTGAAAATTCATAAATCCACATCCAACCATTTATTAATTTCTGCTGCTAGCAATCTGGTTCAAACTACTCTGTCTTTATGGATTATTACAATAGCTTCTTAGCTGATTCTTACCTATTATTAGCCTAACTATGTGCCATTCCTAATCTCTAGCATCTCAGAATGTGATATATTTGGTCATATGATCTTTAAAGAATGACTAACGTTTTTAAGAATGACTAAACGAGGTCATCTGGATGGCCTTGATTCAACTGGACTAATATTCTAAAAGAGATTAGGATTCCCAGAGTTGGCAAAGAGGCCAGAAAGTGAAGACTATGTGAGGACACAGTGAGAAAGCGGCTATTGTAAGCCACGGCAACCTCCAGACAAACTCTGATATTGGATTTCTAGTCTTCAGAATGTAGAGGAAAAAAGTTGGTTGCCTGAAGCACTCAGACTATGGTATTTTTTCTTTTTATTTAATAGCAGTTCTAAACAAGCTAACAAGCCACCCTTTTATTGCTGCCCTATCTACACTTTCTACCCTGCAGCAGTGCAATCCCGCTTAAACAGAAAGCTAAATTACATACTTCTGTTCTATTCGATAGTTTTGGGGTTTTTGTTTCCCACACACACTCAAATCTTTACTGTCTTTCTGAACTTCTTCCTGACTCCTCTTACAGGGTCCAGCCACAATGGCTTCCCAAGCTGTTTCTCTTCTAGACATACTCTACTCAGGATTTTTGCCCTTTCTTTCTTCTGTCTTTGGCTTTCTTTCTCCAGGTATGTATGTAGCTCTCTCTTAATACCACAATACTTTTTCATATATCACCCCTTAATGAGATTGTTTCTGACCACTCTAATTTGTAAATTACCTCCAATGCCAATGTTACTTATCATCATTTCCTGTTTTATCCTTCTCTACAGCACTTACTACATCCTAACACAGACTCTAATCCACTTATTAGCTTACTGTGCAGTGCTAAAATATACTAAAAATGTTTAGTTTAGTGTTCTTTCCTAGTAGAGTAGTACTAGATACACATAGTGTTTAAAAAGCACTTGCTGTCATAAGTGGATTTTCAAAGAAATTCTGCTTTCTTGGGCTAGAGATGGCTCAGCAGTTAAGAACACTGGCAGCTCTTCCCAAGTACCCAAGTTTGATTCCTAGCACCTATTTGATAGCTCACAACCTTTCGTAACTCCAATTCCAGGGGATCTAACACTCTCTTCTGGCTCCCATGGGCACCAGTCCTACATGGTGCACAGACCTACATGCAAGCAAAACACTAATACACATAATAAAATAATAATTAAAAAATTATATTTTCCCCATTCCCTGATTAAACAAAAAGGTCTAAGACAACACAAAAGATAGAAGCTACTCTAGTGTGGTGCAATCTGAAAAAGAGATGATCTATTTTATAAGATGCAAAGAAAAAAAAAATGTAGCTTACCTACAATCTAGACAGATGAAAAGCATCATCACTTTCTGGTCTTGAGAAAATCAAAATTAAAAACAGCTTTCCGTAAAATACAAGTACAAAATAAATGTTATACAAGATCATCTATATGTAAAACACTTAATATTCCCCTTAATAAGAGGAAATGAGGGCTGAAAAAATAACTCAGCACTTAAGGGAATCTTTAAAATTTTTTTTAAATTGGGGGTGGGGAGTGTCTGTGTTACAGCCCTGGCTGTCCTGGAACTATCTCTGTAGACCAGACTGGCCTCAAACTCAGAGTTCCACCTGCCTGTTTCTCCAAAGTGCTAGGATCAAAAGTGGTACATGCTACCACTTCCTAGCATCCAACTGTAAAAATTTAAAGTGCAAATAAATGCTATATTTTATGTAAGAAAGTAGAAATTTTTTTAAAACTATATTTTAAAAATATTTTTTAAATTGTACTTATTTATTTGGTCAAAAATAAATTAGCACTAGCCTCTACCTCTACCAAGGAGGCAAGAGAGCTGTAAAATGACACAAAAGTAAATGACAGCTGAGTGTAGCGGCTCACAACTATATAACTTTAGTACCTGGAAGATGAGGAGGAAAACTGTCACAAGTTTGAGGCTAGCCTTTGCGGTAAAATACCAAGCTGCCTGACCTACAAACTAAGACCCTGTTCAAAACAAACCAAAAGACAGTTTGTTCCAAACAAATAACAAGATCACCTAAAAGAAGGAAATAATAAGTCTTACATAGAATGAGACCATGTAAATTCAAGCTAAAGGCAATAATAATAATAATAAACAATTAGTATTTTATTTTATTTGAGAAACAGGCTCATTATATAGCTCGGCAGGACTTGAACTCTGATCTGCTTGCCCCAGATCCCAGAGTACTGAGATAACAGGCAGACACAGCCTCCCAAACTGTATACAATTCATGAACCCTACCTAGTTAGGGGGCTTTTCCTCATAGTACATACTAGTTGGTGTTTATATCAGAGTTGGAAAATGGAACATAGATTCTCCACAGTTACAGAAGGAAGTAACAAACAGAAAAGAACAAGATTAGAATGAACGCTGTACTGTGGTTAGCTGGAATTAAGAGGCCAGTACCAGAATTAGGTCACAGTTTGTACAACATAGAGGAAAACAAATGTATGTACACATGAAAATGTGTTTTTATCCTAATAATGTCAGCAGTGAGCTCAAAGAAATGCAATCAGAGCAATAATGTCCACTACTGAGACTCTGGGTTCTAGATACCATTCATCACTGAAAGCAATCAGAAGACATGACAGATAACAAGGTTTGCAAACCAGTCTAGAATAAATATCTTTGTTGAGCTAAAATGTAGAATGCTCAAACAAAAACACTGTATGTTGTTTTTTTACTGTCTTGTGATGGGGACTGAACCCAAGGCCTGCACACACTTCACACTCCATCACTGAGCTTCATATCCTATCCTTTTTACATTCTGAGAAAGCTTTTCCCTAGGTTGCCAAGGTAGCTTTATAGCTTACAACTCCCCTGCCTTAACTCTTTAACTGAATTTGCTGAGAGCTTGGGAAAGGGATCAGATTATTTCATTAAACTACCAGTGCAAAGCACCACAATTTCCCTCAATAGTCAAGAAGTATGGTGCATAGGAATAAACAAAACCAATTTAAAACCAGGAAACAATTTTCTTATGCAACAAAATATGATTTGGCTATCAAACTTCAAAACAGACTATGAGACTTCCCAAGTTTAAAATATTGTTTCTTACCCCATTCAGAATAAAATCCAAGGTTTTTACTGCCCTTCATAATATGGAATTTCTGCCATTTCCATCCTCACAGGCACCTCATAAAGTTTTGCTTCTTCTGCCTACACCTTGCTCCTCCATGTAGCTTTCTCCATTGTTCGATTCAAGTAGAAGATGGAAATTTAATACCTCAAAAGCACCACACCTTGACTACCTTACCTAAAAGACTTCATGTCCCTTCATACCACCTTATGTCTCAACATCACTATCCAACTTTAGGATAAGTATTTTATATATGTTCCTGGTGCTTGTCTTTCCTACTATACATAACATCTCCTAAGGTTAGGACATTGTCTTTTGGTTACTGCAGTTATCTGTAAGAGTTAAAATATATGTTAAACAATTTTTTAAAAAAGTAAACAAGTATCAGAATAAAAAACGAGTATCATTATCCTTGGGTCTCCAACAAAATAAGCTAAGTTTCCATCTGCCAAACACAAACACATCTTCTGAATCTTAGCTCCAGGCTGGGGTCTCTAAAATGCTTTTCTTAATACTCCTAGGAAGAAAGGACGTATCTCTTCAGGATCAATATCAGACTGCGTTTCATAAGCAGAGTTCAGACAAAGTTCAAACAAACAGGCTGAGCAACAGAACTTCAGAACTCAGGAATCCTTTCAGTCAAAGTATATATGGGCTGATCAAACAGTAAATATTTAAGTAAGTAAGTATCGTCTGAAAAAACATACTTGCTATATAGCCTTAGATTAGGGATCACCTCTCTTAGTTTTCCTTGATTACATGGATTATGGACACCTAATTCTCCAAAGAACACGGTAAAATCAGATATTAACACAAATGTTTGCATATTACTATAGAAACACCTATTGCTTATGGCAGTGAGCTAAATACCCAAGAACTCACAGGTAGTTAAGTAACAGAGAAAAGTTTTAAATATCCATCCTACAACCTGCCTGCGTGGTGGTCATAGTGCCTTCTTTGTATGGCAAATCAAAAGAGGGGCAAACCTACTGTGAATATTCATGTTTGCTGGAAAAGTAGAAAGTGTACTTCATTGTTATGAAAGGGCCACTATGTTAGCAACCAAAAAGATCATCTTCCTTTTCCCAAGTATGTTTTACATCTTTCTTGTCCCACACTACTCCAAAATTCACATTTGTGTAGAAACAGATACATGACACTTACCATAACAATAACTCAACGACTTTTTCTTTTGGCTCCACGAGGTCTCTCTAATCCAGAGCTATTCTTTATATTCAACTCTTCCCTCTGCTAGAGGAAAAAGCAACAATGTTGAATATGGCTTCAAAGCTTACAATATATTTTACAGCAAGACATTTAAATATTGTCCCATGGAGCTGGGCGCGGTGGTGCATTCAGGGAGCATTCAGGAAGGCAGACGAGGTTGGATCTCTGTGAGTTCGAGGCCAGCATGGTCTACAAAGTGAGTCCAAGGCAGCTGAAGCTACACTGAGAAACTCTGTCCCAAAAAAAAAAAAAATTGTCCCATACATTCTACAATCCAAACATGATCCTTCAGCCAAATTTTGCTTCTTCTCGTGTTTGCTTATGCCATTCCTCTTTCAAGAAGCAGTTCCTTTCTGACCTGTTCTACACAAAACAAGAATTCTTCTAGCTGAGAGATTTTTAACTTCCCAACAAAGCCCTGGGCCTTGTCTTTCTCCTGCTACTTGTTTTGGTATCACTTAATTTTGGTGTTAAGACAGGAAGTCTCATGTAGCTGAGGCTGGCCTTGAGTTCCCTAACCTCCACCTCCCAGACGCTCAGGTGGGCAATTATTATTTCAACTTCTAAGGATTAATTCTTTGCGCATTAAATTCTGCAGAATTACGATACATGAATGCAATGTTACACCGAACCAGAGCCCCTAAAAATAAACGACTACGGAATGCTTTGGGCAAACCGATTCTGCAGATAGATTCCGCGGCAGCTTAAGGCCTTAGGGCTGGGGGAGGGTCCACCCAACGACCGTGGTTCTCCGCACATTCAGGAAGGCTACAGACTGCCTTCGAGCCCGGCTCCATACTACCTCCAGGACAGTCCTACGGATTCTTCTCCCAACTTTTCGTTGATGGTGACATCAGTGGCGCTGAGCCCGGCCCCTGCTCCTGCACGTCCACACCGCTGCCAAAGGCCGCTCGCTTGCCCCGCCGCCTGGTGCGGCACTTCCGGTGATGGGACCCTCGAGCAGGGGCTTCCGGAACCACGCACTCCGCGGCGGCGGGGTCCGTCCCAGCGTCTGTTAGGGTGGAGCCGAGAGGCTGAAAGCCATTCACAGGCTACCAAATAGGCAAACTCGTCCACCCGCGCCACAACACCAGAGCAGAGAGCGCTCACCAGCTGGGAAACGGCAGCAGACCCCCGCTCCCAGGCACGTACCCACTCCTCATAGGGCTTCACCGGGGCTCTGGGCCAATAGGCACCAAGCTTCCGGAAATGGGCGGGGCCTGAGCGCGCCTGCGCCCTGTCGCTTTCCGGCCCGCAAATCCAGCTTTTAACCCCTGGAATGGGAGACCCGGGAATGGGCATTCACTGTAGTCCCTGAACTGAAACCGTGCTCCACGCCGGGTGCAGCTAGTCCACTGCAGCTCTGGCTTCTGTTTTCTTTCCCCACCGCTTTCAAATCAGAAGCCAGGAATGACATCCTAAGGACAGATGCTGCTTCCCAGACTTAAACACCTTGAAGAGCCGGGGAAGTGTGAGGTTCAAAAGCTATCTTACCTGAGTTGCTAAAACAAGTAACCAGAACACTGTACTTAATGCCTGTCACCCAAGAGGCCAATGAGCAAGTAGGAATTGAATCTTGTGTGTGTGTCTGTGTGCTTGAGAGTTTAAGAGCTGGCGATTTAAGAAGGTGGCAAATTGATTTGTATTCATCTTCAGCCAACAGGTTATAGAAGGAAGACAGCTGACTTAAAAAAGGGATTATTGGAATAAGCCGGGTAACTAGTTTCTACTGGATCCCTCTTGGAAAGAGCCCATGTGTAGTGTGTTGGTTTATTAATTTTTCTTTCAGTCCTGACTCAACTGTTCAACTCTGCCGGCGGGCTCCGGCAAATTAAGTATACAGGTCCCCTACCCCCCCCCCAGCACTATCTGTGGTCAAAATCATTTTCTTACTTTATCTATTGATTATTTGAAGACAGGGTTTCACTGTGTATCCTGGGCTGTCCTTAAATCCAATCCTGCTGCCTGCACCAGTGCTGAAATTACCAGCCTTTAATTCCAGGAGTCAGGAGGCAAAGGCAGGGGGTCTCTGTGAGTACAAGGCCAGCTTTCTCTACACAGCAAGCTGTAGACTAGCCAGGATTACATAGAGAAGCCCTGTCTCAGACAGACAGACACACACACACACACACACACACACACACACACACTTCCTCTGGATCAAGCTTTTCTCCAAGCAACTAAAGCCATTCTGTGGTTACTATTGAGGTTAGTCTCCACCTATGCTATTAGCTACAGCTTGCACACAGAAAACACACCCTTCATAAATTCTAGTGGGTGGTTTTTGCTGTGACCCTATGTTTCACCGTATTTTTTAACTAACTCATAGCAAAGTGTGGTATAAGTGTAAAAAACAAGTCTAAAAATATGCCTTTGGGGTATTTGAGTAGTTGTGCTTATCTGAATAGAAGATGGCCCAACTGTAGCATAATAAACTCAGTACCATGTGACCTAGAGCTAGGCTTTGAAGTTGCCAAATTAGCAGAGAGAAAATTAGACCTAATGTATCATGAAGTGGGTCTGATATGGAGACTAAACCAGTAAGCATCTAAAAGGCTCCCAAATAAAAAAAAAACAAAAAAACAGTTGCATGCATTATATAAAAGCATATTGTATGCATTATAAGAAAATAGACAAAATCACCTGTCAGAGCACAACTACTGATTGATTACTGTCCTTTTTCAAAACGCATTCTTATCTTCACCCCTATTCCTTATACAGCATGTGTCCATAGGCTCCCACTAAAGAAATGTGAACACATTTTTCACTGCAAATTAGAGGTAGATGATTTTTGTGTATTTTTCTTCTTGTTTGGTAAAAGGCAAAGGTCTTATAGAGCAGGTGATGTGTACAAGCAGGCTATACAGAAACAGCAAGCTCACTGTCAGGGTATATAAAGGGTGTGTGTGCATGTGAATATGTGTGCTTTGTGTCCCTATAGGAAATAACATAGGAGAAGATGATACTGGTTTAGTTTTGTTGGACTGCTGTTGCTTCATATACACCTCAGGGTATAGGTTTAGCAACTACACTTTAAAAAAAAACACTTTTGAAAGATTTTTTTTGAATGGTCATAAAGGAAGAGGCTGTCATCAGTTAAACAGTTAAACAAAGGCTAAGTGTAGAACATAAAATTATTTCACTACATAAACTCTGCCTTTTTTTAGAAGCTCCTGCCACATCTGACTAGGAGGATGTCGGCATTTCTAATGGACTCGCCCTCATTGGAGCGGAACTTTTACTTTAGGGAAAACTATTTGGAAAAAACATGGAACATAAAAAGTATAGACTAAGGAAAAATTATTTTGTAATTCATTGGACATGGATAACATCATTAGTAAGAAATAAGAACCTTAAGTATTCAGCCAAAAAGAAAGAAAGAAAAGTATTCAGCCAAAAAAAAGTTTGAGATGCAGCTCAGTGGTAGAGTGTACCAAAAATTAAAGAAAACAAATTTATTTTTTCCTTTAAAAATTTTTTAATTATGTATACATGTGTATGCATGTCTACATGGGGGTATGTGCAGAGGAAGCTGGGCATGGTGGGACAGGAGGCAGACAGAAGCGATGCCTATAAGTCTGAAGCCACAAAGAGAGTTTACAAAGAGTTTTTGGATAGTCAAGGCTGTTACACAGAGAAACCCTGTCTTAAGAAACCAAAAAAATAATAAATAAATAAATAAATAAATAAATAAATAAATAAGATAGAATTCAGAAGAGAACACCAGATCCTAGGGAGATGGAGTTACACATGAGTTACCTGACTTAGGTGCTGGGAACAACACTAGAGTCCTTTTCAAAAACAGCAAGCACTGTTAACTGCTGAGCCATCACTTCAGTCCCAATTATTGCATTTTCTCTAGCTCAAAAAAAGTAAAGGTTTATTCCTAACTTTAAATCTTCAAAGTAAATCAAAACACTTAAGTTTTCTCATAATAGAGAATTATTATGAGTTGAATTATTTTGTAGAGTGTGAACAGTACATAGATAAGCCAGCAATATTAAGTCATATTGTATTGTCTTTTTGAATGTTTAGAGGTCTTGTTCCACCAGAGAACCAGAGCCCCAAGATAATTCTTACAGTACCTGTGTCAATTACTTTCCTGACGCTGTGGTAAATCACCACGACCAAGGTAACTTAACGGAGAGAGAGTTTAGCTTGGCTTATCATTCTAGAGAGTTTGAATCCATGGTGAGAGGGACAGCATGACTGCAGGCGCAGGGACGGCAGCAGCAAGCTCAGAGCTCACATCCTCAAGTGTTTTTCTCGTCGAAAGCCCTATCGTTTTCCACATTCTTCACAGCAACTGCTAACTCTCTGATAGCATCTTTTGTATTAGCTACTTTTCTGCTGGTGTGATAAAGCACCGACCAGAGGCAACTTTGAAAAAGGATTTTAGCTTGCAGTTCCTGAAGGATAAGAGTCTGTGACAGAACAGAGGAGGGATAGCAACAAGCTTAAATATGGCGGCAAGAACAGACCACCTTAAGTCCACATCTTGAACTGCGAACCTGAAACGGCACGCGGGAACTAGATGGTGCTTTTTCACCTCAAAGTCCAGTCTCAGTGATGTACTTCCTGCAGCAAGACTGAACTTCCTAGTCCTCCCAACAGTGCCACCAACTGGTTGAACGGAGTTCTGGAGCCCGATGGAGACAGTTCTCATTCAAACAGCACCCCTTTGTAACGTCTTTCCTGAACTTTTAGCCACCAAAACTATCTTTAAGAAAGAATATCTGAGTGGTGAGCTGGCTCAGTAGGTGAAGGCTGCTTACTGACAACCCAGATTACCTAGGTTTGAGCCCCTAAATCCACAGATGGAAGGAGTGAACTGACTCTGCAAAGTTGTCCTCTGTCCTCCACAAGCAACACATAATATAAATAAATGTAGGGGGGAAAAATCAAAGGATATGTCTTGGTTTCTTTATTATGCTTTTAAATTAAAAATCTACTGCAAATGTTACTCAGAGTATCAAAGAAATGTAAAAATGCAGGTAGTATAAAAGTAAATGAAGCAAGCTAAAATGCGCAGACCTGCAGTTCCCCTATGCTTGACAACCACAGTCTGAGATGCCTACACTGCTGCCCTGATGTCATACATTCTCACTCTCTCTGTCTGTCTCTCTCTCTCCATATCTCTGTCTCTCCCTCCTTCCCTACATCCCTCTCGCCATTGTATGGACAACAGTAAAGGAACAATAAAAGAGATGTTTAATAAGAAAAACATTTTAAATTGCCAGGTAGTCAGTCGACAGTGCTTTGTTCGCCCAACACAAAAAAGCTCTCAAAAAAAATTGTAGAAACTTTGAGAAGCAGATGGAAAAAGAAAGCTTCTAAAAAGCAAGAAAACACATTGGATAAGACATATGGTATTTCTTCTTTTCAGAGGACAACTGAATAGAAATTCAACATCCCCAAAACTCTAGGACTCTGGGGGCATACTGTTTTAATTTCTCATTTATTAAGTATGTAGCAGACGCTTGCTCTGAAGCTATGCTTGTGAGGGAAATTCTGTCCTCACATTTCCTTACAAGAGAAAAGTAGCAGTTATCAAGACAGATGTGACTGATCTACACTCTGTACAATCCAATGCAATGGTTTAGTTGTTGTTGTTGCTGGGACACATATCTTCAAAGTTGGTGGGTGAAGCAACATGATGATAGTAATGATGATGGCTTTGGCAAGTCCAAGGTGCAAGGCCAAATTTCCTTCAGTAGTAACTGGAGTGTTGGCTGTACCTGTTCCATCAGGAGGTTCCTTACTCTCTTTCCAGCTTCTAGATTTCATCTCATCCTTCAATGTAACCTTCTTCTCAAAGCCAGCAATGAAGGGCCAGTAACTTCTCACATCTCTTTAAGTCCCCTGTCATCAAATTACTTTGGACAATATCACAGAGAGTGTCGCCTTTCTTAGTGACTAATGGGATAATACTGAGCTGACCTGGGTAAATCCAGACACTCTGTGCTGATTTGCATGAGAAATGTCCCATTTTAGGCTCTGGTACTTTGAAGACTTGGTTCCCAGTTGGCAGAGCTGTTTGCAGAAGTGGTTCTTCTTTGCAAGAAGTGTCACAGGGTCAGCTTTGAAACTTCACAGAATCATCCTACTTCCAGTTCTTGTGGTTGAAGTGTGATTTCTCAGCTTTCTGCTCTTGCAGCCATGCTAGAGGCTTGCCTGCCAGCCTTCCACCCTTTTGGCTTCTTAGCCCTCTGAAAACCTGAAGCTAAATTAAACTCTCTTCCTGATATTATGATTTTAACATATCTACAAAGTCATGCATGGGAACTCCTCACTGGTTCGAAGAATCTAAACATGAGGATCTTGGGAACAGTCTTTACAATGTATAAAACAGGAAATTATACTTTTTGCCATTTTCCTTCTTCCTAGATTGGTGTCTTGGTAGAATTCGAAAACTGTATTTCCCAAGAAATCCCCAATAAGGTCAAGTAACACTAATGGAAACGTTACAATACAACCTAAAAACGTTGTGTCAGGTCAAACGACTGACTGCACAGTAAGAAAATCGAACACAGACCTCAACGCAGTGACATCTGAAAAACAGGAATTGTAACTATTTAAAGGGTAGAGATTTAACAGAACACCTGATTTGTCTGCTTTGTTGGCGCTATTCTTAAGTGAGAGATTTTTTTTTTTCTCCTGAAGATGGACTGAGGATAGGATGGGTACTAGCTCAACAGCGACACACCTGGTCGCAGCCTTGTTGTCGCCAAACACACCCCACCGCCACTCCCGTAAGGTGCGGGTATTTTAAATCCTTTATCAGTTTTGTTCATCAGCGTTTTTTCATAACATATTATCCTGATGCCATTATGAAAGCATGGCTTGTCATTTTATTTCCTCTTGAAAATTTGAAGAATTCAGAGGTAGGCTTGCAGCTCCTTAAAGATAGACCTTCCGGCATCTCCTACAAGTTCACCGGGCATCATGCGCTCCTTAGGACCACAGAAGCTGCAGTTCTCCACTCAGATTCCCCTTGCCTCCCAGGCGAACGTTCTTACAGCCTGGATACTTATCTACACACAAAGGTCACTTCCGGTCCCTAGCTTAGTAGTGAGCACCAGGAAAGGGAAGCTCAGCTCAACGAGTACATCAAAGCCGCCTGCGTCCTTCATGGCTGTCATCTTCATAAAGTCTAGAAGAGAACAACATCTGGGCAGGGGGTTCTCCATCAGTATCTAAAGCTGGAGTTCTAAAAATCGTCTGCAATCCTAATTTCTCCATGAACATATTAGAGCTTCAAAATTGTGTTGAAGGGAAATCAGCCAGGCAGCAAAAACTGCCCTCTCTGAGGCTCGAACTCAGGACCTTCAGATTATGAGACTGACGCGCTGCCTACTGCGCTAAGAGGGCAACACACCCATACAATTGCGTATGTTTTACAGCAAGGATTGACTATTATCTCTTTCTTATCTATCCCATCTAACCCTGTCTTTTGAAGATCTTCACAGAGTGAAATTTTAGTGTAGAAAGACTGGACAAGGACACCCGAGTCTCTGCTCTTACTTTCCTTCGTTGTGAGTCTTTGTTCCGTCCACCATGTCACCCACTCCTTACTCTTGCCAGTGCCCTGCAGGAACAGTGCCTATCAACTAATAGATAAAAGAGTGAACAGCTCCCATCAGGCCTTGGAGACAGGTCTGAAGGGCAGTCCATGCAAACCTGCAGATCCAACCATGTTGTCTTGGATAGTCTCCCCAAAATGTCTCACAATGATATTAAAATGGGACCTCGTTGTATATTTTGTGTCTTTTGTTTCTTTTCCATTTCTGTAACCCCATAATTGATTATCTTGTTGACATTATTTCACTCAACTATGTTTTTCCCATTGCCTGTTTATCTCTATTCCTATCTTACTGATAAATCCAGGGCTCAGGAGAACTAGTCACACACTAGTGGTTGACAAAGCCAGACAAGAAACAAATCAGGGCTCAGCTTTAATTTTTTTCTTTAAAAATTTCATATCAGTGTACAATATCTCTTCATCATGCCCCCCCCCAAGCTTTCCTTTCCACTTTCCCTGCCTCCGACAATGCATCTCTGTCCCAGGTCATTAGCTCATGCAGGTGACACTTAATGCTAATGTGTCAACATAGATCCAAGAGACCTCCCGGAGCAAAGAAAATGGCAGCTCCCCACTGTCTGACCTAGGGGCACTTGTCTCTCCAAGCTGCCTCACCCTCACCCTCCTTTGTCCCAACTTCCTGCTTATCTACTGGGTCTCACACTCTGCCTAAGTCTGTGTAGACATTCAAGTGACATGGGAGAGGAGGAGGTGCAGAGCTCAGAGCTGCACTGGGTTCTACAGCTCTTTCTCACCCAAGCAAAGCATGCTGGTTTAAGATTGAAATGTGGCTGTTTCTCTGAGCATAGCTAGCATCAGAGTAGAGGCTCTGTCTGTTTAAGATTTGAGGAATGAAGAAATGTTAACCAGGTAACTTAGAAACCCTTAAGGAAGGTGCAGTCTTAGAAAAGAGTGGACAGAGACAGTGCTGAAACACCATTGTCTAGGGAAAAAAATGTCACGAGTGGGAGGGCATTGTCCTCAAAGTGACTAATGGGAACAGACAGCAGGTGGCTTCCACGAAATTGAAAGTTCCTGGGGGAGGGGAGGTGGAGACAACCTTGATGACTGTAATTCATGAGTATGCCTGCTCAGAATAGAAGAGAGCGTTGTGTGGACACAGATTTAATACAAGTCAGATTCCACAGTTGAGAAGAGTCAAGTCAATTCATGAGACAGGATGGAGAAAGACACAGGTGCTGAGGGTGGGCCCAGGGACCTGCAGAAGTTCCTGAAGTCAGCCAGCCCTAATAAGGATCCAGGACCCTCTGCAGCACGCCGGCTGTGCTCTGGAGAAGTGTGCTAAGTCACATGCTGGTGATTAATTCAGACTCTCACACACTTGCTTAAAACAGGGAATGAGGTTATAATTATAAAACTATATCATAGAGGTGGTTAAGAGCACACACTTCTCACAAAGAGGAACAGAGGTCAGTTCCCAGCACCGAGTCAGGCAGCTCACAAACACCTGTAACTCTAGCTCCAAGGAACCCAAGATCCTCTTCTGGCCTCCTTAGACATTTGAATTCACATGCACGCACACAGAGATAACATAAATTTAAATTTTAAAACCTATAAAAGATATAAATATATTTTTAATGTATTGTATACATGTGTGCACATTTCAGGAGACAGCCTGTCCCTCGTAATGCATCCATTTGGTGGTGTAGGTTTTGTTATTTTAGTTTTTGTTTTGAGTTTCTCATTGGTCTGTGATTTTCTGAATAGGCTAGACTAGCTGTGAGAGTCCCTGTCTCTGACTATCTAGAGTAAGGATTACAAACACAGGCCAACATACTTGGACTTTAAAAAAATTATTCTCTGTATCAAACTTGGGTTTGTAAGTTTGAGTGTGTTTGCCAAGTGGAGTTACTAGGCTGAATCTCATACTCACCCTCCCCCAGGCTGATTTCCTTCTGGTCCTCCTTCTGAATGCCTGGCTCAGTCTCAAACAATCTGATAGAAAAGGACTTTTCCTATTCTCCCTGAGCACAGCTTGTGAATGTGAATAAAAGAAAAGGTTGTGACATGGACACTTAGTCAATGGGACCTCCTGACTCAATTCTTAAGCCATTTCCCACCTTGTAATCATAGGCTGAAGTCTTGTTTTCCCACAGAAATATTAATTTTTGACTGAAGTCTTAAAGAATAGAAATGTCATTTAGACTGTTCTCTTTGTTTGTATCTCTCTCCCTGTCTCCATTTCTCTATTTCTGTGTTTGTGTGTGAGTAATTTTTTTTTTCAACCTAGCAAAAATGATACAGCTCCACCCCAGGGCACTGAGATAAAGAAAGGTAAATCCCTTGAAGTTATATACCAGATTCCAGGGCAGTGGAGGCCTAGATCTGGAGAGGGAAGGGCATAAACAGGAGAATGCTGGGATCTGTCCCTGCCCTCTCATTCCAGACAATGAGTGCTGTGTCCTTTGAGTAATCACCCCCACAGGCTTTGGCTTTTCCAACACTTTGGTTATTCCAATCACATATGCCAGGTCAGGTGTCCTGCATGGTCAGTCCATCTTTAACCTGGTGTGTGTGGCTTCTCTGTTTGGGACCTGAGGTCTGCTAATTCCTCTTTCCAATTTTAAATCACCAGGTAAAGCCGTTTCTGTTTCATTCAAAAATGATTGGGCTGCAGAACCCTGTTGCCTTAGTTTTTTTCCACACTGCTCACTGTCGTAATCCCTGTCAAAAGCAGTGCAGGGGCCCTGGAGTAGTCCAGTTGCTTCTCCCACGCCCTGCGGTAACAACAGGACTTCACTGTCTGGGGTCTGCAGCCCTAAAGTCTGAACATGAAGTTTCCACAGTCTCTCGGATTGAGATTCCCAGACGGGAACCCAGAGTTCCTTTTTAGGGTCTAATTTAGCAAGTAATTAGACAGCTCAAGGAGAGTTGAACAGGTGGGTATTTTGGACAGTCAACTTACTATGGATTCGGAGGTAGTCAGACATCTGATTCACGTCATCTATCACTTAACGGGATCGGAAATTCTGTTTATTCATAACTTCCGAGTCACGGCACCCGGGTCAAAATTTTGTGCAACTCTGTTCCCATTTCCCAAAGGAACTTTGTAAAATGTCGTAATTGAGCTTGCTGTGCTCAAGAGCCACACCCCTGCAGAGACTCAGTAGTTTTGAAACGGCGGTGGATAAGAAATCCCAATGCAATTCATGGGGTTTGATGGTTGGAATTTGGGGGATAACTTCAGAGAAAGTTTGAAAGGCCCGTGTCAGCAGCGCACGCACAGGTTTTCTAAGCGTGGAGAGATACCCGGATCCATATCGGGGACAGCGCTGTGTTGAAACGAAGACCCGGCAGAGCTCTTGGGCTGGCGGGCCGGGACCTTGGCCCCGAGGGTCCCGACAGCCTGGCGGTGAGGCAGTTTGAGTTGAAAGTGGTGCGCTGGCTGCTGTGGTTGCTAGGCGATGCGCGTCACGCCTCACGGGTCGCGCTTCTCCGAATGCTGCTTTGTTCGCGTTTACTTCGTGCTTGCTGCCACAGCGAGGCCACCAGCTAAGCAACTGGAGCTCTGAGGGTCCCTGGTGACAGGATCGACGGTGTCCTTTCACCAAAAGGTGTCGCTGAAGAACAAACGCCTGGGAAGGTGGAGGCGATGCCCTGCGTTGGCCCCGTCAGTTACAGACTCGGAGGTGGCGGGCGAC
>CM053760.1:46888206-46915706 GCA_028658305.1 Pachyuromys duprasi
AATGGCCTACACCTAGGAAGGGCAGAATGGGGTAGACATGGCTAAGGATGCCAGGCTTTTGAGGATTTAAGAATCATGAGAATCATAGGAGACAGACAGGCAGGAAGAAGCAGGACACCACAATGGTTTAGCTGGAGAAGAAATCCCATGGGGCTGGGAGGAAGGACTCCAATAATGGCCTGAAAAAGGCCCAGATAAGGAATAAAAGCAAGTATTTGTAAAATTATGGTTGGAAGATAGGATGGTTAAGGAGGATGGCATTGGATAAGGGCTCGGAGGTGGATGGTGAGGTGGTGCAGGCAGCCTAGGTAGGAATATCTGCCTTGCCCAAGGTAAATAAGGCAACTGTAAAATCTAACAGGTGTCTGTGTCTTATTATTTGTGATAGAAGATTAAATAATACCTCTGTGATTCTCATAGGGCTAATAATAAATAAGATATAGCCTAACACCTTTTACCTACTATAACACACATTTTTTTTGTTTTGTTTTTGTCTTCTGCCACCATCCCTGACATGCAGTAAATTTCTAATGTGCCTTTTTCTCACTTTCCTTGGATATCTCCCTTGCCCTGTGGATGTCATATGAGTTGAGAAACAGTTTACTGAGAGACGCTGTGCTGGGATATGACAGGAGAATCAAGGCCAGCAACTGGAAGAGGCTGTTGATGTGACTTGAGATTTAGTCATCCAATAAGAAGAAATGGATACAAAATTCCAGCAGTAAGAAATGAATGCAGATGGGAGCTGATGGCCGTGAGTGCTTGATTTTACTGGATGAACTGATACCCTAGAATTGTCTGCGTTACTATACAGCATGGGGCTTTTGTTATTTTTACAGAAAGATGTCTCACTTGCCTGTAGGCTAGGCTGGAACTCACAGAGATCCACCTGCCTCAAATGTCATGTTTTTACCAATGTAAATCTGTTTGTCTTTTTTTTTTTTCCTCAAGTACACTTTTGTTTTTTTAACTTTTTCATATCTGGTCGAATTGAGATATTTTAAGAACTTCATTTCTAATTTGTAATAAAAGTTTACAAGTTGTTTTTTCAAAATAGTCAGTAAATTGCAAGCATCTGTTAATAAATGATTTTTAAATATAAACTAAAACAAAACCTTGGCTTTGAGGCTAGGGCTGTAGCTCGGGGGTAGAACTTGCCTATCATGTTAAAGTCTCTGGGTTCAGTCTTTAGCATGGCAACAAATAAACATGTCTTACCATTTCCTTCTAGCATCTGGTTATACATGGTGGCTGTCTTCAAGCATAAGTGCTTTGTCAGTCTGTCTTTCCTTTCCTTAGAGTTTCTCTGTGTAGTCCTCTCAGCCCTGGACCTTTCTCTTAAGACCAGGCCTGCCTCTGCCTCCCTAGTCAGGGGATTAACAGCATGTACCCACACACCAAACTGGAGCAAAAGTTTTCAAATGTCTTTATTCCATATATACTTGAATGTTACTGAGACTCCCAAAGAATTTTTATTTATGTGGGTTGTATTCATCAACATTTGACATATTACAAGTTGAGTATTGTAAGTAATACAAAAGTACACATTCCAGTGGGTAGGATACCATCAGTACACATCATTTAACATGTAGAAAACTCTGGGCATCTATGTAATGTGCAAAGATATAAACAATGTTCTGTAGCACCAAGGGGCTCTGACTTCATGAGTCCTCTGAAACTGTCTTGGGCTGAAGCACACTTTGAAGGCTCTTTCTCTCTGGAGGTCACTGCTACTGCCAGACCAGTCCTGATATCAGCTGGCTGGATGCTGTTTATTGGGTGAAAGTTACCCTGGGACTATTCATGGCTCCAAGCAGGGATGAGATGGGGTCAGGAGCAAGTTCTTGGAAAGCTGCCTTTTTGGGTCCTGCTATTCCTTGAGATTGGGGGTGGGAAGGGCAGGAAAGAGAGTTGGTCACAGTCCCTCTAGCCCTGTGACAAGGTAGAAAAATCTTGGGACAGGAAATTTTTTTTGGCTGTGATCACTTCCACATGACCCACACGTCCTTAAGCCACCAACACTATGTAGATGGTTGACTGTAGCTTGAGTTGGAAGGGTTGGTCTGGGCCCAGCTGGTCATCTACCTTAGCAGAAGAATAGTAGCAGAGTCATAGGAATTCATGCAAGAACAGACAGAGAGGGAAAGAGGCTTTGCTGCAGGAAATTGCATGAAATAATGAAAGAGAGATCTTTCTCTTGGATTCCTAGACATTATCCTAGTTGTGGCAGATGGTCCCAAGTACTGTCTCTGTCACGAGAATTTGTTACAGTATAGGTTTGATAGTCAGACCACACCCATAAGGCCAAATTGAATTCTTTATACATGGAAGGTAACACCTCAGAAACACTCTTGGTGCTGAAGCTCAGATGTACAGTGTTACAAAAACCAAAAACCTCACATTCACATTAATGTTAGCTGAGGACCAGAGCAACCATGCAACATTTGTTTTGGTTCTACATAGTGGTTACTTCAAATACAACGTGATGATTTGATTGATACAATTTTCAGTTATTTAAGGGCATGTTTAGTTTGTATACACATGAATTGTCTTGGTCAAATACATCTCAACCATGGCCAGGGGCATGGAAATCCCAAGTGAGCAACCAATGTTGGGGGTGTTGAGGGCTAAACGTTGTCTAAGGAGACAAAAAATTGAGTCAGGACAAGATTAATTTACCTTAGTCACTTCAAACTCCTCCACAGCACACTACACTATTAGTTCAGTGTGCCAGGAAGCATTGAGGAGTTAGGGGCTTTGAATTCCTTCAATGTTGTGTATGACCTACTCACTGCAATTGGACCTAACATTTAAGGTCCCACTATCCCAGAGTCTGTTGACACAGCCTTCAGCTCAGGAGCCTTGGGGGACATTACAGATCTGATATACTGGAGTACCGCCCCTGTCAGTGCAAACTAGCTGCTGCACACCAACAGGATAAGAGCTGAGTGACAGCGCTGCAACAGGAAATTGAGAACTTGTATTCCAGCCAGGCATGGTGGCACACTTAATCCCAGAATTCAGGAGGCAGAGGCAGGCAGATCTCTGTTAGTTTGAGCCTGACCTGGTCTACAACTGGAGATTTAGGACAGCCATGGTGACGTAGAGAAACCCTCTCTTGAAAGAAAACAAAGCAAAACAAAATAAATACACAAACCAACCAAACAACAACAAAACAAAACAATACAACCCCCAAAACAAGCAAAATACCCCAACAACAACAAAACCAAGAAAAGCAAAGAACAGCAACAAAACCCTTGCAATCCTTGTACAAATGTGATGTGCCAAGCTACAGCTGTGAGTCACCATCTTAGGCATCTTTTGGTCATTAGACATCTTAGCAGGGAAAAGACATCAGGTACAGCACTGTATTTCTCTGAGGCTGGGTTCAGCTTTTGGTGTTATTACACACTTAAATCTCTTTCCCTTAATGGCATAAAACATGGATATAGGGAGAAACAGAGTAAAGGGAAACTGACATCCCTCCCAGGATTAGCCAAAAGCAAGAGTATATTTTCATGATCCAGACAGTCTGTACACAGAAGACATGCTGTACTAGCAAAGAGTGGCCGGGTGTGGGGCATGGAGGACACTAGTTAGTATGGAGGTCTCTGCAGATAATGGTGTGTTGGGGGGGGACAGGGGACAGCTCATGGTGCCTGAGAAACAAAAAGCTGATGCTCATCAAATAACATCTCCAATGTTGGGAAGATAAGACAGGGACACTTTTTGGAGCCGCTGATGTGATACTGACCACACAGAGGCTGGTCAGGGACAGATGGAAGATGCAGACAGCTGGAGTGCTATCTGGACTCTTCCGTCTCTCCTACGCTGTAGACCCTTCTTTTTCCTACATTTCTCAACATCCTGTTAGCCTGTCCAACAGAACCTAAAGGAGAACTGGATTTGGTTACCCTGTTAGAGACAAGCAGATTCATCTGCAGAATTTCCAGGTGCTTTCTGATTCACTCCTGGTCTGTTTTCACTTCACTTTCTGTATTCCCGCCCCTTAACTTTCCCTGCATTCATTCTGCCCTTTCTCTTTTTGTCTGGACACCAAGCTGTTTCTTGCCACACTCTTCCCAAACTCATCTTTCATTGTGTGTCCTCAGACTGTATTCCCAACCTCCTGAAATGCAGTTGGTGTAAAGGTCATTACAAAGTCTCCCACACAATCAGCCAATCCACTCCTCCCCCCCAATTTCCTTAAACCTGATCCTGTCCAAAGTCATGGAGGTTTCAGAGGACAAGTGACAGCTCCAGCTTCGGAAAAAGGGATCAGGAAAGGATGAATAGCAAACACAATGGGATGACGCAAGATGGCTGCTTAAGACTGTGCTATCATCTGTTTAGAAAGGATATGTCCTACATCTTGGCAGAATGATAACAGACTCCCTAATGGCCTTGGGGATCAGTGTTTATTACCATTTAACAGATCGTCAGGGGAGACTTACCACAAGACCATAAACACAATAAAGAACGAATAGGGTCAGAGAAAGAAGCTTTGGGGAAAGTATAGATATGGATTCCAGCACTCACATTATAGAAGGAGACAATTCCTGACTCGTAGTCTAAGAAAATACCTATGCGACGAGGGGCTTTTGGCAGGGAAAGAAGGACCCGAGGTGGATTGAGGGCCCAGTACTCCCCTTGAGACAACTCCATGGCCCAGAAGCCACGCTTGGGAGACATGAGGATAAACTCTTTCTTCAAGACGTTCTCCCTACATACCCCTACCAGCCAGTCAGTCCTGCCCCTCACCTCCACCTCCCAGTCATGTTTCCCTGAAGTGAAGCTCTCACAGCCTAACACACAGGGCCAGGTGTCAAATCTCTCTGGTCTATCAGGTAATGGTTGACGTGAGTCTTCCAAGTGAATTGATTTTAAATCCTCTGTCAGGACAAGATGGGGGTGGGCCGTGTTCAGATCCAGAGTCACGTCAACTGGAGGCAAAGAGAGAGTGCATCAGTGAATGGCAGATGGCACATGGCCCACGCCTCTTTTTCTGAAGTGTTTTAGGAGGTGACAGGTATCCGCAGGGGAGAGCTGCCTTTTCACAGCCTCTGCCCTCTTATCAGCAGCCACAGGGAACGTCAAGAATGCAGGGGGTGCTCTTCTTTACACCACCCTGTCACGCTGAGCTGGGCTCTAGGCCATCCCCCAAAGATCCTTTAGGAGTCTCAGGAAAATATCAGGCTTTCTCCCACAATTAAAAATCTCTTCGCGCTCACTTCTATAAGTTTTCCAACAGTTTCACTTCTGCCTATTCTTGGTCTCTAAGTTCTTGGGAGGTGTTCTGATTTAAATGACATTGATCCCTATTGGTTTATGTACTGCAGCTGTCGGAACTGTTTGGGAAGGGTCAGGAGGTGTGGTCTTGTGGGAGGAGGTGTGTCACTAGGTGTGAGCTCTGAGGTTTCAAGAGACTTGTGCCATTTCCAGTGTGCTCTCTGCTTCATGTTGAGGTTCAGACACACATGTTGAGGTTCTCTCTCAGCTGCTGCCTCAATGCCATCCTGCTGGCTGACATGTTCCCTGACATGATGGTGATGTATTCCTATCCCTCCGGAAGTGTAAGCCTTGAATACACCCTTTCTTCAAATAGTTGTCACGACATTTTATTACAGCCATAGAAAGGTGAGATCTCAGAGCCCAGAGAGGCAGCAAGTAAACTGACCTGCATATGACCGTGCCAATCTCCATGCTGAAAAACAAAAAGAAAGCCAGAAGTCACTCTGGTGTTACGGTGAGAAAATTCTGTGAACAGTACAACAAAGAATATGTTAACAAATCAAATATTTAGGACTTTTTCTATAAAATGAGCAACTATATATCAATGGCCTCCTAAAGCTAGAAAAGTTAGGAAGTAGAAAAATTAGGAGGGCCAGATACAGGCAAGACAGCTACAAATGTATCTGATGTAACATCAGCTGTAAAAACCCAGGAAGGAAGCTGGGTGCGGTGGCACACACCTGTAAGCCCAGTACTCTGTGAATTCGAGGCCAGTGTGGTCTACAAAGCAAGTCTAGGATGATCAAGGCTACATGGAGAAACCCTGTCTCAAAACAAAACAAACAAAAAAACAAACAAACAAACCCCAAAAGGCAAAACCAACCAACGAAACAAAAACAAATCTACAAAAGGACTGTCTCTATGAAAATAATGGAAATAAGTGGAAATTCCTGTAGATTTGCAATCAGTTCTTCAGATAGTTATAGACTGTTGCTCCATGTGTGGTGAGTGAAAGGCAACACTTGGCAACTGATGGGTTGCCAAGAACCATGTATGGATATAACCTAGAACCCCTACTTGAATGTAGCCCATGGTAGCTCAGTAACCAAGTGGGTACCCTAGTAAGGGGAACAGGGACTATTTCGGACATGAACTCAAGGACTGGCTCCTTTACCTCCCCACCCCCCGAAGGAGGAACGGTCTTGCTAGGCCACAGAGGACATGGCAGCCAGTCCTGAAGATACCTGATAAGCTAGAGTCAGATGGAAGGGGAGGAGGACCTCCCCTAGCAGTGGACTTGGAAAGGAGCAGGGAGGAGATGAGGGAGGGAGGGTGGGATTGGGAGGGAGCTACGGCTGGGATACAAAGTAAATAACCTGTGATTAATATAAAAAATAATAAAAAGATTGTGTACTCAGTCTATTTCTTTAACTTGCCTTCAAGAGAACAAAGTAACCAACCATCCTTATCTTATATTTCCCAGCAATCAACTTTTACAACATAACATAATGCATAACTGTAATCTTAAATTATCTGCTTTTCCACGGCCTTGACCCAGAGTAATGCCTGTGTGTTTTGATCATTTTCTGGAAACAGCAAAAATAGAGACTGAAAGCAATGCCTGATAAACAATGTCTTTAATAGCGTTTCTTATCTGGCCAATTGGGGTCAGCTGGAGTCAGTGACTTACTGATGAGAGAGAGAGAGAGTGAGAGAGAGAGAGAACAGGAAGCCCTTTGTTGGGGAGAAGATAGATACATAGGGCCAGAATCACAAGACAGCCTACAGGCAGACAAGGTTCAGATTCCTGCCACAGACAGGAGGAACACATGGAGAGTGAAACAGAATATTCACATCTAGACTCAGTCTTAGTTAAATGTCACTAAGGGCTACCACTTTGATTCATTTTCTTAACGCAACATCCGCATATTAACGGTGAGTCGGGTTTATTATTAATGGGTTCAACACAGCTGCACTCTCTTTCCTGTACCTTTAGAAGATTATATATTTGTTTATTAATTTATCGCAACACTCACACAGCTTCCAGATACAGTAAGGGTCTTCAAGGAGTGTCAAATTTAGTGCCTGCGGGCCTTTATATGCAGATGTCTATTCTTGGGGAACCCCTACGCGACATATCCTCTTCTTCCTCTGACTTCCACCCGACACACACAAAATACATTAGAATGCAATAAAACAGTTTAAGATTAAACACATGTTGACTTGCTGAACACAGCTCTTGAGATTCTTTTATATCCTCCTAGGTGACCTGACAGCATTTTAGCTCTTTTTGCTCCTTTCAGTAACGACCCGATTCCATGAATGTCCAGCTGACAGGTCTCTATACCTGGCTGTCTTCCTGGAACCCCGCAGGTCCTCACCCCATGTTTCCTGCTGCCTCCCACACGAACCCTCCTCCATTCGCTGGCTGACTGCCCCACGCCCACCCACTAGGCAGGTCCCTCACCTTCACACCTCCACCGCTAGCCTAGCTGTTACTTTCCCACTCACCTCCTGCTACCCATTTATAACTGCTCAGGCAAGGAAGGTATCAGGCCATTAGTCCCCCATGGTTAAGAATGTTACACACTCAACCCCAACAGTGTCTTACCGGTTAATCAGTCCCAAGCCTCTCCGGAGACACAGCAGCTGGGGCTCTGTATCAATGGTGCTACTAGCTGGAGCCTGGGAACCAGTTCCGAAAGACTGCCTTTGATTGGCTGTAGCTCCGCTGCTGCTGGCTGACTCAGCCCACTTCGTTTCCGTAGCTGGTAGATGTCTTTCTCAGGTCAAAAGTTCATCTGGAGGAAAGGATCTGGAAACCGTCCACACCTGTCTGCGCCACTCACTCAGAGAAAGACTAACAGAATTTTCTTTTAGTCAAAGTAGTAATTTGAAAGAAAAAAAAAAAGTAGGTATTTGATCGACTGAAAGGTAGTGGTGTTGTTTTAAAGGACACGTTTGAAACCTATAGCAGAGACGCCATCTCTGCTGTGACCTGCCTCCCTGATTTCTCCATTCATTTTTGGTAAATGCATAGATTTATGGCTGTCTTTTGTTCTATAATGATGACCTGTCCTGTGGAAGTGTAACTTCGTCCCCAAGTTGCCTTAGTGAACATCGCAACAGAGAAACCAAACTTAGTTTAGTCCCATGCCTCAGAGGAGAGCTAAGCTGCTCCCACCTCCAGGCCTTCTCTAGAGCTATAACACCTGGTCTTAGATCCTGTGATGTAAATCTCCACTCTTCCGGAACCCCACCTCTCCAGCGGCTCTCAAACTTCGCTGTTCAGTTGGTCCCTGCAGTCAGCAGTGGTTCACACCTGTTGTGCTGGGACAGGTGCTGGGACAGGAGGTGGTGCTAGAAGCTTGGGCCTATTTCCTTGCTGGGGCGAAAAGTTGTGTAACTGTCTACGAGACTCCAGAGAAGGAAACATTACTGAAGACAAGCAGCAGGCTGATTTACTCAGAGTACATGGTCCGTTTTTGCCAAAGTGTTCCCTCATCCCATTTTGCTCTAACCACATGGATCATTTAAAGTCACGTCACAAAGTCACTTCTTGCTTTGGTGATCCTCTGCTTGCTGTTCACACTGCTTCCCCCAGCTCTCACAGGCTGCTGCTTTCTCAGTCCACAAGCCACATCAAAACCCCAGGAGGCCCTTCCAAAACTCCCAAACCTCACATATCCAGCCCACCTCACTTCAGCCTTCCAAGGTACCTCCCCTTCCTTCTCCTACTCTTTTCCCTTCCTTCCTAGTAAATTCCCATCTTCGTTAGTGGTGCTCCTGTGCATGAATGGTTGGCACATGATAGATGCTGAATGTGAATAAGATATGAATTAAAGGCAGGGGAAGGCAAGCAGGCGCTACACAGTTTAACATTCTCTTAGTATCAAGCACAGAGCTGGGCTTGTGTAGTTTCAACCAAAAATCAAAATTTATTAATTTTAGGCTTCAAAGATCCCTTAAAAATAAGGGATGATTAACTGAAAAAACAATGTGTGGATAGGCTTAGGATATTGCTGTAAACTGGAGACTGGTTGTCTTGGTTAGGGTTTGTATTGCTATGACAAATCACCATGACCAAAAGCAACTTTGGGAGAACAGGGTTTATTTCAGCTAATATATCCAGATCACAATCCATCCTGAAAGGGAACTGAGGCAGGAACTGAAGCAGAGGGCACGGAGAACTGCTGCTTCCTGCCTGGCTCTGCATGGCTTGCTCAGCCTGCTTTATAATATCTCTCTGGACCAACTGTCTCCCATGGTACTACCCACAAAGGGCTGGGCCCTTTCACAGCAATCATTAAGCAAGAAAGTGCCTCATAGGCTTTGCCCACAGGCCAGTCTAGTGGGGGTCATCTTCTCAACTGAGGTTCTTCTCAAATGATTCTAGCTTGTGTCAAGCTGACAAAAAAACCAAACAGAATTATCTGTTCTGATAATTCAGGCACCTCAGTTTAGGAATGGGGGCATAGTTCAGGGGTCTGTAAGGTTAATATTTATTTTATAATAAGGCATTGTACACTGTAGTTCCCTAGATCTTGTATGTCATTTGATAGTCCAACAAATTAAATGAAAAAGGCAAATATAACAACACGGCTATCTTTTGGTTAACCATTCATTAGATTTTTTTAAACTTAGATAATTCTTTTTATTATTTAATATTATTTTAATAAAATATATTTTGCTTTAGAAACTGTACTAGTCAGGGTTCTCTAGAGTAACAGAACTAACAGAATGACTCTCTCCCAATCCAGCTAACTCAACAATGGCTGGCTGTGAACAGAAAGTACAACAGTCAGGTAGTTGCTCAGTCCACAGGCTGGGTGTCTCAGCTGGTCTTTGCTGGAATCTCAAAGAAGTAGGCTTCAACACTAGAGAAGGAATGGATGTGCCAGTAAGTAGGCAAAAAGCAAAAGCTTTCTTCTTCGCTTAAAAGTGTGTGTGCATCTCCTTGCCTCAAGCTCTCGATCAGCAATGTGTGTCTTCTTTCCTCAAAGGTATGGACTAGAAGTAGACTCACCCACTTCAAACGAAGCAGGAAATCTCTCAGAGGTATTCCCTCCATTTCTAGATTGTAGTTCATTCCAGACGTAGTCAAGTTGACAATCAACAGTAGCCATCATAGAAACAACTTTGTTTTATTCCCTACAGGGTTTCTCTCTGTAGTCTTGGCTGTCCTGTAACTCACTCTGTAGATTAAGCTGGCCTCGAACTCAGAGATTTGCTGGTGCCACCACCACCCGTCTCAGAAACAACTTTTTAAGTAAGACATACACTGTTCATAGGAAACTGTGGTTAGCTTATTATTATTTTCATGTAAAGTAACATATACAGTTCTGTTTTCAACTTCAAATGCCATAAGCAGAAACAGACATTAGTCAGGCATGGTAGCATAAGCCTATAATCCCCACCCTAAAGAGGTGGGATAAAGCCAGGCATAGTGGAACACACATTTAATCCCAGCACTCAGGAGGCAGAGGCAGATCTCTGTGAGTTCAAGGCCATCCTACTGTACATGGGGAGTTCCAGGACAGCCAGAACTACATAGTGAGATCCTGTCTTGAAAAGAACAACAACAAAAGAAATGTGGTGAAAGAGTCAAGAGCAGTGCTATACAGTGAGACTGTGACTAGAGAAAAACCAAGATAAATCTCAACAGGTATTAACCCACGAGAACAAAGGCTTAACAACTTGTATATATCATAAAACCATAAACTAAGCATGGTTGACCATGTCTTTAATCCCAGCATTGCAGAAGTGGAGGGAGGCCAGTCTCTGGGAGTTCCAGGCCAGGCTGGTCTACATGTTGAGAACCTATCTTGAAGAGGGAGGGCGCCGTTGGGGTAAAGGAAGATATCCTGAGTGTTAGACACTTGAACTGCTGCTGTCTCCAGTAAACCTGAGTCATATGGACCTGGCTGCTCAGCAAGGAGCTGAAGTCTCAAGCCATTCTTCCTGAGCACTGACACGGGACTCAGAACTGAGTGTTTACTGCAGGGAAGCCTGAGCCAGCTTACACCATCACTGCTCATTCTTTCCTCCCATGCGTAGGCCTGCAGACACACACGCCAGGCATCCTTATTATGTGGCATGTATAATTTGGCTTTGGATCTCAATGGGCCTTTAGCCCCTACCTACACAGCTGTCATACGGGGCCCGCCCCCCAGCTCTCCAGGTGATTTCCTCCACCTATGGCCTCAATTTATATTTCTCTGTCTTCTTCCTCTGCAGTTCTCTCCTTTTACATCCTGATGCACTCTATCGCTCTTACCCTACGTCTGCTCCGGCCAGAGAGCATCATGTTGAAGCTCTGAGTTCTGTCACTCCCCTTCTCACAAGTTCTTCTCCTGAGAGAGCTTTGTCATAGCTGTAGTCCCCCAAGACTGAATCTAGCTAGGCCGAGAGTTAGAAGAAAATGAACTACTGAAGGCATGAACTGAGGCATGGACCTGAACCGTGTGTGAAGGAGGCAGCTGGAAGATGCTTCCGGGTGACCTGAAGGACACAGGGTCTGCTCTTGACCAGCTGGTGCTGTCCTGAGAACTATGTCTTCCTTATGTGGCTCTGAGAAGCTGGTCTTGTCTTATACAGGACCAGGCCACCCTCAGGTATTGTAACTCCCTGTGCCCCTGTGAATGCTGGACAGATGAAGAGGGGGCTGTCATCAGAACCGAGCCTGAAGAAGGGTCTCAGGGGCCCAGCGAAGGCCACAGGAGGACATGTGTAGATATGTGATCTGTCTCGCATGTTGTAGAAAGAAACATCGCCACCTTCGAAGTCCAGGAAGACAGCCACGCGGTGAAGTCGCTCTTTCAGAGGTATGATCTTTTCTGGGGAGGACATGGCTCGGTACTGGCTTCCAAACATCTCCAGGGCCCAGAAGCCATTCTGAGGAACCAACAGAGCCTCCCCTTTCCTTTCAACACTGTCCCTACAAACACCAACGGCCCACACCATTACGTTTTCCACCTCCACCTCCCAGTAATGCTTCCCTGAGGAGAAGCTCTCCTGGCCTAGGACACACGGCCGGCAATCAAATCTCTCAGGGTTGTCAGGCACGCTCTGCCTTGAAGGGCCTCGTCTCACACTTCTCTGGTCATCTGACAGGAAGAGCTCAGGATGAGCAGTATCTGGGTCCAGGACCACATCAGCTGTAGAAAAAGTCTCAGACTTAGTGTTGAGCTCTCAGACTCCTGGACATGCACAACCTCCGTTCCCCCCTTGGGTCCTGGGAGTTGATGTGGGATTCCTGTGTGGTGGCCTTTTCAAAACAGCTTTTTTGATCTTAGGAAGCTCATAATGAAGCTCATTTGTCTCTTAGGGCTAAGAGCACTATCTTCTATGGAAAAGACAGGAGCCCTAAGAAACCCAGAAGGTTTAGCAAATAAACAAAAGTGAATCATTCCCCCTTTCAACATTTTCAGATCTTGCCCAGTGTTTACTATAAGATAAGAGCTCTGCAGTATCCAACTGAAGACCCTAGTAAGGGGAAGAGGGACTGTTTCAGTCATGAACTCGATGGCTGGCTCTTTGACCCTCCCCCATACACGCCAGGGAATAACAGCCTGGCTAGATCCCAGGGGAGGACATTGTAGCCAGCCCTGAGGAGACAAGATGAACTGGGGTGGGCAGGGAGGAGATGAGGGAGGGATGGGGAGAGTGGGAGGGAAAAAGGGAGGGGGCTACGCCAGGGATGCAAAGTACCTAACCTCTGATTGATATAAAAATAAATAAATAAATAATAAATAAACAAACAAAAGATAAGAGCTCTGAAATTCCCATGGTAGAAACCATTCAACCTGACTTTGACCAACAAGGGAGGCTTAAACTCTCACTCTTCCTAATGATGAGTCAGTTAAGGAATTAAACTGAGTCTCGCTAGACAGTGTCTTGGCCAGTACAGGATCACTTTACTGGCCTCTGCATACTTTCAACTGGATGACAACTGATTTAAACAACTGATAAGGGTGCCCACCAAAGGATAAAGAAGGAAGAAAGATGCCTCCCAGAGCCAAGCTGAGAGGTGTGCACTGCATACATCAGAGACGAGTATTTCCAGCCAGGCTTGAAGCCCAGTGCAGTGATCACTGTTGTCATGGAAAGTGCTTGCCAACTATCTACACTATGCTTTGCCTGGTCAGTCCACTTTGCTTATCACGTTAGAGTGGTACCTTCCCTCCTCCAAGTTGGTACGTCTGATTGTGACAGTTTGTGGTTGTGTGTCAAGTAGCATGCGACAATACTGAATTTCTCCTTAAGAAGCAGCTGGTAAAGCCTGTATTCTTTGGTGCTTGATGATGAAACATGAAGAAATAAATAATGCTCATGACGATGGGGCAGCCAGGCTTTGGGCTCTCCTACTGGCTCAGTGTTAGTGTTCTCCAGGGAGCGGGAAGGCATTTCTGGACACCTGGTAATTACATTGCTGATTAGCCCCAGGAAAGTGTACCACCTTTTTGCCGCAAGGGGGATCCAACTGTTCACTCAAATTGAATTAATTTGGGATCCAAGAGCAAGACTACTCTTGGGAGAGATGTTCTGTATGAGAGACCTCTGCTACCTATGGGTTACCTTCTTCTAAAAAGAAAGGACTGTGCTAAATAAACCGCAGGGCTGACTGAAAGCTGTGGTGATCCCTGACAGAGCCGACGTCTAGCATCAGAGGCCATGGCCAATGAAACACTCTCAACCCCCTACTTCCCCACTCCACGGCCCTTGGGTCCTGTTCATGTCCTCCCTTAGTGGGAAGAAATTTCAGAATGTAAAGGACCACTACAAGCACTCACTGGCATGCAAGAGGGTTCTTCTCCATCCTGCAAGTGACAGAGAGGTGAATGTCATGAGGTCATGGCTAAGCCAGCAAAACACAACCCGCAGAAAAGTTCAGGGGAAGCGAAACTTACTCAGTTCTTCTTGAAGTTGCCCTGAAAAGGAAACAAAGTAGTGTCCTTAGTAGGCAGCTGGGAGAATTTAGGGCTGGCTCTTGCTACTGCACCAAACCCCTCATTCCCACCTAAGAGGGTTAACCTCGATTGTGACATTGACAGATCACTGCGACACTGACATTAGGGTCACTGTGGAAACAAGCCTAGGTTTGTCTGTGAGGGATTTTCTAGGTTAGATTAATGAGTTTCATCACAATGGCTTAGATGGTAAGGAGGCTAATTGCAAAGCCCGAGTCCAATCTCCAAGACCCACAAAGGAAAGAACCGACTTCCACAAATTATTCTGTTTTCTACATGCATGAAATAGCGTGCCACCCTCCTCCAAATAAATAAATGCAATTTAAAGAATGTTGCAGGAGTAGGCAGAATGTTCTTATTCACTATGTGGAATCCAATGCTGATTTCTGTGTGCCCCTCCCCCCGTATCTGGCTGCAATCCTTGTTCTGAGAATCCCTTCTCTCAATGTTGTCTAAACTTTGTTCCACAATTATCCCCTGATGTGCCAATAAAGCAGCTTAACAGCCAGTTGCTGCACAGGAGAGAGAATAGGACTGGACTTTCTGCCAGCCAAGGGAGAAGGGGGGGGGGCGTAGAATAAGGGATTCACTCACAGGCAGAGGTCCAGGAGACATCAGAAGGGAGGAGATGAGCATGGAGAAAGCCATAAAGGGCAAGGGTCTCAGAGATTTTGGCAAAGATGAAGCCAGACTAGCTTAGAGGGTTAAGAATAGAGTAATAACCTGCACAGTATTATGCCATAAAGCACAATAAATAACAGACTCCAGTCTCAATTACTTGGGTGCTAACTAACCAGGTTAAGAAAGAAAGTGCAACACACACACACTCTTTCTTTCTTTCTTTCTTTCTTTCTTTCTTTCTTTCTTTCTTTCTTTCTTTCTTTCTTTCTTTCTTTCTTTCTTTCTTTCTTTTCCTAGTGTTTTGAGAGAGGGTTTCTTTGTGTAGCCTTGGCTGTCCTGGACGCGCTTTGGAGACCAGTCTGGTCTCGAACTCACAGAGATCACCTGCCCCTGCCTCCCTAAGGGCTGGGATTAAAGGCATGCACCACCACATCTGGCTAACACACGCATTTTAAAAAATAACACTAACATTAGGGTCTGAAAAGATGGCTTAGTGGTTAAGAGCACTTGTTGCTTTTGCAGAAGACATGTTCCATTTCTAGCACCGACATGGGAGTTCACCAACATCCGTAACTTGTACTACCAGGCCATCCAGTGCCGTCTCTGTGGGCACCAGGCATTCATTTGGCGCACATACATACATATAAGCAAAATATTCGTTCACATAAATTTAATTAAATATTTTTCATTTACTGAGTATGTGTGTGTGGTGTGTCTATGTGTACATGTGGCATATTGCATGTTGGGTGTCAGAGGACAGCTTGTAGGAATTTGTTCTCTACTTCTACCACGTGGGTTCTGGGTATTGAACTCTGGGATGTCAGACTTATACAAAGTGCCTTTACCTGCTGAACCATCCTGTTGGCTTCTGTTAGGTAACTTTATCACAGCAATGAGAAAAGTATCTCATACAACACCCACTCCAGAAGTGATATGTACCAGGTAAGTGGACATTATTGGGACTTTTTTTTTTTTTTTTTTGCATTTGTTCAGGAATTCAGACCTGCTTGGAACTAAGTGAATGATGCAATGTTTGCAAATTAGAACAGTACCACACGAGAGTTCTGAGCGCTTCAACTGCCTCTCTGTATCCTCTGTCTAATTTAAGCTTCTGCCTGGCAGTCATAAGGGTGGTGTCCTTTCTTTTCTTTTCCTCCTCCTTTTTTCATTTTTATGAGATGTGATCCTGTGTAGCCTAGGCTGGCTTTGAACTCACCAGGTAGCTGAGGCTGGCCTCAAACTGAAGAATGGTGAACTCTAGTTCTCTACTCTTTTACCTTCTGAGTTCCTTCTCTTTTTCCTAGTTCCTTACGTGCAGTTTCTTTCTCTTCGTACTCAACTTGCTTTTCAGCTGACAGAATCGATTTCTTCCTCTGGTGTTTCTTGACAAGGCAGAGGCTTCCCGGTGTGAGAAGGACCAGCATTATTATAGGCAGAGTGACGGCCATAGCCACCATCCAGAGAGGAAGGCTGGGCTCGACCAGGGGTTCTGGAATGTGAGGCAGAGAAGGGCTGTGTGGGAGAGATGGAACACAGGGCTAAGAGCGCTCCCTGTGGGAGGTTTATCTGGAGAATTCTCTCTGGTCCCACACCTACGGTTTCTCCCTCAAGAACAAGGATGGGAGCTTTTCGCTGGCTGGACCCCCTCCCTCACCCCCACTCCCGCCAGCATTCTGGCTCAGGCTCTTGCATTCCCTTCTTCCTTGCTCTGCCCTTGCTGCATAAGTCCCTTCTCAACAGAGAGACAGGGATCCAGTTCATTACACATTAAAACCTTCTCATGTGCTGGGTCTGGTAGTACACACTGTAATCCCAACACAGGGAAGGCAGAGGGAGGAGGATCACCTCAAGTCCAAGTCTGGTTAAGTCTAAGTCTATTCTGCCCTGTCTCCCAAGTGCGGGGGCTGCAGGTATAAGCCAACATGACGACCACTCTCCACTGTTTATCACTACTGATTCACATGGTTGGGACTAAATGATTTGCTTCTTGTTGCAGAGGGTGCGGCCTCATTTCAGCTCCAGCCTCCAGCTCTACAGAGCCAAAGATCCTTCCCCAGGCCTTCCTCCAGCCTCTCATCACTACTCCAGACATCAACCTATGTCCCGAGGAGCCTGTCTTTTCAGGACCTATCTCAGAGGGCAGAGGACTAACCTGGAATGAAAATCACGCTTTCCATCTCCTGGCTGAGCAGGGTGTTGTTGACGGAGCAGGTCATGTTCCTCACAGAGCAGTCCCTGATGGTCACTGTCATGGTGACTGTGAAGAGGCCTTCTCTGTCAGCTGTATATTCTTCCTCCAGGGCAGGCACGACTTCATCATGGGGGCCTCTCCACAAGGCTCGGGGCTCCGGGTACCACCCTTCAGATGTGCACTCTAGCAAGATGCTTCCATCCTCAAGGGTCTCCATGTTAATGAGGGGCTTAGAACCCAGGCCTGGGTGGGAAGACCAGGGCTTGGCTAAAAATAGCAGTTGGTTTAGAACCAGCACTAGGGAGGCAGAAACAGGCAGATCTCTATGAGTTTCAGGCCAGTTTCTGGTCTACAGAGGGAGAGTTCCAGGACAGCCAGGGCTACATAGTGAGACCCTGTCTTACAAAACAAGCAAGCAAACAAAAAGAGTGGCTGGGCTAGGGATTTAGCTCAGTAGTAGAGTGCTTGTGTGGCCCACGGGGTAAAGAGCTTATTGTACCACTGTGAAGACCTGAATGTGGATCCTCAGCATCTACACAAAAGCTTGGGTGATCACGTGTCTATCAGCTCAGTACTGAGGCAGGGCATGAAGAGGCATGCAGATCCTGCTGGCTATGTGGCCAGCTAGCCTAGCAGAGCAGAAAGATCAAAGTTCAGTGAGAGACCTGTCTCAAAAAATGAGTTGGAAAGTGACTGAGAAAGATGCCTATAGCTACCACAAGCATAGACACAGGTGAGAACACACATATGCCACACATAAACACATATTCATTTATCACAAACACATATGTATGTGCACACACATATACCATAGATACTTATGCACACATACGCATACAACGCACGTACACCATCAAGTTAAACTAGCCAACCCTAAAGTTCTGATATGAACAGGCTCAGGGTATGAAGGTCAGGAAACTTTCCTCCTAAATACTGTGTGTGAGACTAGGAAAACATGGCTCCCTCCCGGCATGCCCAGCTTAATTGCCATTTCTATCCTGAAGCTTCACAAAAAGAGTAAAAGTACTCTTACACTGGGCCTCTATGGTGCCGCCCATCTTAGTTCATAATTTTGCTGTCTTGTTTAATATTGACATGATCTGCTTATGCATCAGTTGCTTTCTCTGCAGTCATTACTAGGAGAAATGGGGGGAAAGACAAGATTAGCTGGAGAGGATGATGATGGTGATATAGTTTGTAATCCCAGCACATGGTAGAGATGAAGGAAGATCAGACGTTCAAGGTCATTGTCAGCAACAAAGTGAGTTTAAGCCTGGCCCGAGCTATAAGTTTAATGTTAACCAGTGAAATGTCTATAGTGCTTTTTTGGGGGTAATGCTTATTTATCTCAGATACCCATGCACATTTCTTACAGTTCCTTCTGTCACTCAAGAAGCAATGGCCACAGCTTAGCAGAACTCACTCAGGTGGACTCAGGTAGCAACCCTCCCTACGTGCTAGTCTGTGATGAGTCTGAATCCAAGAGAGACATTTCCCCCAAAGCCGCCCTGGTAAAGCAAACAGAGGATAACAGAGTGACTTACTTGCCACCATGAGCCTCATGACGGCCTGATCATAGGACCTGCCTTCCTGGAAGTAACAGCAGTAGATGCCATTGTCATAGGCTGTGACATTGTGGATGACGAGCGCCACCCTTCCCTTGCTGATGTCCCTGCTCATGAAGGTGGTTCTTCCTTGATATGCCCCCATCTGCTCTTCTGTTCTCTCTCGACGGCCTTTGTACACCAGCACGGCGGGGGAGAATTGCCACCGGAACCAGCGCACCTCCATGTCTTCAGCGCTTCTCTCTGGTGACAGGCGGCAGTGCAGTGTGGTATTTTCTCCTACCGTGGCCAGGATGGGCTCGGCCGGTCCCATGACAGTAAACTGGGCTATTCAACAAAGGGGGACAATCAGACAGGAACTCCAGCCACTAACTACCCAGATGATAAAGTGGTATTCTAGGGTTTTAGGAGTGTTCAACCCGTGGCCCTAGATAGCTATAAATTCTACTCAACACAAAATGGCAAACGTACTTAAGACGTGAGGTTTGTTTTTGCTGTTGTTGTTTTGAGTCTGTGGTTCTCAAGCGTGAACTTTGTAGTGACAGTTTTGTGTCACAGTGTCACACAAAATAAACCCGTGTGCACTCACAGCACCAAAGCTGTGCTTTGGACACTGTCCTGGTTAGTTTTAACTGTCAACTTGACACAACCTAGAATTATCCCAGAAGAGAATTTCAACAGAGAAATCGCTTAGGTCAGATTGGGCAACTTTGTGGGAGATTGTCTTGACTGTGAACTGATGCAGGAGGCGCACCTGCCCACACCATTCCCTAGGCAGGGGGTCCTGATCTACATAAGAGCCTGATGCCTGGCAGCAAGCAGAATCTTCCATGGCCTGTCCTGCACCTCTTGAGTGGTGAGTTCCTTGTTTGGTGGAGTAGCAAGCAGGCCTGCCTTCAGTGAAGGACTATGGCCTGCGTTTGCACCCAGTTAAGCCCTTCCCTTTCCTAAGTTGCTTTTTGGTCAGGGTACTCGTCACAGCAACAGAAATGAAACAAGGACATCTAGATCATTTCATGTAGGGCCCCACGAAATTCTTCATCTAATGAATTCTTCATCAGGAGAACTCAAAAAGATTGGACAGCCTTGGTTTAGATAAGTTATTTCCAAGGCCACGGGAGGGGGGGTGGTATCGGGGCAGGGGGCTTCCTAGATGGGCTGGTCAGCAGCGTCTCTGGGAGCAATCCAGAAAGGTTGCAAATATTTCAGGAGCAAACACTGAGTTGTGCATGGTGTCCACCCAGGAGATGGAGGCTGGAAGATCAGTTCTTCAAAGTCATCTGCAGCTACACAGAAAGTTCCGAGTCCAGCAAAGAACAAAAACAACCATAACAAACCACCAAAACCCATCAAACCACAACCCACACGAACAGAACACTGAGGTCACCCTGAGCTCATAGTGTACGCCCAGTGCTCAGACTGCCTTTCCTCTTCAGCCCATCGCCTGGGGGGGTGGGGGTGGGGGGGACACAGAGCCAGGGTTCAAACCAGTTTGTGTACACTAGGCAAGTACTCTATCAACATTCCCAGCTTCCTTGTTTTGCTTTATGAGACAGTATCTAATCATGTGTTCCTGGCTGGCCTTGAATTCTTAACAGTCCTGTCTCATCTCCCAAGTTTATAGGTGTATACGCCCACAACTGGCAAGGTAAGCATTTAAATGTTAACGTTTGATGGTGTGATGTTCAACTATGTCATTAATATGTGCTTCTTCTATTTTTAACTCTTTTGAATGTTGCCACTTGGAAATTTACAGGTCCCCTTTGATGCTCTTGCTGCATTTCTGACGGGCAAAATTGGGATAAATCTAGTGTGCACATTCACAAAGATGAGCCACCACAGCTGCAGTCCTTCTGCCTCTGTCTGTCAGGAGAACTGTGGGCATGGCTTTCTGAAAAGCCGCCAGGAGCAAGGAGCCTACAGCTGTACCTGAGACCAGCACAAACAGGCTGAGGACCAGGAAGAAGAGAAGGGAGGCTAACGGGCAAGAATGCAGGGAAGTAGCAGGCTCCATAGGTCTTCAGGACAGAGTCACCTAGGTCACGTGTGGACAGAAAACCTAGAAGTACAGAGGAGAAATCACCCGTGGTTCTCATGTAGGTTACATTTGTTTGTCCCTACGCTGGTTTCATGAGCGCTCCAACTTCTGCCTTAGACGGACTCCATAGGTATGGATCAGGTTATACCTTAATAGGTGGGATCACTAGACATTCTATTAAACAAACAAGGTAAGCATCAGGCAGGCCGTTTTCTACTATCTTAAGCTCAGCTGTCTTCCCAGAGTCCAGTTTCTTCAGCGGTCATTTGATATTCCTCCGCCTCCCTCCTCCCCTTCCTCTCTTCTTGGGCCTTCTCTTCTCCTCCCCTTCCTCTCTCCTCTCTCTCCCCACCTTCCCTCTCTTCCTTCCCCACAGGCTCTTTCTCCTACTTTTGCACCAAGTTTTTCTCCCTCCTCCTTCCTCCCTCCCTCCTCTTCCAGCCGCCTTCCCTTTCACCCCCTCCCGTCCTTGACCTGCCTTCTCTTCCCCGGGTCAAGATGAGACTGCCCTTCACCCTAGATGTTCTTTCCTGACTCAAGGATTCCGCTTCTCTCACAGCATCCCGTGGTGTCCCCGCACCTCTACCCACCCCGCTCCCAGGGCCCCAGCCAGGACGCGGGGGGCATTCCCCGCCCCCCTTCCCTACCTTCCAGAATTAACTCTGCGTTTTCTTTTCTTCTCCGACCCTCAAACGCCGGTTATCCTGCCTTTTCTCTTCTCTCCAGCTCGCCAGTGGGCACAGTCACCACCAGAGAACAAGCTGCTACAGAAGAGAGGAAAGAACTTTTCATTCTCTATTAGTCTCGAAGTGCGGGACCCACTCCGCGTGCAAGTCTCACAATTTCCCTTAAGCGGTTACAGCCTGTGATTGGCCTGCCATGAGCCATCAGCCAATAGTATTCCTGTGGCTAGCTGTCACTTGTTACTAGGTAGCATACACAGAAAAAATTCTTTCTGCCCTCCAGTTTTTCTTTCCTTCTTCCTTTTGCCCCTTTCTTCTTTCCCCTCCTGTTCTTTCTACCCCTTATCCTCTCTCTCTCTTCTTCTCTTCCTCCCACTTGGGAGATCCTGGAGTTCTGGCTGCTGCCCCCAAAACGCCATCCCTATGTGTTGAAGTGTGTGTGAAGACGGGAGGTAGGGAGCCAGACCCAATCAGCCCTTTTTCCTAAGCCAGAAGAATCCTGTGCAAAAAGGGGTAGTGGAGGAAGGTTACAGGAAGCAGGCATGGGTGGGTGAGAGAGGTTCAAGGACAGCCACAGTTAAGAACCCTTGCCATTCATTAGAGACCTGTTGGGTCAGAGGTGCCTGCCTCAAAAGGGTGAAAAGTATTTTTCCTTGTGGAAATGGCATCCTAATGGAACAGGGGACTGACATGTACGGTAAGTTAAAGGTAAACATTGAATGATAGTCTTCACACGTCTTTCCTTCTTTTCTCCTGCTTCAGCCAATGGTTTGGCACCTATGTACCCTAATTTTCAAACAATCACTATCCCCTCAAATATACAAATGTGAAAGAAACAAGCCTCTGGCTTCAGGGCCTGTCTGATGAGTGTTAGGGCCTAAGAGTCTGCAGGCTCTGAGTGTCTGAAAAACTGGATATCATCAAGTCAAACTTCTTCAATTCCTCACATTTGCCTCTTTGAAACAGAGAAATAGAGTGCAAAGGTATGCCTGAGCACTCTGACTTTCTCTCTTCAGGAGAAATCAGCAGTCAAGAGACCAGCCCAACTTTTAGAGATTTCTTTTCCACTAATCAGTTGCCTAACAGGAGTGCTGCTTGGTAAAATGGTAGTGTGAACCAACGAATGTTTTTATTTTCCTCCCAAACTGAATTTTTAATGTTTTATTCATTTCATTTTTATAATTTAAGAGTGTAGTTTGAAGTATGTTGTATTTAAAAAATTAGATTTATTTATTTTATTTCATGTGTAAAACTGTTTTGTTTGCATGTTGGTGCCTGAGGCCAGAAAAGAACATCAGATTCTCTGTATTGGAGTTAGAGATGGTTGTGAGCCATCATATGAGTGCTGGGAAACAAATATGAACCCTCTTAACCATTGACCTATCTCTCCCCCACAATGATTTTTGTTTTTTTGAGATGAAGCTGTTATATAGCTCAGGCTGGCCTTAAATTGCTAAAGCAGATCGTCCTGTCTCTGCCTCCAAAATGTTAATGGCTGTGGAAAGGTTTTCATTTTTTTTCCCAGTCTGTTTTTCACTTCTCCCCCCAACAAACAGGGCTTCTCTGTGTAACAGAGCCCTAGCTGTCCTGGAACTCACAGAGATCCACCTGCCTCTGCCTCCCTGGTGCTGGGTTTAAAAGCGTATACTATGAGCAACATTAGACTAAAACTGGTGAAGGGAGATATCCATGAAAAACTGGGACTGAGTTCTAACACTGATTCAGATTGATTCATTGTTTAAAACCTGTCTGTCCGCCTGTCTGTATCGTCCATCTATCTCTCAAGTGCTGGGAATAGAGGCATGTGCCACCATACCCAGCATAACACAAGCTTTATGTGGCATAAGAAATGTCATTTTAGGGAGGGAGTACTGACATGTGGAACAGACCAGAAAGAAAAGAAAAGGAAAAGGGAGGGGGGTGAAGGTAAACTGCAATGTTATATATAAAGCAAAGAGACTTGGGCTAGGGCATCTGTAGAAGGAGTAGGCTTATTTGTGCAGAATTCTCTGGCCCTCCACTTTCTTATCCTTGATACAAACGAGAACGTGTTCATAGGGAATTTCGTTGGTTTCCGAAAAGCAGTTCATTCAGAGTCATTGTTTTATGCCTGCCGCTTTTCAAATGCCTTTAATACAAACTGTCCATCTGCCAGCCTTCTCCAGGTAGCGAAGAGACCCCAGGCAGCAGCTCAAGCTGGAAGAAGCCAGAACCCGCCTGCCCTGCTCCTGCAATCACAGTTCTGGGGATGCTTCTGATACCAGGATACAGCAGGTAGGTGTGTCCCCAAGATACCTTTCTCTAGCCTGGGACCTGGAGCCTCCTTTTTGTAAGGAGTTAGATGTTATGTATTTTCTACTGCTGTTTGGTGTGGCTGCAGATGAAGTTGTATATGGCTATGGCAAAAACAAAAATAAAAACAAAATAACAAACAAACAAACACCTTAATGTATTAGCTGGAGAGATGGGGCAGTTGCTAAAATACTTGCCAGACAAACATGAGGACCCACATGCTTGAGCCTTAGACCCCGTGTCAGAAAGCCAGGCTCTGAGACACATACTTGTCATTCCAACGCTGTGGAGCTCACTGGAGCTCACTGGCCAGCCACCTTAGCTTACTTATTGAGCTCCATGTAATGAGAGACTCTGCCTCACAACAAGGTGGACATGAGGAATAGTAACTTAGATTGTCCTCTGACCTCTACACACACACAAACACCCTTACGTATGGGCAATACAATTTTATATAATTTATCGTGGAACGGTATTATTTTAATTCACTGTTAACCATTTGAAATATAAAAATGGCTATGAATTATGAAAAAATAAGAGACCACGTGTGAATCTTCCATGGTGTGGTTAGACCTTCCATCTGATGAAGCAGCTTTGGACATCTGAGTCCTTTCTAGTAACAATGTAAATTTTGCACATACTCACATAATATTGTTTTTTTTTTTCCCCAGACAAAGGTAATCTTTGATAGATGTGGTGGCTCACACCTGTAATACTAGCACTTGGGAGGCAGAAGCAGGAGGATTGCTGCAAGTTGGTGTTCAGGGCCAACCTGGAAGACCATGTGAGACTTATCTGAAGAAACAAAACAAGTGGTACTGTCAACAAAAAAACCTGCCATAACGCTTAGACCTGTAATTCCCAAGTGAAATTGTTTCACTAATATTCTCCTAATTATAATTGCATATTAGAAAGAGATGTCCCAAAGGGCAGAAGCTAGTATTAGAAATCATTTAAAAGTACCCTTTTTATGGAATTAACACCTTAATCACAATGGGGGTTATTATGTAAATCAAGTTGTTTTCATATTGTCAGGTTCCTCTCTATCCTTCTCTTGCTTTACTTTATAGCATAAAGAATTTCTTCCCTAGGATCCTTTGTGCCCTGGCTTCCAGACAGGTATGGAATTATTAGCAGGTAGGAGTAAGACAGAAGTCAGGACGGCTCTCCAGCCCTTGGGTCCCAGTGCATCTTAGTCTCCTCAGGACATCAGCTTTCAGTGATAGCAGCAGCCTTGCATTGCTACTGGTCTCCTGTGAGTTCCCCATCCTGGCAGCCAGCTCATTTTCCTTCCTCTGACAATGTCTTTTAAATTGTACCCAGGACATCTGCTTCTTGCAAATGGTCTTATGTATGCAATCTTGCTTCAAACCAGTTCTCCTGGGCCTTTTTAGTTTAACATTTAATTTTGTGCTCTACCAGGGACAACTTGCTCTCTTGTTTGCTCAAGAACATTTACCAAAAATGCACCAGTGGTCAAAGAAAGCTAGCTTCACCCAACTTAGGAGACAGGGGAGAGTGTGCCCTAATGGAAGGACAAGATGTCTAGATTCGGGGAGAGTGGAAGGGAATCCGACTCTTGGCCTGCTGTGGTCAGGATGTCAGGCAAGCGTGCTCGGGTGGCCCTGAAACTGCTTTTAGGAGGATGAAGTTCCGGACCTGGAGATGTCACTGGAAAGCAGGCATGGTGTTGGGAAAGGGGAGCATGCTCTTATTTTGTGGTTGTAAAGTATCCCTTTTCTCCCTTTCCTTGTTACAGACCTGTAAATGGTTATTAATATTTACCAATAATTATCTTTTAGTAAGGCTGCTGTTAGTCCTAAGCAGCTGTATAACCAAATTCACTGGGTTTATTTAGTTAACCTAGAACACAATGCTGAGCAATAGTTACTCCCTCCTAAACCTCCAAGCCCTCACAGTTCCCTAACATTTAGATTTCCCACATTTTACTTGCTTTTATTGATATATTAGGTCCAGTCCATCTCTCCTCATCGTTCCATGATCTCTTCTGCAGCTCTGCCTTCTCCTAGCTCTCTTCCAAGTTCTCTGTTGCCTTTTCTACTCCTGCTCATTTCCTGCCCTCTGGCTCCTCCCAGCTCAACATTGTGTCTAGTTGTTTTATTTTGTTTACACAGAGTTGAGACAGGATGCTTAGAATAAATATCACAATACAACATCCGGATTGAAACCAGAGAGTGGGTGGGGGGAAATCAGTATTTGAATGAACAAGGGTAAGGTGTATTCATTCCAAAGGAACATACCAACACAGACATAAGTATGCGATGTTTTGTCTCCATTTGTCTAGAACAGATAACATAACACCCTTCTCTCCTAATTTAGACTGTAAAGAAGTGAGTTCAGTTGTCCCAACTTGTAGCTGCTTGTGCTCAGATTTGTTTCAACTGACCTCACAGACTTATGGTGAAGACCTGATAAAATTGTATGATGACACTTGACCATTCAGAAAGAAATGCTTGACATAGAGCATGTGCTTTTTATCTTTCTGTTGCTGTGATTAAAAACTCCACAGCGAAAGCAATTTACAGAAGAATGAGTTTATTTTGGCTGACAGTTCCAGGGGATTAGAACCCATACTGGGGAGGACAGCATGAATCAGCCAGCCAGAACAGGAAGCTGAAGGCAAATACAGAACAGTCGGAAAAACGGAAGTGGGGCAAGGCATTGGAAAGTCAAAGCCCACCCTCAGTGACATCCTTTGACAACTTCCGGAGCAGGTGCACCACCTCCCGATGAATGCCGCCAAGTGGGAACCAAGTGTGCGTGGGAACCAAGTGTGCTAATACCCAAGCCTACGGGGGACATATCTTCTTCAGAACACCACAGTGCCTAACAACAGTCCCTTCTTTTATTGATACTAATGTCGAGCACAGACCTTGATGGTGTGTGTGGGGGTGCTTGAACTGGTTCATAGGAGTCAGCTGCGCAAACATCTTTCCCACTCACCACTGGGTGACATAACTTACTTCATAAAGAAAATTCTTAGTTCTGGGGCACAAGGGGGGCAATGAGGCAGATTTTTTGGGGTAGCAGTAAGAGGTCCATTAGAAGAGGTATTAACATAGTTTGCTTTTTTGTTGCTGTGATCAACATCATGACGGAAAGCAACTCGAGTACAAAGGGGTTTGTTTGCTTCAGCTTACAGCTGTAATTCATCATAAAGAGACGTCTAGGACGTCTAGAACCTGGCGTCAGGAACTGAGAAAATGGCCAGGTTCGAACACTGCTTACTGGCTTGCTCCTCATGGCTTGCTCAGCCTAATTTCTTATATAACCCGGGACCATCCGGTCAGGGGTGGCACCGCCCATGGTGGGCCTGTCAACCATCAATCAAGAAAATGCTTCGCAGACATGCCCACTGGTTAATCTAATCAGAGGAATCCCCCAGTTGAAACTGTCTCAGATAACTGGGGCGTGTCAAGTCGACAGCTGAAGCTAACTGGGAGAAACTCCGTGGACAAAACAGCCTTACGAAAGAGGCTACGATAGCGGGTCAGGGCTGTGTCAACACCTGTAGAGCTTGAGTCAGCTGTGGTGAGAGGATTTGCGCCGTGGAAATCAGCAAGCACTCAGCAGCGTTGTGTTTTTTCCTCCAGGAGAGTAGCCGCTAAACATTTGTCACCATACCACTGCCCGGGAATCGCCTGGAGCGCGAGCTACCAGTGACAACGTAAATGTGACAAGAGGCTGGCACTGTAGTCTTTGATCTGATGGCAGCGGGGAAGAAAATCGGCCATTGACCCACCTTTCCGGCCCCACAGAGTCTCCCGGCCTGTTCACCCCAGCCTCTCCACTCCTCCCCGCGACTTCACCGAACGACTAAGTTTACCTGTTACCAAAAAAAATATAGCCGGATCCTCAGCTCCCCACACAGAATCAGACACAAGGTTT
>CM053760.1:46920706-46934254 GCA_028658305.1 Pachyuromys duprasi
CAATTATCAGAGGCCCTGTTGTCAAAACGAAGATGAAAACCAAAAGCAACCACGAAGGGATTCGAACCCTCAATCTTCTGATCCGAAGTCAGACGCCTTATCCATTAGGCCACGTGGTCCCTCGCGGGAGGCTTGCTGCTCTTTTCTTATTCGAAAAAAGAAAAAGCGATTTTTCTTTGTGCCTTGAGATAGTGATATTGTTACTACAAACTCATAGCGAAAAGAGTTTAAATTTAATTTCATGAAGCCCCAATCCGAAACTATCGAACAGGTGCTTGAGTCATCGATAATAGTTGTTTTTAAGTGGTTCGATCGGAAGCAAGAATTAAAGGCCACTGTGAGCGCGAGGGCTTCCCGCGGGGAGAGAGCCGCTGCCGCACAGACAGACCCTTCCCACCGCTCCCTTGCCACGTTTCCAGGCCACGAATCCACCTGTGCGTTCCACAGGCCCCACTCAGACAGATCTAAGCTAGGAATTGGGGCAGTGTGAAAGAGATTCGGGAGGAGGAGCAACATCCTCCTGCCAGGCCTGAGCAGGCTCAGCGCCAAGCTAAGACTGCTCCGCACTCAGCGCTGGGCTCGGCCGAGGCGTCCTGCGGGGAATCCGCTGTGGCCTCTGCATCCCTTCGAGTCGCGAGCCCACGCCGCGGATCTTCAGAACAACGTCTTTAAAGAGGCGATAACGCAAAATGCTTTCATGGGGGAGGGCCTGAGACCAGCGTGACTGCCCGTCTTACATTCTCACAGGACCCTTAGCCTGAAAGCCAGGGACGGAAAGGATCCTTAGGGAGGACGTTGTGCGCGCGTGTGTATATATCAGCATAGGTTTTTTTTTTTTAAGTAAAAAACAAAAAACAATTCCTGTTGTTGAAATATCGCGCCCTGCACTATTCACTAAAGCAGACCTGCACGACATGTCTTTCTCTCTGCTAGAAGGCCGGAAGTTGTGTCTACCTTCCTCTTCACCCTACCTGTCTCCCTCCCTCCCTCCCTCAGACTGGGATACCGCGGAGTTCACTGTGTAGCCCAGACCAGCGTCACGCTGGAAGCTTTTCATCTTAACAACGTGTTTATAGCCTGGTTGTGTCTGTTACCTTTTTTTTTTTTTTACATGCTTATTCCAGCTTTTGGAGGTAGAAGACCAAGTCCCAAACCTGACTTCAGGGATTGGCTTTGAAGGTAGTAACGGACTGAGGAGCAAGACAAAGTGATCGGACCAAACTCTGTCAGCTGCTGTCACGTCCCATCCATCAGAGCTGCCTACAGTCAACTGAAAGCAACTAACCAGGTACCTTTACAAGGCTTGTTTGAGAATGAGGAACAAACGGTTTGCTCAGATTGTCCCTGCTTTTCAGGAGTGAAATATTAACCTTGTCATGAAGGCTCAGTCCTGGAATCCTAGCAGTGTGGAGCTGCAGGCGAAGGGATCAGTTTTACGGTACGTTTCAGGTACTCTGTAAGAAATCAGGGAACACACACCAACAAAACCATGGAGACTCTCAGACTCTCCCCTCCAGCTCGCCTGGAGCTTTGATCAGAACATGTGCTGTTGATTCGTTTTCAGATTCAGCAGCAGCGACATTTCCTTTTTCTCGGTTCCCGGATGCAAGAGGGTTCTGTAATGCATGTAAATCCCAGCATTCGGTAGACTGAGGCAGGAAGAAGGCTACAAATTCGAAGCAAGTCCAGGTCTCAAAAACCCGCATGCAAAGCTACAAGTCTGGCCTAGGGAAGGAAGAGACGTTTCTAGGTCCTGTTTGCTGTGAATCTAAACTACAGTCGTCCACTGCTTTTTCTGAAAACCGGAAAAACTTAGCAAACGAGACTGTATGTAAGAAGCCAAGAGTGTTTAGAGGTTAAGAAGGTTTAACCAGGGAATTCCTTACTCTATCACGCAAGGTGGTGAGGATGCGAAAGATCAAACTTAAATACTTTAGCGCAGGCGGGAAGGTCATAGGGATCCTTAAGCTGGCCTGAAAACAACATGTGCCTGTGACCTCGTGGCGCAACGGTAGCGCGTCTGACTCCAGATCAGAAGGTTGCGTGTTCAAATCACGTCGGGGTCAAGCGGTTAAGTGTTTTGGTCAGGCAAGGCGACATCAAAATGAGAATCGTTCGCTCCTTGCAGAACACAACGCTTGCACTCAGTGAGATTTCTGCCTGTGTCTTTCTCTTGGGCTGTCACTGGCATTGAAAAGTGAGGTGTGAGCTCCAACTTTTGCTACTTTCTTAAAAAAAATGGATTGTAGACAACACAGAACAAAATAACAAGACGCAGCACTCCTACCCAACGTCCTGACGTCAGAAGGAACTGACAGCAGGAGCCAAAACCTAGGTAACAGGTAAGGCCTGAGAAGCTGCTGCAGCACCAATCAGACGCAGGGGGAAAAAAATCTGCATGGAAGGGATAAACCTCTGTGCTAATTAGTCTTACGTCAACCTGACATAAGCTAGAGTCATCTGAAAAGAGTGAACCTCAACTGAGAAAATGCCTCCATAACCTCAGGCTGTGGGTGAACCCGTAGGGAACTGTCTAATTACTGATTGATGGGGAAGAGCCCAGCCCACAGCGGGCAGTGCCAACCGTGGACAGGTGATCCTGGGTTATATATATAAAAAGGCAGGCTGAGCAAGCCATGGGAAGCAAGCCAGTAAGCTGCACCCTCCATGGCCTCTGCACCAGCTCCTGCCTCCAGATTCCCGCCCTGCTTGAGTTCCTGTCCTGACTTCCTTCAATAATGGACTACAATATGGAAGTGTAAGCCCAATAAACCCTTTACTCCCCAACTTGCATTTTTGGGCGCGGTGTTTCATAGCAGCAATACAAACCCTAACTAAGACAGCCCTGAAGGTTCCAGGCAGCTCAACAGCCTGCAGTTCCAGCACGCCTCAACTCTTGGCTTAGGTACATTAGCAACGCTGGACCTTCCCAGGTGACCACACCTGTCTCCCACCGGGATCTCTTGCCTCTGGAGTGTCTTTGACCTTGGAGATCATTGAGAGTTGGGTACCCTGGTTGATCTGGTTACCCTCTGTTGCTTTCAGAGAACTTCGCTCCCTAGGAACTGCTACTGCAGAACCAGTGCCTGACTCACCTGCCGTTTTCACCAGTGGATGTGAATATGGTGGCTTGCCCTGGGTTATTGAACTTGGAATTCGCTTTGTTTTAATTCTACCCATGTTAAATCTCTCCAAATGAGAGTAAAGACTGTTGCTCAAATTCTTTGGTCAAATTAAGAAAGCTTTATTTCCTGTCAGACAGGACTATCTCCCTAAAGCAGTGTTTGAAAAAAGAAACAAACTGCATATATATATATGTAAAACATAGGAGGAGGCATGGTTTATACAGTCCAAAGAACTGCAAGACTAAAGGGGTTTTCAAGACTTGAAGGCTTTCCACAGGAATTTTGGTTATGTAGGAACTTGCCTGTACATTTAAAAATTTTTTAGCAGAACATCTTATTTTATCACCATATATTCAAGATATGTGTCAAACTTCATAGGGTGGGGAACATGTCAAACTCCGGAAAAAGTTAAAGCACTGTCCACTTGAATTTTGTAACAAACAGAAATGAACTTGTTCTGCCTTTTTGTAACGAATGGCATCCATCCTTAAGATGGAATCAGGCTGGTCCATCACCCACTGTCCATGAATGAATTTGAAGAGTTTAAGGTAGCCTGAGAATAACTCCATTTTGAAATAAAGAGCCATCTTGACTGGGAGCTGAATTCAGGTACCAGAACATATTTCAGAATGTACACTTGGCAGAAAACAAAGTTAACTCTCCTAGCAACAGCCTCCAGGAAATAATACAGAATAAATGCTTCATAGAAAATAGAGACAATCTCCCTGGCAATAATCAATGCGAATCGGTTGAGAATCAGGTGGGAAAATTCTCCCCAATGTTTCAGATATAGTTTAAATGAATAGACATTGTGATCATATGTCTTAGGCAATTGTGCCTCAGAGAGGCATGTGTCTTAGGTAATTGTGATTCGGAGAAGGTCACCTCGGCCCTCTAACTTTTACCTAATCCTGTAACGTCAAGGCATATGACCCCCCGTTTGCTGTCATAGAAACACATGCCCCCCTTCTTGCTGTCATGGAAACCCCTGCTCACAGACTTTCCTCTTTAAAAATCCTGTTCACTCAGAGCTTGGGGTCCCACTTCTCTACTGCTGCATCAGTGAGACTTGGGTCCTGAGTTTGATCACGCTCGTAGTAAAGCTCTCTTGCTATTGCACTGAGTTGTCTCCTGGTGGCCTCTGAGGGTCCCATGAACCTGGCATTACAAATTCTGCCTCCAATTATCAGTGGGATCACTTAGCGTGTGATTGTTAGGTTGTTAGATTCATTTGCTGTAAATTGTTTCCCCCTTTGTGTGTGTGAACAATAAACCTTGCATTTGAATAATAGACCTGTCTGTCTGTGATGTGTAATTCATAAGGATACAGACATGAATCTATTCACTTATCTTCCCAATTTTTCTCTTACTCAATTAAATCTGTATCTTTATTATGCTTGCTTTTAAAAATGAAGATTGTTTTATCAGAGAAGTTACGACTGTGTACTCATGTGGAGTCATTATGGTGTTTTAACGTTACGCTTGTATTATGCTTTTTGAGACAGCCTACGTAGCTGAAGCTGGTCTTAAATCTCTTATCCTCCTGCCTCAGTTTCCATAGTATTGGGATTATAGACATGCGTTTGATTTTTAATTATTATTATTATTGTTTAATGTAACTCTTATTCTGGCAGTTGCCTGTGCCCGTTAGCCCTGTGTCACGCTGGCTTTTCAAGTACTGAAGTGTATTTAGCTCTTTCTTCTCCACAGGACTTTTGTTCTGCTTTTTCCTAAAAAGGTATCCTTCACTGCTTTGTTTTAGACACTCATTTTTCAGCGCTCAACCAAAACAAATTAGTTCCCCCAAAGGCAGCCTTTCCTCTGACTCCAGGCCTTTACTTTCTGAATAGTCTCAAGCAACAAGTACTGGAAAAATTATTGTGTAGGATGCTGTAGGCCCAAGGCCTTGCAAAGCATGGTATATGAAAGAAAGAAAGGAAAGGACATGACTATTCCTAGGTATGGTGAAAGGGGAAGTTTATTGCAGATAAAAGGGAGACATAGCCAGAGTCAGACATCAGGGAGAGTCCAGAGTGATCATGACCCTGAACCACCTGGGAGATGAGAAGGGGAAGGAGAGAGGGGAAGAAAGTATGGCAGCTGGGAGGTCACAGGTGCGAAAGGGATGGGTAAGCAAAATGGCCGGATTATATAGGGAAGAGCCTCTTGGGGAAGGGCAGTCGAGCCCCTGGGCTGGAGAGTTCAGGGAAGAGGGCAGGGTACACCAACCACATCCTGTAACAGGTGGGGACTGAGGGGTTCTGGGAGAACATGGAGGCCAGGTCCACTTTGATATTTTTAAAAGGCACCTCAGCTGCTTGTCCTGGGTTTGAAACTTAACAGTATATAGAAGGTACTTAATAATTGTGGAGAAACTAAGGAAGGAGATGGAAGATATATACCAAGAAATTCTGGGACTGAAGATATCTTCCACTACTGTCTAGCTAAAGTGTTCTTAACTAGCATATCCTAAATTATATATAAGAAATGGGTTTCACTGTGATGTTTTTACATTATAGAATGTATTTTGATCATATTCATCTCTTATCACCTTCTCCTGACACCTCCTCAACTCTGTTCCCCCTCCTTCCCACACACACACCACCATTTCTGTTTCTAATCAGACTCCTTCAACTTTTATGCCCTGTATTTGTCTGTTCCAGTTTCATCAAGGATGCTCACAGGAGCGTGACTAAGGGCAGCATAGACATCTGTACACCATAACTCGCAACTCCAACACAACCACTAATTGCTTCTAGATCCTCAGGGCAGGGTGAAGTCCTGTGAGCTCCTCAGACCTCCTTAGAGCAGGACCAATTAAATGCAAGTGATCACAGCTCCGAAGTTCAAAAATGCAACCAAACCAAACCCTGCACCCTGCCCGGAAGACAGTGTTTCATGTAACTCTTTAGTTTGCTTGTATAGTTTTCCTTTTCCTCTTCTATATGTTCCCCAAGTAAAAAAAGATGTCCAGTTTCTGATGGAACTTTCTTAGTCCCTTCTCAGCACTGTGGCCAGTTATAAATCTCTGCTGCTACTACTTTTCACTGCAGAGAGAAGCTTCTCTGATCAAAGTGGCACTTTGATCATAAATGTAGACAATTGTTAGAAAAGCAACTTGACAGTATATTCCGTTAACAAAACACCAATTACTTTCTCACTATGGCCTATGACATCCCAAGTCTGGGGACTTTTAAACTACCAGAAGTGAGTTCTTTGTAGGCATAAGGTTATTGTGTAATTCAAATGCTGATATCTTGTACCCCGCATACATGGTAGCAATTCTTGTTCTGTTGTGCCTGAATCATGATTCCCCAAAGACCACCACCAGGAGCTGAGTCCATTGCAAATTACATGAAGACCTTTTTATTATAAATCCTTACAAGCTGCAGCCGAAGCGGTGAAGAGCTGAGAGCCCTGTGCTCAGGTTAATTGGGTAATTTAAAGATTCTGGTCCCTCCCAGCATGCCCAAGGCAGGGGCGATTCCTACCTGGCAAGCATCTATTGGTTGAAACATTGCATTTTGAATTGATTGGCTACAGGAAGGTCCCCAAACCATTAATCCCTCCCTAGGGGGATGGGCCAGTTTCCTAGCAACTGTATCTCTAGCGTGTGGGGAAAGAATGCTGTAAGGCGAGTTCTTCCCCTCAGAGCATTACTGGACCTCCCCACCCAACTAGTTTAGGCCTTAAGCACTAAAAGTAACCACCTTCAATCTCTTGGTCTCTCACTGTGTTGTGTTGGGGAGGAGAGTGTGTTGTGGTCTCAACAGGAAAAAAAAAGTTATGTATTCCATACAAACTGATGAAAATCAGATTTAACAGGGGAAGATCTCCTGAAGATCTTGGCTGCACAAAAAGGGAAAGAAAGCAAGAAGACCAAGTAGGACAGGTAACATAATTTGCTGATCCTCCACATGGGACCATCTGTGAGACTGACTGAGACATGTAGGGTTGTTGACAATCCCCCTTACCACAACCACAACCACCAATCTGCATAGAAGCTTCCAGCCCTATGAGGACTATCCAGCACAGAGGACAATTTCAGCTCAGTTCTACTTTCATTTCTCTGTGTCTTTGTAATCAGGGTGTGTGATGTCTTTGGCTATAGGGACTTATCTTCTAGTTCTGGTGGGCAAGCAAGAGCAATGGTAATGAGCAGTATTGACTGTAGGACTTGAAGGGTCCTTTCCAGTCAACAACACATAGAGAAATTGTCCATTCTTGTTGGGGTTTGCACGTCATAGCCAATGGCTTCTGGAAGCAGCCACTCAAATATCAGTAAAACTTTTTAAAATTTTTTATTAATTTCACATTACATTTAATTACTGTGTGAAGGTCAGAGGACAACTTACCAGAATTGGTTCTCCTTTTCCTTTGTGTGGGTCCTGAGACAGGGTCTCTCTCACCAAGTTCTGGCTCTCCTAGAACTTGTTTTTGTTTTTTGAGACAACCTTGGCTGTCTTGGACCCCCTTTGTACTAAGGACACGTCTATATTCCAGCCAGAGGGATTAAAGGAGCGTGGCGTGTCAACTTTCCATCTGAATCACATAGACCTAGGTCTTAGGGTGTGTTCCCTTGCCACATCAGCCATGTTTCTGGATTAAAATTCCTCTGTGTGTGTGTGTGTGTGTGTCTCTGTGTGTGCATATGCGCATTAGTTCCCCTTTTAATTGGTTGCAATAGTTTATACATTTGCTCACTAATATTGAGTGAAATAAAATACAAGTTCATTATATATTTACAAGAAAGCCATGACTATGGATAAAGTAGAACAGACCTTTAATCTCAGCACTGGGACACAGAGACAAGTACATAGCTATAAGTTCAAGGCTAACAAAAAAGAAAAACAAAACAAAGAGAGACAGAGAGAGAGAGAGAGAGAGAGAGAGAGAGGAGACAAGAGAGAGTAGCACAGAGAGAAAAAAGGAAAGGAGGCAGTTTTGTTTTGTTTTGTTTTGTTTTTGTTTTTGTTTTTGTTTTTTTGGGGATAGTTTTACAGAGTCAGGTTGAAGAAAGAACAAACTAGATAGAAGTGAAGCCAGAAGAAGCCAGAAGATTAGAACAGATTGCTAAAGTTGGTTTGAAACCAAGCAGTTCAATTCACACAATTCAGTCAGAAGCTGAGAGAAGCCAGTTTGAATCAGTCAGCTAGGAGAGGCGTTTGAGCAAGAATAGCTGAGTTGAACCAGCCAGTCAGAGTTCAGAAAGAACTAGAAAGGATGAGTTTATTCAACAGGAAGTCTCAGAGCCTAAAAACATTCTAGGCCTATATTAGATTGTACCAAGGCTAGAAACTTCCAGTACTATACCTAGGTTAACAGAGAGAGGCAGTAAGCTTCCCAGATGACAACTAAATTAGGCAAATAAAAGTTACTTTTACACACACTACACTCATACTACACTGAGATATAACCAGGAAAGTAGAGGGAATCTGTGAGTTGAAATTGGCCTTTCACGTACAGGAGAATACTCACATTTCACCTGACACAACTCATTTACATTCCTATCAAGAAGGACTATTTAAATAGTGATGTATTTTTCTCTAATTTAGAGTTCTACATTAACGTTAAGACAATAAAAGACATACCCTTCTAGAAAATGAAATATCTGGAAATGTGCACTAAATGACACACACACACAATAATTCTTGGATGGGGGTCATTTCAAAGTCTTTCATAAGTTTCCATAGGTTAAAGATAAAATACTATTTGTCACTCAAAATTCAAATTTCAAAAAAAAAAAGAAATGCAAATGAAATTGGGCTTAGATTGGTAAGGGTAGACTTTATGAGAGGTATATGTTTCAAGCTGGGTTTGGGGTTTAGTCTTAAAATCTTAGTGCTCAAGAGGCTGAGGCAAGGGGGTATCCTTTAGTTGGAGACTATTCTGAATTATAGTGAGTTCCAGGCAAACTTAGAACACAACAAAACCCTGTTGTTTTTAAAATAATGCTCCTTCTCCATGCTGAATCAAAACACCCTCAAACTGAATCTCCCTCCTTTCTAACTTCCTGTTGGTCTCTCTATCCATCCTCCTAACTTCTTCTTACCTCTATGGTTTTCCCCTAGATTTACTCCCTGTCAAGTGGTTGCTTGCTCGGCCTCCTCACCTACGGTTGTCTTTATTTAATTCTGTTTGCAATATTCAAGTAGAAAGCTCTTGTTAAAGTTGTAGGGCGGGGCCAAGCCACACCACCGCTAGAAACAGGTTTCTCCAGTAAACAAAAATTCCCAGGGCTCACAGCGTGATTAAACATTCTGCAACAAAGCCCTATCTCAAAAATGTAAATAAGAGAAGTTCTTGTTAACGTCTCAGATTTCCGCTGTGGAGCGGCTTCTTCCTAGATTAAAACCTTCCATCTTGGAGGAACGCTCTTTAAGACGCTTGGCGCTTGGCCGTTAAAGAGGTCAAACAATAGAACGTGCTACTGGAAGGCAGTATTTCCCATCCTGCAGGGAAGCTCCTTCAGCACTGGAAGTAAAGAACGCAAAACAGTCTCCTGAGGTCCCTGAAACTGGCACTCTTCGCTCTGTTCCTCCCTCCCCAAGCGTATACAAGCCCTGCCGGGAGACGCGCAGACGAACCCAGTCTATGACCTGCTGTCCATGCTGGCTTTGATGATTTCACTGCCTCTGAGTCATCTCTGCTCCTGTACTCATCCCCTCTTTTTTTTTTTTTTGGTAAATAACTCTAATAAAACACACTGGTTCACCAAGTTGGATTTGGGTGGTATCTGCCTTTTGTTTTTTCATCGGGGAGAGAGGCCCTAGCTTTAGGTGGTGCTTGGAACAAGCAGTAAAATCACCTGACAGCTAGCTGATCTCTCTCAGACAGGACTAGACATGGGCAGAGCGGTTGGTAGGACCTGCTTGAGAAGTGTCTTCTCAGGGACTGTCGCTTGTCATTGGGTCTAACGAGGCCCACTTTCAGCACATACGGTGTCTCAGGGTTCCTATTGCTGTGAAGAGACACTGTGACGGTGGGAATTCTTATAAAGGAAATCATTAAATTGGGTCTTGCTTACAGGTCCTTAGCTCTTGTCATCATGGCAGGAAGCATGGCGGCCCAGTATTGGAGAAGGAGCCGAGATTTCTACATCTGGATCCAAAGGCAGCAGGAAGAGCGAGTGACACGAGGCTTGAGCTCTGAAACCTCAAAGTCCCCTTCCTGTGACAGGCTTCCTCTAGCAAGGCCGCATCTCCTAATAGTGACACTCCATATGAGCCCATGGGGCCACTTTCCTTCAAACCATCATATACACCAAAGATAGGCTTAGGTTTACTCAGAGCCGTGAAACTGAACAGCTGTCAGCACAGCACACTCTAACACCAGGATCAGTGTAAACTTCTCATCACATGGCAAAATGTTCTGTAGCCATTGCATAGATACCCAAGAATATCTAACGAAACATGCTTAAAGCACTTAAAATGGCTGATGGTGGTGGTGGTGGTGTATGAGCCAGCCTGATCTGTCTCCATAGTGAGTTCCAGGACAGCCATGGCTACATAGCAAAACCCTGACTCAAAACAAAACAAAACCACGACCATCAAAAACAAAACAAACAAATAAAAACAAACCAAAGGAAACTTGAAGGATGTGTGAAGTTGTTTTCTAGGTACCACAGTATGTTAATTTGATTACCTAGCATGTTCTACCCGAATAACTAATGATTCCACCTAATACTAACAGAACATACCTCTTGGCCGGAGATTAAACAATATTCTACTTTGTTTGCTTTTTTGTGAATTGTCACTTATCTTTTACAGATATGTATGGTAAGGTTTTTTTTTTTCCCCTTGCAAAGCAGTATATATATATATATATATATATGCTTTTTTTTTTTTTTTTTTTTTGAGGCAGGGTTTCATTGTGTAGCTCTGGGTGTCCTGAAACTCTCTTTGTAGACCATGCTGGCCTTGAAGAAAATATAAATTATGTAAAGAATGCTGAGCAGATACTGTGCACTAACTCCTTAGTAAAAGGAATCTTATCCCGGGTTCCCCCTGTGGAGGAAGTAGCTGTTCAGTGTCAAGAAGAGCCAATATGAAGTGGTGATTAGGATAAACTATGGTATTTACAAGAATCAGCCCATCCCCAACACAGGTGTCAGCCTCTGGCTGACAATGTGAGTGTCAGAGCGCTGAGTCAGCCCTGAGTTCAGAGAATGTGTGGACCGAAACCAGACTCGGCATAAACAAATGGGAGCTACTAGATTTAAGGGGGTGGATGGGAAGACTAAAGGAACTGTACCCTGATTATAGTCTAGATAAAGGTTTATATAGAGAGAGTGGTATGACAGGGGAAAAAAAAAACCCTGGTTTTTCTAAAAGAAAGTAACAGTGAGGATTTCAGTTTTTGCTGCTGTATTTTGCAGCATGGTGCAGAAGAGCATCTAAGCATTAACAATCAATCCATCCATCCATCAAACAAACAAACCTTGTGCAATTCATTAGGCTTCATTGTAACTTGGATTAAAATTTCCCTCTACCATCAACGTTCTCTGTTGTCATCTAACACCTCTGTTGTTGTTAGGTGCAACTGTTTTTGCCCATTTGTTTAAGAAGTCAGGACAGGGGTCCGGAGCGATGGCTCAGCAGCTAAGGGTGACTGCTGCTAGCTTCAGAGGGGTGGAGATCAGTTTCCCAAACACCCTCCCCAGCCAGTTCACAACTGCCTGTGACTCCAATCCCAGAGCACCTGACACACTTCCGACCACTTTGGGTGCACACATATATACACACAAATAAACAATTAATTTTTTAAAAAATGGAGGACCAGATTCTCCTACAGTGACTGCAGCAGAGAAGGATCAGCAATATACAGCGGAATTCAACTCCAAATAGCAAGGGTAGCTGAAGTTTATAGACAGCGGCTGGTTGAGGGCATAAGAGGAGGGTGATAGGGAGGATCCTCACCAACTGGCATGGTTTGGCAGGATTCTTACTAGAACTGACAGTGTTGAGACTGGCCAAGCTTGAGACCTCCATGTCATGAGTCACCAAGGAAGCCTGGTTGAAGCGTGGTCAGGGAGCAAATTCTTGTGGGTGCTGTGCTTCGGGAACTGCTCTGCATCACTGACTCATTCTGGGGAACAATGACCAGAGAGAGGATCAAGATGACCTGTGGCTACAAAGATTCTAGATTTGGGGGTGAGGAGGCAAAGCTGAGACATGGTCTCATGTAGCCCAGGCTGGCCTAAGCTTGCTATATTGTGGAAGATGAACTTGAACCTCTGCTCCTCTTGCTTCAGAGCCAAGATTCTAGTTTTATATATCTCCCTACAAACTAAGAAATGAGATTTAAATTAATTAATTTATTAAAAAATATTTTTTTTCATTTTATTTTTTATTTTTTATTTTTCAAGACAGAGTTTCTTCTTTGTAGCCTTGGCTGTCCTGGAGCTCACTCTGTAGACGAGGCTGGCCTCTAACTCAAAGATCTGCCTGCCTCTGAGATTAAAGGCATGGACTACCACTGCCCAGAGACATTTTGACTTTTTAACACAGTGATACGCTAACCATATTTAAGGACTTTAATATTTGAAAATGAAATGTTAGGTTCTGCCTAATGTATTTCCATAGTCTATCCAAAGACTCAAGAAATGCAGACTTGTCAAGCCTGGTGGTGTACACTTTTAATCCCAGCACTCAGGAGGCAGAAGCAGCTCCATCTCTGTGAGTGCCAGGCCAGCTGGAGCTATCCCCGTCTCAAAAAACCAAACCAAACGACTCCACACAAACAAAAACTTTAGACTAGAAAATAGGCTTTCGTTTCCAATAGGAGAAGGAGCGCTTTTTGGAACCAAGGTGTACTTTTCTTATTGGTGTGACAGAACACCAGGAAAAAAAAAAAGCAGTTTAAAAGAGAAATCAGAGATCAGTGATAAATTCCACCATGGTGAAGAAAGCAGGATGACAGGGAGACAGCATATAAGGAAGCGGAGAGCGATGAATTCGCGTGGGTAGCTTGCTTTCTCCTTATTCGGTTCCATCCTCAGGGCAGGTCTTCCGATCTCAAGCAGCCTAAGGTAGATAATCTCTCACAGACAGTCTTAGAAGCTTGCCCTTTCAGAAATAACAGCTGCTGCCAGGTTGGCAGCCATTATTCATCACAGGGGCGGTTGAGGCAGGGTCCGTATATGTAGGTTAAGCCGGCTTTGACCTGGGGGCTTGTTGATAAAAGACTGACCTCGAACCCTTGATCTTGCTGCCTTACCTCTCAGGTGATGGGGTTACAGGATTGCCGACCACCTCCAGCTACAATTATTTTTCACATCATTGTAAAACAGCTAAAAGATAGTCTAAGTGGTTTTTCCCATAAATTTAATTTTTTAAAAAACATTTTTATTTTATTTTTATTAATTATAGCTTACTCACTTTGTATCCCAGCTGTAGCCCCTCCCCCCGCCCTCCCACTCTCC
>CM053760.1:46934754-46963713 GCA_028658305.1 Pachyuromys duprasi
TCTTGATGGCTGACTCTTTGACCCTCCCCCATACAAGCCGGGGAGTGACAGACTGGCTAGATCCCAGGGGAGGACATTGCAGCCAGCCCTGAGGAGACAGGATAAGCTGGGGTTGGATAGAAGGGGAGGAGGTCCTCCCCTGTTGGTGGACTTGGAGGGGGCGGGGAGGAGGGAGATGAGGGAGGGAGTGGGAGGGTAGAAGGGAATGAGGGAGGGGGCTATGCTTGGGATTCAAAGTACCTAATCTGTGATTGATATAAAAATAAATTAAAAAAAAAATTAGAAAAGCAGACATCACAGGTAAAGTGCAGAATGTATTCTTTTGGATTTTTATAAAAACCTTTCCTCACGGCACCTCAGTGAGTTTGTGAATATACATCAAAGTGAAACTTTTAGGAGTCAAAGATAAAGTTCTCTCTTCATTCCTGGTAACACCAGGGCAACTACATCACCACTTACTCTAGAATAGGTGGAATGCTACTCCAGAGATGACACACGCTCCAGCCCCACAGAAGCAGCACTCGCTCTCAGTCTATTTGACTTAATCTTGAAGGAGAACTCGAGCTTGTGAGGAAGGGAACAGGGGCCAGGAGTTCAGGCTGTTGGAAGAGAAGTTTCAGGCCATGCCAAGGGAAGTAGTCCATGTGGTAAGTCACTGTGCGGGCTGCACTGAGGAGGGAGAATGAAGACAGGAAAGGCAGGGGGAACGGATCCATGAAGAGATCACACATTGGCCAAGTTTTGTTTTCCTTAGATCTAATGGTAAATATCTTTCTTACTGTATATGCTGTTTGTGTACATAAGACATGTACCAAAATGGGTACTTAACATTTTAAATAAGGTTCATGAAAACTTATGAACACCTTCTCAAGATAAAGATTTTATTCTACAAATAAAATGAAGATAAAATTATTTTTATTTATTAAATTTAAGAACATCGAAGCTAGGCTTGCTGACACAGGCCTATACTCCCAGATACTTGGGAAGCTGAAATAGGATTTCAAGTTCAGGGCCCATCTGGCCAGAGTTTGCTCAAGGCTAACTTGAGCAGCTTACAGAATGAGCTCAAGGCTAACCTGAGCACATGAGAGAGGCTCTATTTCAAAATTAAAAAATGTATTAAGAACTTGGGATTATATCTGGTAAACAGATTCATGGATAGATCTGTGCTTGAGTAATTTGAGTAGCATGTATGCCTTCAACACAAGTTGAAACTCAGTGGATGGATGTTCCCACCTGAATAACTAAAAACCATATAAAAATAAGTTATTTTTTATTTTCAAATAGAAACATCAAATTGGCCACTAACCCAATTCCTGTTAATTCTGCCCCACAGAGAACAAACACCACAGACCACATGAGCTTGCCTTTGCTACTCTAGTGTAAGGCAAGTCCACTCTTCCAGGCAGAAATTATTAGCAGCTCACTGAGAAAGAGGCAGTCAACCAAAAGTCACACAAAATTCAACAGGAGCCTACAGCAGTCATCAACCTGGACAGTACATGTAAGGTTCACAGCCCAGCACTCACAGGATTCGGTCAAAGTGGGTATAAGAGGCCAACAAAAAAGGCCTTCCACCCGACTCTGTTTTGGAATAGAGAGAAAATATCTACTTAGACAGTCAGTTACACTCTTCAGTGGGCAGGTAGGTACAAGTGACCTTTTCTTCCATCAGGAGTCCCTGACTGGCTACGGTTCTTTCTTGCTCTCTGCAGGTGGAGGGGCTCCAAAGATCCTGGCAAGGAGTCCTCTATTGGATCGGGCCTGGTTCTCTGCTGTAGCCAGCCGGGCTCGTTCCCGTCCTCCCGGCCTTCCTGCTTTGCGGGCCTGTAGCTCCTGCTCAGTGGGTCGTTGAGCAAATGTCCAGGAGCTATCTGGGCGAGTAGCATCCCCATCAGATGCAAGGAATCGTTGTCCCCTTTCTACACTTCGAAGATAGAAATCAGTCTCTCGCTTTGCTTGGGCGACCTCTGCTCTTAGGCGCTGCCTGCGTACCTGGCGCTCAAAGGCAAGGTGTTCGCTGAGGTGGGACCAAGTAAAACGATGCAAATACTGTGGACAGAAAAACAAGAAAAAGTCAAGACAGGGAAGACCAGGACAGGAGAGGAAACTGGAAGCTGCTTATAGCTAGCATGAAGGATAGGGTGCCTGGGCTACGGTTGCAGGAAGTGTAGCAGGGAAACCTAGAACTTCACCTTGAGGTTCCACAGGTCATAGCGGAAGGGACTGCGCCTTCGGGCTCCCATGGGTGTGTTATGTAGACTGGCTGCCACTCGCTTGGCAATGCGCTTGTCACGGAACTCCACCCAGCCTTCGGTATAATCCTTGCTGTATTTCGCTGCCTTCTTTCCTCCTGCGGCCGCTGCTGCCTTCTTTTTGCGTCTCACAAAATGGGCTGTGGGCCAAACACAATAAACATCCTGGTCAAGCACCCACTGAGATACACCTGCGTTTGGCCAGAAGTCCGAACCTAGCTTGGGTGCTACTTTCACAGTCATTGATGCAAAAGGACTACCTGTAAAGTGAAGACTCTCCCTCAACTCAGTCCTCTTCAAATAACTCCTTGAACACTTATGAACTACACCAGTCCCCACCCCATATCAAAGTGTGCGTGTCAAGAAGGGTGGACGAGGCTGAAGGAAGCTAATCATACACTGTTTCACCAATTATTTGAAAATCACGGGTATCTTTCGGACTTTATTATTGCACTCACCCTATTTTCCTTCCCTCGGATCCAGAATCCTAAGAGACGTGAGTGCTACAGTTTGAGCAGCTAATAAGGAGCCTTCCAAAAGCCAGCACCCCACGCCTCATCGGTGTACAGCCAAAACAATAGGTCGTGCCCATGTGTCTGCACCGTCTCCTTTCGACGAAAGACTTACCCTCGGCCTGGAAGAAAACGCGTCCCACCTCACCGTAGGCGCTGAGCAGGTTGCGTACATGCAGGGGCCGGAATCGCGGCGGGACGTGACCCAAGTACACAATACCGGGAACTATCTTCTTCTTCTTGCTGCCGTTGCAGGTTGTTTCCTCGGGCTCCTCGGGCTCCTCCTGCTCCTCCGCTGACTCTGCATTCGGCTCTGCCTCTTCCTGCGGTTCTCCCTCCATCGCCGCCTTTCGCTCCTCCACCAACTCTGCAGCTTTCATGATGGCGGATATGGGGAGCACGACAGCCGTAAATCTGTCGCTATCCGGTGACGCACATCCTGCGAACCGATGTGCGGGAGGGGCCAGGATAGAGGTAGACTATGAGGTGATTCCGGAGGGAGAGGCGCGGACAAGGCAAACGCGACCGGAAGTTGAGATCTAGATTCCGGTCTTGGGGGCGGGGCGGGGCGGGGCGGGGCGGGGCGGGGCGGGGCGGGCCCAAACATTTGAGTAAGAGGCGGAGCCGCAGGGTGTGGGTCCAGTTAGAGTGCCTCCGCGGGGCGCACTCCTGGCCTGCCTGGAGCAAGCTCTCGGGGAATATTTTTAAGTTTTTTTTTAAGTGTTCTGGCGCCTCTCGCGAGATCTTTGCAAAGCCGCGCAGGGAGAGCGGGTAGCGGCGCTCAGTTCCGCTCCTCCGCCGCTGCCCCGCGCAGCCTCAGAAGAGCCGCCAGGGGGCGCGGTCGCCCGTGCGTCTGCAGCCGGGTCCAGCCCCTGGGTCCAGCCACGGGCCCCGCGGAGTGGCGAGGTTCCTAGGGCCAGCCTGTGACCCTCGAGAGATGCTTCTGGAAATCTTGTGCTAACTGTCCCTCCTCTTTTGCCGACCGAGCCCCGGACGATCCTGAGGTTTTCTCTCGCCGAGGCCCGACATAATTTCTTCTCCTCTCTCACCACGAAAATTACAGAAGACAGAAGCCGGGGCAACTGTGCGCGTAGTCTCTGGGCGTTATTTGTAAAGGTCAGGTACGTCTGAGGGCCTAATGTCTAAACCTGAGTCTGTTTTGGAGCTCTCATTGAAGAGAAATTACCCCTGCCCCTCTTGAAAAAATACGGGTGTGGGGAGAACAGACTCCTACTTTTAATTTTTAACCGACTACTTCCCCAGCAAGAGTGACACTTGAGAGCTCCTCACATAGTTCAAAACTTGAGAACTGGGGAAGAGGCACACGTGTCTCATTTGGTGGCTAAATGGCAACACCTGTTGCTGTTTCTCTTTGCGTGTGTTTGAAGTTATTGTTAATGAAATGTTTATGCACATTAAATGCCAAGCACTTGGGACCTGTTTAATTTGTCTATTTCACTCCACGTTCTACAGTTGTGTATTTCAAGGGACACTGGTTCGCTACGTTCTCCAATTTTACTTAAAAATTCGAGGGTTCCATTTCTCCAAATCTGGTTGTCAAAACAGTGTTCCTTCGAGCCGGATTCGAACCAGCGACCTAAGGATTACCGTACCAATCTACAGTCCTCCGCTCTACCAACTGAGCTATCGAAGGAAGACAAAAGTGCGTTCTTTAATGTTTGTGAAATAGCAGGTAGATTTGTTCTGATTCGTGTTTGAAGTGGACTATAAGGGGATGTTTTTGAGGTATTAGGATATTCTAAAACTAAGTGATAACAGGACGTTTGAGATACGTGCTTTTAACGTATAAGTGTGTCACATCGATTTTCAAAAAAATGCTCTTAGGAATGTTCATGTAACAAATGGGACCATCCACCCCCTTTGTTGACCTGCTGTGAAAAAGTCTTCTTAGCATCTCGTTTCTATTAAAAGTGAATGAAAATGACAATGATACCAAAGACAGACAATACCATCCCGAAGCAGAGCTGCTGTCTCTCTCGTTAGAGAAGTTCATGGTTCTCCTTTCTGAACAAAGGAAAACCATAGGGTAGACACGAATACATGAGGAACAAAACTTGAGGGGCCGTTGGCATGTAAAAGGGAGCGGTGCATACTGTTCTGCACAATTGTAGTGGGGTAAATAAATGAAACATCACACACACTCAAACACCCACTTTTAAACATTTCATTAAGTATGCTGCAATGTTTGCCTCACAAGCGCGCATGGTGCCATTCAGTTTCCTGATCCCAAGACAGAAAAGTAATGACTGTTGGGAAAACCCAGAATCCATCCAGGAATTCTTACGGAATATATGAATTATGAAAGGTTTAGATATTACAAATTATGACATAAAAATCTTTCTGACCTGTTTATAAATCATGTCATTAATATTAGGGGTTTAAGCTGCAGTTTATACACATAAACTTGACTCTTATCCAAATCTAAACTTCTAAAGATTGTTGTGTTTTTATACTCTGTTCTTGATATGGGTCTAAATGTCATCAAAACACACCTCCTTCGAGCCGGATTCGAACCAGCGACCTAAGGATACCAACAATCACCTACAGTCCTCCGCTCTACCAACTGAGCTATCGAAGGGGCTCACTTAGTACCCTGTGATTTATGAATAGATGTGTATTTTGCTCTAATTTTTGATTCATTTTTAAAAACACAACCATAAGGAAAGTCTTTTGGTATACTAGAATACTGCCTTCATCCTTGCACTTGTCCTGCAGTGCTGCCCTGTCTCTTTAAGGCCTCTTCCCACTATTAAAAGTGAGAGAAAATGACAATATCGTAGACAGACAATACCACCCTGAAGCAAAGTTATTGCACAGTTCACCAGAGGAACATGAAATTCTCTTCTCTGAAGAACAGGAAAAGTCAAGGGTGAATGCAAATGCATGAAACACAAAACTTGAGAGGTTTTTGATTGGTGTTGATTGGTTGAAATCGATTGCCAGATTAAAATACTATGACCGAGAGCAACTTGGGGGGGGGAGGTATTTAACTTACATTTCTTGATCACAGTCTGTTATGAGAGAAGCTTGGGCTGACGCTCAAGCAAGGCAGACACCTGGAGTTGGGAACTGAAGCAGCTAACATGGAAGGGTGCTGCTTACTGGCTTGCTCAGTGTGGTTTGCTCACCCTGATTTCTTATACACCAATGGCCACTTGCCCAGGGATGGCACCACCCATAGTGGGCTGAGCCATTCATTACACATCAATCATTAGTAATGGAAATGCACCCAGCCTTGCCTACCGGCTGCTCTGATAGAGACACTGTCATAACTGAGGTTCCCTCTTTCAGATGACTAGCTTGTGTCAAGTTGAAAAAAAAAAAAAAAACTAACCAGTACAGCCTGTATTTAGAAATAAAGTTATGCCTGGCTAGCAACCATCTATGGTGCCACTCAGCTTCCTGGTGCCTAAAACAGAAAAATGAGTATCATGGGGAAACATAGGAAGCCATCCAGAGAGACTTAAAGTTTATTAATTATGAACGGCTGGGAGCTGTGACTACAGAGGAAGAAGGTAGGGAGCGGAAGGCTGTAAAGAGCTGGGAGAGCCTAGGTGCACCAGAAAGCCTCTGAGAAGGAAAAACCAAAATGCATTCATCAAGAGCAATAACAGAACTTGCAGATATTTATGAGCTCTGCCTAGATTCTTCTACTTCACCCATCATGGTCATTTCGAGAGGCTCCTCTTCAGTCATCTCCAGTAATGGGGAGGAAGGAGGGGAACAGAGACTCTTTTATAAGCTCACACCGGCCTTTTCTCAAGCCCACTATCCCAGGTGAAAGGATGACACATTTTAGGCATCTGTAGAATCGCCAGAAGTAGGGTGGAGTGTGTTGGGGACACATTGTGTAAAACTGAGTGAATAGCTTCTTGGGGGAAAATGGTACTCATAAAATTCCTGCTAAGTGTTAAGACCACAGGGGACCCCCCTGGCTGTTGCATATATCTAATTCCTGGTTAAAAACTTGAGTATTGAGAGCCGGGTACCCTTGCTATTCTGCTAATCCAGTTGTCACAAGTAGGAGAGTCCAGAGTAAATGGAAGCCGCAGGTGGAACAGGCATGGGGTCCTGGGTTCAGTCTAGATTTGTAATACATGCCATAAAAACATCCATCCTTCGAGCCGGATTCGAACCAGCGACCTAAGGATTGCTTAACCAGGGAGTGTTACCCTAACTACAGTCCTCCGCTCTACCAACTGAGCTATCGAAGGCTATAACGCCTGTTGGTTAGTAGTAACACAAGGTCTCTGTTTTGTTCTGTTGCTAAAAATTTTAAGGCAACCTCGGATGTTAGATTTAGTCTATACAATAATGCTGATAGTTCCAACACAAACAGAAAACCTGTAGGATTTCCTGACCTAGACCCTCTTCTAGATATTCTGTAGCCTGCCTGGCCTTTCTGATTACTTCTTTTCTCTTAGATTTGTCTAGCCTTTCTAGGTAAATGAGGTGGTTGTATTAAGTACGAGACAATTGAGGAAGCCAGTTGTGGGTTGTTGACAGCAATGGCCAGTGTATTTTGGTGCTCCGGTGTTTCTTCCTAAAAGTCAGGAGGGTACCACTTAGCAACTGCCAAAACTTCGGTCTGAGTTTTAAGATATTCTTCATCTTCAACCACATCTGGAACCTGAGAGTTTGGGAAGTTACTGGAACCCCAAACTTTGTTTCTGATGAAGCCCTCGTACTGGGAGTGTAGTCATGCCAGAAGATAGATCTGTGCCCTGGGAGCAAGCTAACATTTCAATCCGGTTCCACATCTACACTTATTGTAGTCATTTGAAGAATACATAGAGACCAGACTGGGAAGATTCTGTCCAGCAAGGAAAAAGAATCTAGACTGTGGTGAGAACCAGTTCAAGTCTGACCTTGAGGGGAATAATAGTTTCCGTACACAGCTTCAGCATCTGAGATTTAAAATCTCTTACGTGGAAGGAGCCTCTTTCCACAGAAAGCAACTCTCTTTTTGTCAATCCTGACTATAATGAATAAGCAAGTTGAGTGTTAAAGTGATCTAGAGATCCTGGAAAGGCCTAGTATGGATACCTTGCATATCTCAAAGACATAGGATCAGGTTTTGGGATGCGTGTGTGTTTCTTTTCCTACGTGTTTGCTCGTTTATTTCTTCCTATTTCCAGGATCTTGTTTTCTAGCTCTGACTGGCTGGTATTCATGAAGTAGCGCAGGCAGTCCCCCGACTCGGCGCTCCAAGCTGCTGAGATAACATCACCCCACAACCGGGTCTAGAATCACTGACTTAAAGGTTTTACCTTCTTTCTCCCTTTCAGTTTTGACTGTCTTGATTTTATTGAGTTTTTAGAAATACGCATTGAGCCCACAAAAGGAAGTTTCTTTTGATGAACTTTCAAGAGAGGAGGCAGTAGAATCTGTGCTATTGAGTAGGGAGAGACCTTATCTGCCATTCTCATGCCTAGCCCACCCCCTGCTCACAACTTCAGCCCTTTCTAGGACCTAGAAACCACAGCTGATACCGGCACTCAGTCCGAAACCATCTATGCATCCACTTCTAGCCGAAGGTGATGAAACGCTCCTGAGATGTTTCAGGAGGATGGTGACATCGGGGTCATCTTCAACAACAACAGTGAATTTCTGCCTCAAAATCACCAGCTTCTGCGTATTACTTTGGAAAAGAAAATTTGAAACTCCTCGAAATAGTGCCTACAGAAACCAAACAGTAGAGAAATTAACCAGGGCAAACGCCTCCGCTCTTGGCCGTGTGGCCTCCAGCATTGATTAAAAAAAAAAAAAAAAAGCCGAAGGTCTGACCTTGAGGCCGAGCGTGTGGAGGTTGACGGGCACCAAGGGGTAAGACAAAAGTCAAGCCTCGCGGCCCAGGAACCTAGATTGTTTCTAATGCTAGCTTTCCATCTGGCGTCGTTTCTGTACACAGCGTCCCAGAACTCAATTCTTGCCGACCCCAGCCCCGTGGTTTCCCTGATCTCTGCGCCCTGGCCCTCCAGGGATGACGGTCGTGAGTGTCCTGTGCGGGCAGGAAGTCACCGCGGGGCTGTCCGTCACCACCAGGCCACGGCCTCACACTTGTAGCTTCGTTTAGCTGTGTAACCCAAACTGGCGTCAAAGAGGAGGCAATTCTCCTGCCTCAGAACCCCTGTATTCCGTTCCCTGCAGTTCTGCGATTACAGAGCACCACAGCCAGCCCAGGAACATCTTTCACCTTCCCCATTTCAGTTTTTGACATCTTGTCCAGATTTCATTGGACTTAAAAAAATTACAAAATAACAAAAGAAAATACAATAACAAAAAAATTAAACCTACCCACATACACATACACTCAAAAAAAAAACAAAAACAAAAACTCTTGATGGACAGAAACTATTGAGTTACATTGAGGTATCAGAAGGGATCCAGGCAGGGCCTGCAGGTTCGCAGATGGGGAATTAGCTCAAATGGTAGAGCGCTCGCTTAGCATGCGAGAGGTAGCGGGATCGATGCCCGCATTCTCCAGTTTTCCTTCCGAACACTCGGCCATTTCTTTTCCCATGATTCGTTGCGGGAAGTTCCATTAGCGACCTGAAATGGAGTAGTTTCTGCTACACACTGTTTTCCAGGAAATGGCCCAGTTTTTTGAGATTTTTTTTTTTTTTCACGACTTGGAGATTTGGAGTTGTGTTACTGCCGCGGGAATTTACAAATCTACATTCCCAGTAATTATGTGTTAATATTATCTTTTTATTCACGTATTTTCCGTTTTCCTATCAAGTCCTCACAGCTGCAAGCAAGCGCATTCCCCTTTGTTAATTAGATGGGGAGGCGTAGACCGGACGTGGGTGTGCTTGAATCTAGGTCGTTTTCAGTTACCGGTACTGGAACATCCCGGAATACCGTCCAAGACCTGGAAAGAAATGTAGGACTCGGTCTGGGTTGGAACTTACTGTGCCTTGCAGAAAAGCCTAATCCGGGACTATGTAATACATTTTACATCCGAGGCCCAAACATTACCTTTGAGAAGAAAATCGGGACTGTTTTTCTTTTGCCATCAGTTCCCTTTTAAAACACAAGATCATGTGGCGTTGCAGCTCAGACCGGTCCGCAAATCATTTAAAATCGTTATTATTTACACCAAAAGTTGAGAATAATCTGCTTAGAGGATAAAAGTTCTGACACATGGCATGAAGGGAACAAGAACTTGCAAAGCCCAAAACCCTTGCACAACTTCTGTATATTGAACTAAATTCTTTGTCATGTACTAGATATTAATTTACCTTACTAGATATTAATCTCTCGTTGACGCTCTTCCACAGAAATCATATTTTGAGAGCAGGTACTTTAATGGAATTAGCACAAAATTGAATTGCAAATACATTCTACAGCTACGTGAGATTTCCCGGGGACAACTCTCCTCCCACATTTCTCCCCTACAGCTGCCGTTTCTCTTGCAGCAGTGCGTTTTGTTTTTGTTGTTTTGGAGACAAAGGCTCACTCTATGGTCCCGGGCTGGCCTGCCGCCCAGCAGCGCTTTAAAGCCCTTGCAGCACAATAACTGCCATCACTTTTGGAATTAGCACCGCCTAGGTTGCAATAGTATCTCCAGGTGATTCCGGTATGCACCCGTTTTCCCCAGCCGCTGGAATCAAACAAAGCCACCGTGACGGACGACACTAAACCGTGAAGCCTGACCGCACAGGCGTTCCCTCGCTGTGGGGCGGCGGGCCGGGCAGCTGGAGCCCGAGGTCCGGCGGCCTAGAACTCTCCGCCAAGGTCACCCAGCAGCCACTCCCAGCGTGGCGTGGGCTGAGGGCGCGCGAACAGCTACAGGTTCCCGGCGTAAAGGGCGTCTCCGGTCTCTTTTCTCAAGGGCACAGGGACCCCCAGTGGAAGGATCGGACCCCGTGATCTATAAAGTCGAAGCCTGCCTGCGAGTATTAAAGATGGTTACAGAGAACAATTTTTAAAACTTACATTCACTTGACTGCACCCTAGAGAACAGTGTTCGGCTGCTCAGTTCTCTTGGGAGTGCGCCGGGGAAACTGCTCAAGAAAAAGGGTACAGACTCCTTCGAGCCGGATTCGAACCAGCGACCTAAGGATGTCCGGGAGATACAGCTACAGTCCTCCGCTCTACCAACTGAGCTATCGAAGGGTCCACGTGTACGTTTTGTCCCAGTAGGGATGCCATTTCTACTTGAGGTTAGAACTCGTGCAAGCAACAGCAGCCTCTTTTTAATTTTTACTTATTCATTCTTTTATCTGAGATTCAGCGCCTCTTCAGAAGCAATTTTTTTTGAGACTTGGTATCTTGGCTCCTGAAGAAAACGGAAGTTTGAAAACCAAGGAAACATAGCAAAACCACTAAGGACTTTGTGAGGACCGACTTTTATTGTGATGAATTTAAACAGTTGGTTTTGCCCCATTTGTCAGCAAAAAACGGAAACATGTTCACCGGTAGTTGCAGCAAAACTCCAAGGTTGTTCCGGATGGAGTGGCGTCTGCCTTCAATCCCAGCACCCGGGAGGCAGGGGCAGAGAGAGCTCTGTGAATTCGAGCCTGATCCACTTAATGCGTTCAGGGCCAGCCAAAGTGAGAGTCTGTGTAAACAAACAAAAACAGCAAGATACGATAGGATAGGATAAGAACGAATAAAATTAAGACTCCATGGGAGGAGGAGGAGCATACCAACATATCCTTTTAACGAATATTGGTTTTTGTCAGTTAACAATTAAAACATTAATTCTTAATTTAAAATGAAACTATCAAGATGAAGTTAATATATAGTTTTAAATTATCAGCTAGGTCCAAGCAGGATTCAAATGCAAATTAATTTGGTAGTATTGGGAGTCTTCTAGCTTCCTTCAGATCCTGAGGAGCTCGGAATGGCTTACTCTTCCTTGTTAGTGACACATCTGACATTAGAAACCTGTTTTACTCTTCTCCAGACTGTATTAAAGGTTGTTGCGTTGTTATGCAACGCAGTCACACACATAGGGAAATAACCCCTCCCCCCACCTCGAACTAGACCAATGAAGCAGGGTCCTCTCCCCGACGGGCAATGATAGAGTTCTCTGCTATTGTTCAATGTTTTGTTGTTTTGTTTGTTTGTTTCCCTAAACAAGAATAAATAGCAGTCTATTAATCACTTAGCTGAGCACTAACCTATTCAAGTCTTCATGAAGCATCGAAGTAAATTAAATATAGCATTCTCTCTCTTCTCCAACCACAGCTGATTGAATAGGTTATCTTATTTTAGCTTTATTCAGATGTATGTAATATTACCCATTTTGTCTAAATATACTTTCAGAGGCTCAAATCCATGATTGTTGTTTTATCTAAAATGAGCACTTGCCAAAACAGCAAATAAATTCTTGGAAGAATACAGATTTCTTCTCGGACTCTCACGTTATTCACCAAAGCATAAATCGAAGGGTGGTGTTACTGTTAACGCTTGAAGAATAAGGCCCATAAGCAGCAGCTCTGTCCTTCAGGAGACTCCTATGTGGCAGCTTGAGTGGAAATATATCCAAGCGATCAGACAGTCTGTGTTTTCTGCACCTCAGTCCAGATGTCTTTACACAAGGTCACACTCAGCCCAATTACAACTGTGACCTGGGGAGATGGTTGAGGACCTTCTTTCCATGCTATTCCTTTCTGTGGTCCCTCTGCTCCCAGCTTAGGTAACTCCGGAGCAGAGGATTTCCTGTTCCTTTTACCTAATGCAAACTGTGCTGGGTCCCTGTACCTCTGCATCTTTTTTTTTTTTTCCTGTGTCTCTCAAATTGCTAAGGCTTTCTTCTAAAGTATACACTCCCCTGCATGGATGAATCAAACACTGTCCCTGATCAGGCTCCTAGGGATTGTCTCATCCTGTGCCCTTCATCCACAACCATGCCAAGTTCAGAAGTATTCCTGTGCCTATATGTTCCTGTGGGCAGCCCTTCAAAGGACTGCCTTGTGTTTGTTTGTTTGGTTGGTTGGTTGGTTTTGTTTTGTTTTGTTTTGTTTGCCATGACAATCTTTTACCAAAAAAGTGTGTAAACTGCCTGCACATGACCTCTCACTAGGAAAGCTCACACAAAAACAAATTGTTTTAAGTCAATAGTCAATTCAATCACATTTACTAGATATATGTATAAAACATGGTGAGCACTAAGCCAGTAAGCAAACATCCAAGTGCCTCCCACTCACCGGCCTAAGCTACAGAGTGACAAAACATCACAGGTGGTTTTGGTTGGGCAGTTGTCTCCTGTTGGGAACTGAACTGTGCCTACATGAAATTCATAGCCTTGTTTCTCAGTGTGGCTCTATTTGAAGAAAGGAATTAATTAAAATTAAATCAGGCTTAAAAGACTTCAAGCCAGATCTAATAGAATCAGGTCTTCAAAAAACCTCCTCCAGAGAGCTTATGTCCCAACCCCAAACAGCCAGAGCTTTGAGCATGGTCTCTCTTGTCTCTCTCTAGGAGAAAAATCAATCTTTTTACTTAAATCACCTGTAATAACCTACTTACAATCAATTTGAAACACACAGAGGCTTTGAGCACTGTAGGTTAAATCCACTATTTATGTTTGATTGCCAGTTTCACTGTGTAAATTCAAGCAACATTCCCAAATTTAGGGAATCCAGACTGATAGTTAACAACACGTGGTTGTGTTTGCCAGACCTGAGGAGGTAGCTGCTTTTCTGAATAGTTAGCATATGAGTTGTTTTTGTTCCGTGGAATAGCTAGAATATGGGATGACATGACATATGGAATGGAGAGATAATAACTTTGGGATTCTTAGATAAAAGAAAGGGAAGGCGTGGATGGGAGGGAGAGTGGCCATGCTCTCACAGGTGGGTGATCATGAATGTCATCTCTATGGCCTCAAGGCAGAATTAATAAGGTGCTGAGCCCTAATCAGGTTTCTGCCATGATGTAACTGTTATCATTTAAGTCCCTTTGGTTTGGTTGCATACCAGTCAACTTTGGGTATGGCTTTGGTCTTTCCAATGTTGAAAACCGTTGAAAAATGCACTAGACCACACAGTTATAATTCTCGATATAAATTTATGAAGTTGGCATTCTCATCTTAAAATCTACCAGGCAATCCCTTCCTGATGGACACTGCGACCATCCGTCTAACCTCTACTCTGCCGCCACCATGCTGTGATTCGGCACCTGTCCACAGAAGCCTCCCGGGGAGCTTACCTGCATTATTGTCCCCTTCACAATTTTCTTTTTCTGTAGAATTGACAGGTGATGGGAACAGCAGCAGAAAGCATCACTGGGTCACAGGAAAGGGTGACTGACAAGTGACGGGAACACCAAGGTCTGGAGCCCAGGAAAAGCCATTACTGAACTATGAAACATTTTCAGGTTTATCAAGAAGAGACAGAGGGAGAGGAAAAGAGAAGGGGAGGGAAGGGGAGGGTAGAGGAAGGAGAAAGGGAAAAGAAGAAGAAAGCGATATCAAAGTAGAAAAATAGACAAATGAAACGGGAAAAAAGGAAGAAAGAGGGACAACAGTAGCTGAGAATGGGAAAAGAAGGAAAATGTAAGCTAAGTGGAATACAGGGTGATAATTTCCTGAAAGGTTTTTATTACTCGAGTTTTATTTTCTCCCACCTAGAAAACTAATATAAACGACGAAATAGAATCTAACATCATACTTCATGACTACCTTAAGCAGGGTTTGAGGATGTGCGTGTGCATGTGCATGTGCATTTGCATGTGTGTGAGAAATATGTCTTCTATACTTACATTGAAAAGCAAACACACATGTGCCCGGCTAGCTCAGTCGGTAGAGCATGAGACTCTTAATCTCAGGGTCGTGGGTTCGAGCCCCACGTTGGGCGCAAGTGCTACCGTTTTGGATGACAATCCAAGTTTTTATGTACCATTACAACGTAATTCGTTACTATCAAGCAAAATCTGTTTTTGGAACCGGTAGCGTTGGAAGGATCAGTTCTAATTACTGAATCACAGCAGCCACGGCCCTAAACGCATCATGCAGCTGTACAGCTTCTGCAGAATTGAGTGCCCTTGGCTTTGGATGGCGCAAAGACTGAAAGGAAAAACGAAAGGCAAATCTGAAATCGACTGGTTTTAATTAGAAGACGGTTTAAGATACAAACCGGAACAGCGTGCACAGAAAGAAGACTTACCTGCAAAAGAGAAACTGTACGTTGTCTACTAGTGTTAAAATTGAAGCTTAAAATTCGGGCTCGTCCGGGATTTGAACCCGGGACCTCTCGCACCCTAAGCGAGAATCATACCCCTAGACCAACGAGCCACGCACGGGCGGCGCGTCTTAATTATTAAACAAATTGTTTTTGATAGCGTTTGGTAGAGGTTCATTGCATATCATTTACGCTACCTTTGTGCTTCAGTGTTTACTTTTTTCCCGTTAGATCTGGTTGTTTGTGTCTCTGAGCGCCCCTTCGCTAACTCTCTGAGGACTGTGCAAACACCTCTCGACCCACCTTTGTAAGAGAAACAGCATCGGCGTTTATTAAAAAATATGAAGACATGACTTCTTCCCAGGGTCCCTTGGTCGGTGTCTGAGCAGCTCCGAAAACAACACAGCAGGTGAAAAACGTACTGGCCGACACGCTCACGCGTGCGTGAAGTCAGCCGTCCCGCGGGTGAGCTACGTGGCTAGAGAAAAATGAGTCTGTCACAGCCCGGCGTAGGGAGACGGACTCGTTGCACAGCTCCGGCCGCCTCGGACAGTCTGCGGCGTCTGCAAGTCTCCTGCACAAGTTGGCGGAGAGGCAAAAAGCTGCAGGCTGGCCCGTACGGGGATCGAACCCGCGACCTTGGCGTTATTAGCACCACGCTCTAACCAACTGAGCTAACCGGCCGGCGACAGGAGCGGCCTCGAAAAAGCACTCTAACAACATTGGACACGTTCACTCTCTGCTTTTGGAAGATGTGTTGTCTATCCGGGCAGCTGAGTTTGTCCTCCACGAACTAAACGTTTTCTTTTTCCTCAGCTCTACGCTGAATTTTTGCGCTGTAACGCACGGGATTAGAGACATTCTTTCCGCGTTTCCTTGTTATCTCTGCTTTCCGTACATACAACCATTCATTCTTGAGGACGGACTGTTTCCCAGAAGGCTGCATGCGTATGGTGTGTTTTTCTAGGTTCTTGGATCCATTTGTTTCAGATCAAGTAATATTCAAATACCGAAAAGCAATCCTAGTCCGTCGTTAATAACATACGGCTCTACTAGCCATACTTTAATAACGAATGCTATAGAAATAGGAATGTAGTACAGGACATATAATGACTTGACATTTTAAAATGTGGTAAGAATCGTTTCTGTTTTGTTTTGTTTTCCAGGGGGAAAAGGAAAAAAGACTGGAGATGCCGGGGATCGAACCCGGGGCCTCATACATGCGAAGCATGCGCTCTACCACTGAGCTACATCCCCAGCTCCTGGCGTCAGTGCTTTGAGACACCGCCCAATGTCTGAAAAAGTTGGGTTTTTTGGGGTGGGGGGAGGTTGGTTATTTTTTTGGGTTTGTTTGTTTTGTTTTGTTTTTTCTTTACCTTCTGAAACAGAATTTTAGGATGTTTCTGGGTCTGCTTTTTATCCTGACATAGTTAAAGAGACAGTAGTCACCAGCTTTTCAAGAAGCAGAGACCTTCTGGCCACTGGATACTGGGATACTGGTCACCTTACTACTTGTCCAAAACAAGCACCAAGAAATCCGACGAGGAAAAGGAGACAGCCCTTGAAAAACCCTTCTTTAAAAGCTTTTCTTTGCATTTTTTCAAAAGCAACTAAAGCCAAGCAATATTAAATAAACAATTGCTCCCACCCCTTATTGCCCCCTTACAAGCTCCAGTGATAAATCCGCTTACTTTTGAAAGCGGCTTTGCTTGGGCCTAAAGGATATCAATGTTAATATTGGTCTGAAAAGCCTGCAAATAGAATGTCAGCATTGTTAGGTCCGAACTACACAGCATACAATAAATACACACACACGCACACACACACACACACACGAACACAGATGTATGAGGGATTCATATATGGTTGAAACATAATAAAACTTCCCAAGGCAAACAGTTTTTAAACTACTGGAAATGGATTAAACTAATAGACAGATTACCAATTTTTACCATTCTCTTGACCTCTTAAAATGTATGTTTATTGGCTTGGTTGTTTTCAAACACAGTTTTCAACTGCTGCCAACAAGTCATTGTTGGGAGAAAGTTCATATCCTCATGATAAACTGACTTCCTTTGTTTCACATTATTCTCAAGAATGACCAAAGCAATGAGCCTTGGAAAATTACGTGTCTAAAGCAACGGTCAGGCATACACACCACTTACTGTGTATTTGATCATTGTACCACCTGACCTCGGACTTGCAATGGGCTTGAAACTGTTCTGCTTTAGCCTCTGGGTTCTGGGAACACAGACATCTTCCACCCTGTGCAAAGAACACGAGCTCTTCCACAGAGCTGCACCTCTAGGCCCACCACCCACTGTCTCTTCTAACTGCAGCTTAATTGTTCCAAAGGTAACATAATAGAAAGCCTGCAAGTTTCCTTCTGATGTGGGGTTGTCCTAGCAACCACATAGTACAGTTGTGGATTTCTTCAGCTTTTCTTATGGAAAACCCTGTCCTCAATGGGATAGCTTTTCCCCTGAACTATGAACCCTTGACTCCTCTCTCTGGTGAGGGAAAAGCCCTCGGGCCTGCCATATAGCTTTGGCACAAAATCAAAGCTCTAAATCTTCCATGAATGTGTCAAGAATTACTCTCTTGAAAAATATGTCCTTCTCTGGGAAGCTTCCCCCAGCCTGTCTCCTTACATCTTCCAGACTCACCTCCCCGCTTTGAACTAGAGTATGTGCTCTGCTATTTCAGGGGCCATGTCTAAGTGTGCACAGGAATCGGCTGAGCTCTGGTCCATCTTTGCGTGCCCATGGACCTGCCCAACACAGCTCCTGTCTATCCCCACAGGGTGAGTCCTAATGGTTGACGAGTGCACAGCATTACAGAGATACTTGACTATTTCTCTCACCATCCGGCCTGTACTTAGCATTTCCTAAAGAAGGACAGAGTAGCATGAAGTGTACTGCGGTTCTGTCTAATCGTACAGTCTATCAAATTTTCATGTGATAAATTCATTGTAGTCACCAGGACAGGGAGAAAAAAAAAAGCACACCTGAGTAGGTGGAAGAAAAGCTGTGATGAGCCTCCTGAAGATTTATACACAGCTCAACAGTTGAGTTACTGAGAAGAATGGACATTTTCTTCAGTGGGATACAGATGCAGGTATTCCTGTAAGCAACCTGTAACCAACTCTGATAAAAACTCTTACACACACACACACACACACAGAGAAACCTAAAGATAGGGAAAAAGAAAATTATCATGAGTGGGAGGGAGATAAGAGAGGGGTAAAGGAGAGATACGTACAGGTTTAAAATGTCATTATGAAACATTAAAATACGTTAGTATAAGCTAATAAAACACTTTTTGCTATACACAAAGTTTTTACTGGCAATTTTGATTACAGAAAATAAAAATGTACATTACACAACTTCTTGTATGTAAGACCCTGGACAGCTAACATGATTACCAGACACAATCTATTTTGTTTTGTTTTTCAAGAGAAAAATCATGGAGAACTTTCATCCTGAGTACTGAACTTAAAGATCTGGACCACCACAACTCCAGAAACCTCATTCTTAATGTCTCTGAAGCAATTAAGAAACTTGCAAGAAACTATTGGTAAACTACCAAAGCTGAGTGTTTACAGTGTTCTGCAAATTCAACAGTTGTACTTTCCAGCATGGATGATGACAAAGAGACAGGTGAGATAGTCATGGAACTCAGGGCTTCCATGTGCTCCAAAGGATGCACTGCTTGCCACACTGTGTGACTTCACCAGTGCATGTATGAATATACACAGGTAATAGACTTGCTCGGGAGTTTGGAGGAACACCTTCAGTGTTCTATAGCACACATAACAATGGTTGGTAATTAACTGACTATTTCAAAGAAACTGGTAGAAAAGATTTTAAAAGTTAACGTAAGTCACAGACATCTGACATAATCAATACCAATCATGTTACTAGGCATTGTATACACATATTGAAATCTTACCTTGTACTGTGTAAGTACGCACAGTAATGTGTCAATTAAAGATAAAACGCTAAAACAAATATTCCTGACGTGGGAATTTTAGATTAGCCTGTTCAGGATTTTGATTGTCTCGAAAGCGCATCCTGTCTGTAAATTCATAAATAACAGCAGAGTTTATTTCTACTGTGAGCTTTTGTGAGTCTGATGTGAATCACGCTGAGTGTCCCCCGTTTTTGCCCTGAACCCGAGGTATTGGCCCTGGAAAAGAGGAGTCCCGACAAGCCTTCCTTCCTGGTGCTGCCTTCCCTCGCGGCCGCTCAGTGGGACTCCCCTTTAAGATATACCCTTTATTCGTACAAAAAAACCTAATATAATTTGTTTTGTTGTGCGTTTTAATTATTGGCTGTTCAAAATAATTTTTTGAATATTGTCTATCTTTGCTTTCTAGTATCACTCTTAGACTTTCAGCCACTTCTCGGCTGACCAAGAGCTATTTGTTTTCCTTTCACTGTACCCATGGCTTCCTCTAATGCGTTAATCCTGTCAAGCCTTAACCCATCTTTTCCTGAGTAATCAGTGCTAAGGAAACATTTTCAGATAAGGCGTTTACACGATGAGCAGTGTGCACGTTTCGAACCAGATACATGAGTGCAGCAATAAATCACTTTTGGCCACAAGAGGGCATTTGCGACACGTTCCCGTGCGTCAGCAGCAGAATCCTCATGCTAAGGTTAGGAAAGACTAACTGGAGGCTGAGGTACAATAAGTATAACACTAGGACTCACGGTGGAATTGATACAATTAGTCAAACAACATTTTTCCTAATTTTCACATCCCCTAGGTACAGAATAGCAAAAGGTGAAACAACACAGGTTGGAGTCCATTGGGTGCATCAGGAGCCGTGTCCTCAGTGTTCGCTTTTGATGGCGTATCCAGCACAGGCAGAGGTCGGAGACGTTGGTGGCTGAGGTGGGCACGGAGGACCGGGCAGAGCGGAAAGCCTGGGCCTCTGGGTCAATGCTGGAAGTCCTGGCACCGTCAACCGGTCCGGCACCCACAAAAATGGATCGGCATCCTGTGAAAACAAAACAAGCAAAGCCTCTCCCGGAAGCTAGTAAAACATTTGGTCCTCTCCATTGTTGTGTTAGTAAATCTTTCCATTTTACTGCAGGTTTAGCAGTAAATTCTATTTTAAAATTAAACAACAAAAAAAAGACATATTTTGTTCTGTAACATTTAAATGATTAATAACGTAAAGAGCATGATCTAAAAGACGATGGGGAGAAGGTTTATATTCTCCCTTCTGTAATTTATGTATCTGTAACGTTTGATGGGCTCCACAATAGCCCGTGCCTGCGGAGAATAGAGGACGTCAGCAGAGCGTGAAATACTAAAAGTTAAACAATTTTTTAAAACTTTTGAATTATAAACAGGAGCACTGTCTGTTGTACAGCAGGAAAACAAATGCTGTGGGAAGTTGGGGGGCGGGGAGGAGGAGAGAGATTGAGTTAAACTGGGGCCGGTTTGTGGGGGAGCACATTGGTAAGGATTTGTTGAAGGAGGGGGAGGAAGCAGGAGGGTCAGGAGTTTGAGGCCAGCCTGGGCAGTGGTTCACGTCTCTAAAGTCCCAGCACTAGGGGAGGTAGAGACCATCGAACCTCTGAGTTCTTGAGGCTCCAGAGCGAGTTCAGGACAGCCAGGGTTACACAGAAAAACCCTGTCTTGAAAAAAGGAGAAGAGTTAAGCTGGGAACTTGGAGGAGGAGTTCTTTACAAGTGGAGGTCAGTAGTTCGAATGTCCTTGGAACAGTTATCTAACAACAACAAAAAAGGAGTTGTTATGGTCATTCTCATCACAGCCGAGGTCAGGCATGTGCTAGGCAAGTGTTCTACACGTAAGACAAATCCTCAAATTGCTAATTTCATACTATGTTTCCCCTCAGCAGTGTCTCACTAAGTAGCCTCACAGGTGATGCTCTTGCTTCAGCTTTTCCAGGGCTAGGATAAAAGCGTAAGCTACCATAGTTCATTTCAATCTATGAAAACTTTTTTTTTTCTCAATTCCCTGAAAAGAGGCAGGCCTAGGATTGGGGTGCGAGGAAACCAAATTTAGCCAGAGAAGCAGCTTGAAGCTGCACTCCGGGAGCGAAAGAAGAGTATAATTGATGAAAATGCTTTAAAATTAGTTCCGTGATTTTAAAAGCAGAACCACCGCTGTTTCCGCCCGGTTTCGAACCGGGGACCTTTCGCGTGTGAGGCGAACGTGATAACCACTACACTACGGAAACCAGCTTCTCGGGCGATCTCCTATTCCGCAACCCTCTCGGTGTTGCTTCCGCTGCAGTTGCTGGTGACTCGAGCTGTTCGCTGAGTTTAAACCTGAGAAACACCTCAGCACAAACCCCGGGCCCCGGAGTGGCGACCTGAGGCTAAATTCTTATTTTACATAGGTCTGAATAAGAAAGAATACAATGGAAAATTCGATCGTTCCTCCAAATTAACCCTTGGTGTTCAAATGAGTTGCCCTGAGCAGATGTTCACGGCCCGGCGAGGTCACGGCTCCGCAGACACGCTGGTGACGCCTCCGCCTTGCCCGACGCGGAGCTGGCTGTGCAAAGTGAGGAGCCTGGGGCAGGAGGCTTACTGTGAATTTGAACAGGCTGGCTTACAGGATGAAAAAGACTCAAGACACAGCAAAAGTCAGAGGGATGATGTCGGCGTGAGCCTCTTGTTTCTCGCTGTTGTTTTGCTTCAGGCAAGCTTGAAATTAAATGGATTTTCTTCGTGAAATGTCCGTGAGAGCAAAGAACAAAACGAGCTGTGCAGCCCGAGCCAGCCAGGAGTCGAACCTGGAATCTTCTGATCCGTAGTCAGACGCGTTATCCATTGCGCCACTGGCCCCGCACACGTGGTCTCTGGGTGGGGCAACTAGTCAGTCTATTTCGGAGCTTAAACTTGCGCGGCCCTCCTGGCTTGGATTTGGTTTAGGAAAAGGGGTTTTAGCTTTTCTTTTATCTTTATTTCCTTGTAGGTGTGTCTCTGACACCACCTCTCCGAAAATCAAAATAAAAGCAGTGCTGAGAGGTGTCTCCGCGTCGTCTCGTTCACGCTCGCCCTCGTTCAACCAATATTGCTGGATGCACGGGAGATGAAATTGTAAAGAAAACAGATTGTCCCGCGCCCTCCAGAAAATAACAGGGCAGTTCTGACACAGACAGCTCTAGATAAAACTGTGATGGATTTGGAGGGGAAAATAATACAACGTGGAAAGAAAGTAGAACACGTCGTTGAGTTCCCTGGTGTTCCGGTTTTTTGCTGTTCTTGTTTTCTTTTTTCTTGTCCCCGTGTAGGAGACTTCCAAGAGAGCAGCAGGCAGCCTCGCCGCGCATCTCAGCATGATGCCTTTCTGGGAACTGTCAGTTCTGGTGCACATTTGGTTACTTTCTAAGCAAAGATGGTTTTTATATGCGTGTTTTGTCTTTCGGTATCTTTGAAAAGGAGTCTCTATTCTCCTGCACTGGAAAATAATCAGGGGCTGTTGATCAGAATTGAATTGCTTGATGTTGAGACTATACAAGTTGAGACTGGAAAGCTATTTCTTTGGTTTGGGTGCATATAGTTTCAACAACCCTTAGCACACCCGTGTCTGTTTCTACATGTAAGCATTAAGGAAAGCCCTACTCAACACTTTCTCCCCAAAGATAGGGCTCTTTCTCATCAGGTTTTGTACACAGACTCCTGAGCTAATTTGGTGATTTTCGGCTCCATCTCAAAATGATGCTGTTATATATAAAGAAAAGAAAAGTTTTCCAAAAGAAGCCAGTTACATTGAAATATGTGACCAACACAAAGTCAAGGGAGCACACTGTTAAAATCCCAGAGTCGAGGAGGTGGAGCCAAAAGGTTAAGGTCATCTTCCAATCGGAACCTCGCAAGCGAGACCCAAACAAACAAACAAAGCATGTACATTTGTGTGTTTGACTTTTCAGTAATGAAGCAAAGTCCAGCGCCTCCATATCCTGTTTAACACCATCACACACGGAGATGGGACCAGATCCCAGGGCCTCTCTAAATGCTACAGGGCTCATTCTGTGTGTCCAGAATGGCTTTAACCCAGATGGCTGGATGCTCTGCCCATGTGTCCTGTCCTCTTGTTTTAATCTATAAAAATTCCCCTCATTTCACAAAATTTGAAGGTCTTTCTTGGCTGCTTTAATCTACAAAGCCATGTCTATAGCAAGGTATTCTTTCACCTTATTTGGGGTGTGTGTGTGTGTGTGTGTGTGTGTGTGTGTGAGAGAGAGAGAGAGAGAGAGAGAGAGAGAGAGAGATCCAGCTTCTTCCAGTCAGTGACTGTGTTAGGCAGAAAACCCAAATCCAGAAGAAATCAGAATCAGCAAAAGACTACATTATTAACTGCCTTACATGATTGACAAGATTAAAACTTATGCAGCTATTCTACTGAGCAGCCTAAACTCTAAGGGGACCCACCATGACCAGCTATATTAATGTTTAAGTACATAGCTGGGCATTATAACTTGGCACAGCTGACTCATTATCACTGTGATGAACTCTCTCCCTCTGTGTCTCAACGTACTACTGTTCTTTGGTTTGGCTCCAGGGCATAAGAAAAACTGGTGTCTGCCCCTCCTCTTTTCTCTACTGTGAGCAGTGTGTGGCATTGGGCTCAGGACTGTCTTCAGTCTCAGATGTGTGGAGCAGAGTCATCATGAGGTTCCTGTGAGCCTGCCTTCCTAGTCACAGTGGAGGTTGCATGGAAACAACGTTCTCATATTTCTGTTGCTTGCTAGTTTTGATTTTTTTGAGGCAGGGTCTCCTATTCAAAGGCTGACCTCACATTCTCTATAGCTAAAGATGACCTTAAACTTCTCATCCTCCTTAAGATTATAGGTAGGAGCCCAAATTCACACATATCTGTAAAGGATTGATTGGAGTTTTGTTATTGTCTGAGAACTATCTCACGGTCAACAATTTCTTTGACTGCTTAGAAATTCCATGCAAATGTCACCAACTTTCAGTCAAAGGAGAAATACACACCACATACAATGTTGGTTTTGTTGACTGGCATCTAATACAGTTTAGTTAAAGCTATACTGTGCAACTAAGCCTTTGAATGCAACATTAACAGTATGATGGCTAACTATAGGATTAAAAAGCAGGGGCCGGAAAGAGGGCTCAGCAGTTAAGAGTAAGTACTGCTCTTTCAAAGGACACGAGTTCAGTTGCCAAGTTAGCTCCAACTCCTAAGGATTTAACATCCCCTTCCAGACTCCTCAGGAGCCAACATTCAAGCAAGAGCGTGAAAACACACACACCCACACACATTTAAAAATTAAAATTAAAGAAATAGGTGCTTATCTCATCCAGGCTCATAAATGCTGAGTTCACGGATCATAAATCTTCTAATGAAAGAAAGCTCTCCAGTACTCACAGACTTTTACTGTTCCCCTCCTTTGTCATCCAATGGCTTGACTGTCTTAGTTAAATGCTTCAACGATCAACACAGTTTAGAAATGCTGAAATGTTAAATTTAGCATCCTCGCTGGAATAGCGGGTCTTATGAAACCCGACCAGTGGTAGCTACAGGTTTCATTTGTGAAGTTACTTTTACAACTACAGCAACAGTTTGTCAACTTGTTTGAACTGTGCTTGGAGAACAGGTTTATTTTAGTAGAGAACTGAGTGAGTTGAAAGCAGACACAGTTACACAGCTCTCAGGACAGTAAAGAAATGTTGCAAAGAAGCCTTTCCCGCCGTAGAAGCTGCACGAGGGTCTCTCTTTTACGCCTTTCTCCGATAGGCTGTTTATTATGAAGTCTTTGAATTTTTAAGGCTTGAGTCTGGAATTCTTTTTGTTAATCTTAGGACTAACAAGGAGGTCGCTAAAACCAAAGTTTATAGGGGAAAATGGGGGTAGTCGTAAAATTATCAAAATCTTAGATTTTAGTTTATAACTTAACAGTCATAAAACTAAAAAAAAAAAAGAAAAAAAAGAAAAATAATAATAAAAGCTTGCTTGCTGCGTGAACCCGTTTGGGTGTTGGGAATGTTCTGATCAACATAAGTGTAACACACACACACACACACAACACACACACAGAGGGAGAGAGAAAGAAAGAGAGAGAGAGAGTCTGTCTTTGTGGGTCTCACCTACGCGCTTTTCCTTAAGGGCTGGGTGGTGCTTGTATCACCGCGAGGATAAGCCGCAGAGGTCCTGCCCTTTGGGACAGCTTCCTTCTTGCGCATCCAGCCTGCATACGTACTTCACCCGCCCACCCCGAACGGTTTTCCTGTAGCTGAGCAGTTTCTTAGATCTTTGGAGAGAAGCCGACACTATTTTTAAGGTTTGAGGAACGGCCAGGGTCATCTTCAATGGAAAAAAGAAACAAAAACAATACCAGCTAAGAACATAGACAACAAAAGCTTCATTCATTCCTTTTCTTTGTTGATTTGAAGCACGAAACGTGTGCCGGCTCCGTGGCTTAGCTGGTTAAAGCGCCTGTCTAGTAAACAGGAGATCCTGGGTTCGAATCCCAGCGGGGCCTTTTTGTGGTTTTTCTGAGCTCGTAAGATCTGTCTTCAAGAGCAACATCAAAGTCGTCTTCATGCACTTACCGCAACTTCACCAAAAGTGGATTGTGAAGTGGATTTTAATTTACAAAAGGAAGTAAGTAAATAATAAAATCTAAGGTCACTTTCTTAAGAGCGAACATGCATTTGTTGGTGTTCCTATGGGTTTGTCCCACGCGGTACCTTTCTGCCTCGCAAACACAAAAATTATCAGGGAAAGCATACAGAAAGCAAAAAACTGCAAGAACTACAGTGCCTCTGGTTATTCTAGTTTCTCTCTCGGATGTTCTCGAATGGGAGTACTCTCACAGTCTGCCCCGAGCAGTTTATTTATTTTACGTGTTAATTTTTTTAAGCCCGTTTTTGAGATGATTGGGAATCTGCTGTGGATAACCCTGCAGCACCTCTGACAACCGTAAAAAGCAAACCATAATTTATTTCAAAGCTGTATTGTGCTCAGAGCTTTCTGGGAAGGAACATCTGAAAGCCCGTTCCTGAGAACCTCTCTATGGTCAACCTGTCAACGCGAGTGCGACTCTGAAACACAGGGACTTGAATTAGACTTGGGAGAGGGGACCCTTCCCCTAAATTCTGAAGAAATTGAGAAATCTGAGCTGTTAGCTGAGTGTTCTCACCACGACCAAGGAAATAGTGAGGTAGCTGCCAACCCCTTACTTCCCAAGATACTGCTCCCAGCCCTTGGCACAGAAAATTCCACATGCCTGCCTTTATGGGTTTTGTGGAAACAGAACATCCTGATGGTCTGCGCGACAGCTCAGGAAGTAGTCACACTTTCTGATCCCCTGTGTCGTAAGCAGCAATGACTGTGAGAAGGCAAATTCTCTGATTAACTAGTTTTTTCTTTTTCCCTCTCTGCCCATAAACGCCCTTTCTCAAGAGTAAAGAATACCCTCCAATGAAGACATTTCCCTCGCTGTCCCCTCCTCTTACCTAACCTGCCTCATCTGCTCCATGCCGACTGCAGAAACTAAGCACTCAGGAACAATTTTTACCTGGGGGGAGGGGGGTGTCTAATAAACAGCTTGCCTCGGCCTCCCGGGTGATGAACAAGGTCTCCTGTGTCTCAGACTGGCCTGGCTGAAGATGGTCATAAATCTCTGATCTCCCTGCCTTCGCCTCTGGTTAAACTACAGGTGTACACCACCATACCCACTTCGTGTCTTTTTAACAGTCTGTTCACTCCCCTGGGCTGGGGCTGAACCTGTCCTGTTCTCCTGAGTCTTTAGAGACCAGCCCATTGCCTGACCATCAGCCGTGTGCTGGTTAATTTAAGATGTCAAGTTGAGCAGCCATGGGGTCTCTAGCGTTCCGGGACTTACAAAACCAAACGCAGTAGGCTGCGCTCCCCCGTGTGATGGGCTTGATCCAGTCTTGGCCTGGGTGTGGGGATGGTGTGGTGGGAGTGGGGAGCTTTGTGGTCTGACAGACTTTATATATAGCCTCTAGTCTCTGGATTTTCAGTCCTTCGCACCTGGACTGACCCATGCCACTTGCCCTCTTGTTTTCCAGCTTACAAACAGCAGGTCATGATATTTCTCGTCCTTAATAACTGTGAGCTGTGTCTTCATGATAAATCTCTCTGTATATTTTCTTTCTTTACCTTTCTTGTATGCCAGTAGATATAGATAGACAGACAGACAGACAGACTGACGGACGGACGGATGGATGGATGGATGGATGCATGGATGGATGAGTAGATGGATGGATAGATAGATGAATAGATGGAGAGATGTTATATAAACACACACACACACCAGTTCTGTATTTTTGGAGGATCTTAACTAATATAAGTGCATATGAAATTATGACAAATACAAAAACAGAAACCTTTTTTTTAATGACATTTATTTTTGTGTGTATAGACAAGCAGAGACAAAAATGTTTTAAAAAATCTCTAGTTTTCAAGCTATCTTTTAAGTACAAGGTGCTTCCACTATAGCGAAAACATAAAAAAGAAAAATGTTTGCTGAAAAAGAACGTTTCAATAGATTCACATTCAGAAAAACGGTTTGTCAGGAGTGGGATTCGAACCCACGCCTCCAGGGGAGACTGCGACCTGAACGCAGCGCCTTAGACCGCTCGGCCATCCTGACCCGCGATTACCGGTTATGTTCAGCTCTTACTTCTATCTCAAGAAGCTATCCTCCGTGTCCTATAATTTCTTGTCTTGTGCTTTGCGCTCACATTTTGAGGATTCTTCAATTATAAACTAGTTACTGTGGGTAGTGAACTGCCTCCTGCGGCGACTAAAACTAACAGCTCGGAACCCTCCGGCTTCTGGACGGCGCCGAGCGCGGCCGGGACCGCAGCCTGGGCCGCCCCGGACCTCAGCGGCAGCTCCTCGATGCTCCCCCGCCGTCCCTCGCGCTCTGGGGCTTCAGAATCGGTTCATCCAGGGCCCTGGGGCAGGCGATACCCCCGCGGGCAAAACCAAGAGCCCGAACTGTGCCCCGCTGTGCGCACTGGCCAAAGGCAAAGGCTTCGTGTCAGAGACAAAACCAAAACGGAAAACCAGGAACCGTTTCTCTCCTAACCCAGCCGATGAACCTCGCAGCAGTCCTCGACAATAGCGGATTTTCCAAACGCAAACCAGGACCGGGGGCGACAGCCAGTCTCAGCCACCCGGGTGGTGGCCTCGGCGTCTCCCTGGAAGTCGGGGGACCTGGAGCTCCGGTCTCAGACAGCTTCAGATCCAGCCAGCTGAAGAACCGCAGGCGGGTCGCTTCGGCTCTGCGGGCTCTAGCAACGGTTTTACCCAGCTCTACCGTCAGCCTTGGGCTTTGCTCTTAGAGGTTTGAGAGTCTCATTACGCAGCCTCGAGCGGCCTCGGCTCCGGAGCGCTGGGCCTGGTGCTCTGAGCGTTCGGGTGCTGATTTCTGTGTCCTGAGATCTGGCTGCAGTGCGGGTCGTGGGCTCTGTCACGTACGCTGATCAATGTTGAGCAAACTTTGTTCCCCAATTATATCTGATCGGTTAACAAAGTTACTGACGGCCAATTACTAGGCAGAAGAAAGATAGATAGGAGGAACTTCCGTTCCGGGTCTCCGGTTAAGGACCACGAGGGAGAAGAGAAAAAAGGGAGATGAAGAACTGACTTGGTGGAGGAGAAACAGCCCAGGCAGAACTAACACCTGGGAAATAGCAAGACTCGCTTAGTGGTTTGGACAGAGACTTGGGTAGAAACGTCTGCCTCAGCTCCAACTTTGGCGGGCAGGCACGGCCCACAGCCGGGTGGTGCTCCTAACACACAGAGGACCAGAGCAGAGGCAGCTCCTTTATTTATTTAGGAGCTAGAGTGCATGAATGAAAAAGCCCTCCCTCCCTCCCCCCACCCCAATTATAACATGTCCTTTCACTGGAGTGCTGGGCTCATAGGCTTAAATCACTATCTAGTCTAGAAACTGCTTTTTTCGTATTTTCTATCTTTTTTTTTTCCTTTTTCTTATTTTTACATAGCTTCTAGTGTGCAAATCTAATTGATGAAACACTGCTGAAT
>CM053760.1:46963813-46974507 GCA_028658305.1 Pachyuromys duprasi
GGTTCGTATCACAAAACAAAAGTGTGTGAGTTTGCAGCTTCATTTACCTTTTCCACAATATACTGCAGAATATTTTGTACACCAGAAATATATATTATCCTGACTTGTCAAATTTCAACAAGTTTAAGGGATAATGCTCCACAGTAAGTGTCTAACACGCCCTCTACACAAATTTAAGGCATTGTGGCCTGAGAACCATTGACTTAAATCTACTGTTCCTATAATTCTTAGAGAAACTCTCCCAACATTAGCGAAAACTAGGGAAGGCTCATAGGTAATGCTTTTGATAACTCCCTAGGACAATAATTCTTTCTTGGACAATTATATCAGAATGTGTGGGAGTCTCATCTGATGACAGAATTTTTTGAATGTATTATTATTATTATTGATAGGAACTCTTCATGTCACCCTGGCTGTCCTGGAACTGATGACTGGGTTTTTAAGGGCCCTCATTACCAGGAGGAACTGCACATGCATCCAGATTTGAGAGCAAGGTTTCAGGGCTAAGCTTTAGTGAAATCCTGACTCTTACATTTAAGGGTGAGGGTGTAGCCACATTTATAACAGTGTTCAAGACTGTATGGAACAGGACTCTGGTCCAAATTATGCTTCAGTTTTGCTTTGTAGCTCATGTAGCTCAGACTGGATTTAAACTACTCCAGTGGGTGAGAATATTGTGTGATATTCAGAGGCTAGAACACTGGGAATCAGCATGTGGTGTTCCCTAAGAATAATGCCTGTTTAGTACACCCAGGGACCATTTTCCTTGAAGACAACAGGCAAAAAGGACGCAGAGGTAGAGCTTACTGAAATCTCAGACATACACACATACTCCATGTTTTTAAGTTAGGTAGGGCCTTAAAATTTACGATGTAACTCAGGTTGGCATTGGATTCATGATCCTCCTATCTCCAGAGTGCTGAGATTACAAGCATGCTCTAATGTGGCCAGTTCTGAGACCCCCTTTCCGTTTAATTTCAGAGCTGCAGTTCCATATATTCTGTGTGAGGTTTTACAGATATTAGGATACACATCCCAGTAAACACAGTAATGTAATTTTCTACCTTCCCTGGGCATTTAACAAGTTTATTCATATATTTAGCATGTGTATATGTATATGGGTAGCATGTTCTATGACAAACACGTGGCTGTCAGAGGACAATTTATTCCAACATGTTAGTCCCTGGGGTTGAACGTCAGGCTGGGCAAGCAAGCGTCTTTATCTCGTAAGCCATCTCATCAGCCCTCCAGGGCATTTTTCTGTTTTACGTTTTTTCGAGACAGATTTTCTCTCTGTAACATCCCTGGCTGCCCTGGAACTCACCTTGTAAACCAGGCTGGCCTGAACTCAGAGATCGGCCTGCCTCTACCTCCAAAGTGCTAGAATTAAAGGTCGCACCACCAAAGCTTGGCTCTCTAGTACATTTTTAAAAAGGATGTTTGTACTATGTTTTCTGAATTTCTACAAGTAAAATATTTGAACACACATGAACACATCTATTCATGTATTGACTTACTGAGATAGGGTGTTGCTAGAGAGCCTAGGCTGACCTTGAACTGACATGTAGCCCAGGCTGGCTTCAAACATGTGACAATTCTCTTTCTCTGTCCTCTGGGATCTGGGGAACACAGGCATGTGTCACCACACTCTAAATCTTTTAAAGCAAAGAGTACAGTATAAGACAAGCTGGGTAGGGTGGCTAGTGTTTGAGGGGGAAAAAATGAAGAAAGGAGGACACTGGGTGCTGGGGTGATGGAGGAAAGGGCCTGCAGTGGCTTGAATGTGCTCCCCAATTCTCACGTGCCTGGAGACTTAATTGTCAGAGATGTGCGTGGTCCGGGGGAGTGCTAGGGATGGAACACAGGACTGGTACATGGCAGGCAAGAAGTCAACTGTGGAGCTGTACCCTCGTGGCACATCAGCCAAAGTGATGTCGGTGATAGTTCACTGACAAAGCTACCTTTGTAGGAATAGAGATGAAGATGACCTTGAAACAAGGCTGAGAACAGGAAGCCTTCAGCACAGTCGCCTTTTTGAAGGTGGTTTGGTCCTCGTGCTGGTAAATCTCTCCTGAAGCCTAGGCCTGGGGCTGTGCTGACCAGACCAGCACTGCTGTAGCAGGCAGCCCGCTCCCAGGCAGCGTTCATGCCTGTTTCACTTTAATCCAGGCTCTTTTATTGCGATAAAGAAAGGAAAGTTCAGGGGCTCCCTTCAGCAATCAGACTTATTTATTGATTTATTTATTTGGCAAAGTCCATGGAGGATGCTCATTCCAGGAGCCAGAGAAATACAATGGAAGTGGAAGAGCTTGGATGCACACACAGGCCGTTGATAAAACATGTCCGTGCAAACAGGAAGACAATGGAGCACACGCAAACAGGGACAAGCTGTCCAGCTGTGCTGAGTGTCATGGTGCAACATGGGTGACCCCTAAGGCCAAACGGAATTCGGGGCCGGTGGGTAGGCTACGTTGAGCAATGGCACAGTGGAAAGGAATAGCAGCGCAGGGGAACTGAAGGTGCCGTGAGGTGGTTAAACATTGCAGGGAGGGCCAGGAAAGCATGCAGCTGAGACTGTTAGAACAATGATGTTCCCTAAGCCGAATCAAAACGGGGACGGGGGGGGGGCTTGCTAGGCATGGTGGGTATGGCTGTGTAACCAGCAATCGGAAGGTAGAGGCAGGAGCATCAGGAATTCAAGTCTAAGCTGCACAGTAAATAAACCTCTATCTTAACACACACACACACACACACACACACATGCACACACACACCCTATCTAGTGGAGACAATAAAGTAAAGTTGGATTGACCTTCAGGAGAGATCAAAAAAAGAATAGGGCACAGAAAGGCCTGTTGTTTAGATTGTTTTCTTCTCCATTTTAACCCTGTCTGGTTCTCCAGCCCTGCTCATCTCCACCCCTCTCTGTCCCTGCCCCGCTTGCTCCCAGAGCTCCCAAACAAGCAGAGCCGTCGCCTCTATCCTATAGAGCATGAATCAGAAATTTTAAGATAAAATTTTAAAATTTTAAGATTTTAAGGGTTCGAGACACATCCCGAAAGAAAGGACTAAGGACCGTAAGAGCCAGAGGACTGGGAGAATGGCTGAGAAGCGCTTCCTTCTGGGCACGTGCGTCCATGTTCTCACAGGTGCTGTAGTTACCCGATCCATCGATCCGATCGAGGCCTGCACCAAACCGGCCCTGTCAGCAGTTAACCACGATAGGGGAGGGGCCCACGTGGCCCTCTCAGCTGAACTATTGGCTGCTGATTGATTGTGGGAGGAGGGAGATCATTACACACGTACTCTTGAGTCCACCAAACCTCAGTGGACAGCTCCAAATTCATACTCCCATGACAGCCCATTAAACTCAGTGTGTCAGGTTAGAAGCAGGGAGTAAGTATTGATGAGGGGAGGGGAGGGGAGGGAGATAGAACAGAGGAGAGAGTGAGAGTAATTAGAATGCATGATATACATGTATGAAGCTGTCAAAGAAAAAAAATGTAATTAATAAAGAAAATTTGAGATCTAGTCCCAAAAAAAGCCTAGGGAGAGGCCAAGTGTATTTAATTGGATCAAGTTTACTTCATTTGCCTGCGATGTCTCCTCTACATTCCTTTATGCGATTTTAGCCTAAGATCCTCTATACTTTCCTATATTAGTATAGAAAAAAAAAATTAGAAAGGCTCTTCTCCCTGTCTTCTCTGGCAGTAACATACGGCCTTTGATGAATTAATCACGTACTACGAAGAAACCGGACTGCAGGAAGCCGGCTACTGAAGCTTCCTGCATAAGGAAGAAGTCAAAGGAAGGGGAAATCATGGAGCTGAAATATTTGTTAAGCTGGCACTTGGCTAGGTGAGAAAGGTATCAGTTTAGAATGGAGAGTATCTGTGTGCCCTGAAGAGGAGCCTTCCCCCAGCGGGGACAAGGGAATGCTGTCCTGGGCATCAGCAGCGACCGTGATCTTCTCAGGTGCGTTGGTAGTTGGACAGATGGTTAGGGGCTTTTTACCACAGGACCACAGGCAAAAGAACGGACGGAGGGGACCAGAGAAAGAGATGCTAGGGAAAGAATAGATAAGAGATCCATCACTCATATTATAGAAGGAAATATCTCCTGAGTCATAGTCCAGAAAAACTCCAACCCGGCGAGGGGGTCCTGCTAACCGGAGAGGGGTCCGGAGCGGAGTGAGGGCCCAGTATCCATTTCCATACAGCTCCACAGCCCAGAACCCATTATCAGGAGTCATGGGATCAAACCCTTTCTTCACCACATTCTCCCTACAGACACCAATGGCCCAGTCAGTTCTATCTCCCACCTCCACCTCCCAGTAATGTCTCCCTGAAGTGAAGGTCTCACGCCCTAACACACACGGCCAGGAGTCGAATCGCTCCGGTGTATCAGGCAGGATCTGACGAGAGTCTTCCAAGCGAACTGATTTTGAATCCTCATACAGGAAGAGGTGGGGGTGGGCTGTGTCTGGATCCAGAGTCACGTCAACTGGAGGCAAAGAGAGACTTCATCGGTTTATCTTATCAGGGATACCTGGGCTCATACCTCCTGCCCAGAGACACGGAGCAGAGTTGTAGGAGCTGATGAGTCCCTGTAGGGGAGCTGTTTGGCCACTCACTAGCAGTCCTTTTCCCCAGCCCCATCGCTTACTGACTACCTAATGGGATATTATCCAAGGAGCTTTCCTGCTGGCCATCTTCTGTGGTTCTCTGGATGCCTCACGAAAAGTGCTGAGGCCGTTAATTGTCACCTTCCCCCTCTCTATCCTATCACTAAAGAGGGCGTTTGAATGCTCTTGTGTTCAAGCCTCTCAGGTCTTTGACTCCCAGCGTAGGGCCTCAGAGGCAGTGAGGACCTCAGAACCACTGACCTTCATGTAGTGTAGTCTTTTTGCACCCTGCAATGTAAAAAAATCAGGACTGTCAGTAGTGGGTTAACGGATAGGAGGGAGAAAATCTTGCGGGTCAAAACCAAGAAGGCAACTTACTGAGTTCTTCCAGCAGTCTCTCTGGAAAAAACAAACAAACAAACAAAATTATTTCAATGGCTTTTTATAGCAGGAAAGAGGAAGGAGGAAAATCATACTAAGAAACACATAAAGAGACAACTGTTTAATCCCTGGTGCCCTGCTGTCAGAAATACTGCTGGAAAACCAGGAACGGAAATGCTGCCAGTAAAAACAAAACAAAACAGAGGATTTCTAAGAAATCACCTGGAAGGTCCTCCTGATATAGGACTAGATCTTAATAATAAGAGTCTTCCTGGAAAACACTGAGAATTGTCCCAAGGGCCTAAAGCTGGGCTGCGAGGGAACATTAGGTATACAATGACAATTAGAGCTGATTTTGATTCTGCCTATGTCCCATCCAATTTTCCTCATGTTAGGTGACATTTCAGAAGGCTTATGGTTCCTTCCAACTTCAGCGTCTTCTTGTTGGAAGTCACCTGAACAGGCCTGAGTCCATTCTTCTCTGGAAGCTGTCACAAGAAGTTCTTGTGAGTGCTGTGACTTACCTTTAGAGCCAAATTCATTCTTCCGCTCTCTGGATCTTTCCTTGTACAGCTTCCACGTGAAGAATATGGACCCGATGGTGAGCAGTCCTAGGGCTAGTATGATGACAACCACAGCTGCTATCCAGGGAGTCAGCCTCGGCATGAAGGTTGCTTAAAAACAAAACAAAGAACAAGAAGAACATTGGTTGGGAAACTGAACAATTTCAGCTTCTCTCCTGGTGCCAAACAAAGTAGGATAGAGATGGGATGCCCTTGAGGGCCTCCCACCTCGCAAAGCAGGACTTGCTCATTCATGCCAAGCTTTTCAGAAAGATTTGGCCCAGGGACAAAAGAAAGCATAGAAGAGCCATTTGGGGTCAGACTGTGTGAAATAAAAATTTCATGGGTCACTTGGTGTTACAGAACCCCTTGTTAACTATCACTGAGGTGGTGGGGGTGAAGAAGGAAGAGGAAAGGTAACCACACACAAAGCAGAATGGGACTCTTTGGCCAACAAACAAGCAATGATTCCTGCTAAACTAGAGGCAAAAAGTTGGGAATGATGAAATAGCTTGCTTCCTGGAGGAACCTGGCAGCCTATATGGAGCTCCATCGTGGGGTGAGAAAGGGAGGAGAGGTTCGGGGAGGGCAGAGTGGAGTCAGGAAAATAACGTAGTCTCCCTGTTTATTGAAGGAGAAGAAGGGTCCGGTCAGGAAGGTCCCCAGGAACACAGCTTCTCTGTCACCATGGGAACCCAGCACTAGTTCCACTGACCTGGTACAGAGATCTCTACTTCCTTCTCCTGGCCGAGGAGGATATTCTGGATGCAGCAGGACACATTCTTTATGGAGCTGTCGCTGATGGTTATCGAAGCCGCCACAGTGAACAGGCCTTCCTCGTCAGGCTTCCTGGACTCTGATGTAGATGATAACTTCTGTCCGTTGGCTGTCCTCCACTGCACCTGAGGTTCTGGGTACCATCCCGAGGAGGTGCACTCCAGCTCCCTCTCTCCATTCTCTTGAGTTTTCATACTGATGTGAGGATCAGAGCCCACAGCTGTGGAGAGAGAGGCTGGCCTCAGTCTTTCAGTGGATAGTTTCCTGGGAGCACGATAATCTTAGTCTGAGAAAGACAGAGAGTAGGCAAGAGTGGACTGGGGATGGTGGATCCCACTAGGCCTTCTGTGTGAAGACTGATCAATAAAAATAATTTCTTATACCTTATCAGAGACGGTGCCTTATTGGGACCACTACCTTCAGCATAAGCAAAAGTATGATGGGTACACACGGAGGTGCCTGTCCAACCAGGAGGGACAGCAAAAACAATGGCTGAAAGGTGACTTAGGAGCTCCAGAATCAGGAAAGAGCTCTTGGTTAGAAGTGAATATCATGACTTGCGGGATGGGACAACTATGGTTAGGATGTTTTAGCATGAATAGGAAAGTACTCTCCTTCTTCACAGGGTCTCATGTACCTCAGGCTGGCCTCAACCTCACTGTACAGATGAGGATGAACTTGAACTCGTGACCCTCTTGCCACTCCCTCCCAAGCACTCGTGTTGCAGACCATTTTCTCATTGTGCTGGAGATCCCACTCAGGGCTCTGTGCATGCTAAGCAAGCACTCCTCCACCTGAGCCACACCTCTTCTTCCGGAAAGACTACATGCTTGAGAAAAGAGTTTGGAGGCTTTTTGTTGGTTTGCTTTGTTTTCCCTTGAGGTTTGTAGTTGATAATTTAACCTATGATGCCGACTCAGGAATTTTCTTAAATGGTTTCAACCTCACCTTTCCTCACACAATTATGTCTTAACAGAAATCAACATAGGGCCAGGATTGGAGGACACACAACCGTAATCCTAGCACTAAGGAGGTGGAGAGAGAAGAATGAGAAGTTCAGGGCCAACCTGTGCCCAGCTTCTGAGAGCATTTAATCTGCGCTTTTAATCTGAGCCCTGGAGAGGCAGAAACATGTGGATTTCTGTAAATTCTAGGTCAGCCTGGTCTGCATAGCAAGTTTCAGGTTAGCCAAAGCTACATAGTAACACCTTGATGCAAAACCGTCAAAAAAACAGCAGCATCAACTTGACGTAAAGCTATTTTTCTCTGTTTAATCTAATTCAGCTGTTTAATCTAATTCTTTCCTTCCCTCTATTCTTTCCCCCTTTCCTGTCTTTTCTCCTGGGCTACAGAGAATCATCCTTAAACAACACAACTCTACAACATTTTCTTTTTCAAAGGAGTGTGTATGAGAATGTAAATTCATTTCATGAAAATAGCTATCACTTAAAAGTGTCAGCACTCATAAAGGATAGCAGCTTTTTTTTCCTGTTCTGTTGACCACGTTGGCTTTGAATTCGGAGATCAGCTGGTTTCTGCCTCCCACGGGCTGGGAGAAGGGAGACCCTACCAACGTTGAGCTAAAAACAGTTTTATGTCTTCAAATATTGAGGTGGGTTTTTCTGTTATTTGAGACCGAGTTGTATGCTCCCAAGCTGCCCTGGAACGCAAGAGATTCCAAGAAGCCAAGGCTGATTTTGAACTTCTAACCCTTCTGCCTCCATCTCCCAGTTGATGGAATTAAAGGTTGTCACTTCACCCAGTTGAATCATCATACACATTTGAAGTGTGTGTGTGATTACATATGTAATCGATTTCTAAGATGACTTTCCCTAAAAATAACACGAGTGCTATACTTAGTACATTAAATATGGAAACACATGGCAATGTAAGTTTGGGCTAGGTGGTGCAGTTACGTTGATAAAGGGCTTACCTACTTTCCCTGATTTTCCTTCGTTTCCCAACAGCAAAGAACAGGTCATGCACTTATCCTGTACTTGGGAGGAGGAGGCAAGAGACAACTATGCATAGCAGTTCCCACATGGTCTAGCGGTTAGGATTCCTGGTTTTCACCCAGGCGGCCCGGGTTCGACTCCCGGTGTGGGAAGCTTGCTCTTTTGAGCTGCTTATCAAATTCTCGCACTAGAGAAAGCCTTTTTTAAAACGATCCTAAGCTGCAAGCTGCGGAGCTTAAGCCCATCTCAGTAGTAGCAAATTAAATACGTAAGTAAATGAGAACTAACAATAAATTAAGAAAGGCAATATATGTACGTTATGAACACTAGTCTAAGACGGAGAAGTTTCTTTAAAAGTATATAATGCCTTACTATTGGCAAAGCGCTTTTATTATAGAACTATAGTTTGTTTTTGCAAATTCTTGCTGGATATAGCTTTCAGGTGTCCCCGTGTGTGTGTGTGTGGGGGGGGAACGGAGTGGGAAGTTTGCTTGATTCGGATCACTAGGAAGTAGGGAAGTCAGAGCTCAGTGTATTCTTTCCTTGTTATCTCAGAAAGAGGGAAAGAATACGAGTACCATAAGCAAGAACCTTTTCCGGAGTGGATCAAGAACTTCAGCAACGGAACACACTCGGCTGGGGGTGTCAGTCCTTAGGCACTGATCCACGAAGCTGTTCAGAGCATCTGAGATGCTCACCATGGCCTTACATGAAACGTGAAAGCATACACAGCTTAAACCAGTTCCGGGAGCTGGTCCAAGTACGTTGTGGTGTGCTTTGTAAAAGGATGTAACAGCCGGATGCGGCGGTGCACATCCGTAATCCCAGCACTGTGGAAGCAGGAGGGTTTCCACAGCAGACATCGGCCCCCAAACTAAACTAAGTTAAGAATGTCATAGGTTTGTCGGAGGTTCCCTAAGTGAGCGTCCCGGCGCGGAGTGACGAGCGACGCAGCACCCCCTCCCTTCCCCCGGGTACCCACCAGACACTCTGAGGCGCGCAGCGGCCTCCTCGGAGTAGCCGCTGTCCGTGAAAAGGCACCGGAACTCCCCCTGGTCCGAGACCCTGACACCTCGTATCCGCAGGGTAGCGCGGCCGTCGCGGAGCCCGTCGGTCACCAGCGTCGCCCTCCCGCGGTACTCGGTCATCTGCTGGCCCTCCTGCTCCCGGCCAGCCCGATACAGAAGCACCGCTGGCGACCTGGTCTGTCGAAACCACAGCAGCTCCATGCGCTCCGCGCTCGCGTTTGGGGAGAACTGGCAGGACAGCTCGGCGTCTGAGCCCACTAGGGCCAGCACCGGCTCCTGAGGTGCAACCACACTGAAGGGAGCTGCCAGAATAAACAGGAAAGAAGGGACGGTGGAGTGGGACGGAGGACCCACAGGCCGGGCTCCTTGTAAAGAAAGGAACTCGGCTGTCTGCTATTCCTTTTGATGTTTTTTATTTTTATTTTTTAAACTGGTCTCATAAATTCCAGGGTGGCCCCCGGTTCACTGTGCATCCTTGAGCTCCTTGATCCGCTTGCTCTCAACTCTCAAGGGCTAGAACTGCTGGTGTGCCCCCCCCCCCCAGCGTTCCACTTCCTTTGATATAAAGGAAAAACAACGAGGGTCTCCCTACGTAGCCCTGGCTGGCCTGATGTTTCTATGTAGCCGAGGCTGCCTCTGCCCCTCTTAGCGCCGGGACTGCCAGTGTGCTCTCCTACCCGGTCCACCAGGAGCCAAGCTGGGTCAGGGATGTTTATAGGGACCTTCCAACCTTGCAAGAAAGACAGGGCCAGAGCAGTGACATACCCGAATCCAGCGTGGGCAGTTGCAGGACCATGAGCAGACCAACCATGAGGCAGGAGTTGCGGGGAACTGCCATCTCTGACCTTGCTGGGGCGAAAGACTCCGGATGGAGTTCGACAGAAGCTTCAGGCTAGGAGAGAAGTGATCAGGCGGGAACGGCGGGCTCTGCAAGCGCCCTGTTCTCCACCAGTTCCTTCCAACGCCGAGGGCTCTGTATCCCCCCCTGAAAGGTAATTTTCAATCCGTGTTACAACAGCGCCTCTCCACTCCCCTAAGTCTGGTCGGGCACGCACAAAATAGCAAACTCGGTCCTACAACCTTCAGTTGTCTATAGAAGGGATCTGTGAGGCACAGCTGTAGATAATAAAGCGATCGTGGAATCTCTGCATTTGCGAACAACAACAGTAAAATAAAATCGTACCGAGGAGATTATTTTGGTATTCGTGTCTAGAGATAAAGCCCTGGAGGTAGAAATAGTTAACATGAAATGAGATGGAGGAGAGAGAGAGAGAGAGAGAGAGAGAGAGAGAGAGAGAGAGAGAGAGAGAGAGAGAGAGAGAGAGAGAGAGAGAGAGAGAGAGAGAGAGAGAGAGAGAGAGAGAGA
>CM053760.1:46974607-46993442 GCA_028658305.1 Pachyuromys duprasi
GAGAGCCGCGTTGTTCTGTGGATCACTGATCCGAGAGTGAAGCACCTACCAACCTCAATGGTCAGGGAGGAAAAAGGAGCCAGAGTCACAGTGACCAGGTGATAAAAGCTCTCTGTGGCCCCGGGACCAAAGTTAAGAGTCAGCAGAAGGAAGTAGGTTCTGTGTCGTTGGGGAAGCCTGCCCCCGGCTGGCCAAGCGTATTTACTTAGAGGGGAAAAAGCTTCTCAAAGTGTGGACTACGGATGGGTGGCGGTCCACGGATTCATTACTCTCTGCTAAGGAGACGGATATGCACATAATGCTACTTTATACAGTAAAGAGCTGGGCTGAATACAGGGAATGGGGACAAAAAGAAAGAAGGCTTGAAAAACTGAAATGAAACGTGAAGCCACCAGCCAGTTAATTTACCTCGGTAGCTTTAACCCGTGTAAATTCAGTAGTCAGGAGGGTCATTCCAAGTTTAAATCTAAGCCCAGCTTGGGCTACATAGCAAGATTCAGGCTTGCAAGCGCTACATATTTAGAACAGAAAGAGTCGCTTTTGGCCGTCTGTTTGCTTTTTTTTTTTTTTTAAATATCAATGTTAATCCTAACACCTTGTTTGATTTATGCTGAGTAAGGAGCCACTTGGAAGAGTAATTGAAACAAAACAGGCAAAAGAATAGGAGTCCAGAAAGTAAAGTACTTTATCATTCTATCTGTAATTAAAGGGTTGCGTTCACAATGCCTCCAGCTCCCCGTCGTTGATCTTTTCCACAAGACGTCTTCAGGAGTTGCGCGGGTGGCGGGATTCCACTGGACACCCACCTTCAAGACGGCACAACTGAGCAGCTCACAAGGAACTCGAGCTTCATTCACCCTGCCAAAGTCACTCACGAGATCAGCAATTCCTTCTTTGGTTTTGAATTTCCATTCTTTTACAGAACAACGGAAAAATAAAGAAAAGCAATTTTATAGATGAAATCACCATGAGCCCATCGATGAATGATATCTGAAATATATTGTTCAGGCATTTATCCTATGTTTATGTACATCATGGGCGCAGGATTTAATTTTCCTGCATAATTCAAAACATAGCTAATAAGGATATATTTGCCAAGATTGTGGAATGTTTAGTTCTTTTTTCTTTCAGAAAGGATACACTTAGCATTTGGTAGAGCGCCCGCTAGCATTCATGAAGCCCTGAGTCCGATTCCACTGAGGCTTAAAATCAGGGATGGTGGCTCATGTTGCTAATTCCAGGTGTAAGGAGGAGGATCAGAAATTTAAAACCATTCTCAAAGTCGAAATTTGAAGGCAGTCTAACGTACTTGAGACCTTGTTAGAAACCACAAATAGCATCCTTCGATAGCTCAGTTGGTAGAGCGGAGGACTGTAGATGAGTTACTGGCGGACATCCTTAGGTCGCTGGTTCGAATCCGGCTCGAAGGACAAGTGTTTTGTCCCTCAGATTTCCATAACGCAGAATAGAAGGAATAGTGAACCAAACAGAACAGTGAAGGAAGGGGGGGGAAAAAAAAAAATAAAAGGACAAGAACTAAAAAGTGCACTATTGCCGGTCGGTGGTGGCACACACCTTTAGTAGAGGCAGTCAGATCTCTGTGAGTCCAAGGTAGCCAAGGCTGAGAAATCTTGTCTCGAAAAAACAAAAAGAGCAAAGCTAGCTACTTCAGTTGGTCCTATATACACTGCCAGTGTGTAGCTTGTTCCCAATCATGAATCTGATTACTATTTGCTTAATAGTTAGTATTTAATTTAATATTTATGCAAACATTGCTATTTGCTTAAAATTCTGGCAAGAGGACTTAGAATGTAACAATTCCTGTGTATCTGAATGCCAACCAGGAAGACCACGTGCATCTTGTTCATACCCACAGGAAATGCGTATTCGTTTCAGAACTTTAGTTCTGCATTCTTGCCTCATCAGTTGTGGGTTATTTGTCTTTTAAAATGATTTAGACAATCCATTTAACTGTTCTATTCCAGCTTGTCAGATTGAAGGACAAAAATATTATCACTTGGGCTGGAGAGATGTTTCAGCAGTTAAGAACATGGGTTGCTCTTGTAGAGGACCTATGTGAAGTGGCTCCTGTCTGCCTGTAACTCCGGCCCCTGAGGATCTGATACCCTCTTTTGACTCCTGGAGTATCTGCACTCATGTGCACAAACACATGCTTGGGCATATAAATACACACACAATTAAAAATAATTTTTAAAAAAATCTTTAAAAATATTACTGATAAGTTAGGAAGGGTTTTTGTCTGTGTATTTTCATCCCTTGGGACTTAACGATCCTGGAGCCAGGATTGTGAGCCTTTATAGAAAGAGGGGGTAATTAAGATGACTGGTTGTAGTAGACATGGTGACTTGTACCTGTAATTCTAGCACCCGGGATGCTGATGCAGGAGTATTGCTGTGAGTTTGAGGGGTCTGCCTGGCCTACAAAATAAGGAAAGATGGATGGAAGGGAGGAAGGGAGAAAACACTGCTGTAGTCCCAGACGTGTTCAGCCTGTGACCCAGAGCTGCACACAGTCACATACAGCCCACTGTGACTGTGGATGAGGCCCAATACAAACTCATAGGAGATTATTTTGTGTTCCCCCCTTCAATGTGTAGATGACAAAGATGTCTCAATGGTAAAAGGTTGAAGACGGGTAAAAGCCTTTCTCTTTCTTCTTCCTGTGCCCTCATTGCTGTCCCACCAGCAGGCAGAACTCAGAATTGGTGTGGTCATTCAAAGCAGCACCTCTAGATAACAATGCTTCTCTTTCCACTTCCAGAACATTCTGCCCCCTCTCGTCTGCAGGATAAATTCCTCTTCCTCCCTTGAAAGTCATTTAAGGGCCGTAACTTCTGTAGCTTCTTCCAGCTGTATTATTATTATTATTATTATTATTATTATTATTATTATTATTCAGGGGGTGGAAGTGTGTGAAGCTGGATCTTATAGCCCAGGTTGGCATCAAGCACATTATGCAGCTGAAGACAACCTTGAAACCATCCTCCTGTCTCCATCTCCCAATTTGGGGATTAAGGTATGGGAAACCAAGTCACTTTTATTATTTTATTTTGTTTATTTCGTGACAAGGTAGCCCAGGCTTGCCTGATTCTTATTATGTAAGAATGTAAGAACTAGGATGGCCTTGAAATCAAAGTGATCCTCCTGCCTCAGCCTCCTGAGTACTGTAATTAATGGCATGAGCCACCATGCTGGTCAGTATAATTGTCTATCTGTAACTTGTCTTCATGTTTCTGAACATAACTCATTTATTCCTTTATTTTTATTTCTCTATATAACCATTTACATTTTGATGCCTTTTTATTGTGTGTGAGTGTGTGTGTGTGAGAGAGAGTTTGTGTGTGTGTGTGTGTGCATGCTGGGAATTGATTTCAAGGTCTTCTGATGCTAAGCACATATGTTATACCGCTGAGTTACACCCTTAGGGTTCTGTAGCTTTTTTGTCTTTTTCTGGTTTTGAATTGTCAGGGGATGGGACAGCTGCCAGCTTTGTAACAGTTCTGGCTAAACTGAGCCAAGAGGAAGGACTGTAGTGAGTAATGGACATGCAAGCTCCGTGCTCTTACTTGATTTTCTGTTGAACTTTATGGTCAGCTGTTCTTCTGGGGAACACATACAATTAACATGCACCAGATAGGACTTTTGACATTTTGACAGCACAATTCTGAAATAATATTATTTACCAACCCCATGCATAGGGTACTATGGTGGAATTTGCATGTTTGAAGGGGGTGTGGAAATGAAGTCACAAGGAGATGATCTGGATACAGAGATGGAAGGGCCAGCAGAGAATGTAACAGGAGCCAATGGACTAAAGGTGGACTGAGCAGAGTAGACAGAATTCAGGGAAGGGATTAAACTTGAAACCTTCTCTGAGTTCTGCCCCTCGCAACCTGTGTGACCTCCGGTTACCGCTCGCTCTGGTCCTTTCATCATCCTGTGGCCTTACTGTACAGCTGGCCAAAGCAGTGCCATCCTTTTTCTCTGGATGCCAGGCTGTGGGATGGTGTGAATAATGTTGGAGTCTGACATTTCAACAGCAGCGTATTCATCTGTTATTAGGCCCAGTGCAGTGGTGCACACCTCTGATCCAGCCTTTGGAAGCAGGAGTCCAGTGGTATTTAGGGATTCAAGGTCACCCTGGGCTACACAAGATCCAGACTCATTTAAAAATTGGCTGCCCTCACCCATCTTTCTCTTACCATTGCAGTCACTCTGTGGACCCTGATTAATCCTTGTCTCAGTTTGTCTTCACCAAGGCAGACCCTGAAACAAAGATTGGGATGCCTGTAATTTATTGGAAAGTGATCTCAGAAAACAGTGAGAAAGCAAGGAAAGAAGACGAGGAAGAACTAGCAAAGGGTGAGTTTCTTGGGCTGCTACTGTGAGCTCAACTTGGCTGGGGCTCTCTCTGTTTTGAGACAGGGTCTCACTGTGTTACCCTGGCTGCCCTGAAGTTCAACATATAAATCTGCCTGGTCTTGAGCTCACAAGGATCCATCTGCCTCTGCCTTCTAGATGTTAAGATTAAAGGCCATCACACCCTGCTACTGGGGCCTCTTAAGTGACTATGTGGGACTAGAAACCCCCCATCTTAGAACCAAGTAGAAATCTTGTTCCTCATTGGCGCTTGGAGCATGATGTTTGTCAGAGAGATGCCAGATGTCCTTGGTACTTCTCCAGGCAAACTGGGACTTTACAAAGGGATGGCACCTTGATACTCAAGAGATGGGAGATTCAGAAGACAACGACCTTTAAAGAAATAGAACACTATGCTATAAACAGTCAGTATTCTTAGGACTTTCCTCAAGCCCACTCACCACTGTCCCATGCCAGCTCTGGGTCTCTACTTCTCTTTATTGCTGCCTCTCCTAACACTCTGCCTGAAATCCTCCCTCCCTTACTGTCAGCCAAAGCTATGGTTCCTCCTAGTAACCTAGGGAAGCAGAAATGGGTCAGCTTAGAGATCTTGGGAGGTTGAAGCCGAAACTCCCCGTGAAGGGGCCCGTACACCATTGTGTGTGCCAATTCTGTGGTAACAGTGGGGCTTAGAAAAGGCTTATTGTTTGTGGAACAACAAGGACAAGGAGGACTCATACTCTTCCAAGTCCCTTCCTGAGTTCCTCTGGAAAATGAATGAGACTAAAAATTAATTATCAGGTGAGTTAAGTGTGTGGAAACCAGTTGAGCGGGTTAAAGATGAGTTTCTGGGAATGTGTGCATAAACTTCACAATGAAGCAACTGTTCCCTCCTGTGAACGTCTGATTACAGAAAAATTATCAGTGTATCATGAACATGCTCTATGTTTCAGCTTTCATTCTTAGAAATGTGGGGGAAGTTCCTCTTGGCTTCAGATGCCAAGGGTTTACTGTCTCAAGTTTGGAGCCAAGTCTGGGGTGGGTGCTGCAAGAGTTGGGAGGATGTTTGTGGCTATGTGAATCCTGTTGGCCAAGGCTGACCAGCTATCTAACTAGGGTTTGTCAGTGGCTGTGGGGCCTGAATTGGAGACATAGCTCTACACTGGCCCTACCCTACAGCAGTCCGAGGAGTTTTCTTTTTTCAGATCCTCAAGTGAAGATGGGATTCTTGGCTTCACTACAGAAAAGGACTTCAGGATGAGCCAACACAAGGCAGAATGGAGTTTCTTATAGGAAGAGATTTTAACATGGATTAAAATTTTAATTACATTTGTTTATTTTTATTGATTGATTTTTTGTGTGTTGGAGGGGAGTGAACACATATAGGTATTAGAGGGCACTTTCAGGAATCAGTTCTCTCTTTCATATGGGACCCAGGGACTGAACTCTGAACTGTCAGGCTTGGTGGAGAGTGCCTTTACCTGCTGGGCTTTTGGTGTAGACTTAAGCACACAACTAATAGAAAAAGAGGCATCCTGAGAAATGAAAAGACACACTCAAGTATGAATGTGGGGATACCAGAGTTACACTTATGTGTGTTATCAGTAGCCATATATATGATTTTAGTGGCTCTCCAGCTACAACTCGAAGGAATGCTAGAAAATGTTTCTTTCTTCTCCTTTCTTCTCTTTTTTTGATTAATGAAGTTATAGGTGGCCCCTGTTGTGTCTTGAATAAGATTTCCATCTAATAAGGTAAAAGCACAGGTCACAAGGTTTGAACAAGGGGTCTAGGACATGTCCATTAATGAAAGTTAATGTAAATATGTTTCTTGTGGCTTTCAAAAGGCCATATATAATGAGATCTAATCATGACACAGCTATTTTATCATCTAACTTGAAACATCTCTATATAAAGGAAATGTGGTCTCTATGTAGACATCCTTTGCAGCCAATGTTAGCTGTGTTGGAATCTGTGACTCTCAGCTGGCAAGAATTAACCCCTCCCCCCCCCTTTTCCTTGGCTAAGATTCAGGAGGCTGCAGCCTGTGCTGTGGATATCATATGATTTCCTAAAACAATTTGTTGAGATGCTGCACTGGGATCTAAAGTGTATGTGTGTGTGTGTGTGTGTGTGTGTGCCAGGAAGCTGGAAGAAGCCTTTTATATGACTAAAGTGGAGAGCTCACTGGTACTATGGGGTTTGCTGAGCTCTGGACTTGGTCAGGCAGTGGCTCCAGACACTGTAAGGATTAGATTGCGCTGACCCTTGTATCAGCTCCTGGGAGTTTAGCGCCACCTCCAGGTCTCCTCAGAGTATGAACACAATAGCACTTGGCCTTCTAGGATCCTGGAGACATAATCACCAGGCCTTCTATATCTCATGTCTTAGTCTTTCTTACCGAGCTTCTTAGTAAATGCTTTGCTCCAAGTGCTATTTACCACCTCAGGCTGAACACTTGCCACTGACTGGTCTAAGTGTGCCCAGAGACAGGCTGGTCCCGCTGCGTGAGCCCCTCATCAAGTCTGGCAAGTAAGGCCTTCCAGGGACAAGAGCTCTGGATAGAACACGACTGCAGGACAGACTTCACTATGTTGTGTTCGGCATTTAAAAGTGCAACTTGAAAGTAGTGCTTTAATTCAGAGTTCCATAAGTAGCCCACATTGAGAGGACCTCAGAGAACCCTGAGCAGCTACAAACACTGTCACAGTCCACAGTCACCCACCACCACAACCACAAACAGCAAGAATGAGACCAAGCAGCTGTCCTTGGGGCTGCTACCAAGCCTGACTCCAGCGGCAGCAGATGCTTCACATCAGCCGTGTCCTAGTGGGGATCAGAAGGTCATCCCAAAGAAGGCTTGGTGAACAGTGAAATGGTTCAATGTGAGGAGCGGATAGATGCCAGGGAAGATGTATGTGTACACCAGGCTGCCATAAAGAATAACCCAGAAGTGCCTTTGCAATGTAGGAGATGGAGCAATATGTGAACTTGATGTTGTTGAAGGAGAAAAGAGTAGCCAGGTAGCAAATGTTACAGGTACTGATGGAGTTCCAATTCAAGGCAGTAAACATGCAGCTGACCAAAACCATCACAGACGCTATTCAGAAGAAGGGGTCCTCCTTGAAATCACCGGTGGAATTGCTGGAATAGTGACAGTGGCAAGAAGAATGAGTGATCTAACAGAGCTCCCGCAGGCCAGGTTCCCGCTACTGCATTCAGAGACCATACGGACTATGTACAACCACAGTATTCTAGCCTTCCTGTGCAAGGAGACAAGTGACCAGCCGTCCTGGCCACAGACAGTCTAGCTAGGGCAGCAGTTAAAAAGACAAGGGAAAACAAGAGTCAAGCAACCACCTCAGCATGGTTACTGATACAACCTCAGTTACCACCACAAGGGCCAGAGAACTCAAAACCAGAAGAGGGAAAAGAGCCAAAAACAGCTGCTCCACTAGCTGAAAATCCTGAGGCCGGGCAGGTTCATATCTCTATCATCCTTCAGTTTAGTCTTCAAAAAGAAGAAATGAATATGGAATTCCAGCAATAAGAAATGAACGCAGAGTGACGAGAGGCTTTGTCCTATTCCTGACTTTAGGTGTTTCGACGAGCTTGGCGGTTTGTGGTTTCAGCACTTCGTTAACAGGTCAAGTTGCAAATCTTCGTGAAGACCCTGATGGGCAAGACCACCACCCTAGAGGTGGAACCCAGTGACACCATGGAGAATGTAAAGGCCGGGATCCAGGATAAAGAGGGTATCCACCCTCCTCCCCCTCCCCCCCCCTCCGAGCAGCAGAGGCTCATCATTTGCGGGCAAGCAGCTGGAAGATGGCCTTTCTCTTTCTGATTACAACACCAGAGTCAGCCACTCACCCGGTCTCTGTCTAAGGGGTGCTAGTAATTCTCCAGTCTGCATTTCCAGCGGGCAGTGACGGCATTACTCTTCACGATAGACATTTGCCCCACTTTAAGTTTAGAGATTGCAAGATTCAATACTAGCTGAACCTCTGTTTAAAATGTTAATAAAGGTTTTGTGGCATGGGAAAGAAAGAAAGGAAGAAAGAAATGAAGACCATTAAGTGCTTACTTGTTTGTTTGTTTAAGTCAGGGTTTCTCTGTGTAACCTTGCCTGTACTGGACTCACTTTGTGGAGCAGGCTGGTCTTGAACTCACAGAGATCTGCCTGCCTCTGCCTCCCTGAGTGCTAAGATCACAGGTGTGCATCACCTGGCCTGGCTCTAAGTGCTTGCTTTTTGTCTGTTGACATTAGATACTTCTTTTTCCTGACACATTAGAAGTATCTGCGTTATTTATGCAGCCTGGGGTTTGTTATTTTTACCTAAAGATGTTTCTTTTCGATAGTAACATTTCTTAAAGCCCATATCTTTAAAGGTTTTAAAATTGTCTGATATCTAGTCACTCTGAGATTTAAACAAATACTTTTTATTTTGAAATAAAAGCTTACAAACTTGATTTTCCAAAAAGTTAACAAATTGAAAGTACCTGATGGTAGATGTCTTAAATCGTAATAAAGAATAAATAAAATGAAACAAAACCTTAGCTTTGAGGTTAGTACCTCAAGAGTAAGGTACATGCCTCGCATGTCCTGCCTAGCATGTCAAAGGTTCTGGGTTGAAGACCCAGCATGTCCCTGTACAAACATGCCTCACCTTCCTTGTTCTGCATAGTTTTGATTATATATGGTGTTTGCTTCAACCATAAGTTTTCAAATATTTTTATCTCATAAACTTTTTGTTCTCTGTGGTTCTCCTGCCTGGGGGCTGTCTCCCACCAGCCCACAAAGTCAAGAGAGGAACCAGGTGAGGAGCTTGCCTGAAATGGCTAGTGATCACTGTACAGGGAGCACACACCCCAGGAACCACTTCAGGGAGTTGGTTCAACCTTAAATCCAAAGAACAAAGGCTGTGTACCCCTTAGGGAGTGGCCGGCAGCTCCAAGGATAGATGTGCATCATTGGCTGGGACTAGGCTCTTTTACTTTTTTCTTTTTATCTCATCTGTATTTACCTTTTTTTTTTTTAAAGATTTATTTATTATTTATACAGTGCACTGCCATATACACCAGAACAGGGCACCAGGACCTTTGGAAGAACAACCAGTGTTCTTAACCTCTGAGCCATCTCTCCAGCCCCTGTATTTACCTTTTAAAGCAGAATGTGGTTGGGCACTATTTCCATTCACAAGCCTTGCTGAGTTACAAGACCTAGGGAAGAAGCTTAGGGCTTGTTCTCAGTACTTTGAAAAACAAGCCACAAGGAGAATTCCTGTTGAGTTGTTTTAACTTGTGTTCTTCTAAGACTAGTACCTGCAGAATTAAAACTACAGAGGATGAAAAAAATTGTAAGATGAAACTTAATTTTTGTTCTTTCTAAGCATGTATATCTCAGAACACTTAAAGTGACAAATAATTTGGCTTACTAAGGAATCCAGCTCAACAGCCAAACACTTCAGACCACAAAGTTAACAGTAGGTTACATTATATCTTAAACATTCTATCAATCTGTGGAATCAAACCTATAGTATCACAGTATCACAATAGAAAGGAATTTTATCTTCCCTTAGTTTTCATGCCATAGATGCTTTAAATGTTAACAAAAATAAACAAAAATCCTGGAAAATATATTATCAGAAGGAATGAGGGTAAGTGTAAACACATGGTTTTTTGGTGAGGCTTAGTCTACGTCTTCCATGCGTGATGCGTCGTCATCTCCTTCCAGGGGTGGCATTTCTTCAGTCACAGCAGCACTGTAACTGTAACCACAGTAGCATCATCCTCATCAGTGCCTAGACCAAGCTTGATCACCCTGTAGATCCTGCTAGCGTGTGTCTGGGGGTCTTCCAGACTGAAGCCAGAAGGCAGGAGTGCAGTTTCATCCAGCGAGACGGCCAGATCCCTCACAGGCTTGTCATTCTTGCCAGCCTCTGCCTTTTGCCTGAAGGTTTCAGTAATGGAGTGATCAGGGTTTGTCTCCAGGTGTTTCTTTGCTGCATGCAACCCATTGTTGAGTTGTCTCGGAGGGCCTGAGCTTTCATGATTCTCTCCATGGTTGCTGTCCACCCATAAGTGCTTGTGACTATATAGCATGGGGATGTCACCACTCGGTTTGACACAACCACCTCTTCAACCTTTTTCTCCAGAGTGTCCTTCATGATTTTGCAGAGGTGGGACTAGGCTCTTTAGGGATGCTTCCTTTACATTAAAAAGCACGATCCTATCATACAAATGGGAACTCAGTACTTAATTATCATACAGGCGAAGTGGGAGGAGAGCTAGCAGGGAGGTGTGTCAGAGGCCATATATCAAATGTGGTTAGGGCCATCTGTCTAGAGACACTCTTCAGATGACATCAGACAGAGGGCAGGAGCCCTGCTGAGGGGAGGAAGGCCTGCACCTTAACACCTCTGAGCTCAGAAGGGCTATCTGGACCTGGAGGACTGCAGTCTCCATCAGCAGGGTCATTCCAACAGCACTCTTGAAAAGAGCTGAGGGCTCTGAAGAATTTTTAGTTATGTGGGCTGTGGCTATCAACATTTAATAGAATAAGAACTGTAGTCAGGAACATTTTAAGCATTGTAATACAGAAGCACAGGCTCCCGTGGAGGGATGCTGTCATGAGGAGACACTTAACATCTAGAAAACTCTGAGCCTACACGTAGTGTGCAAAGACACAAGCATCATTTTAGCGGCAAGGAGAGTGCTGACTTCATGGATCTTCTGAAATTGTCTTTGGCTGATGACGGTTCTAGAGGAAGACTATGAGACAGAATAACAGAACACCTCTAAATGAACACGCTGGGGAAATTGAGGAAGACAGAGGTGCTGAAATGTAATGGTTTGCAGAGGCCTTTGCTATGCCCACAGTGACTTCTAGAAGTAGGCTGGCCTTCTAGAATTATGGACCTTGGACACAAGCTACAGATTTCTATACATACACACTCACCGATCATTGAACACCCACACCCAGTACCTCTGTGGGAGGTAGGGAAGTCCTTGTGCTCAAAGGTCAGTGCTAGGGGATCCAAGAATGCTAAACACACAGAGTTGTCCCTTCAAAGGGGGGATCCAGGGCCTGGTTTCCACCCAGAAAGCTGGGGGCAGATGTCGGTAGTAGCCTGGCGACTTTGTCACTATCTGTGTGGCTGAAGACAGCACATAAGACCCTCCCCAGATCCTTATCCTTAGCTTGCCAATCTACAGAATCCATCTTTGTGGAAGGTGTCACATGAACTTTACAAAAATTTCAATGTAGCTATGTCTTCAGCTTTATTGTGCACAGGGGATTGAGTTAATTATCAGCAGTAAATTTTCACCAAATCCTGCTGTGCATAAATGTACTTAAAATAAACTACACGGGGCCAGACACTGGAAGTTTGAACCAACACTGGCTACTGAGCTGAGTTGAACCAAAGCATATTCTTGCCTCCCTTTCTTCATTACATTGCTGGCTGTAGTGGTTCCAGAACCTCAAAACACCCATGCAAAGGTGTAAAAATCTTGGGATGGGCAACTTTTTTTTTTCTTTTTTTGGCTGTGATCACTTCCACATGATCAACATGTCCTTAAGCCACCAACACTTTGTAGATGGTTGACTGTAGCTTGAGATGGAAGGGTTGATCTGGGCCCAGCTGGTCATCCACCTTAGCAGAAGAATAGTAGCAGAGACATAGGTGTCCATGCAAAAGTGTAGAGAGAGGGAAAAGGGCTTTGCTGCAGGAAACAGTATGAAATAATGAAAAAGTGATCTTTCTCTTGGATTCTTAGACATTATCCTAGATGTGGCAGATGGCCCCCAAGTACTGTCTCTATCACAAGAATTCGTTACACTATAGGTTAGAACCTCAGACCACCACACCGATAAGGCCAAGTTGAATTCCTCATTTGTGGAAGGCTCACACCTCAGAAACACTGTTGGTGCTGAAGCTCAGATGTACAGTGATTTGAAAGCGAAAAAACCCACAGTCACATCAATGTTAGCTGAGGGCCAGAGTGACCATGCAACATTTGTTTTGGTTCTGCATAGTGGTTACTTCAAATACAACATGACCATTTGATTTACATAGTTTTCAGTTACTTCAGTCTATGCTTAGTTTGTATAAACATTAATTATCTTGATTAATACACCTGGACAGTGGCCAGGGGTTTGGAAATCCCAAATAAGCAATCAATGTTGGGGATGTTGAGGCCTGAGAATTGCTAGGGAGACATAAAATGGAGTCAGAACAAGACTCAGTTCCCTTAGTCCCTTCAAACTCCCCACCCAGAGTGAGGAGAACCTTGTGGGTTTCCTTAAACAGCCTTCTTACCATCCTGGCTCCAAGTTAATCTCACCTCAAGGCCCGTCCCCAGAGAGCTACATCCTCTAGTTAGGCTGTACAACTCCCAAAAGCGCAGCTCCAGCCAGGAACTAGTCTTCAACCACCAGAGCCTCTCAGGGATGGGTCACATTCACGCATAACACTATATGCCTCTGATTAGGACCTTTCATTTTCCATGGGATCCATTTCTTCATCTCAAAATGAGGTACTTGCCTGGGTTCAGCTATCAACACCCACATGGCAGCTCCCCGGTGCCAGGGTAACCCCTTCATACAGATAAACATGCAGAAAAACAAAAATGCCCCTGAGGGGAAAATAAAGAGATCATTTAAAAAATTAGAAAATATGAAACCCAACAATTTCAAAGAATTATGCTTCTGCAAGAGCCAAATAAATATTTTCCAGAGGAAACCAAACTGATGTGAATTCTTCAAACTGCAGTTTATGGGGGGAAATAGCATCAAATCCCAGGCAACCAGAATTCATAAAGATGGTTCCAAAACATTGACAAAACCAGGACTAAGGTAAGAGCAATTAACCCAACTTCTAATAAACAAAGATGTTTCATGGTCAGTGTAGGGCTTTACCCCAAGGTTAAGTGAACACACCTTGATACAAAGGGTTTTAGGATTCAGCAAACCACCCTAAAAGTGCCTGATCTCATCTCTCATGGAAGCTAAGCAGTGTGAGACCTGGTTACTACTTGGATGGGAGAAATGGATTTATCAAAAAGATGCAAAATTATGGAAACAAAGCAGTGGCATTCAAAGAACTGCAAACAGGAAGAAGGCTTGTTTTACCTTGTCCATCAGTGGTACCATGGGCAAGTTCATCTCATTACAGGTCTCAACACTTAACCCTGAGCTTCCTTCTGCTAGGACAAACACTGAGCCAAACAACTTCAGGAGGAAAAACGTTGGTGCACATCTTTGCTCAGGTTTTCTCAGCCCTGCTGTTACCTCTGAGCAAGACAATTGTCCTCTCTGAAAGGACATGAAGCTACTTACTTTGTGTGCAGGAAGCAGAGAGAGGTCAGGGGCTGGAATTCCTTCAAAGTCATGACCCAGGGACCTACTTCCTCACTTCCAACCATTGCTGACAACCCGCGCACCCCCAAATCTGGAGATGAAGCCTTCAACAGAGGAGCAGTCAGTGCACCAGCTCCCTGGCCAGTGCAAGGAGCTGCAGCACACAAACAGGGAAAGAGCCGAGTGATGACGCTGTGATGGGAAGGTAAGGAGGAAGGAATCGCAATCCTCAAACAAATGTACCATGCTACAGCTGTGAGTCACCCTCTTAGGTGTATGTTCATCATTAGAGTGTGTCAATGGAGGGAAAAGACAGGTACACCACTGAATTTCTCTGAGGCTGGGCTCAGCTTTTGGTGTTATTACACACTTAAATCTCTTAAATCTCTTTCCCATAAAACGTGGATATAGGGAGAAACAGAGTAAAGGGAAAATGACATCCCTCCCAGGATTAGCCAAGAGCATGAGTATATTTTCATGATACAGACAATCTGTAAGCAGAAGAGGTGCTATACCAGCAAACAGTGGCTGGCTGTGGGGCATGAAGGACACTAGTTAGTATGGAGGTGTCCGTAGATTATAGGTGTATATGTGTGTGTGGGGGGAGGGGGCAGCTCATGGTGCCTGAGAAACAAGAAGCTGAGGCTCATCAAATAATGTCTCCATGTGAGAGTAAGAAGACAAAACCAGAGCACTTTTTGGAGCCACTGATGTGATGCTGACTACAGAGATGATGGTCAGGGTCATGTGGAACATGCCAACAAAAAAATGCTGCAGCCTAATCCAACACATCTTAATCACCACTGTTTTAGCCAGGGTTAATATTGCTGTGATGAAAACATCAACCAAAAACCAAGTTGGGGAGGGAAAGTTTTACTTGGCTTACACTTCTACATCATTGAAGAAAGACAGGACAGGAACTCAAACAGGGGGGAAACATGTAGGCAGGAGTTGATGCAGAGGTCATAGAGGAGTGCTGCTTCCTGGCTTCCTCCCCCATGGCTTGCTCAGTCTTTTTTCTTATAGAACCCAGAACCACCAGCCCAGGGTGGTCTCACCTACAATGGATACCCCCCCCCCCATCCATCATTAATTGAGAAGATGCTCTACAGGCTTGCCTGCAGCCCAGTCTTGTGAGGCATTTTGTCAGCTGAGACTCTCTCCAGTCTGGTTTGTAGGCTGATATAAAGTAGCCTGCACAGCGGCCATGATGGAGAGCCTTCTCCTCCTGCATTTTTCTATCTCCTTCTGTTAGCCTGTTTAGCAGAACCTTACAGAGATTTTGCTCCCTTGTTGGATATGGAACTTGAGACAAGAAGATTCATTGGCAGAATTCTCAGTTGTTTCCTGATTCACTCGTTATTTCAGGACTTTCTCAATGAGCCAACAGTTGGGATAAATACAGTGACTTATTAATATTTATTAATAAAACAGCTAGCTCATCTAACTTAATTAGGTGACTATTCTAATCCACAACCCTGCAACGTGGGCCATTATCCCTTTCTCAATCAGACCTGACTCCTGTTCCTTTCCATGTCATGCTGACAAGTCCCCACATCTCATTCTTCTCCCAGAGACCCTCTCTCAGCCTGAAAGTCCCTCATATCCTCTCCTCTCTAGATATTGGCCTCCAGATCTTTTATAAGCCAATCAAAAAGGGAAGGAGACTCTTTACAAAAGATAATGCAGGTGCTGAGCCTTAAAGAATCACAATACCAAAGTCCAACAGTATTCAGCTAGCTGCCTGTACAGAATTAACAATTGAAGAATAGAGAGACCTTTACACAGGGCACAAAGAGTTCACCTCAACAACTCTTGGTGTACTTCCATCTCACTTTTGCTGTCTGTGCCCCTTGGTGTTCCCTGCAAACATTCTGCCCTGTTTCTCATCTCTTCTGGACACTAAGCTGTTTCCTGCCACTCTTCCTTTACTGGTGTTTCTTTATGTGGCATCAGACTGTATACTTAACCACTTAAAATGCGGTTTGTCTGAAGCTCATTTCAAACTCCCCCACAATCTGCCAATCCAGTTTTCTTAAACCTGACCCTGTCCAAACAAAGTCACTAAGGGTTTAGAGGACAAGTGACAGCTGCACCCTCCAGAGAAGGGGACAGGAGAGGAGGAACAGGAGATGCCCCTGGTTGGAGCAAATGGCTGCTTATAGGGTCCTGTGGATGGACTGTGTTTTCAAACACTACTTGGTGTGCTTAAGAGTGAACTGGGCAGATGGTCAGAGGAGGCCCCTCAGGAGACCACATGCAGAATAAAGGACACACAGGACCAGAAAAAGAACATTCTTGGAAAGCATAAATAAGGGACTCATCATTCACATTGTAGAAGGAGACAATTCCTTCATCACAGTCCACGAAAATCCCAACCTGATCAGGGGCTTTTGACAAAGAGAGAAGGTTTAGAGGCTCTTTGAGAACCCAGTACTGTTCGTGATACAACTCCATGACCCAGAAACCATTCTCGGGAGACATGAGGATGAATCCTTTCTTCCTAACACTCTCCTTACATACCCCTAGCACCCAGTCAGGCCTATTTCCCACCTCCACCTCCCAGTAATGTTTCCCTGAAGTGAAGCTCTCACAGCCTAACACACAGGGCCAGGTGTCAAATCTCTCTGGCCTATCAGGTGATGGTTGACATGAGGCTTCCAGGTGAACTGATTTTAAATTTTCGCTCACAACAAGCTGGGGGTGGGCCGTGTTCAGATCCAGAGTCACGTCAACTGGAGACAAAGAGAAAGTGCATCAGTGAATATCAGATGGAAATGGTCTATTCCTCCTTGTCTAAAGACACGCAGCAGTGTTCTGGGAGATGACAGAATCAACATTCCTCAGGCAAGAGTCCTTGCTCTTGGCCTCTATTCTCTAAGTAGCAGCCACAGCAATGTCAAAGCCGAGAGCATCCAGGGGCTGTGCTGACACCACCCTGTCAGGGGGGTTAGTTATTTTGTAAAAGATTGTGTTTGTTTCTCAGTGTGTCTCTTACCCTGGCTATCAGATGAAGAATTGAGACTCCATTATGTTATTTTAACAAGCTTCAAAGCATACTTCACTCTATTCTTAACCCTTTAAGCTAACTTGGCTTTCTCCCAGCATGCATCCCAGACATATTTGCACTTTGTGGCTTTGCTTGCTGAGTGCTTTTGCTTCCTCCTGGACATGTCCTATGTCTGAATCCGTTACTTCCTCCTTAACTCCTCCTCCCCTGGCTGGCAGGAAGTCCAGCCCTACTCTATGCTGCTCAGCAATTGGCTATAAGCTGCTTCATTGGTATATCAGGGGACAACTGGAGAACAGTGTTTGTACAACATTGAGACAGGAGATTCTCAGAACAAGGATTGCAACCAGATACAGGGGATATGAAAATCAGCATTTGATTTACACAATAACTTTATGCCTACAACAAGGAGCTGGTCTCTAGGCTATTCCCCAAAGGTCCTTCAGGAGTCTCAAGAAAATAGCAGGCTTTCTCCCACAATTAAAAATCTCTCTGCGCTCACTACTATAAGCTTTTCAACAGTTTCACTTCTGCCTATTCTTGGTCTCTAAGTTCTTGGGAGGTGTTATGCTTTAAATGACAATGGTACCTATTGGTTTATGTATTGCAGCTGGTGGAACTGTTTGGGAAGGGTCAGGAGGTGTGGTCTTGTTGGAGGAGGTGTGTCACTAGATGTGAGCTTTGAGGTTTTAAGAGGCTTGTGCCATTTCCAGTGTGCTCTCTGCTTCATGTTGTGATTCAGACACACACTCTCTCAGCTGCCCCCTGAATGCCATCCTGCTGGCGGCCATATTCCCTGCCATGATGTTTGATGTATTTTTATCCCTCTGGAAGTGTAAGCCTTGAATGTACCCTTCCTTCAAATAGTTGTCACGGCATTTTATTACAGCATAGAAAAGTAAGATCTCAGAGCCCAGAGAAGCAGGAAGTAAACTGACCTGCATATGACCGTGCTAATCTCCATGCTGAAAAACAAACAAACAAACAAAAGCCAGAAGTCACTACCGTGTTATAGAGAGAAAATTTTGTGAACAGTACAACAAAGAAAATATTAACAAATCAAATATTTAGGACTTTTTCTATAAAAAGAGCAACTATTTCTCAATGGCCGCCTAATGCTATGAAAGTTAGAAAGTAGAAAAAATAAGGAGGGGCAGATACAGGCAAGACAGCTACAAATGTATCTGATGTAACATCAGCGATAAAAACCAAGGAAGGAAGCTGGGTGAGGTGGCACACACCTGTAATCCCAGTACTCTGTGAATTCGAGGCCAGTGTGGTCTACAAAGCAAGTCTAGGATGATCAAGGCTACATGGAGAAACCCTATCTCAAAACAAAACAAAGAAACAAACAAAACAAAAAACCCAAACCAACCCAACAAACAAAAACAAAACTACAAAAGGCCTCTGTTTCTATGAAAATATCGAGGAAATTCCTGGAGGTTTGCAATCAGTTCTTCAGATAGTTATAGACTGTTGCTCCATCTGTGGTGAGTGAAAGGCAACACTGGGCAACCGATGGGTCATTGGTGCTTGCTTCAGACAGCACCACAGCCTGGGAAAATGCAGTGTCCAAATCCTATGTAGCAGTTTCTGCTGAGATCACAACTTTCCATCTTGGAGGAAGCTCATCCAGACAAAGGATGATAATGGGAAGGCAAACTATATGATATACTAAGAAGCTGTGAAAGATTCCTCCTTTGGGGAATCTTGTGTTTAAGAAATAAAAATAACTCAATAGTAAGTAAACACCTAAGTAGTTTCAGGAAGTCCCTGAAACTGACCCAGATGCACTAGATCGCTTTTTTCCTAATCATATATGAGCTCTAAGGACTGCTGAAAGACATTCTCAGACAGCTGAACTGTCTTAGAAGCAGAGAGCAGCTGACAGGCTGGAAGAATCAGAAAATCCGGCAGCTCCATGAAAGAAGCTCAGGCCAATTGAGTTACCTGAACAGAATACTCTCTAAGATGCTGATATGTCTACAGGCTCTGCACTGTGCTCCAGGCTTCCATCTTTCATAAGCTGCCTCCTATGCTGGCCTTGGTGACATAGTTGTCTTTGAAGCATTCCTGCTCCTG
>CM053760.1:46993942-47010687 GCA_028658305.1 Pachyuromys duprasi
TGTGGGGTGTGTAGGTTAGAGGACCTGTGCTGCAGGGGCTCCCCAGGAACGGTCATCTTCATGTAAAGGCCTACAGGTACTAAACTTGACAGCTTTCCGGAAGACTTTTGCCGTATTTTTCTTTTTTAGAGTGTAAATTGCTTTGACAAGTTACTCCTGAGCAGTGCGGGGAGATCAGGGATCCTGCTCCCTTTCTTCAGCCCCGCAGCCTCTCCTACTTCCGCACACACCTGCGGCCCTGGGTGGCTCTGCAGATGTCATTTGCTTTCTGACTTTTTTCTACATGGTGTCTGAGCTTTTCTTTAGACCCTGCATTACAGTGAAGGGTCCAGAGACTTGCACACAGCAGGCTGAATACCAGAATATCCAGGACTATGTGGCTTTCCCAGATATGGCATATGGTCTAGGCTGGTAGACCAAAATTTAATTTGTGTGGGGTGCGGGTGAGGTTCTGTAGTCCATGACATCTGTATGTAAATGCCCACTGATACTAAATTAGACAACTTTATTGAAGACTCTAGTTGTGTTTTTTTAATTTTTTTATTATTAGTTACAGTTTATTAACTTTGTATGGCAGCTGTAGCCTGCTCCCTCATTCCCTCCCAACCCACCTTCCCTCTTTCATCTCCTCCCTGCCCCTTTCCAAGTCCACTGATAACTGGAGGTCCTCCTCCCCTTCCATCTGACCCTAGGTTATAAGGTTTCTTTAGGACTGGCTGCAAAGTCCACATCTGTGGCCTGGCAAGGCTGCTCTTCCCTGGGGTAGTGGGTGAGGGTGGAGATCCAAGAGCCAGCCATTGAGTTCATGTCAGAAATAGTCCCTGTTCCCTGTACTAGGGTACCACTTGGATACTGAGCTGCCATGGACTACATCTGAGCAGGGGTTATACGTTATATCCATACATGGTCTTTGGTTGGAGAAACAGTCTCATAAAAGGCCCCTGGGCCGGATATATTTGGTCCTTGTGGAGTTCCTGTCCTCTCCAGGTCATACTAACTCGCCCTTCTTTCATATGATTCCCTGCACTCTGCTGAAGGTTTGGTTATGAGTCTCAGCATCTGCTTTGATACACTGCTAGGTAGAGTCTTTTCGAAGCCTGTGTTTTTAATTTTTAAGTGTGAATTGCTCCTAAGCAGGTAATCCTTAATCCCTTTCTTCCTTCCTTCCTTCCTTCCTTCCTTCCTTCCTTTCTTTCTTTCTTTCTATTGAACGGTTGGCTGGCTGGTTTGGCTTTCAAGACCAAGTTTCTCTTCATAGGCCTGGCTTTCCTAGAACTTGCTCTGTAGACCAGGCTGGCCTTTGTCATTCTCCCTTTGGCAAGGTTCTGGATTTTGGCCAGCGGCCTGAAACTCCGATTCCATGGAACTCCAATGGACTCCAATGGACTCCAATGGACTCCAATGGATTCCATGGACTCCAATGGAACTGGGGTTCCATTTCTCTCAGGCAGCTAGAGAGAGGCCCATGTGCTAGGCCAGGGTGTGGAGAAGGTTTTCCACAGACTGTTACAGTTTAGCGATTTTCGAATGACATACCCCGTGACAGTGGAAGCTCCTGGTCCCAAAGCCTTTGGGTGATGACAAAGTTTTATAGCTCTTGGTTGAGCTGCTGTGCTGAGCTCAGCAGAGGTGCGAGTGGAAGCCCATCCTGGTCAGCTTGCAGCAGAGACTCCGGCCCAGCAAGCTAGAGATTCTGGGCAGTGGGGGATAAGATACAAATCTCTAGTAGTCATGGCAGAAGGCTGATGGTATCAGGAAGCCACTCAGCACATTTATATGAAATCAGATATTCAGAAACCTTGGGCAGTGGGAGGGACTCAGATCAGAGATACTTAATTTGCATGCCATGAATGGTACAGTACCTCATTTTCCATGCAGTAGCATGATCCTGTCAGGAGAAGGAAAATACAGTACTTCATTATCCTAAAGTGAGGGGAACTCTCCAAGTAAAGTTGAAGGTCACTGCCTAAGACCAAGAGCTCCTTAGTGGGGTGGAGCATTTCTAGGAATTGCTAGGTACTTGCTGGATCTGTTTCCATTCTCAGGAAAGGGTCTGGCTTGTAATCTGCCCTGAGGGCTATATGATGCTTCTTACAAGACCTGGGTCACCCATATTGGGGGGAAGGGTGGGTTTTTATGGCTTCCCTGAGAAAAAGGAGTCTACCCTCATAGACTGAGAACAAATAAATGGCTATCCAGAGATGTTAGACTTCAACCTAATCCAGCAAAGGCCCCCAAGCCTTGAACTCAAAGGTCCACCTGCCTCTGCCTCCACTACTGGGATTCAAGGTGTGCACAACAACACCAGGCTGTGGATTTGGTTTTTGAATAATGCTCAGTTATGGCTTGTCTTTCAGAAATTAGGGAATGCTATGAAAGACATGAACTTTGTTGTTTGTTTGTTTGTAGACAGGGTCTCTGTGTAGCCCTGACTGGCTTGAAGATCCCTGTGTAGACCAGGCTGTCCGTGAACTCAGAGATCCTCCTGTCTCTAGCTTTCCAGGGCTGGGATCTAAGTACCACCCTTGAGCTACATACCACTCTTTTTAAGACACATGAACATTTTTTAAGCTGACAAAAAGATAGATAAAAAGTTTTAAACACAGAAGCAAGACCATTGTTTGTTTTAATCTGTTTGAGGATTGTCATTATAGTTAGTATGTATTAACATAAACTGATTTTACTTTGTTAACTTTTTATGTGTTTGTATCTTGCCTGAGTTATGAGAATGTCTGAACTGGAGTTACAGACAGTTATGAGTTACCAGAACTGAACCTGTCTCCTTTGGAAGAACAGCCAGTGTGTTCTTAACCACTGAACCATCTCTCTTCAGGCCTGTGTGATCAGATTAAAGGAACAAAAGAGATTTCATATTCTTGAGATTGTGTCTGTGGTAATTTTGTTTTTGTAAAGCTTTAGTAGTTAGTACTTTTAACTGTTTCCAAGAATAGATTAATAACTTAGAAATCCACTGATTTGAATACAGCCTTAATTTCAGTCCATTAAACTTTGTACTTTGAAACTTACTATCCTGTATATATTTTGTCTCTAAGTCTTATCATTCACATACCTTTAATCATTTACTCAGACTCTCACAACTTGCATGAACTTTCTCCCTTTCCTTTCCATCTGAAACATCAAACCATTTTAACCTTTGCACACAGATCCTTTATTACTAAAACTTTCTTTGCATGGTTACATCCATTAAACATTTTATTTTTTCTTTGCTGTTTTTCCGTAATACCATGAGACATATGTGGTTGGTTATTGACGGTATTGATTGAAAAGGAAAATCTGTCTGTCAGTGGACTTGAGTTATTTTAAAAACAGGGATATTTATTCATTTCTTTATGTATTTTAAGTCCTTTGTCTGTGAATCCGTTGAGAGGCCCCACGGATCTGTGTATTAGCCAGCAGTAATTGAGCCTCACCTTTGAAGTTTTCTTGTTTAATAGACTCAGTTCATGAAACTTTCCCTTAAAGCTCTCTAGAGTGTCATGCCCACCTGTGTATCCAAAGGCATTGCAAAGACAGAATGTTTTTAAGGTGAAAGCAATTTATCTCTTTATTTTTAGCTATGAGTGGAGTGAACAGATTGCCTTGGGGGAGGAGCAGATGGAGACCTGCTTGCTGCTGTTGAGCAGGAAATGGCAGGACTTCTGAGTTCTGAAGAAAATAGGGCCTAGGAGAGGGAGCCCAGACAGAGATTGTACATGCATGCTGTGCCCAAAGATGAACATTGACAAGCTTAAGTAGAAAAGTACTTTTTATTTATTATTTTTTTAAGACAGGGTATCTCTGTGTAGCCCAGTCCTGGAACTCGCTCTCTAGGTAATGTTGGCCTGGAACTCAGAGATCCTCCTGACTCTGCTTCCTGAGTGCTGGGATCAAAGGCTTGTACTACCACCACCCAGCAGACTGCCCACTTAAGTAAACTTCTCACTGTTGTGCATGCAAATGAGCAGGAAAGTCCAGGGCTGGGATTTTTTAAGTCTCTGAAGAGTTTTCCTCCTCTCACTAGTGTTTTCCTGTGTGAGTGGGAATAGAGTGGTTGATTTGCCTGCCATTGTTGTGTACCCTGTACTGATCCAACCTAGAACTTGTTTAGTCCATCAGCTGGGGACCTGCTGGTGGGAGACAAAAGCCTATAAGGCCTTTGTTTTAAGCTGCCTGGCTTTTGCTTCTTACCAGGAGGGTAAGGAAGGAGCTGGCCATCTTGGAAGTTTGCCGCCTTTATAAGCAAGCCACAGGAGTCTGTGTAACTCCTAGTCTCTCACCAGCAGCGTGGGACAAGAAGCAGGACAGACACAGGTTCCAGAACTGCTGCTTTACAGGACAGCAAGCTGCAGGATGGCTGTGGCCACACATCTTCTCAAAAGCCAATCCCCAGACAAGTCTAAACGTTTGTCTGTACTGGACTGGAAACAGAGGTCTTCTTTCTGTTTATTTCTTGGGCTGAATTAAATTTTCCCTTTTTAGTTTGGATATGTATGTACATACATACATATATACATATATATGTATATATAGTTACTTATGTCAGGTTGGGGTTTTTGAGATAGGATCTCACTGTGTAGTTCTCGCTGGCCTGGAGCTCACTGTAGACCAGGCTAGCCTCAGACTCACAGAGATCTGCCTGCGCCTGCCTCGTTAATGCTGGGAATTAAAAGTGTGCACCACTCTGCCTATTCTTTTACTTTTTATTTTATGTATATTAATGTTGGCCTGCATATGTGTCTGTGTATCTCATTCATACAGTACCCACAGGGGCCAGAAGGTGATGTTAGCTCTCCTGGGATTAAAGTAACAAATAGTGGTGAGCAATCACGTAAGTGCTGGCAGCAAAGCTGGGAACTCTGCAAGGGTTGCCAGTGTTCCCAACTGTAAACAAGAGCCCTTAATCTGAATATCTTGGTTGACTCATTGATAAAAGGAAATGACAAGTCCTTGTATTTGAAAGAACTTCCTTTTTTTAAAGTGTATCTCACAAATCACAACCATCCTTCTTCTGTATCTCTCTTAGTAATTAGTGCCTATCTCTTGATTATATATATATATATATATATATATATATATATATATATATATCTTTGACTAAACTTTGGGAAGTGAATAGAGAGGTGTTGATGACAATTGTCATGAACTGAAAATCCTCCGGAAAAAGGAGGCACAATAGATTTCAGATGCAAATGACCAGAGCACTTTAGTTTGGGAGGGACAGCTGGAGGACTATGAAGATTAGGGGATCCCCAGAGGCTGTAGTTACCCCCTGACTGTTCCATTCACCTCCTAGGCTGAGGCTCCTGGCACACTCTGATTGGAACCCTGCTGCTCAGAAGGATGTATGTGGCAGTTCTCCAAAATCCCCTGCTTGGGTATCTCTTCACCCTCATAGTCCTGCAGCTGCCTAAGAGGAATACAGGTAAGGATCCCTTCTCTCCTCCCACCAAATTCCACTGAGTGCTGGGTTAAAGTGTCTCTACCAATGCACAGGGTCACAGTGCAACTTCCCACCCATCCTCACGGGGAACCAGGTGGACCATGAGACAAGGAATAAAAGTAGTTTGAGGGGTTTTCTCTCGGCTTCCTGTCAGTATGCTGTTCCTGTCTCCATATCCTATCTGATGCTGCTTGGTGTTCTGCAGGTCACTTTGAAGTCCTTGGACCCCCGGGGCCCATATTGGCCTTAGTGGGTGAAGACGCACAGCTGCCTTGTCACCTGTCACCCAGTGTGAGCGCTGAGCACATGGAGGTGCGCTGGTTCCGGAATACATTCTCGCCTGCAGTGATGGTGTACTATGAAGGCCAAGAGCTGAAGGAAGAGCAGATGAGCGAGTATCAGTGATGCTAGTGAGGGACAACATCACTCTGGGACATGTTGCTCTGAAGATACACCACATCAGCACATTTGATGAAGGGGTGTATGGGTGCTTCTTCAGGGATGAACAAGACCATGGAGAAGCCTTCATCTCTCTGAAAGTAGCTGGTGAGTGGACAGGATTTGACTTTAGTGACAGTGATGTATACGGGTATGGTTTTAAGCTATAAGCATAACAATTATAAGCCTTAAAATCTGTTTTGAAAAAAAATATAATCTAATGCTGTGGTTTCTGCCCTTGAAATCCTGATCCTCTTGGCTCTAAGTTCCAGGTGGTGGACTAACAGACATGTGTCAGTACATCTGAATTCAGACATGTTTCTGGTAAAATCTAGTCTCAGCCCATGACAGTGGATCCTTTGCAGTGTCAGCTTATGTAGTCCTGGGATCTGTTACCAAAGCAACCATGTTCTCAATTTAAAATCCTCCACAGTAGACTACAGCTTCTTTTCCCTCTGTACCTTCTAATTTGGGTTCTGTGTCCCTTAAAGTTCTTCTTGAAACAATCCTCCCACTTCCACCTGGACTGGAGTATTAACTCAGACTAAGCAAGCCTTTCCTATGAGTATACAGGCCTCTTTCTATACTTTGGGCTAAAAAGTACCCTGTACCCCTCCTCCCATGCCTCATCTCTCTGGTAGCCAGGATCTTCCAACTTCTCCTTTTTTTTCCCCTTGATGTCTAGATAATATATACATCTTAGAATCTTGGTCACTAACATTCAAAATGGCTGTTGGTTGCCATTGGCTGTGTAGAAGAGGAAGATGAACCGTTTGACAGTGTCAGACCTACTGTACCTGAGCCTGGGGTGGGACCGATTTCTCGCAGCCATTTCACGGTGTCAGTGTGTAGGTCATCATGTATCGAATCTGGGTCCTTTTGATTGATAAGGATGATGAACGGGCATTCACTCCCCCTGCACAACACGTGCCTCCCACAAACCTTGTTACACATCAGCATGTTACACATCCAGCACATACTTAGGAGATCCTCGGAAGAAAAGCTACGTAGATTATTCAATCATTTGTATTTTCAGTGTGAACTGCAGTGTCATAAGGTCATCAGTAGATAAAAGTGTTCCTCCTTTCTCTCCAATGTTCAATGTTACATTAAGAATGAGCAGTGACGGCAAACATCCATATGCTCACTTCTTCCTTTGAGAGGAAGCTGTCACCATTAGAAGTATTTACCTGAACGTCCATTATAGGTACTCATCAAAATGAGGAAGTTCTATTTTGCTGAAGGAAACATTTTTATCACTTTGAGACTTTTATTTCGAACAAAAAAATGTGGATGCTGGGTCATGTAGTACATAGAGACAACGATGCGTTTTTTTGTTTTAGGTGGAATTTTATTATGTATCCTGGAATTCATTATGGTAGACCAGGTTAGCCTCAGTCTCACAAGATCTGCCTACTCATCCCTCACCCCTACACATGCACACCAAAGTCTGGATCAAAGGGATGCTGTTCCAGATCTGGCTACAAAAGAATTTTAACAGAAGTATTTTTCAAGAGTAAAGAGATGTTCCTTGCTGCTCTTGCCGAAGACCCAAGTTCAGTTCTCACCACCCAAATTCTGACTTACCCTGCCCCTATTTCAGGACCCTCTTGTCTTCGCATGCACCTGGGTGGAGCACGGGTAGCCTAGGTGGGGAACGTCTCGAAAACAATTTTCTGATTTTCCTGATGTTTAGGCCATCAGTGAAGTCATGCTCTGTGACATTCAGAGGTGTAACTTACCCACACTGTAAAACTCATCCTTAACCAATTTTTTTAAATAACTTTTTTTTCTTTGAGACAAGGTCTCCTTCTGGATCATGCTAGTTTTGAACCTATGACGCTCCTGCCTCAGCCTTCCAAGGGCAGCGGTTGTAGGCTTATGCCAGCAGACCTAGCTAGTTTTGTTTTGTTTTTTTGTTTTTGTATTTTGGTGGGAGATGGGCAGTTAAGACAGAGTTTCTCTGTGTGGTCCTGGCTGTCCTGGACTCAATTTGTAGACCAGACCATCCTCAAACTCACAGTTCCACCTGACTCTGCCTTCCCAAGTTCTGGGATTATAGGTGTGCCACCATGACCAGCTTTCTAGCTGCTGTAAAATTTTGCATTTACTTTTCATAGGGTTCCCTTTGTAGCCCAGGATAGCCTCAAACTCAGGGCCCTGCCACAGCTGCTGAGTGCTGGGACTCTAGCTGTATATCCACTGCTCAATCAAAGTTCATTTTTAAAAGATCAGACCGTTCAACCCTTAAAGACTCTTGTTTGTTGCCTTTTTCTGTTTTTCTACTTTCTTCCACACAGAATCGAAGTATCTCTGAAAATGTTGGGGTGTAATAATAGCCAGTGTCACTGACAAGAGGCAGGTTGGTTGGAACAAGCCATGGTGCGCACAGTGAGGGGTCCACTGTTACCACCTCAGTTTCTGAGAGTCCTAAGCTACTGACTTCTCCAAAGATATTGGCAAACACCTTTCTTCTGGGTTGTTACAGAACCGTCGTCCTCATTCTGGGTTGTCACGTTGCCATTGCTGTCAACATTCCTTGGCCTTGCGGGAGTATATCTTGCTTGGAAAAAATGCAGGACAAGACACAGACAGAGAAATGACTCTATAGGTAAGTCATAGAATAGCGGTGACTTATAGATGGTGGTATCAAACAAGGGATGCATTTGGGGGTGTGGGTAGATTTTTCTGTCCCATAGAAAAACTACACTTCCTTGATTCTATTATTTGAGAACTTCCAAAGTAGAAAGAGAATATATACACATGAAATACCAAATGACCAGAGCTCAGGATAGGAGTAGTATTTGAGCTTAGTGGAGTCCAACTCCTTAAACCTTGACACCCGGGAGGTCACACCATCAGTTCGCAGTACAGGGTTATTAAATTCTAGGAGGGAAACTAGGTGTACTGGGCAGTTGGCTTATATTTGGAGAGTGTGATACAATGCATTAAACACAGGACTCCTGTGTACAGGTTCTAGACTGTAGCGCTTTGTAAGTGAGCACAGATTCTTGGCTGAGGATCTGTCTGAAGTATGAAACTCTTCCAGAGGAGATATGAACAAACATATCTACTCACCCTAGACAGAGAACCAGGAAGAGAATAAAGTACAGATACCATTTAAGCCTAGCTTGTTAAACCATTAAAGTTTATTAGGGTTTGTGCTGGATAATTTTAGGTCAACTTGACACAAGCTAAAGTCAGCTAAGAAGAGGGAATCTCAATGAGAGAATGCATTCATAAGATCAGGTTGCCAGCAAGCCTATAAGGCATTTTTTTTAAAGTAGTTGTTGGTGGGGGAGGACTCAGCCCATTGAGGGTGGTGCAGTCTCTGGGCTGATGGTCTTGGGTTTTATACAAAACTGAATGGACCAACCAGTAAGCAGCACCCTGCAGCAAGGAAGAGGATCAGCTTAGTACTTCCAAGACCAAGTTCTCAGCACAAATATGACTTATTTGCCCCAATGTTATAGAGGCAAAGAATAACAGACAGAAACAGGAGATAGAGAATAAGAGAGACGGGGAAAGGAACAAGAGGGAAGGAGGACGGATATTTGTCCAGGAGGACAAAGGACTGCCTCTGCATACATAGGAGACAAATTTGGCACATAGGAAAATGCAGTTTATAAAGGTTCATGGGGAAACCCTGTGTTAGATGAGGTGTTTAATTTTAATTGTACATGTTAATTAGGTGATCCAGAGGGGACTTTTGATTGCTGGATTTCTATACTTTGATAATTGAACCTTGGTAGTCAGCCTTAGGAGGAGGAAGAGGGCAAGTAAGGGAATAGATCTGGTGCTTAGCTTTAGGAATGTATCTAAACGTTTTCAGCAAGGCAGAGGGAATGGGAGAAGGGGTAGGCCTGCCAGAGCCATGCTTGCTGTGCTCAAGCTAGAGAGAGTCCCTTCACCTGCCATGGCCTCTACATTCAGCTCCTGCCTCCAGGTTCTACCCTGCTTGGGTTACTGTCCTGACTTCCTTGGGTGATTAATGTAATAAAAAGAAAGCATGAGCCAAATACGTCATTTCTTCCCCAATTTGCTTTCATCACAGCAACAGTAACTCTAACTAAAACAGTGTTATAGTAATAAAGTGAAGGATGACTTCCAGGAGCAGGAATGACTCAAAGACAACTATGTCACCAAGGCCAGCATAGGAGGCAGATTATGAAAGCTGGAAGCCTGGAGCACAGTGTAGAGCCTGTAGATATCTCAGCATGTTAGAGAGTATTCTGTCCAGGTAACTCAATTGGCCTGATCCTCTTGTATGGAGCTTGTCTGATTTCTGATTCTTCCAGCCTGTCAGCTGCTCTCTGCTTCTAAGATAGTTCAGCTGTCTCAGAATGTCTTTCAGCAGTCCTCTGAGCTCATATATGCTTAGGAAATAAGGGGCCTAGTGCATCTGCTCAGTTTCAGGGACTTCCTGAAGCTACTGAGTGGTTTACTTCTATTGAGTTATGTTTATTTCTTAAACACAAAATTCCCCAAAGGAGGAAATCTTTCACTGCTTCTTAGAATATCATTTAGTTTCACTTCACCTTAGCATCCTTTGTCTTGATGAGCTTCCACCAAGATAAAAGTTGTGATCTCAGCAGAAACTGCTACACAAGAGTTTGATACTGCATTGTTCCAGGCTATGGTGCTGTTTGAAACAAGCACCAATGATCCATCAGTTGCCAAGTGTTGCCTTTCACTCACCACACATGGAGCAACAATCTTTAACTATCTGAAGAACTTATTGCAAACCTATAGGAATTTCCACATTATTTTCATAGAAACAGAGTCCTTTTGTAGATTTGTTTTTGTTTCGTTGGTTGGTTTTGCCTTTTGGGGTTTTTTGTTTGTTTGTTTGTTTTGTTTTGTTTTGAGACAGGGTTTCTCCATGTAACCTTGATCATCCTAGACTTGCTTTGTAGACCACACTGGCCTCGAATTCACAGAGTACTGGGCTTACAGGTGTGTGCCACTGCACCCAGCTTCCTTCCTGGGTTTTTATAGCTGATGTTACATCAGATTCATTTTTAGCTGTCTTGCCTGTATTCGGGCCTCCTTATATTTTCTACTTCCTTACTTTTCTAGCATTAGGAGTCCATTAAGAAATAGTTGCTCATATTATAGAAAGAGTCCTAAATATTTGATTTGTTAACATTTTCTTTGTTGTGCTGTTCACGAAATTTCCTCTCCCTAATACAGTAGTGACTTCTGGCTTTGTTTTTGTTTTTCAGCATGGAGATTGGCACGGTCATATGCAGGTCAGTTTACTTGCTCTGTGCTCTGAGATCTTAGTTTTCTATGCTGTAATAAAATGCCATGACAAGGCAACCATTTGAAGGAAGGGTATATTCATGGCTTACTTCCAGAGGGATAGGAATACATCACCATCATGGCAGGGAACATGGCAGCCAGGAGGATGGCATTGAAGCAGCAGCTGACAGAGAGTGTGTGTCTGAATCACAACATGAAGCAGAGAGCACACTGGAAATGGCACAAGTCTCTTGAAACCTCAGAGCTCACACCTAGTGACACACCTCCTCCCACAAGACCACACCTCCTGACCCTTCCCAAACAGTTCCACCAGCTGCAGCATATAAACCAATACAGACCATTGCCATTTAAAGCAAAATACCACCCAAGAATTTAAAGACCAAGAACAGGCAGAAGTGAAACTGTTTTAGTAGTGAGCACAGAGAGTTTTTAATTGTGGGAGAAAACCTGATATTTTCTTGAGACTCCTAAAGAAGTTCTTGGGGGATGGCCTAGAGACTAGCTCCTTGTCGTAGGCATAAAGTTATTGTGTAAATCAAATGCTGATTTTCATATCCCCTGTATCTGGTTGCAATCCTTGTTCTGAAAATCTCCTGTCTCAATGTTGTATAAACAGTGTTCCCCAGTTGTCCTCTATATACCCATAAAGCAGCTTACAGCCAATTGTTGAGCATGATAGAATAGGGCTGGACTTCCTGTCAGCCAGGAGAGGAGGAGTTAAAGGAGGAAATGAGGGATTCAGATACAGGAGATGTCTAAGAGGGAGAAGAAGCATTCAGCAAGCAAAGCTGCAAAGTGCAAATATCTCTGAGATGCATGCTGGGAGAAAGCCAAATATAAAGGGTTAATAATAGAGTTAATACTGGTCAGAATTATGCTTTGAAGCTTGTCAAAATAACATAATAACAAAATAACATAATGGAGTCTCAATGCTTCTCTTACCCTTAAGAGACACGCTGAGAAACAAACACAATCTTTTAAAAAATAACTAACCCCCCTGACAGGGTGGTGTCAGCACAGCCCCTGGATGCTCTCGGCTTTGACATTGCTGTGGCTGCTGCTATGAGGGTAGGGGCCGCGAGCAAGCAGTTCTTGTCTGAAGATTGTTGATTCTGTCAGCTTCCAGAACAATGCTGTGTGTCTTTAGATAAGGAAGGATAGACCATTTCCATCTGATATTCACTGATGCACTTTCTCTTTGTTTCCAGTTGACGTGACTCTGGACCCAAACACGGCCCACCCCTACCTTGTCATGAGCAAAAATTTAAAATCAGTTCACCTGGAAGTTTCACTTCAATCATCACCTGATAGGCCAGAGAGATTTGACCTCTGGCCCTGTGTGTTAGGCCATAAGACCTTCACTTCAGGGAAACATTACTGGGAGGTGGAGGTGGGAAATAGGCCTGACTGGGTGCTAGGGGTATGTAGAAAGAGTGTTAGGAATAAAGGATTCATCCTCATGTCTCCCAAGAATGGTTTCTGGGTCATGGAGTTGTTTCATGAGCAGTACTTGGCTTTCAAAGAGTCTCCAAACCTTATCTCCCTGTCAAAAGACCCTGATAAGGTTGGGATTTTCCTGGACTGTGACAAAGGAATTGTCTCCTTCTACAATGTGAATGATGAGTCCCTTATTTGTGCTTTCGAAGAATGTTCTTTTTCTGACTCTATTTGTCCTTTATTCTGCTTGTGGTCTTATGGGGAGCCTCCCCTGACCATCTGTCCAGTTCACTGTGAAGCACACCAAGTAATGGCTGACAACAGAGTCCATCCACAGGACCCCTTATGCCACCCTTTGCTCCACGCAGGGGCATCTCCTGTTCCTCCTCTCCTGTCCCCGTCTTTGGAGGGTGCAGCTGTCACTTGTCCTCTAGACACTCAGTGAATTTTTGGACAGGGTCAGGTTCAAGAAAACTGGATTGGCAGATTGTGGGGGAGTTTGTAACAAGCTTCAGACAAACCACGTTTTGGGAGGTTAAGAATACAGTCTGATGCCACATAATGAAGAAGGAATTAGGGAAGAGTGGCAGGAAACAGCTTAGTGTCCAGAAGAGATGAAAAATAGGGCAGAATGTTTGCAGAGAAAACCAAGGTGCCTGGACAGTGAAAGTGAGATCGAAGTAGACCAAGAGTTGTTGGGGTGATCTCTTTGTGCCCTATGTACAGGTCTCTCTATTATTTAATTGTTAATTTTGTACAGGCAGAGAGCAGAATACTGTTGGACTTTGGTATTGTTATTCTTTAAGGCTCAGCACCTGCATTATCTTTTGTAAAGAGACTTCTTCCCTTAATTTTTGATTAGCTAAAAAAGATCTAGAGGGCAATATCTAGAGAGGAGAGGAACTGCGGGACTTTCAGGCTGAGAGAGAGTCTCTGGGAGAAGAATGAGATGTGGGGACTTGTCAGCATGGCATGGAGAGGAACAAGTGTTGAGACTGAATGAGAAAGGGATAATGGACCACGTTTCAGGGTTGTAGATTACAATAATCAGTTAATTAAGTTAGATAAGCTAGCTCTTTTATTAATAAAAATCAATGAGTCTCTGTGTCTTTATCCTAACTGTTGGCTGGTTGAGAAAGTCCTGAAATAAAGAGTGAATCAGGAAACAACTGGAAATTCTGCTGATGAATCTTCTTCTGTCAAGTCCATATCCAACAAGGGAGCAGCATCTCTGTTAGGTTCTGCTAAACAGGCTAACAGAAGGAGATAGAAAAGTGCAGGAGGAGAAGGCTCTCCAGCATGGCTGCTGTGCAGGCTACTTTATCTCAGCCTACAAACCAGAGTCACTAGACTGGACAGAGCCTCAGCTGACAAAATACCTCACAAGACTGGGCTGCAGGCAAGCCTGTAGAGTGCAGCATCTTCTTAATTAATGATGGTTGGGGGGATTGATCCATTGTAGGTGAGACCACCCTGAGCTGGTGGTTCTGGCTTCTATAAGAAAACAGAATGAGCAAGCCATGGGTAGCAGGCCAGGAAGCAGCATTCCTACATGTTTCCCCCCTGTTTGAGTTCCTGTCCTGTCTTCCTTCAATGATGAACTATAATGTAGGAGTGTAAGCCAAGTAAAACTTTTCCTTCCCAACTTGGTTTTTGGTCATGATGTTTTCATCACAGTAATAGTAATCCTGGATAAAATAGTGGTGATTAAGATGTTTTGGTATAGAATCCAGCATTTTTGTGTTGGCATCTTCCACATGACCCTGACCATCGTCTCTGGTCAGTGTGTCACATCAGCGGCTCCAAAAAGTGCTCTGGTTTTGTCTTCCTATTCTCACATTGGAGATGTTATTCGATGAGCCTCAGCTTCTTGTTTCTCAGGCACCATGACCTGCCCCACAACCCCTAACACACACACACCATTGTCTACAGACACCTCCATACTAACTAGTGTCCTCCATGCCCCACACAGAGCCACTATTTGCTGGTACAGCATCTCTTCTCCTTACAGATTGTATCATGAAAATATACTCATGCTCTTGGCTAATCTAGGGAGGGATGTCAGTTTCCCTTTATCTGTCTCCCCCTATGTCCATGTTTTATGCCATTAAGAGAGAGAGATTTAAGTGTGAAAATAACACCGCAAGCTGAGACCAGCCTCAGAGAAATACAGTGTGCCTGATGTCTTCTCCCTTCTTCGATTCATTCTACTGATCATGAGACACCTAAGAAGGTGACTCACACTGAAGCTTAGCACATCACATTTGTACAGGGATTGCAAGGGTTTGGTTGCTTTTTTTTTTTTTGCTTTTCTTGCTTTTGTTGTTGTTGGGGTATTTTGCTTGATTTTTTTTATTTGTTTCTTTGTTTGTTTGGTTGGGTTTTTGCTTTGTTTTGTTTCTTTCAAGAGAGGGTTTCTCTGTGTTGCCATGGCTGTCCTAGAACTCCAGTTGTAGACCAGGCTGGCCTCAAACACACAGAGATCTGCCTGCCTCTGCCTCCTGAATTCTGGTATTAAAAGTGTGCCACCATGCCTGGCTGGAATGCAAGTTCTCAATTTCCTGTTGCAGCGCTGTCACTCAACCTTATCCTGTTGGTGTGCAGCAGCTAGTTTGCACTGACAGGGGCGGTACTCCAGTATATCAGATCTGTAATGTCCCCCAAGGCTCCTGAGCTGAAGGCTGTGTCAACAGACTCTGGGATAGTGGGACCTGGAAGTGTTAGGTCCAATTGCAGTGAGTAGGTCATACACAACATTGAAGGAATTCAAAGTCCCTAACTTCTCAATGCTTCCTGGCACCCTGAGCGAACAGTGTAGTGTGCTGTGGAGGAGTTTGAAGTGACTAAGGTAATTTAAACTTGTCCTGATTCAATTTTATGTCTCCTTAGAGCATGTTTAGCCCTCAAAACCCCCACCATTGGTTGCTCACTTGGGATTTCCATGGCCCTGGCCATGGTTGAGATGTATTGACCAAGACAATTCATGTGTATACAAACTAAACATGCCCTTAAATAACTGAACATTGTATCAATCAAACCATCATGTTGTATTTGAAGTAACTACTATGTAGAACCAAAACAAATGTTGCATGGTTACTCTGGCCTTCAGTCAACATTAATGTGACTATGAGGTTTTTGGTTTTCATAACACTGTACATCTGAGCTTCAGCACCAAGAGTGTTTAAGGTGTTAGCCTTCCACATATAAAGAATTCAATTTGGCCTTATACGTGTGGTCTGACTTTCTCACCTATAGTGTAACAAATTCTCGTGAGAGAGACAGTACTTGGGGACCATCTGCCACAACTAGGATGTCTAAGAGAAAGATCTTTCAGTATTTCATACTATTTCCTGCAGCAAAGCCCTTTTCCCTCTCTGTCTACACTCTCGCATGGACACCTATGGCTCTCCTACTATTTTTCTGCTAAGGTGGATGACCATCTGGGCCCAGACCAACCCTTCCATCTCAAGCTACAGTCAACCATCTATATAGTGTTGGTGGCTTAAGGACACGTGGGTCATGTGGACATGATTACAGACAAAAAAGTTTCCCATCCTAAATTTTCCTACCTTGTCACAGTGCTAGGGGGACTCTCCTTCCTGCCCTTCCCACCCCTAATCTCAAGGAAATAGCAGGACCCAAAAAGGCAGCTTTCCAAGAACTTGCTCCTGACCGCATCTCATTCCAGCTTGGAGCCATGAATATTCCTACAATAACTTTCACCCAATAAACAGCATCCAGCCAGCTGATATCAGGACTGGTCTGGCAGTAGCAGTGACCTCCAGAGAGAAAGAGCCTTCAAAGTGTGCTTCAGCCCAAGACAGTTTCAGAGGATTCATGAAGTCAGAGCCCCTTGGTGCTACAGAACATTGCTTATATCTTTGCACATTACATAGAGGCTCAGAGTTTACTGGATGTTAAATGATGTGTACTGATGGTATCCTACCCACTGGAATGTGGACTTTTATATTACTTACAATACTCAATTTGTAATATGTCAAATGTTGATGGATACAACCCACATAAATAAAAATTCTTTGGGCTTCTCAGTAACATTCAAGTATATATGAGATAAAGACATTTGAAAACTTATGCTGAAGTTTGCTGTGTCTGTGCATGCTTTCAATCCCCTGACTAGGGAGGCAGAGGCAGGCCTGGTCTTAAG
>CM053760.1:47022792-47033416 GCA_028658305.1 Pachyuromys duprasi
GCACCAGCCGCTGGAACGGCAGCTTGCGGATCAGCAGCTCGGTCGACTTCTGGTAGCGCCGGATCTCGCGCAGCGCCACGGTGCCGGGCCGGTAGCGGTGCGGCTTCTTCACGCCGCCCGTGGCCGGCGCGCTCTTGCGGGCAGCCTTGGTGGCCAGCTGCTTGCGCGGGGCCTTGCCGCCGGTGGACTTGCGGGCCGTTTGCTTGGTGCGAGCCATAGTGAACCAGAAAAAGCCGGGCTGGAGCGGTGGCTGAGCTGGTATTTATGCAGGAAACGCGTCGCTCTGATTGGATCTTCGCAGCTCTCAGGCTTCCGTCCTACTTTGCGGAAGTGCTTCTGGGGGCTGAGGAGTGGCTGGTTTCCTTGTGCAGGTTTTTGATTGCTAAATGCCAGTGGTGAGCCCGCCCCATTAAACAGGCTCCAAACCTCTGTCTTTTCCACACTCCCTTGATCCCGGAAGCATTTCACAGACGAACCGTATTTGTCTGCTGTTCGGGAATCTGACTTGCTGTACGCGAAATATGTTCCAAGAACAAAAATCTCTAGAATTTCAGTGTAGCCATTTCCCTGACTCCTCCGTTTTCCTGATTAATAATCTTAGTTGTTATTTCTCTTACATATTTAATAATTGCTTATGCAGTTTATGTGGCGGCGTTCAGTTTTCCACCGCAGGATTCCGGACCATGCTCAGCTAAAACAAAACAAAACTAGCAACAACAAAAAAAACTACTTTTCAAGTTTATCATTTTCCGCTTGTTAACGTAGTCACAAAAATCGACAGATGTGTAGTTTCTTATATTCCTAAGATGTTAGTGACATTTCTTTCGAGAGGCCAGCACACGCGCTTGGGGGTATAGAGAGAAACCACCCGAAACGCGAAGATGCTGGCGCGGATTTTCAGCAAGTTCTTTGTGAAAACATAAAGGTTCTGTGTTTCCTCCTGGGGAGACCTGACGCTACTGGACAGATAATGCTTTGTTTCTGCCCACATTTTACAATTTCTTTCCTCATTTTCAGGTACAAAGGGGATCGTTCCAGCTTATTTTCATATCACAATATAGGCGTGTAATGGGAATTATGAAAAGAATACATAGGGTACAAAACTACAGCCTGCAGGTGTCAAGCAACCTACTAGATCCCTTGGGAAAAAAAAAGTAATTCCTTTCATCCTCCTCTGAAGGTTTTAGAATTTTAGCTACACTCTTAATCCACTGGCTTTATTGGTCCAATCACAGTTCAGATCGGTTACTCCTCGTTTGCATATTCCTGCAGTGCACAGTCATGTTGGGAAGAGTGTCAATGTTTGGTGTAATCGCCTTGGATCTCAGTTTACCAGTTGCAAAATGAAGAACTACAATTTTATTTCCCAAGCATCTTACCTATTCTAGTGCTGGGATACGTGTCTGTACTTAAAGCACACTTTTTCAGAGCAAGATGAAATGATATTTGGTAAATTGTGGTTAAGGAGTGAGTGGTCAACGTTTAAAAACTTGCTGATAAAATGATTACCAACACACGTTCATGCCAGTCCCAAAGTAAATACACATTACTGGACTGAGACACAAAAATTTACATAATAATAGTTTTTTTCCCCTGTAACCCTTTTGTCACTTAAGTTATGATTTGTTTTAGTTTATAATTTTAGAGAGTATGTTAGCCCACCATGTTAGTTATCTGTTTTGCAGAACAAGTTTTAAAAAAAAACTTCATTGGCTTTAAACTGTACATATGCACTGTTCTTTAGTTTTTGTGTGTCTGGGTGTGGCTTTACCAGATCTTTGTAGGGACAGAGTGAAGATGGGTCAGAGTTGAGGTTTCCTGTACACACATTTTACACATTTTAAATGAAGTAATGTAGTTTGTACTCTTTTTATTTATTTATTTTTCCAGAAGTGTTGCTATAGCAGGCATAGGAGAGGGCCCTAGAGGACTAGGAGAACAAAACAGGGTCTGGTGGACATATATGTAAGGGCTGGGCTGTTCTGCCATACATATATGAGGAAACCAGCATCTTCCCTGTGGTCCTTTCCTTCTTTCCTTTTATTCCAGTAGTTAGTGCCTCACAACTTAAATCATCCAACCATGAGAGCAACACGCAAACCCAAAAACTATTTATAAAAGGCCCTGTTTTTCTCTTCTTGTTGCACCTGTTCATGAACATTAGTTCATCACAGCCTGTGCATGCACATTAAAGCTGTTTTCCTCAGAAAGCCTACGTATCTTGTATTTGGTCAGAATTCCATAGTGGTGGTTTTTTGTTTTTGTTTTTGTTTTTTTTACAAAGTGTTAACTGGAGGCCCCTAAAGGTTTATAGATAACAATAGACAGCTGGTCTTCCAAAGATAGATGGTATAAATTCAGTCTACCTTACGGTGGATCATCTAAGATTGAACCCTAGGAAGGGTAACCTTATGGAAAAGAAAAGCCATCCTCACATTGTCGGCGGAAAAAGTCAGGAGAAACTTCACTACTCTGAAAACAGGAGTGTGCAGAGACAGGGGATGGGCATCAGGTATTTTGAGATGCTTTTAAGTAGTTTTCTGTCAAAACCTTGTATAAAAGAAAGATAGGAGAGGTGGAAAAAAAATTCATTGTGACACAATTTCCTAGTTTTTCAGCTGGATTCACTGAGACAATGATTCTGAAGAGAAAGATAGACATCACTATGTTTCACTGGATGTAGGACCCCTCAGAAATCAAGACCCAAAGAAGACCTCATTGAATACTTGGGAAGATTCAGTTCAGATTAGTCATAGTGCTTTTTATTTGTATTTCATATATCCTATGATAAGAGTTGTTTTCCTAGATAAAGGGAATGCATTTTCTGTGGGCACCAGGTGGGGAATTTTTGTTTGTTTGTTTGTTTTTGTTTTTTTGTTTGGAAGTGAAGGAGACAGGGCAAGTCAAGGTGACTTTCTTAAAGCTGCTGTTTTGTGTTCTTTCTTTTTCTGTTTTTTAAAAGAAAGGTGTAAGAAGCCTGTGCATAAGCTATACCTCATGCATGCAGTGGACTTGGAGGCCAGAAGGGGGCATCGCACCTACTGAGACTGGGGTTATAAGATGGTTGTCAGCTGCCATGTCTGTTTTGGGAACTGAACCCTGTCCTCTGAAAAGGCAGTAAGTGATGTTAAGTGCTTTGCCATCTCTCCAGCCCCAATAGCCTTTACTTTTTAAGTGTCTGAATGTAGCTCAAACAAATATGCCCAAATTTCATGTTTGGGGCTTGGACGGTCTGTCACCAAAGTCTGTGAAGGCAAAGTTAAGATCAAACTTTTTTAAAAAATTATTTTCTTTTCCTAATAATAACATCATGTATATGTTTATACAGGATCCCGTGGTCCCAATACTCTGTAGATTTTGGCAGGAGGGCTCTAGATTTCCAGATAAGCTTGGCCACTTAGTGAAAAGGTTATGAATGGCTACAGCTGAATAGGCCAACGTGAGAAGCAAAGTGAGACCATGTTGGAAAGAACAGCCCGATATCCTTGAGATGAACCTTTGATAAAGAACTTAAAGATAGTGTGACCTGAAAAATAATAAAAAGTATTTGCAGAAGACATTTTAATGAACACCAATTAATTATCTCTAGTATAAATGCTATAAGTTTGAAATACTAATTATAATAGTTTATAAGCTAAAAGTAAAAATTGAAAGTTCCAGCCCTAGTAGTTGTAATGAAAAAAAAAACCAATTAAATGGGCAGAGGGAAATAAAAGAGTAAAGATACCATTAGACTTCAACTGTGAGCACAGTTTGAGACGAGACCTAGAGGCCCAGCCCCAGGGTTCAGGAGAACTCCTAGCAGCTTTTGTAAATAAGGTGCACAGGGAGTTATGGCTTCATGGATCCAGAAACTGGTTTTTGGATAAACTGTATTTTGAAATTGCAGGTTGGGAGATAAGTCAGATTGTTCATTTTAATCCTCAGCGTGCCAAGGCTTGTAGCAGAGGTTACTTGCTTTCTGGGCCACAGATTTCCTAGAACCATGGGCTTATTTTAGGGTCATGGCGTGTGTGTGTGTGTTTGTATGTGTATGTGTATTTTCCTTTAGCAGAAACTTACAATTCTGATGATACAAAACACCATTTTATGAAACAAAAGTAACACATGGTCTATTGTCTTTTAAATCCACTGCATTATCTACCTCAACATAAATTCTTCTTTAAAAACACAAATGACTTCCCCTTCTCTCAGCTTTTACATAAGGTCTTGCCATCAAGCCTTGGCTGGCATTGAACTCACGGAGTTCCTCTTGCCTCTTCCTCCTGAGTGCTGGGATTGGAGGCAGAGGCCACCATGCCCATTGACTAGGTAGGTCTGCTTTGAGATGACACAGATATCATATTAATTAACTTCCCAGTTAATTAATAAAAGAGTAAAGATACCATTAGACTTCAACTGTGAGCACAGTTTGAGACGAGACCTAGAGGCCCAGCCCAGTTCAGAAATTCAGAAATTCAGAAATTCAGCAGTCTGAATTTCTACATTTTAAAAGGTCTAAATGGGAAATCTCATTACCCTGGGCCCAGGACAAAGTAGCAAAGAAATGCTGCTGAGCAGTATGATTATGCACCCTGCAAGAGATTCACAAGATACAAACTAATTCAAATGTTGGAGGTACTGAAAAGGGGTACCGGCGTTAAACGTTAATTGTAACTAGTAGGATCCAGGCTTACTTGCCCTAGCTAGAGCACAGAGCATGTCCATGGCCTAGTCAGTCTTGAGCTTGGTGTGTGTTGCCTGTAGGCCACAGTGTCACAGATCTGGTTCTCCAGGGAACACCTTTAGCACTTGTAGGGTCTCCTGGTAAATGAGGTTGAAGAAGAGCTTGACGCCGCTGGACAGGGCTTTGCGTGCATGAGGGGCTTGGTCCTTGCATAGGACTTTCCCGCAGCATTTGGGCTTTTCCCCAGGTCAGGTTTGGTGAACTGCAGCAGACAGACGCATCCACAACATTCGAGTGTGACATCCTAACAAACAGGCTCCTTCACGCGAATTAGAAATTCCCATTTACAGTTGCTTTGCATATCATATTGAAAACTGAGAATGTGGACAGAAGTGAGAGGGGAGTGTTCCAGAAACAAGCACAACTTTTGCTTAGGACTCTGAGAGCCGAATCTTAATTGCTGGACTAGGAGAGGACATTGTTCGGCCTGTTCTTGCCCATTTTTAAAAAAATAAAAAAAAAATAAATAAAAATTTCATGTATGAACGGCTTAGTTGCATGTATGTTCACCAGTTATATCTAGTGTTGGGTAGAGGCCAAAAGAAGCTGTCAAATTCTCTGGAACTGGAGTTGTAGACACCTGCTGGCCAGCATGTCATTGCTGGGAACTTAGCCTCAGTCCTCTGGAAGAGCAGTCAGTGCTCATAACTGTTGAGCCATCTCTCCAGCGTCTCTGCTTATTTTCTTAACTTCAGTTATCCTTCTTTTAGTGTGTTACAGATTTCTGGTCAGCCCAGCACTGAAGCCATTGTACCCAGGAAGCTAATATTTACCTTTGAACATTTGATTTGCTTAAGGTTTGTGTTCAGATGTATGAAATTTTATGTTGGTGTATATTTGAAATTCATGGATTCCTTACTTCTCTTTAAAAAAAGTCTTCAAATGGGTTCAATGAAAGCAACACGGTTATAGGGTGAGAAAAGAATTGAAACTCGTGCTCTACAGCCTGGCTGCCCCACCCCCCACCCACAGACAGGGCTTCTCTGTGTAGCCCTGGTTGTCCTGGAACTCTGTCTCTGCAGACTAGGTTGCCCTCAAACTCAGAGATCTGCCTACCTCTGTCTCAAATTCTGAGATTAAAGGCATGCGCTGCCACGGCTGGCTTTCAGGCCGTCCTCTTCAGTACACTTGGCATGTCAATTTTGTTGGAAAACAAAGGTGGCTCCTAACCATACATTTACTTATTAAGACAAGAGCACAGTAAGGGTGTTCATTAACATTTGCCTTCTTCAAATGAGGAATGTCAGCAAGATAGACATTATCCAAAATTCTGGAGTCACATCCTTTTCCCGAGTGTACTTTCTTCAGGAGGAAGTTCAAAGCTGAATTTTTTTTTTTTTAAGGCAGGATGTCACTTTAACCCTGATGTCCTCTGAATGTACATCTCATTGTGTAACCTAGGAGATCCTTTATTTCCTCCTTCAGCCTTCTGTGTGGTGGGATTGAAGCCAAAACCATTATCATCAATTTTTAGATTTAATTTTTCTTTTTAGATTGTGTTTGTGCACACACGCATGCACACACATGCATGTACATCAGGTGTCTGTGAATTGGGGTCTAGAAGAAGCTGTGAGGCCCTTTGGCAGTGGAGGTACTGGCTGATGTGGATCCTAGGATTCAAACTCTGATCACTGGTAGGAACAGTATGTGCTCTAAACCACCGAACCATCTTTTCAGCCTCCTAAAATTGATTCTTTAAGTAAGTGGTGTCATCAAGTCATTTAATCTCGCTTTATGTTCAAATACGGCACGTTCTGTTGATTTAAAACTGAAGAAATATGTGTGTAAGGCTACAGTGATTTCACGAATAGATCAAAAGCCACAATACCATTTATTTTTGAGAAGCTTGGCAAAGGGCAAGCAATACTGAGATGACAAAAGTCAGGGTCAATTAGTTTGGAGTATGGGAAGAATGGACAACAAAATGATCTACTATTGATGAACCGTTCCACTAGATTTATGAGATTTTCAGAGAAAGAGAACTTGACACTTTTTTTTTCCTGGAGCATTTTACTGGGCCTGCACACAAATTTGGTGGCTTCATATCTACAGGCTGAGTCCAATTGCGGTGATACTAAGCATGGTGGGAATGTGGAGGAAACGGGAGGGCTTGCCTGGAAGACTGTGAAGTTCCAGGTACACGTGGCCAGATCATGTTGCTCTCCACCCCCCTAAATTACAGGTATAGGAGGATCCAGACATTTTATATTAGCATTTTTTTCTTTAATTTTTTTTCTAGTAAAGATGCACAGTTTGGATAAAATACCTCAAAACAGGGAAACATGAATGGCTCTGTTGTACAGTGTGGAAAGGTTAAGGTCACAAGAAGATGGTTGAGAAATATACTTCCTCATTTTTGTCTTTACTGTTGCATTGCATTACTTTTTATGTGTAGTATTTCAATTGTGTAGCAAAATACTAGTTATTTCTGGTTAGTGGAGCAGACAGTATTCCAAAGATCGGAGCTGGCAAGATGCTTCACAGGTGGGAATATTTGAGTCCAAACTCGAGAATTTTAGTTTAAACTCATGGAAGCCACATGGTGGAAGAAGAGAATGGTATCTTGCAGGATGTCCTCTGACCATCATATCATGGGCAGCTTTTGTGCTTAGCAGGGAATACATATGAAATATATACACAAAAATGTAACAACAAAAACTGAGAACTTCAGAGGTTGTTGGCTTAAGGACAGTAATATTGTTTCACTCTAGGTTAGCAACATTTTATCCTTGTTTAAAAAATTATATGCAACATTTCAATTTCTGAAATGGTTTGAGAACTTCATAGCTTTTATTCCTTTTGTTGATATAATATAGAAGAAATTCACAGTGGTAGTATTGATGCCTAAAGGAATCACTAATAGATTTGCTTAGGAGAAACCTTCAGTAACAGGAGGAGAATTTAGCTAAGGGAGCACTGCCTCCAAAATACCCCATAGATAAGGAGAATCCTAACTGGGCCTATTAGAGATAAGCAAAATTTAGGATACCAGGATACTAAAGTTTGTTTACCAAGGATTGACCTCCATGTAAGTTTCATTTCCATAACAAAAGGAGACATTTACAAGCAGCCATTAAGGTCATCCTTCATATCAAAGAGCTTACTTCTAAGGAGCAGCTCTAGAGGGCAGTGCAGAATCACAAGCACCATTAAGTCCTGGCATGGCATTAAGTCTTCTGAGCTGTCATCAGGAGGAGCGTAATTCTGTCAGGTGGGCAAGGTGGGCAAGGTGAGCTAGGGTGACAGGTATTCAGAAAGAACAGTATGTTGTACTAAGAAGTCATTCTGACAATATCTTCAATGTAAATCTCCCATATGCCCAAGTGACCAGACATGGAATGGAGTCTCTTTTTAAATTGTTCAAAGTGTAACCTGAGGCTGGGACCTGAAAGAGATCTAAGGATGACAACATATCTGGAATACATAAGCTTAAAGTACATAGAAGTTACGGGAATTATCTATTTATGGTCAGCATCATTAGCTAGAGCTGGACTTGTGCTATATACATTAAGAAGGTTTTTTTTTTTCCCTTTAACAATCCTAAGTATGAAAAGTGATTTATCACTGGGAAGGTATATTAATATTAATGGGAGAACAAATTAATAAAAACCTTTTGATTTCTCTCTTAGAATTAATTGGTTATCTGTGAATTTACTGTACAGGCCAAGAAATGATAAAGAAATGTACAGTCTAAAACATGAATAAAAACTAGACAGTAATTTTTGTATAGAATTGTCATGAATGAGGTTAAGACACGATTTCATCCTGAGAGTGGTTCACAAGTCATCCTAATAATTTTCTGTGTGGTTTGAGGACTGGACAGTCTCTGATCAACTAGTTGGCAGTCTGCAACAAGATATGTACTTGAGGATGCGGTGGGTAAAGATGAGGGTCCTAGGTTCATATTGTAGCTCGAGTTTCCTCATTTATAATAACGAGTTAAAGAATTATGCCATTGACTTGTTTGAAGGCAAAGCGGGGGCTGTGTTGGTTCTGGTCTTTTCAAGTTTCTTAGTTCTGGAAATTGAACACCTGCCCCCACCCCCACCCTCCATGTTTCACTGTCCTTGTCTGAGGGGAAGTGGGAAATGCAGAGAGGAAAAGGCTGGTTCTTCATCTGGTGTGGGCTCCTTGAAGACTTCAGAAAAGTGACTCTGGGTTCAACGGAGTAACTGTGACTTCTGCTGAGAAATATTTGAATCTTGGGATTAAGGAAATTAAGAAACATGTTTCGTTTCATTGCCACATTGAAAGCTTAGTCTAAAAGGTTTGCTGATGGATTTTAAGAACATTTTAGGGCCTCAGGGTTCCAGTGTGTTTGTTAAAGGATTCCACCATCTGTACATTCACACTCTCACTTGAAAGATCCTGACAATTGAGTTAATTTTTTTTTTCATTATAAAGCACAATTATCTTTTCCCGTTGGAAAAATTAACCCAAAGATTGCAATATAGCTCACCAGGAAGTAATGATTTCTGATAAATATTTGCCTGCTCGACAATATTTCAACCACCCCCTGTGAATTCCACATATACTTGATAATCTGTAATCTTTTGAGCCACGTAGAGCTTCCAAGTGACTTCCTCAGTGATGAATTACATAATGCAAACATTATTTGCATCTCAGACTGGGCAACTGTCATTTGAAGTAAGGCAGATCTTTGCTGTGCGGGCTACTGAGGCCTACTTAGTGACTATGAATTCCATTACAAGTTGATCTCCTTTGCTTTTCTAGACTTTACCACAGGGATTAGAGTTGAACAGATTTCAAGGTTTCCGAGAGCTGAACCCCATCATTGTCCAGCGCTCCCTTTCATAAGCAACACCTAGAAACCATTCCAGGAACACACCTTGTCCAGTCAATATATTTAACCTTCAACCGGGCAAGGCGATTCATGCCTCTGTTCCCAGAACAAAGTAGGGTGATCTAGGAGGATTGCCGTGAATTTGAAGGTAATCAGGGATCTTGGGTAGCCAGGTCCTGTAGGGACACTGTCAATGAATAGTTGAACGGATGGAATTTGAAGGTAATCAGGGATCTTGGGTAGCCAGGTCCTGTAGGGACACTGTCAATGAATAGTTGAACGGATGAATACATAAAATAATTTGTACAGTGAGGCTGCAGAGATGCCTCAGCAGTAAAAGCACCTGCTTTTCCTCCGGAGCACCTGAATTGCAACCCAGTACCCACTTCTACTAGGCAGATCATAGGAGCATGTAACTCAACACCAACACCAGGCTGGAACACCCTCTTCCAGCCTGTGAGGGCACGAAAAACATGTGATACACACATACCTTCAAATAAATAAGGCCTCTGAAATATGTAGACTAATGCAAGCAACGAGTATTAAAGAAACAGTAACTGGACAGTACTTTGCCATCTCAGACCACATTTTTTGAATTCTTACACGTTTTCAGACCCAGTCTTTGAATAAAACAACTTTCAGGGGTAATGAGGTAGAATAAACCAAGACTGAGTAATTAAAAAATATTAAGTCCACTTTAGTTTTAATACTGGCTTTGAGTCCTTAACTTTTCCTAAACACTGAAAAAGACCAAAAACTCTCCAGTTGTAGGGCATAGTGGTCCATGCCTTTAATCCCAGCAAAAGGGAGGTAGACAGAAGAATCTCCGTGAGATCCTATAGCCTGTTTGTGTTAATGAGTTAAGACACTCAGAAAATAAGGACAAAAGTATCCAAGAGGCAGAAACTGAAAGTGAACCCTCCATGAAACTGGCAGGTTTTGTACTAATCCAACAAGAACAGAACTGCTGGTCTCACACAGTGCTCCAGCACTTTACTGAAAAAGTGGATGGCTCTGAAAAGAGCCTTTGTTTTTACGCAGTAAGGACCAATGAGACGCTGCTCTTATTTCCCCTTGGCCTTGTGGTGGCTCTC
>CM053760.1:47043390-47070888 GCA_028658305.1 Pachyuromys duprasi
CCAACTCGGGAAAGAGGAGCACCAGAGTGCAAACTAATGACCAACCAACAGGCAGACCTGAGTGCCACAAAGAATCGAGATATTATTAGCAGTAGGGCTTTGGAGTTGAGATGAAGTATCAGGATGATAGTTTTATTACAGTCTAAGGAACTTAGCATTCCTACAGAGTGGGTCCTGGATGCCTTGAAACGGCTTGCCATGCCAAAGAGGGTGATATGAAAAAGGTAGGGGGTTGTGGCAACATCAGAGTCAGGGCAGTTAGTGAATGGTGAAGCAAGGTTACTTGACAGAGTCACTGGAGAAGCTGTCAGCGGTAGTTCTGAGTTGGATCCAGGTAGGACACACAGCCAGCAAGCTTTAAAATGGCCCTGTTGGGTCACTTTAAAGAGCTTATAGGCCAAGGTCAGAGTCTGAAGTAGGAGACAAAATGACAGGTTTGTATTATTTAGGAGGGGGGGATGTCAGAGAGGCAATGTCCTTAGAGGAGTGTTTAATTACCATCTCTACTTCTCCCATCCCCAGGGATTGGGTAATATACCAGGTGGAATCCTGTAGCTGAATGACCACAGGGGAATGGTGTCTCGCAACAGAGAGGTTTTGGACATCTCAGACTTGGGGGTCCTCTTGAGAGGCTGGTAAAGGAAGCGACCTGTCACAACTGGTAGGTAGGGTAGTCAGGGAACCACTAACCACGCCCCCCAGGTGTGGCCACCTGGCTGGGCGACACAAGATGATGTCGTAACTTGCTAGGCAACCCAGAAGCAGGTTGTTTCAGAATACTAACAAGGAGAAGGAGGAGAGAGGACACTGGTCAGCTTGGGGTCAGGCAAATGGGTAGAGTAAAGGAAATAGAGGCTACAACTTTGGCTAAATAGTCCCTTCCCAGTAAGGGAACTGGGCAGGTTGGCATCACTAAAAAGGAGTGATCAAGGGAACACCCCCTGAAAATACAGTTAGGTGGTGGAGCCTGGCAAGGCTGTTCCCCTCACCCTGACAAAGAGGAACTACAAGGAGAGGTTGGTCCCCAGTACTCCATCAAGAATGAGTAAGTGGCTCCGGTGTCCACAAGGAAGGAGATGGGTTGCCCTGATGCCATGATGATTACCCATGGCTCCCTGTTAGTGATGGCAGTGGTTGGGTCAAGGGAACCAGGGCATCTTCAGTCATTTGTAGCTAGGCCTAGGATATTGGCCGGACGGTGATCTGCGAGTGATGCCCCCATATCATGGGAGAAACAGTGGCAGTCAACACCCCAATGTCCCTTTTGGTGGCATTTTGGACATGGCCCCGGTGCCTTGCGGGGGTTAGGACAAAACTGAGCCCAGTGATCTTCTTGACCACACTTGAAAGAGGGACCCTGTCGTCCTTGTGCCTTATTCAGCAAGGGAGCCTGGGAAGTTGCTGAGATTAGTCGGATGGCCTTGGCCAGCATTTGGTATTTTTGCTTGCGGGCTTTCTCATCTCTCCCGTGGTACACCTTAAAGGCCAATGCTAAGACTTCTGCCTGTGGAGTCAGAGGTCCCCTCTCCAAGGATTTAAGTTTGGCCCTGATATTGGGGTAACTCTGGGAGAAAAAATAGGTCATCAGGAGTTGCCTACCTTCTGTACTTTCGGGGTCTAGATTAGTATGTTGTAAGAGGGCCTTTGTAAAGTGCTCTAGGAATCAAGCAGGTTTTCATTCTTGTCCTGAATGACCTCCTGAAGCTTCTCATAATTAACTACCTTAAGGGCAGTCTTGTGGAGGCCAGCCAGGAAGCAGGTGGTGAAGTGATCTCTAGCTAAAATGCTTTCCGGAGTATTATAATCCCATTGTGGATAATAGTTGGGCACCGCCTCAGCCCCAACCAGGTGTGCTATGTTTTTTTGGTGAACCTCACCTGCATGTGTTCTAGCCTGTTCCCAACTCACCTGTGCTCCTCGGGTAATAGGTTATTGGTAAGAATACATATCATGGAAGGTAAGACTATAAGATTGAGTGAGATATTGAAATTCTTTATCAAAAGTAGAAGGATTAGAGGTAAAGGATCCTAGTCTCTTTTCTACTTGAGAAAGTTCAGTTAATGAGAAGGGAACATGTATCCTAACTAAGCCAGCCACACTGGCCACCTCCCACAAGGGAGGAATTGAGGCTGGTTTATGCTGAGGAGAAGAAGAAGGGGACTTTGCTATAGAGTGAGAGTGGGTAGCAGAGGAGATAATAGCTAGTGGTGAGGTGAAAGTGAGTGCCAAAGTAGGACGACTAGGACAGCCTGTTGCTGGGGAGATGGTGAGGGTTCCGGAAAAGCCAGAGAAGAAGAGGAGGAAGCAGAGGAGAAGGAGAAGCCAGAGGTGGATAGGAAGCTGGAGGTTGAGAAGAGAATGGCGAGGCAGAGGTTCATCCTCAGGGTCAAAGGTAAAGAAGTCCTGAGGTTGAGACTTTATAGCTAGAAGAAGTTGGGTAGGAGAACCGAAAGAACAGAGAGAAGGTTTAGAGAGGAGAAGAGAGAATGCTTGAACATAAGATACCTCCTTCCATTTACCAGATTGCTGACAGCAACTAAAAAGATCACATAAAATATTGGAATTTAATGTGCTGTTAATTGGCCAATCTGAACCATTTTCTAAGGAATATGTAGGCCAAGTTTTATTACAGAGGTGCATGAGAGCTTAGATGCCTTTAACTCAGGCTCCGTGCGTAGGGTTTTAAAATTCTCCAGAAGACATTCCAGTGGAGATGCTGGAGGAATGGACGAATGGGCTGTTCCCATCGGGAGGGTAGGAGTCGGTGACCTGGCAGAGGAGTCCCAAAGGCAAGGTGTTGCTCAGTAGAGTAGCATGGCCCTACCTGATCCAACAGTTCGTCAGCGTTGGCCAGAGACCAAGGTCACAGCTGTCCGTGGTGGACAGTTTACTTACAGCTAGGATTTTTGTAGACAAGTGTGTGTGTGTGTGTGTGTGTGTGTAATCGTGCAAGTAGATGGGGGTGGGGGGTGGGAGGAATCTCACCCAAGGTAAGGAGGAAGCCCTTTGTCAGCAAAAAGGGTCAACTGTGGCCAGTGAAGACTGTGGTTAGGGGTTCCGCTGTCTCAAAAGGTACTAGGAAGTTGCTGGATGCTCAAAGGTTAATCTTCCCCTACCAAGAGAGGAGTTTATGCTGACCAAAGAGGGGAACTCCCCAATCCACTTGGTGTTGCATGTAGGAGAGAGTGATCTGGTTGCCAGAAAGTGTGGGCAGATTTGAAATGAAATAGGTTTCCAGCAGCTCTGGTGTGGTGCTGGCCCACACCACACCAAAAGCACCACCACGTGGCATGGCAGCTGAAAGCGTCTATTCCTGGCCAGTGCACCAATGTTAGGATTGTGCTGCAAAGTTACACCGTGGGTTCACAAATCACACCATCCGACTGATTCCATGTGGGAGGTTTAGTAAGGGAAGGGGGGAAAGGGTCACAGCGACTGTCCCTGGTTAGGGCAAGAGAGAGGGATGATGGTGGGGCAAGTTCTCTTATGAGGTGACCCAGAGCATGCACAGGTAGTTTCAGGTGGTCCATAGGTAGTCTGTGGGTGGCCACACAGATGTCCCATTTGTGGCTGGGTTTGTCAGGTTCCTCGCTGCTGGCCATAGAGATGTCTGCTTATGAATCCCAACAACCTTAGATCCTAAAATCTGGCACCAGATAGGCAAAAAAGACAAAAGCATGAATTAGAGTAATTGATTTGAGTTTTGCAGGAGAATTTCTTGTTATGGTCTCCCCTAATTCAGTTAATAATGCTCCCAAGGACAGGGACTTGTCCAACTGTTAATTCTACCCTATGTATATGAGGGAAAGACTCCCTCTAGTGTCCAAAATATATATATTTTGGGGAAGTGTGGCTCAAAAGCTAAGGAAATAGCCCCAAATGGGAATTATTAATAGGAAACATTTTTTTAAAGGATATTGGATTTGAGGGCTGTTGTATCAATAATTAGTGATAAATGGTGGTTATCTGCCTGACCATTACAGTTGACCAATAGTGGCATTATAGGAGTTGGTACAACTGACAAGTTTATCACAATGCTCAAATGCTTAATTGTTCATGCTGGATCATTTAAACCTTAAGTGATAAAAAATTAGCATTAAATTTATGTGAAAGAAACTTATTGTCCCTGGTAGGGATAATTTATGTTATCCCTCTAAGTTATAATGCTTGAGTCATGATGATTAATTTGGGTTATAGCTCAAGGAAAGAGCTAGGAAAAAATCATCAAGGAATTGTTTTACCAGTAGCTATGATAACTACTGTAATCAAAATTACACTGGAGGATGGGCGTGGTGGCACACGCCTTTAACCCCAGCACGTGGGAGGCAGAGGCAGATCTCTGTTGAGTTCCAGGACAGCTTGGTCTACAGAGTAGGTTCCAGACCAGCCAAGGCTACACAGGGAAACCCTGTCTCAATAAACAAACAAACAAACAATTATACTGGGCTTGGAAATAAACAACTGAATTTTAGTGGGGCTATGGATAAATCTCCCTAACTCAACTGCTGAGGCTATTACTTGGCTTTTCAGATAAGCTGGTCAAGGTTAATCAATGGCCCCTCCCCAGAAAGATACTTGTGGCTGTTAAATAATTAATTGGAGAACAGCTACATGCTGGTCATAGTGATCCCCTTTTAAACCCTTGGAATATACTTAATATTTATTATTAAGGAAAAAATCTGATAAATAAGGTTTATTATATAATTTAAGAGCCATTAATATTGCTATGCAATCTATGGGACCCTTTCGACCTGGCCTCTCTCATCCTCCTATGGTCCCTTAAAATTGCCATATGACAGTTTTAGATTTAAAAGGTTTTTTTTTTTAAACGATTCCTTTATATTCTCAAGATCAAATTAGATTTTCTTTTTTCTTATTCTTCCATAAGTCATTGTAATTGAAGGTGCAGCAAAACTCTGAAACCATTCCATTCTATGGGTAGGAAGAAAAGTTTATTGTGGCAACAAACTGCCTGGCTCCAAGAATGGAGGAAAGGAACTGATAGGAAAGGCATTGCCAGTTTTATCAGGAGGAGAAATGTGGCTGTTGCAGGTTCTTTGGGTTAATCAGGGACCAGATGCCTTTCCTGTGGTAGTTGACTCTGGAGTAAGGGTGGGAGCGGCTTTACCAGTAAACAGAAGCTACCTGAAGAGATCCTGAGAAATGCTGACTTTACTCAGTAACAATCCTTCTGTTTACCTGGTCAAAGCCCTGCCTGGGTTAGGCCTGGGCTGCCATTTTAGGGCTATCAGCAGCAGCAGTGCCATTTTCAGGACTTGCTTTGGACCTAACAATCAGAAGCCTGTGGAATGATACCACCAGAAGGTTTTGCCACAGGGAATGAAAAATACCCATATGCCATGTCAGTTGTTTGTCAATGTGTTAAACCTGCTTTTCCTCAAGCTATTATTAGACATCATAGGGACAGGCCACACCGGAACAGGCATGTCTCACATCAGAGTATTCCTTAGAGAGGGTAGCTGACAAACTGCTCCCGGAAAGGTTCAGCTCCTTATAGTCACTTAGGTACTACAACAGAGCACCACATCATTAAACCCCCAAAACTGAAATTTAGTTTACTCAGTTATAAACTGTAAATTATTTCAAGAAACTTTTGGGAGACATAAATTGGCTATGACCTTATTTAAAGTTAAGTGCTAAATAATTGGTACCATTGTTCGATATTTTAAGGAAGATGCTAGCTATAGCACCTGAATAAACATTTTCTGTCTAATAAATTAATTTAATCTCTTTCTATGACTTCTTGGATTTGCCCTAAAAAGAACCCATTTTACTCCTTTAAAAGATTCCATAAGAATATTTACTAACAGTGGGTCTAAGGGACAAGGGTTGTGTAGCAGTTTCCTCCAGGTTTGATCATTTTGTCCTGTAGAGAGAAGCTCCTTAAACAGGAAGGCAAACATCCACCCTGTTGAGCTATTTCAAGCTGTGTAGTATGTGCTTCAGCTTACTCAGCTTTTGTGAGATGTCACCTGTCCGGGCAAGGGCTTTAGTGATACAGCTGTCTCTGAGTTTTCAAATTTCTGCTCCTGTGAGTAACCTCAATGATGGACAGACAGCCATAGATTTATATTATGTTCAAATTATCCCCAAAACTACAGCTTCAGTCTATTGGAAAATCCTGAAGCAGGGATGAGGAATGGGAGGAATAAAGCGTTGGCATTTGGGAAAAATTTTGTTTTTCTGGACACCGCTGGCCATTGTCCAAGTATATTGAGGCCAAATTGGGACCAAGTGCAAGCGTGGCCAGACTCAAAGTATCCCAAATGGAGCTCTTTTAGATTAGCTCATAGACAGGCTAAGGGTGTGTGTCCTCTAGCACAGACAATTTGGAACTCATGGTGGGCGTGGAACCAAAGTAAGAGGTGGGTCAAATCCAACAACTCAGAAGCATCCCTCAGATTTCAGATCAAGTAAATGTGCCTGGAAATAAGATGGGTGTCCTCATTCTTGTACTTGCATGGGCCCCATAGAAGGCTTCCTGAAACTTCTTTTGAGAGTCTTTATGGTCTGTGGAAAGTTGTGGGACTGTCGGAAGCTCCTGGCACCTTAGACTAAGTATGCTGAAGACTAGATTGGAGCCTCTGAGAGGCCTAAGAAGGGTGCCTCTTACTTCGGACCTGTGAGTGAACTTGCTCGGCTTTTTGCCCGTGTCGGACTCATGGTCTGATCAAATGGAGAAAGGACTCCCATCTGGCTGTTGAACTATCATAATAAAACAGAGGGAACTGAGAGGAGAGAAGGATGGAGATGCAGAGTGAAAGAAACTGCTACTTGAGAGGGACAGATGGCCCTGCCCGGTGTACTTGTGACTTGGGGCTGGCGAGGGGATGAGGAAAAGGCAGGTCTGTCTTTGAGGAGGGTGCAGGTTGCCCGTAGTCCTCGGATGTCCTTTCTGGGTTTTGGGACAAAATGTTAGAGAGCTAAGACCTTTACTAGGACTCTGTATATTAGTGCAGCCAGCAAGGGGCAGCCTCCTATCAGAACCCGAGGGCCTGCCAAGGAAATACCTGGCTTTGACCTTTATAGAGGCGGGTGAGGTACTTAGGGATTAAGAAATTGTCAACAGCCAAAGGGGCCTGTGTGTCTCCCCTGAAGTCTCTTGAAATTGCTTGTCTAAGGGAAGACAGACCGTCCTTTGTGCGGGTGGATAAAGGTGAACATCTGCAACCACTATGAATACTAGTTTACTTACAACTGATCACCCAGGAGCAAGTTAAAAACCATCCTGAAGGTAGATGGCCATAACAGTACTTTAGACCTAAGTTACATTAAGAGGTTTATTCTAATACTCTTACCGAAAACAGCAGTCTGCCTCAGTGCCCTTCACAGGGAAATCAAAAGAGGCCAGGACACCTAGAACCTGCGGGAAGAAGGAAGCTCAATGCTTGTGTTATGGTGTTAACATGCCTTCTCAGTGCACAGTTACTCCAAGCACTTAGAGATTAATAATTGTGTATGACTGCTCTGAACAGAAAGAACTCTTTGACAGTTTATATAGTTTCATGGGCCTAGGTTACAATTAAACATGTTTCGCAGATTGAAATGCTAAGGTTTGGTTGTTTGGACATGTGGCGAGATTTACAGTATAAACTATGGTCACGGTTTTCTGAAACGGAGCAGGGCAGTTGTTTCCAGGCAGCTGTCAACCAGGGTTGGGTTCCATGCCAGGCAGAGAGGCATCCTCTGCAGAAAAAATTTCCTTTGTGCTACTTAACGTTGTCTAAACAAGCTTATTGGAAAATCTGTTATAGCATCAGTTTATTGTTTCCATTTCCTCTTTCAGTTCTGGCTACAAGATACCCTGCCTCATTTTCTACACCCAGAAAAGAGCGTAAATAGTTATAAGGCATTTTATATTGGAAAGTGTGATGGAGTGTGACTGGATAGAATAGTAAATCAAAGAACATTTTAGCTCTAAGCTAGTCAAGTTTCATAAAAACAATCAAGACAGGGGCTTATACAGGCTCAGACAGAGAGGAGATGAAATTCTGCAGGAAAGAGATGTTACGGTTGTGAGCCTAGCCTTTAACAGCTGAACCATCTCTCCAGCCCATGAAGGAGATATTTTAAAACTAAAATTTTGTAAGAAGCATTTTTTGTTAATTAATCTGCCGGACAGGTAGGGTTATGACTTATGAGGGAAAGAATAGGAATTTAGTCTATGTTTGGCATTGTGCTCAGGAAGCAAAGCAAAATGTCCCTATATGTAACAAATTTCTTGAAGGAAGCCATTTTAAGCATTTAGGATGTCTTTAATTGTTGTGTTCTTCCAGGGTCACCTCAGATCATGGTCAGTATTTTAGGTCTAGTAAGTAATTTCTCATTAGAAATGCTCTGGTCCTAATATATATGAATGACAATGAAACACACTTCATGTTGTATTAGTGTGGTGTAGATTTAATGAAATGTGTCAGTGATTTGTTGCATTGGGTGTTGCTCACCCTGTAGACTGCAGAGCTCCTGGTCAGAACTACTTGCTCCTTCAGGAGGTAATCGTCTGCTGAGGATTCTTCTAAGGGTCTCACTAGACCACAAGATGCTAGTTTGAAAAGTCAGTTGGAGCAGGTCCTCATGTTATAGATGCTGTAGTTCCAGCCCTTGGGAGGTAGCAGTGGGGGATGAGGGCTTTAGGGTAATTTTTGGCCACAGAGTGAGTTCTAGGCCAGCATGGGCTACATGAGACCCTGTCTCAAAACAAAAGCAAATTGAAAAGCCAACCAACCAACGACAACCAAACCATCCACCCACCTATGCACCCACCCACCAAACAACCAACCAAAACAATTGGCCAGAATGTTTACAAATAAGAATGTTTTGGTAAGGTTTGCCCTGTGAAATATCCCTCCTCATCCACAAATTGTTTATTCATGCTTTACCAATGAAAACTCAAAAATCATGTTAACTTAAAAATATGTTCCAAGGTTTTACTGTATGGGTGTGACCTCCGAGAATGGAACTTCATGTTTGCTCTTGCCTTCTGAGAGGTATCAGTTCTGGAATACGTGTATGGTTTTTTTTTTTTAGTTGAAATAGCATGTGCATGTTTAATTGTACTTTAAAGCTACTGTACAAGTGTATGTATTATAATATAATGTAGGTATGTTAACCCGAAAACAGCTTATGCGTGGACTTAAACAACACCTGGGTAACGTTTACAGGAGAATATCACACCGCAATCTTACCGTCATATAAAAAAAGACTTGATAACAGAGAGGCCAGACTCACTTTGGTATGGTCTGAAACCCAACACCTGCCATGATTACATCTGAGATTTGGGAATACGTATTTGCCTCCTAAAGAAAACGGTTCCATGTTCATCTGCAGAATCAAGGGTAAATTAAAAAAAAATAGTAAAAGGATGCCCTTCAAAGTCTGTTTGTCTATAAAACTGGCAGAGGGAAGAGGAAGAAACTGGACCCAAAGATTAGTGTGGGTTTTTTTTCCAAGTTTCCTGGAATTAAAATTATGCAGTTTCGCATCGCCACCTAGTGTTCTACAAAGGCAAACCTCCTTCTAAGGATATCCTGCATGTTTCCACAAGGGATGCCCTCACTGGGCAACTGCTGTTTTAGGTTTAGGCAAGTCGTTTATTGAGCTGTTTGTTGTGTACCTATTATGTGACAGACTCAGCCTCAAGGACTTTGGATGTTGAAATATACAGTTATAAATAAATTTCATGACGTCAAACACTTGACAAGTAGAGAATTTCAGAGGTTGAAAATTTCGGACAGGAGCTATAAAATAACGGTTTATTGGGGGTTTAAAGTAAATAAAAAGGAGAAAAATAAATCAAAGAGGAAGGGATGGTCAAGTATATTTGAATAGGAACAAGCAGAAATGATCCTTAAGTATCCAACCATAAGGTGAAACATGCATCCCTAACAATTGAACCGCGGATGGCAGTGACTGGTCAGAGTTTGTAAAAGGAGGGTTTCAGAGGCAGTCAGAGGGCTCAGCCAGCAAAGGCTTTTGCTGCCTCACTTGGCTCCTTGATTGAGTCCCATCTCTGGACCCACAGAGGGTTAGGAGAATTCATTCGGTGGGATTCACAAACAATCGACTGTCTTGATTCAGCAACAGATAGAAATGCAGAAAGCACAAAAAAAAAATTAGAAAAAGGCACAAAAGAGCAAAAGAATAAAAACTTTCATTGAGGGAGGCTGACAGTTCCTGCCAGGATGTGAGTGAAAATGTGTAGCTGGAAACCACAGTGGCTGAGGTGCCTGTTAAGCCTTCCAAAGTTTCCTGGGTCCTCTCATTTTCCTTGCTTTCTCCCAAAACGTTTGTGACAGAGCCAGCCCAGAATGAAGGAGGAAGGTCCCTGCAGACGCCCTTGCCTGTTTATTTTTTTTAAATCCACCATCTAAAGCACCTTTACTCTGACTGCCACGTGCCACAATACACAAAATACAACAAAATAAATGTAACAAAGAGGTGATTTTATGCTTTCAATTGTGAGGTGACCTTCCAACATACTACCCTTAGAAATTCATAGAACAAGTAATGAACTGCATCTAGGATTAGAGAAGATTTAAACACAACAGAGAAGCTATAATACAGAGAATAAATTTTTGAAGCACACACTACATAACTTGAATAATTCAATTTTGATTTCAGAAAAATATCATGTTAGGTAGTAAGGAATTAGCTTCATCCAGGCTCCGTGGCACACAGCTGTAATCCCAGCACTCAGGGAGGCAGAGACACGGAGATATCTGTGAGTTCGAGGCCAGCCTGGTCTACAGGAAGCATTAGTTTCATATGCACTGTACTTTTCTCATAATCTAATTAAAAAGCAATACCAGCAGAGATATATAACTATATAGTATAACAAAGGAGCCAAAAAGAGAGTGAAATGGAACAAGGGAGAAATAAATATTATTTATTTAATTAATTTATCTTTTAGGTGCTGGGGATTGAATACAGGGCCTCAGGCATGCTAGACAAATGTACTCCCATTGATCTATTTTCTTAGCCTCTTTTCCCTTTTTAATCTTTATTTTTGTATTTATTATTATTATTATTTTGCTTTTCCAAGACATGTTTTTTCTTTATAGCTGTGGCTGTCCTGGGCTTACGTTGAACTCACCGTGATCCTACTGCTTTGCTTCCCTGAGTGCTGGGATTAAAGGTGCATGCCAGCACTCCTGGCTTCCCTCTTCAGTCTCACTAAGTCCTCCAGGCTGGCCTTGAACTCACTTTGTAGATTATAAATCTTGATCTTATAATTCTCCTGTAGGTCTGATTACTGTTCTGTATCACCAGGCCTGGCCCACCCAGAAGTACATTTTCAAAGGACAGAAATTAATTAAATGAAAAATAGAGATTATCCACAAGTCAAAACCTGGTCCTTTAAGGAAGAAAGATTGTGTGTGTGTGTGTATCTTTGTGTGAGGGTGTGGATGTGTAAGCATGTACATATATTAGTAATTAAGAGGGAACAGTAACTACCAGAAAGGGGTTGTGAGAGGTCACAAGACACAAAGCACAGTGGCACAAGCCCTTCATCTCAGCACTTGGGAGGCTGAGTTAGGCAGATGGGTTGTTTATGTTTAGTCTGGACTACATACATACATACTGACGTCCTGTCCCACATAACAATAACAAGTCCCAACCACAAAAAAAGCACAACATTACAAGAGAATGCTATGGATAACTTAAAAGATTTAAAAGTAAAACATGATGATTTTTGAAAAAAGAAGAAAATCATTAAATGACCCAAAATAAAAAAAAATAAGAAATTAGGGTGTTCAGTTAGGGTACCTCACCAACCTTAGCAATCCCAAATCCTCACTGGATCTGACAAATTTTGGTAAATTTAAAAGACTCCGTCTTTATTTTGCAGAATGTTTCAACAGAATGATAGTGCTCATTTCCACACTTACTCAAACTGAAGAGAACCAGGGGGGAAGCACTAAAAAGAAAAAAATAGAACAGAAGAGATCCAGGAAAGAGAATTACATAGTATTTTATGACTAACGTGCAAGTTACAGTAGGTCTACTTAAGAAAAAAACATAAAACGAACAGTTGAAAAAATATTCAAACAGTTCAAACAGTTGAAAAAAATATTACGTAGGATTTGTTCCAGGAAGCAAAGAAACAAAAACCTTAACAAAAACCAAACAAAGCAAAACCCCTCACATCATAAATCTACCAGTGTGAGAAACTGGTGGAGAGCTGAGGGCATTTCTGGGAACAAAGAAAGGAGGGCTCCCAGGGTATAATGAGGAACAGCAGTGTAATGTGCAGGGAATTCTCAGAGAGTAGGAAGTAAGACAAGAAGTCCTTGACATAATTCCTGTTGGACATGGCCAGGCACAGCTTGGCATGCCAGAAGAGGATGTAAGAAGATAATGAAATAAAGAAAGCCAGTCTTAGCCTGGGAATGCTACTCAGGGCTACATCCATGTTAGGCAAGTGCTCTACCACCAAGCTAGCTGTATTTAGGCCCATGTTTGGTTTTGAAAAGAATACAGTTGTCAACGAGAGCGAATAAGAACAGGTAAACAACTAGGTTTAACAAAACCTCAACTGAATTCATGGGTATGAGGATGTACATTAGAAATTACCTATCTGAAAGAGAAACAGGGAAGTCATTAGTGTTGGGAAGATTCTAGTGCCCAGCATAAGTATTCTAGATGCATATAGAACACACTGAATGCTTTTAAATTGGATTACCCAAGATCCGCTTCCATACATAGGTACATTGCTATGTTTATATTGTGATGACTATGTTAACATCTGTACCTTTCAAAATGTCCTAAAGAGACACTACAGTGCTAAACTATAGTGGATCTTTAGTAGAGAGTCTAAACAGTAAAATTGCTGCTGATGGACCAAAATGGCTAAGATGGTTATAATAAAAAAGGAACCTTAAAAGACAGAGAAACAGAAAAAGAAAATAAAAGGAAGAGAGAGAGAGAGAGAGAGAGAGAGAGAGAGAGAGAGAGAGAGAGAGAGAGAGAGAGAGAGAGAGAGAAAAGAAAGGGGCCTGAAACAGGGCTCAGCAGTTAAGAGTGCTTGTTGCTCTTGCAGAGGTGTGTGCTCACTTCCCAGCACCTACATGGATGCTCACAACCCTTCAAAATTCTTGTTCCAGGGCATCCAACACACTCTTAGGTCCTTCGGGACTCTACATGCAAGTGGTTCACATACATATGTGAGGGAAAATACAGATAGACATAAAATTTAGAAAGAAAGAAGATGCAGTGGGTCTTGGCTTGTGTGACCGTATCACTGTTCGTCATTAAGTGAGGTGGGCACCTGCAACGGCCTACAGTGTGTTCAGCCATCCTCCTTTCCAGCTTTCACCTTCTGCTAAAACTTTATGGCGTGAACTGAGCATGCCCAGCAACATTCTTGTCCGTGTTCTTAAACTGAGCATGCTCAGGGATGGGCCAACTTCTCTATGAACACATACACTTGCTCCCTGAATAAAACCCCCATGCTGCCTTAGTTTAGGGAGGCCGTCATTCTGGGAACGATTTCTGCGCTCTCCTTGCCCGGTGTGGATAAATCTTTCTTCATTCTTTTATCTTTGAATGCAATCATTTTGGCTTTCCTGTCACTCAAATGTAAACCTACTCGGCTTGATTGCCCAGGTTAACGAAACAATGGGTTTACTGGCATCACGTGCGGGAACGTGAGTGAGAGGAAACTTACAGGTGGGTGGTTGATCCAAAAATAGCCACACTGTTGGGAAAGGCCACGTCACGATCGTGGAAGCTGTATTATGGAGTCCCGTCCTCAGCTAACCGTCTCTCTCCTATGGACTCTGGTCATAGGCAGCTGGATGACAGGCGGGAGAGGTGGCTTCTTCTCAGTTGAGGGTCCTTATGCTTGTCCCCTCCCCCCTCTACTTGGGAGTTCACACAGTCACGTCATCAAAGACCTAGGTCTGATTGTGTTGCTGTTTATTCTGTTGCCATGCTGTCCAGGTTACCCGTGTTCCATAGCGGATGGGACGGTCATGCTATGCTCTGAGGAAACAGCTGAAATACAGCATCCCTGATGCGGGTGCGGTAGTTGAGTGGGTGTGGACCTGCCCTATCGAATGAAGAGCACCTGCCCATCATGGATGCCAGTGGGTACCCGCAGGGAGAAAAGTGGAAATTTCCCTACCCCCTGAGAACCAAGTTTTACTTTTTTGAAAAATTATATTCTCTAGCTTATATAGAGAATATAAGCTATGTTTGGGTGGAGGGTGGAGGGTCACCATCAGCTGTTTGTTCTCTCCATCCACTGTGTGAGTTCCAGGGTTCGAACCTCAGTAGTCAGGCTTGACGGCAAACAACATTAATCTGGTGAGTCATTCTGTCAGCCCAACTTTTTTTTTTTCTCTCTCTGTTTTTAGTTTGTTTGTTTTAACGCTATCTGGATTAATTCCTTAGGGTTTTCCGAGTGATGATATCTTCAGTGTAATGACTACAATGAGGACCCAGAGTTAATCAGGGTGGGTCAGCACATCCTCTGCCACTTACTAACTATAGAATAGTGGAAAGTGAACAAGCCAGAAGAGTATCTGGAACGTTGTTTGCTATGCACACTCATACCAACATTACATATTTTGGGCCCTAGGCGCTTTTGCCTTCATCTATTACAAATAATAATAGTATTAGAATCAAAGGAAGATTGATAATGCCATTAGGATATCTGCTTTTACCTAAAATTCTTTGACCTAAAGTTTTAATGTCCCATTCTTATTTTTAAATTAACTTTTTATTTTACATTCATGAGTATTTTGCTTGCATGTGTATATGTGGACCACGTGTGTGGCTGCTGCCCACAAAAGCCAGAAGAGAGTGTCAGATCTGCAACTTGGGTCGTCTGCAAGAATAACAGCTGCTTTGACCTCTGAGCCATCTCTCCATCCCTTCCTTTTTTATTTAGGAGAAATTATAAAGCTTTTGTGAACTTTAAAAAGTTTTGTAGGCCTTCATGCCACATCTTCTGTGCCTAATACCTGTGGGCCCTTGTTCAGGTCAGGCACTACCTGGCTCTGCATTTTGTGTGAAACAGTGGCTTTCAGTCCGTTCCTTGTGCTGGGTATCTCCATTTTGAGTGAAAATACAGAGACTGGATGACTGCACCTTGTTGGGCATGTAATGAACAGCACCACGTGTCCAGCAGCACCCAGGAGGCACAGACTGACAATCAGTTTATTTCTAAAGTCAACAGCTTTTTCCTATAAACATGTAAACTTAGCACAGTAGGCGAGGCACATGTAGGTACAAGAGACTATTAAGCCATACCAGAAAAATCAGGCCCCAGGATTTATTTAACACAACAGACCTACGCTAGATGCCCTTGGACCCCACATAGAGGGGAACATTTAACACTGTGATGGTGACAGCCGCCACCAATCTGTCCCCTTGATACGGGCACTTCAGATTCTATATAATAAGATGACGTTTGTTCTTCATTCCTCAAGAAGGAACTACATGAACATATGGCAAGTGAATTGTCTGTTCCAAGTTCTATTTCAATCTAGCTGTCATCAAAATGACTGGCTCAGCAAGCCTGTAGGACTCAGAGCCTTGGTGTGTGTGAACTCTCCCCCTGAGACAGCAAAAAGAGACAAGGAGAAAAGCACTAAAAATCATGAGAGTCAGAGTCAGCAATGACTACCTGACGAGAGGGGCAAGGCTAAGGCTCAAGAAGACTGATTGGCTTTGTTTCTTCTCCCTAAAGAAAACTATTGGGAAACAGTAAGATATAACCCACTGTCTTAAATTTGCTAGCCCTTTGAACAAAACACAGTGGATAGATTAAATTCCTAGTTTTTGCTCATATTGTAGGCCACATAGCATAGCCCCAGGGAGGGATACTGTGTGTAGTTTGAGAGTTAATATCAATAATTAAAACTGCAACAAATGAACTTGTGTTTGTGAATGGCCAGCTATAAAGGGAAATCAGGAATTCTTGGCAAATTGTAGTGGGTGAAACCAACAGAGCTTGTGAATTGGTTTTCCAATAAATTTTGAAAGTATAGGACTACACAAGTGTACCTATCTATTCAGTATTCCTAGTATAGTGTACTTACAACAGCCTTGTCACTGATGATGAAGTTTTAAGAATGATCATTGAATTGGAAAATATTTCTCTCTCTCTCTCTCTCTCTCTCTCTCTCTCTCTCTCTCTCTCCTGTGTGTGTGTGTGTGTGCATGATGGTTAGTTTTTGTTTTGTCAACCTGTCACAAGCTAGGGGCCTTTAGGAAGAGGCAACCTCAATTGAGAAAATAGTTCCATGAGATTGGCCTGTAGACAATCCATACGGTACTTTCTTTATTAATTGATATGTGAAGACCCAGCCTACTGAGGGCAATGCTGTCCCTGGCAGGTGCTCTTGGGTTGCATAAAAACAAAACAAAACAAAACACCCCAAACAAAACAAGCAAACCACAAGAAAGCCACAAAAAGCAAGCCAGTAAGCAGTGTTCATTTATGACATCTGATTAAGTTCCTACCTCCAGGTTCCTTCCCTCCTTGAGTTCCTCCCCTGACTTCCCTCATGCATGGACTTTACCCAGAAGTGTGAGCTGAAATGAAACCTTTCCACTCCAAGTTGGTTTTGACTATAGTGTTTTATCACAGCAATAGAAAGATCTGACTAAGACAGAAATTAGTACCAGGAGTCGGGTATTGCTTTTATAGACCTGACCATGTTGTTTTTGAAAGGATTTTGGAAGCGTTTGGTACTTTGGGCTAGAAAAGGTGTTGTTTAGGGCTTAGTCATCTGTATTTCATCACATCAATAATTACTTGAACTAGGATAGGCTGAAAACTTCAGCTGTAATTAATAAAAGACCACCCTCATTAAGATGAAATGTTCCACAATTTTATTAAGATGAAATGTTCTCAGGGTTAGTTCACAAAGCCTGTGATCCATGGGATGGAGGTTGCGCTAAGACCACATCTCAAGCCAGCAGCTCAACTTGGTAATGTGTAAAGTCTTTCATGTTGTGTTTGTTTGGCAGTGTGGAATCTGCAGCATACAAGGAGTCCTGGAGAACAGCTGAAGTTTGGCATGGGGAGAGGGCAGGAAGAGCTACTGGCGAAGGTGCAGCCTCAATTGTAGTAGGGAATCCCAGCATAGTGGAGATGCCAGGACTGTGGAATGATGATCAGAAACAGCTGCACCTGTGAAGTTGAGCTGACCTGAGCCTTAGAGACAAGCTGTATTTGTAGTGGAGGGAAGAGCCAGAGACTCCACAAGTCCTTTGGATCCCAGAAGATAATGAGTGACATTGGACATGGAACTTTTTACATTGTTGCAGTTTGATTTTGCTTTGATCTGATTTTAACTGTTTCTGGTTCTTCACTGGAATACCAATTATGTAACTAAGCTGAGAGACTTTGAATTTTAAAAACACATCTGATTTTTAAGAACTGGGAGGACTGTTAAAAGTGATTGATATTTTGTATCACAAAATAAACAAGACTTAGCTATGAAGTTATGGTTAGAGGCGTTTTGTTTTGAGACAAGAGTTTCACTATTTATTCCTGGCTCACGGACGTTCTTATGCCCCCACTGAGGTTAAAGGGATCAATTTCAAGAGCTCTGTTTACCTCTGCCTTCCAAGTGCTGGAATTAAAGTTGTGCAACACTATGCCTGGATGGTTTTTACACTTATTTTTATTACCTTTAAAATATGTATGTATTTAACTGAGATGTAGGTATTTGTGCCTGCATAAGGTTATGGTTTTTAAAATGATGTATTTATTTATATATCTGGTTGGTGGGCAGTGGATGGTTACTGTTGATTTTAATGTCGACTTGCCATAAATTAGAATCATGAGTGGAAAACCTCAACTGAAGAACCATTCTAGTTGTGTTAATTGATTTGGAAAGCTCCCCCCCCCCCCCACCTTAGGTAGTACATCCTATTAGCAGCCTAGATAAGAAGGGTATGGAAGAAGAAAGATGAGTCATCTGTTGGGCATATAGCCTTTCTTCTGTTGCCAAGTTGCTTTACCCTGTTGCGGTTGCTGCTTCTTTTAATGATGGAACCATTGCTTCCGGCTTTCCATCCCAAATTAAGGACCAGTAGCAATGCAGGGACCCTCTAGATTTTCAGTGCCAGGCTGGTACTGCTGAGGCATCCATCTTAGCGGACTCATCAACTACTGGGTTGTTAGGCTCTTAGTGAAAGATGGCTACCATGGGCCTACATAGGCTGCTGAGGCAGAGGCAAGGCTGCTTAGCTGAATTTTACTTTTGCATAACTTAATATTTTCTAAGCAAGTTTAATAGTAAAGCCTCAATAACACCAGTTTATTGCTTTCATTTCCTCCATTACATTACATGTATAAACAAGGGTCCTTGGGTTATGAGGTGTGTTTTCAGCCACTGGAGAGAAGGTTAGGGATTGTTATGACAAAACTTTTCCTGGAGGAAACACAGCTTGTGTCTACTCAGCCCGGACAGAGAACCCACCGCAGAATAGAGTAAGGCTATCACCAAAGTCCTACTTGGTAAGCCAATAGATTTTATTGGGGCTACTTACAGGAGTATGGCTGAGGGCTTTTTTACAGGAGCAGAAGAGACCCCACGCCAGCTGCACCAAAGCCCACCGAGCATGGGTGACAACTCACCAATCTAGGAAGCTGGAGCGTACTGCACACCTGCAGGCAGTGCCACACGGTGCAGAGTGTCCTGTCCGGATGCCTCCGTTGGTTTAAATTACTTCTAAGCTGATCTAGTTTCTGCTGTTTCTAAGGACAGCCGGTCTGATCTGCTCTGAGCATGCTCTTTGCAGTTTGGCTCTCTCCGTCCGAGAGGAACTCTCAGCTTTTGTAGTTTACTCTGGCAGAAAGGGGCCTAGCGAGTCTGTTTTCAGGAACTTCCCGGAGCTATTTTTAAGTAGTTACATTCTTGCTTAAGGAGTTTCCTGCAGTATAGAGTGTTTTAATCTCAGAGGAAACTGCTACAAAACAAGGTAAACTCCCTTAGGAAGCAGGCAGACTTCAGAATGTTTAGGTCAGATTTGTGTTTTTAGTTACTTTATACATTTAGTTCTTCTCGGCATTCATCTCTCTTCTCATGAATGAAAGCAGAAGGGTATCATCTTTGCCATCAGCATTGCTATTTCTTAGAAGAGGGTTATTTTGATCTCTCTCTCTCTCTCTCTCTCTCTCTCTCTCTCTCTCTCTCTCTCTCTCTCTCTCTCTGTAATGGTTCACCAGCTATCCCTGCTCCAATTTACCTCCAGCACTTACAGATATATCTCCAGTTGTGGTTTTTTGCTTCTTCCCTCTGGGGTCCAGGCGCTGCTGCACACTCGGCTGGGAAGGATGAAGCGGAGCCTGGAATGAGTGGGGTCTGCAGGACCCCGGTCAGGCTGGGAGCGCTAAGTGGAGAAGTCCTTCTCCGAGGATTTTAGCGTTAACAGCTTTCTTAGAAGATAGCCAACGAAACAGCTCACTTAGATGATATTCAGTAAAACAGCTTATGTAGTTTATTTGGGGTGAACAAGGGCTATATGAACCTTGGGGAGCGGGAAGATAATTTTTAGGGTGGGTGCATCTCATTAGTTGGGGCTAAGATGCTGGGATGCTTTATTTGCGTGGAGAGGCATTCTATCTACCTTTGGAGTTAGGGGTCCTTAGACTAAGCTGGGGCACAGAACAGGCAGGGAGCGATCCTTACTCCTGCTGGTCTAGATTTTTCTGGGTTTGGACATGAATCAACCTTACTCTAGCTCTGCAGTGGCTTCCCCAATTGCACAGTCCAAGTGTCCCACAGCAGTCACACTTAATTATGAAAATTTGAGACATTCCTGAATGATGTGATTTGATGACAAATCCTCCAACTTGACTTGTTGGATTGGATTCAAATAGCTTACAAGTTTTCTTGCTCTTTTTTTCTTTCCTTCTTTCTTTCTTTTCCTCTCTCTTTCACTCTTTCTCTCTCTATAGAGTTTCATGTAGCCCAGGGTGGCCTTGAATTCACTATACAGATGAAGCTAACTTCTAGCTCTTGAGCTTCCTGTTTCTATGTTGAACCTGCTGGGTACACAGATGTGCTCTATCACACATACCTCCTCCCCAGTTGCTGTTGTTGTTTCTCTGGTCTTTCTCTGTAGCCCTGGTTGGCCTAGAACTCACCATGCAGACTTTGGCTTTGAACTTGTAGCCGTCTTCCTGTCTTTGACTCCTAGTGCTAGTACTAATATTCAGAGTTAATTCTTCTTGCCTAATCTCTTTAATTTGTGATCTCCGAAGGATTTCTCCATCTTCATTTTAGCTCAGTGAAATGAAAGTTATAGAGATGGCTAATATTCTCTAACTAGCAGCTTAGTAACCGCCTCTAATTTCAGAGATTTATGTGAGTTATCTAATCCCTAAAATAACTCTAGCAGACCAGTTTGGACCGCACATGCAATTAAAATCATTTCAACAACTTATCTTTGTCCTCTAGCCCATTTGCCATAGGCATGTGTGTATTTTAAATGAATTAACTAAGTCATCCTACAAATAATTGAGTCTGTATGTATGGGAAAGCCTTAACTAATCATAAGAGAGCATGAAGAAAAAAAATGACACCTCTTTACCTCTTATCTTCTCCTGTGATGGGAAATGGGGACCATCAGTCAATACCCATTAACGCCGACTGTAACGAATGTGAGTAGAGAGAGATAAAAATGGGAACACAAGAGGGCGTGTCACAGTGGTCAGAAAGTATCACAGATGTGGAGAAACTTTGACTAGTCAATTCAATTCAAATCTCAAGGGTTAGAGAGCCCGTGATGGAGGAATAAAAACATGGCAGCAGGAATAGCTGAGAGCTTGCCTGTTGATCCACAAGCAGGAGGCAGAGAGAGAGCTAACTGGGAATGGCAGGAGCGTTTTGAACCTCAAAGTCTATCTCCGGTGACATTCCCCCTACAATAAGGCCACACCTCCTAATACTTCCCAAACAGTTCCACCAATTGGGACCAACTATGAGACTATGGATGGCATCCTCATTCAAACAATCATATTTTAAAGAACATTTTGTTTTCCAGTGACTCTGGGCTGCTCTGGACAGTTTATCGGTGTCACCTGTGGTGGAAACATTGACAGTGCTACATCAGTCTCTGGACCCAAACTGAAGTTCAGCAGTGTCAGCAGTCAGTCCTGTGCATGAGATTGAGGCCTAGGGACGAGTCTTATGTCAAGGTCCTGTGGTTTTCCTGGGTGGTCAATACGTACGTACGTATGTATGTATGTATGTATGTATGTATGTGAATATCTATCTATCTATCTATCTATCTATCTATCTATCTATCTATCATCTATCTATCTGTCTATCTATCTATATCTATCTATGTTACATTTGGTAGCTTATTTTATTGGGAGACTTTCCTCAGACATGTTCATGAGAGAGACAGGACGATGCACCAATTCAAGACCCTTTAGTAAATCCTTCATCTATTTCTCAAAGTCTAGTGAAGATCTACTCACACCCTCTTTTCCCAGAGATCAGATGGTGCTTTTCCTCCTGTTAGCTGGAGACAGGCCAGAGCTACATGACCACACTGAGAGGGGTGTCTAGGTCAGTGCTGGTCAGGGGTTTGTTCTGGACACACTGCCACATCTCTTGGCCTCGGGCCTGGCGGTAAACAACCTGGTTAACCACACGGCAGATCATATCCTTTAATCACTGCATTTGCCTCGTGTAGTCCAACCACAATGATGTGAGTTTCCCCAGCTGAATGAGAGATGTAGCTCTGTATCTCAATAAATAAAAGATAGATGTCTCCATGGTACACAGTGGCATATCAATGTTTTCAGGCAAAGTACACTATGGATTCTTGTTTACAGCATTCATTTCTATCATAAACACCCCTACTTTCTTAAGAACAGCATATTGTATTGCTTCATATCATTGCTCAGAGATGACCATGTGCTTCAAGGCATCTTTCATTCTGCACTTTGTCTTGGCTGATTTTAATATGTGTTATTTTGTTGTAATCCTCTATAACTGTGTACAATAGCTTATTTATTCATTATTTTTTTGAGATAGGATCTTGCTGTGTACTCACTCTGAAGTCCAAGCTCTACGTGAACTTACTTTTGATGTATTTCAGTGTGACCTCAAATTTATGACTTCCCTGACTCCGTCTCTCAAATGTAGAGAGCACAGGTTCATTGCTTTGTAATTCTAAAGGACTAAGTCTTCTGTTCGGTTTCTTCTTTTCTAATTCTTAATCTGTTATCTTATTTTTTAATATTATTCTTAAAATTTTGTCAAACACTAGTCTTATACTTTCCATATTAAGTTGGTGTTAGCTTTGTGTTTACATTTATTTTATTTTCTTGTTTTGAGTTCTCTGGCTGCCCTTGAACTCACATTGGTCTGCCTGCCACTGCCTCCCAAACGCTAGGAGCACCACCATGCCCAAGCAATGTTGTGCCTAGCTTTAAAGCCCATTAATTTGTTATTCCATATCATTTTCTCATTATATCATACTTCACAGTATTGAGATGCAATTGCCTTACAAGCATGTATTTTCTTGCTTTAACTCCCCTTTATTCATTAAGCGAAAAGTAGCCAAACCTATATGTTAGACAATTCCAACAATCAATCTTCATAGATATGCTTTATAATGTGCCGTTTCTCAGATAAATTAATTCAAGGTTGTTAAAAGACATAGTAGGTTACCTTTGAATTCTGCGCAGAGAGCAGATTGCTGGCATTCACTGCTAGGCTCCATTTATGCAAGGCTAGGAGTCAAACTCAAGGCTTCATAAATACTAGGCAAGTATGCTAGAAACTGAGCTACAATCTCATTGACCAAAATGTTGCTTACTCCACTCTTTTTCTGTGATCTCACTCATTAGGGACTAACAGCTGCCCTTTCCCTCCCTTATTTCCTTCCTTTCTTCTTTTTTCTTTTAAAGACATGGTTTTACTATGTACACTTGGTTGGCCTAGAACTCACAGAGACCCACTCATCTCTACTTCTCCAGTGTTGGTATGAAAGGCAAGCATCACCTTGCTGGGTCTTTTTGTGTTTCCTGAGACAAGGACTTATTCTGTAGATCAGGCTGCTCTCTGGAGCTACCAGCAATCTTCTTGTCTCAGCCTTCCATGATGGGGTTCCTTGTTTTGAGGATGGTCAATGCTGTTTCTGAAGAGTCCTGTGTGGCAGATGCTCTTTGGAAGTCTTTCAAGACTTGGGGATGACCACAACCATGCTTCCCTCTAATTTCAACCTTGCTAAAGATACTTGAGATTTAATCCTCCATTTAATTTTTGACACACAGGAGACAATAAGTGTTAGCTACTCATCAATTTAACTACTCCAGTTTGGATTTTCTTTTGTTACTTTTTCTTACTTTACATAGCCATAAATATACACAATTACGAAACTGTCAAATCTTAATGGCAAAACCTAGGTAAGGTAGCCCTCAGAAAGAAACAGGGTGAACCAACATTAGGAACTCTACTTATATTTTTTTTAAGCAGGTGAAAAGAGGGAAGGGTGCAAGTTCATGGGATTCAAAAAAGAGAAAGGATAAGACCCATAAACAATTACTACCTGAAAATCAACTTGGAAGAAAATTACAACTCAATAAGTACTGTATACATACACAAGGAAATACTATAACTCATGAACTCTCAAGGGATTGTGGGGAAAGGTACTTAAAAGACAGTGATTCCTGTTAGCCTTGCCTTTCTTTCTTTGAGGCTTGGTCTCATTTTGCAGTCTTTGTGGGCATAGAACCTGGTATGTAGATGAGGCTGGCCTTGAACTCATAGAGATCTGCCTGCTTCTGCCTCCTGATTACTGGGAATAAATGCATACACCCCATATCTTTCTTTCAAGAAGTTTATTTATTTTTATTTTATGTGTCTGATATTTTGCCTGCATTTCATATATGTTTGGCCTCCCAGGAGGCCAGAGGAGGGCCTCCAGACAATGAGCACTATATTTATTAAGGGCCTATAGTTTGATTCAACATACCATGATGATCATCTTGTAATATTTTTTCATTTATTTGTTTCTAGTATTGAGAAATTCACCAGTCCTAGAAAATTCTCAGTCACAATCTTCTCTTTTGAAAGTTTTAAATATTATTTTATTAAGTCTTTGAGATTTGATACAATGCATTTAATCCTATTCATTCTGCCCCTAACTCTTCCCTTATATACCTCCACCTCCCAACCCCTTCCCAAATGTGTGTCAGAGTCCAGTTTATTTATTGGTTTAGTCCACAGATTCCTGGGTGTGGGGCTATCCATTGGAGGACAGCCAATTTACCTGGGGCCTCATCTTTAGATAGCCACGATCTTCTAATCCTAGTGTTTCTATCCCAGGGCACTGATGCACAGTTCTACAAATGCACAGTAAAAAATAGTACCAAATCTACCTGGTGCTCTGAGACACAAAACCACCTTAGCAACACTCTTAATTAAACCCTTAATTTAGCTACCTTCCTCTGTTGATTTGAATGATAGGAATAAATAAGTCTGATCCAGAACCAAGTGCAGAGCTTGAGCTTTTCTGTGCTTCACAGAGTGGATTTCCAGGTCATCCTCTGCTGAGGAACGAGCTTCCGGCTAGTGCCTCAGCACCATCAGCTCAAGACTCTGGGTAAGGCTTCACTTAATGGTCCAGCTCCATGTAACACCCCAAATACCAAAGTTTAGGCTGGGCAAGGTCACCTGTAGTTCCTGGGGTTTCATACAGGCCATGTCCTTTGTCCTGACCCACCGTTCTACTTTACAGAAAGGAAATCATCATCAGGATTTTAATTTATCCATACAGGAATCAAACTTGTCATACTATAAAAAAATCATGCCCACAATATGAATAAGTTATTGTTCATGAGGGTGTGAGAAACTTTTCAAGCTTGCTGCTTCCTCCATCACACCCAGTTTCCTTCAAATTTGCTTTTCTCCCAGCCTCTCTGCTTCGTTCGTTTATTTTAGCTCTTCAGCCACAAGATGCCAGTCTGTCTTGTGAAGAAACAGCCACACCTGGCAGCCCTGGGCTGTCCTCTTTCTGACTTCAGCCTGCGTATATCAGAGGCACGCCGCTATGCCGAGCACTCCAAGAACACACTTGCTGAAAGCTGCTCAAAGACCACAAACTAAGTAACTGTCTAAGATGCAGCAACAGAGAACCTGACCATCCCTTCTGCCTGAGCCTCATCTCTGCCAGCGGCAGACCCAAGTCACGTTAAAACTGGCACGCTGGAAAAGCAAGCATTCACGAAATTCACATTTCTGCGGGAACTCTTGCATTAGATTCCCTTTCACTAGCACATATCTTATAGAAAGGAAAAGGTTGGGGATGGGGTGGGGTTGGGGACCGGGAAGAAGCTCTGAGCGACATTAAGTGTCCGCGCATGCTCATTCGTGCTCAGGGAGGGCAACCCCGGGAGTCTGAGGCTAATTTTATTTCTAGAAGAGGAACCCGGATAGTTCAGCGTCAGAACAGAGTGGCAGGGTTGAACAGCACCTGGTGTTAATTTGTAACTACGCGGTAGCGAATTAACTCTATAGAACCCATAGGCGAATGTGAATGCGTGGTTCCTGGAAGCTACCGCTGTTTCCCGCATTTCCAGGTTATCGGGGAGCTCACATTAGCATGAGAAGGCGGGCATGGCGGTGCATGCGAACAAATTTCACATGGGAAGGACTGAGAATTCCAGGCTAACATCTCGACCACGTGTCCAACAGACTGAAAAGAAGCGCATAACTTTAAGCGTGAGCATACTTGAAACAGCTACAACTCACTTGTTGAAAGAATGCACGGTTCCGAAAAGTCTTTGAAATCGTACGTGAAAATGCCTACTTGGCTTCTTTACTGGTTACAGGCTTGGTGCTTGGCCAGTTCCCTGCGCCACGGAGGAGAACGGTCGTCTGGATCTACTGAGATGTGATGGTGCTTTTTGTAATTCGGTGCGATTCCTGGCAGGCGATGCTCTCGTAAATAATGTTGACGATCGAGCTCATGATGCCCATGGCCTTGGACGAGATGCCCGTGTCGGGGTGCACCTGCTTCAGCACCTTGTACACGTACACCGGAGTAGCTCTCCTTGCGGCTGCGCCTGCGCTGCCTGACGTCCTTCTGTGAGCTGGTGACAGCTCCTAGGGGTGCTTCTATGGGGCGGGCTCCGACTTCCCCGGCTCAGGCACTGTTGTGCAAAATTTAACTTCCTCCAACTGGTACACTAAACACACATTTTGGAAAATCAGCACCCCGTTACCAGTCGCTCCACAGTCATTTACATGACGCAGTATTCAAATGAGGTTAATAAGATTTCCTTCAGGATTGGATTAGTTTTAGTGTTTCGTCACGAATGGGAGCGTAAACGACACTTGAAGGTCTACTGTCTCATTGGCTGTCTTGTCACCTCTCGTTCGCCAATCAGAAAGTACGAACTAAACTGCACAAGTCTGCTAGAGCTAACCTACTCAAGCACGGTCGCTATGAGACGTGGTGAAGTTGTTTTCAGGAGTGCGCTGAATGTACCCGTGTGGCTCAGCCCGGTGGGGACTGGGGCGGCGGTTGCCAGGCGACTGATCCAGCGTTATTTTGCGCCGAACCCGCTTAAAGCTAAGGATCGCACCATGCCGTTTCCTCCTCAAAAGTTAACTGCAAAAGCCGGGCGTGGTGCTGCTGGCCTCTAATCCTAGCACTCAGGGAAGCAGAGGCAGGCGGGTGTCAGCTCAAGGCCAGAACTGCCAAGGCTCCAGAGAAAGTTAGCCACCTATCAACGTGGCACCCACCCACGGTTAAACTAGCTCATTGCCATTGCTCGTAATGTGTATGCCCAGTGAATCCCTACATGTACACACTCACACACACGTACACCTAGGGAAGGTGTGCTAGAAACACTTCCAACACCAATGCAGCCCGGACCGGTGCTTCTTCACGGAAGCTCAGCCCACTTGAGAGTGCTCAACCTAGCCACGCCCCCTCCGAACGCGCAACAGCTCCTTTACTGAGATTTGTGGGTGGCTCTGAAAAGAGCCTTTGGGTTGTTCGGCTTCTAAGCAGTTGGCCAAAGAAAATTTACTTTTTCTTGGCTGCGGTTTTCTTTGGCTTAGCTGCCTTAGGCTTGGAGGTTTTGGGCTTAGCCGCTTTGGGCTTCACCGCCTTCGCCTTGGCAGGGCTCTTGGGCGCCTTCTTGGGCTTAGCTGCCTTCGCCTTTTTCGGGCTCTTCGCTTTTTTGGCTCCTGCAGCTGCAGCGGGCTTCTTCGCCTTCTTTGGAGTCTTCTTGGTGCTCTTCTTGGGGGTGGCAGCTCCCGCAGCCTTCTTGGGCTTCTTGGCCGCACCCGCGGGCTTCTTGGCCTTGGCCGCGCCCGCCTTCTTGGCTTTGGGCTTGGCCTCGCCGGAAGCCGCCTTCTTGTTGAGCTTGAAGGAGCCGGAGGCGCCGGTGCCCTTGGTCTGCACCAGGGTGCCCTTGCTCACCAGGCTCTTGAGCCCGAGCTTGATGCGGCTGTTGTTCTTCTCCACGTCGTAGCCGGCGGCCGC
>CM053760.1:47070988-47113572 GCA_028658305.1 Pachyuromys duprasi
GCCCCCTGCGGCCTTGCGGGCCTTCTTCTTCACTGGCGTCTTCTCGGCGGGGGCCGGTGCGGCGGGCGCGGCAGGCGCGGTCTCGGACATGGCGAGGCGTGCGTGGAGGGAGAGAACTCGAGCCGGAAGCAGAGGCACTGGCCGGGACTCGGGCCGCGGCGCTGCGCCCGCCCGTTTATATAGGGCGGAGCTGCGTCGTGATTGGTGCGCTGTCCAGCCCGCCTCGCTGGCAGCCGCGGAGTGTCCTCTCGGATGCCGAGTTGTGTTTGTTACACCTCAAAAAAAGCCAAAAATTAAAAAATTCCCTACCTCGAATTGCCAGATTTTTCTCAAATAATGATCCCCGAAGCCTTGGGGTTCGTGCACATCTCAAAAAATGAGCAAAGCATCGAGACTTCTGTCAAAAACCTGCAATATTTCCCGCGGTGCTCAGCAAATTTCAACTCAGAGAAACAAAACTTTCTATTTTCTTCGTAAATTATAAACTGATCTTCGACTGTACAGTTTTCTGACCCACCAAAGACGATTCTCCAAGTGGTTAGCTTCTTGTATGGCCAAAAACCATGCCACTGGCATTAAGATTTTTATTACAAATCTGCACTTAAGTGAGGGAAGTAACACAGACTCCTCCGAGAGTCCTGCCTATTGAGCCGAGGGCATTTGAGTTCATCAAATTGGTTTAGTTCAATGCTTAACAGACTATTTACCATTTTGAGTAAAATTCTTCTATCCTAGGCCATGAATCTATGTCTCTGTAGTTTTATTTCTGCCTGATCCACCTAAGTTTTAAAATAATGTCCTAGAATAATTCTTTTCTTTCTGCTCCCAAGGGTTGGGGGCGGGGCTGTTGCTTTTCTATCTCTTTGGACAACTAGTCCTTTGGGTTGAGAGACCTCAAATTTAGAGTATTGGGGTTGGGGGAGACGCCAAAACACACCTATGGTGAAGACATTAAAATGGCTAATTTTCAAATAGCGTATAAAAGATCTTCTTAAAGTCTTTGGAAGTGGAGGTGAGCTTTACTTTGAGGAATTCCTTTTGGGTCTTGCCTAGTTCTTCTAGAACATGTTTTAGGGATAAATGGTAATATACTATATTAAAACTAGATAAAACTGAAATTGAACCGTCGGTCAAGAGAAAAAACAGACGAGAAACATAGCTCAGAACGTCACTGCTCGCATCATTACAGAATCCCAGACCCGTTTCTGAACAGCTGCTCTCCATATATGGCTAGTCTTCCTGAAGACATTGACCAATGTTTCCCGGATCTCTTTGAATGTAAGTGACATGGAGGGGGAATGAGAAGCTAAGATTTTCATCTCAGGGTCAGCTTTGAGAATGCATGCAAGCATAGCCGAAGACATGCTTTGCAAGACGTTCAACGAGTGTGTTTATTTTTGTAGCTGTTCAACCAAGGAAGCATCCAAGAGAACAGTGAAAGCCGGTGACGACCATCATTCCTGGGCTATTTGGTCGGCGTTATCTTCACGAATTACAGGGCTTTCAGTGCAGAGACCAGAAGCAGTGCTGGCTAATAGTGTAACGCGGTGATAGGATTGGCTGTCATATTACAATATCATTCCATGGTCCCAAACTTCTACATACAAAAACAATGCAGATAAGGGGAACACAGAAGCTCAACACACTGTCAATGATGTGTTTTTAAAATCTTTTAGTAATATCTTTAGTGCTAAATTTTTATAAATGACTTATAATATCACTACTTCTGTGATGTAACTTATGTTTTCAATTTCACATGTTAATAAATGCAAACTTTGTTATTCATTAAAACTCTGAGCCAAATTAGAGAAACTGTATGAGTGTTCGATATAGAATAGTGTGAATTTAACCCATTTCTGGTGACCAAAAAAAACTCCCGTAAATGGTAGAATTTTACACAACACATTAATATTTGTTCTCCAATACCTTTCTTTTTTTTCTTTCATTGATTCAATATAAAGGGAGGGATTTAACTCTCTGAATTTTGAAACAATTCAAGCCTTCTGTGCCTTTCCTTTATGATACAAGGCATCTTTTTTTCTGACAGTAAAACTGTTTGCTTGTCAGAGAAGGCAATGAATATTACCCACTATTAAATTAAGTGATTCTGATACTTTTCTAGAGTGAAATAGGAACAATAATAATAATTAAAAAAACAGTTCCATCTTTCACATTAATCTGCCAGCTAAGCTAGCAATAGAGAATCACACATGTTTGGGCAAATCTTTGTCCTTGTATTTTAACTACAAATTCCAAATTTTTCTTCGGATGATTCTAATGACTCTCCTTATATCTAAAAATATGAATGTTTTAAGTTTCTCAGAACATGCTCTTACCCATCTAAGTCTGAGAGTCATTGCAACTCTAATTGGAATGAACTGAAGGCCAACTTATTTCTTGTCATGTGAGTATTTCTGTGGAAATCTGGGAACGACTGTTTTTCTAGTTTGCTTTCCTTTGTTGTAATGAAGTCTATGACCAAAAACAGCTCGTGAAGGAAAGGGCTTATTTCAGTTTACAGGTTATAGTCTGTCATCCAGGGAAGCCAAGAAGAATATCAAGGGGCGAGCTAGAGCAGAAGCCAATCGAGGAAAGCTGTTTAATGGCTTGCTCCCTGGCTCCTGGTGAGCTACCTTTCTTATGTAGCTCAGCCCCACCTGCCTAGGGAACTTGCTGCCTAGAGCAGACTGGGCCCTCCTACATCAATTAGAAATCTAGAAAATGGCTCACAGACATGCCTATTGTTCCGTCTGGTGGGAAGGGTTGGAGGTAGCAATCTCCTCTTTCCAGGTATGCCAAGCTGCCAACCAAGAATATCTATGACACCCACAATAAATGAGGTGTAGACACATATGCAGGTTGAGAGTACATGCTAGGAAGATGGGGTAGCCGCATATAGCCAAACAAGGAGGCAAGACCTTTGACATACTATTGGGTCAAGGAGAAAGGTTTAGTTAATCGCAGTAGAAACAATCTCTGTAGGGGATCAGTCTTTAGGCCATATAACCTGGGGTGAGGGGCATGAAGGAGAAAGCAATGATGGTCGTTTTCTGTATACACTCTCAACACTTGGACCTGTGAAAAACTTCCCAATTTCTCTGTGCCTCACTAGAGGAAGGCTTTGCCACCCCATGGGGCTAATGAACAGTGTTTGGTATAACTATGCTTAAATGAAACACACATGTACTCAGGACTTCACTTGCACTCAACACTCCTGTCTCAGCCACCTATGTAGCAGACGACAGGCATCACCGACGATTCCTATCTGAATTTTTAGTAACGTTTTAGGCATTCTACAGTGTTAGAAATGTGGGACACTCTGGTAAGTTCTACTTTGGACAGGATAGCAACTGTGGTAAGAGGAGCAAGATAGTAAGTAGAAAAGGTGAAGAAAACCGCAGGCAGGAAGTTACTTCTTTTTACTCCACAATTCTGAGTTTCTTTTGACATTTTAATATCATGCTATGTATGATCTACTATGCTAATGTATTAAGGGCACAGTTTGTGGAAAAGATGTTTTACACTAAACAGAGTACTTATTTTTTTATCTTAGGCATTGCTTTTTTTTCATTTAAATAAAAAAAAATAAAGCCGTGGATTATGTACTCAGAGCTATTCCTTACAGCAATGTTTGGAATGTAAAAACTGGAAACAACCTCTGTGCTCATATGAGTGAATGTAGTTGAATGAACAGGGTACATTCAAATGATAGAATAATATGCAGTTATAAAATGTCTCAGGAAGATGTCTGTGAATTAATTTGGACTGAAGTACTAGAAATGCATTCAAATAATAAGATAAATCCAAAAGAATATTTAAAGTATTATAGTCTGTGATAATGAAGGCAAAGCAAGAAAGAGACTTTTTGTTTATCTGTATAGATTAAATACAGGGAATATAAAGTAAAAACTGAAGAAATTGCTTGCTTATAAGAGGTAGAAGAGAAAGAAATAGAAAGGGCAACAGGAAGAGAGAATATTTTCTTTAGTGTATTCTTTCATACCACACTGAATTGCAACTGTAACAATGTTTGTTATCCAGGCAATACAAGCTCTTAAATAAGTGATTAAAACCAGTAGGAATCAAACAGAATACAAAAACTGGCACATGAGCCAAGTTGCATTAGAGGGAGACCATGATATCCCTGGAAGGATTAAGAAAGATAAAGTTAAAGGATGAAGGAAAAGGAGTGATTAAATACTGTAAGCCCAAAGCTACAAAGACACAACTCCCCATGCAGGGATCTAGTGGAAGTGTTTCTTCAGGAATATAGGTTATTGATTTTAAAAGCCTGTCTTTATACATTAGGATTGGACAAACATATATTATTCTCCATGTTGTAGACAATGAGGTACTAGAACTCACTTAAAAGTGTTACCATGTTTATAGAAACAGCATACAGATCTGTGTATGAACATGAACAGGTCAGTAAATATACATGTCTTCTATGCCAGCTGAGAGAGAACAGAAGTAGGTCACTTACTAGTGGCAGTTACCACACTGATATGGGTCTAAATAAACATTCTCCAGGAAAAGGAACTTGTGTTCCTTATTGAAGTTTGGTGGATTTCATGGCTAGGGTTAGAGGATTATAGAATGGACCTGGGATATGGTGCATTGATGGATGGGGAATAAGACTGGGAAATGAGATTTAGAAAAAGAAAAAGAAAAGAAAAAATGGAAGATTATTGAAAAATGAAAACAAGAACATTTCAAGGAACTCCTAATGGCTAGAGCTAACACTATTTGACAAAAGAAAGAGGAGGAGGAGGAGGCATTTGATTTTGACTTGAGCCCATAGAAAAATATATTATATGTAACATTTTATATTATATATAGTATGCATATAATATATAACATATTGAATTATATTAATATATTGTATTTTATATTATTAGTATGTAATATAACATTTATACTATATAACCCATAAAATATTATCTGTATTACATATTTCCATATACTGAGTATATAAATATATATCCATAAATAAATGGAGATGGAGAGAACTTTTATGTGGTTTAAGTCTAATTAATAGATGTGGAAGGAAAGGAGACTATTATATAATCACCGTTTGTTCTTATACATGTAATCTATGATGGATGCGAAAGAGCAGGATTCCCAGAGTTTTATGAATCTTTCCAGAAACATCTCTTAGGTATGAAGAAAAATATAATGTACCCATAGTGAAGAATTCCAATAGAAATTATTTTATTCTTATATATACAGTTATATAAAATATCTACATTTCTGAAAGCTAGTTGAGGGAAATTCTTGAATGCTTTTTGCAACATTTCTACAAATAAAAATAATTTAGAACTAAGCTTATTTCACCAGGGGAAAATAATAAAAATAGGTTCCTCTGAGTGGTAGAATTTTCATTCTTGTGTTTTTATGTCTAAACTTGCATGACTTTTCTAAGTATTTTTTGGGGAGAGTATATATTTTTATGAGCAAAGATCATGTTTACTTAAAAATGTGATAAGCATTTTTCCTCTCTTTATTTTCTAGGCTAATTTCTTCAAGCATTCAGATATTGTTCCTTTTTCTCATAACCTGGACTTTTACTGAGATGATTTCCTATTTATTTTTCTTTGTTAATTTATTATGTACAAGCATCTTTCAACAATATGCTTCAATTTGCCTTGCTTTTGGAATTATTAAAAAACAAATTGAAATAATAGCACAATTAGTATTTTTGTACCTTTGTCTTTAGGGGGCTGTTTGTTTGCTTTTTTGTTTGTTTGTGTTTCCTTACAACAAGAGTTTTTCTTCAGTGTTTCGTTTTTGTTTGGGGCTTTTACTGTTCTTTTCCTGATGCAATTGATTGTTCTACCAGCATAGAATTCACAGTCTTCCTGCCCCAGCCTCTGACGGGTTGGGGTTATAGGTGAGTCCCACCATGCCCACAAGTCCAGGTTGCCTCTTTCCTAACAGTGGAGAGCAATGCTTCTCGACCTTCCTAATGCTATGACCCTTTAATACCGTTCCTCATGTTGTACTTACCCCTCCAACCATAACGTTAGTTTTGCTACTTTATAACTGTAATTTTGCTACTGTTATGAATTGTAATGTAAATATCTGATATGCAGGATATCTGATATGTAACTCCTGTGAAGCGGTCATTCAACTCCCCAAAGAGGTCATGGCCCACAGGTTGAGAACTGCAGATATGGAGGCTGCTTCATATGATGAAAGTAGCCCGGCGTATTTATTCACGCACAGAATCTTATGCATATTCTCATGGTTGTATGATGTAGATAATTTCTTTGTAGCCTTGGGGTCCTGAGCTGTCATAGGCAGTGCTTGCTGATGCCACCAAATGTGATAAAGATAACAGCACCCGGAGGCCACTTAGATACTCTGCTTAGCAACTGTAGCATTTGAACCAAGGTAGTACAAGGACCAGAACTATGAAGATTTTCAGCAACCTGAATCATGTCTTCTTAGCTGCAGTCCTGAATCAGGGCACAAGGAGAAACTAACTTCTCTGTACCCTGTCTGAGTTTCTGATGCAGTAGCTGTTAGGAGCGTTAGACTCTTCACCACTTACAGAGACTCTAGAGACAACTTATGAGAGGAGAGATTGGGTTTTGCTCATGGCACTAGAACTCTGTGGTGTGAATTTCTTTTGATGGAACACCATAGTGGCAGGAGTGTGTAGTGGAGGATGCTTCTTGCCTTATGGAAGCTGAGAAACAGATAAGGGAAGAGGAGGGTACAAGATACACCTTTCTGGGGCATATCCTTATTGACCTATTTCCTCTAGGTGAATCCTACCTTCTTCCACTTTTCACTCACTCCAGCATATTACCAACCCAGCAGGAGACTAACACATTATTGAGGTGAGAACCTTCAGGATTCAATCAAGTTCCAGAAGGCCATCATTGTGTAAGCCCCTAGTACACAAGCATGTAGCCCGACCTTTCAGATTTAAACTCTGAGTGGGCAGAGTAAAATGGTTTCTTTAAACTGTTACATTTTGGATATTTTTTGTTATATAGCATAAATAGTATAAACAGTAATGGTTTACAGTTACTGTCATTTAGTAGCTGACTTTTTTGGAGCTCATTTTATTAATAATCTTTTTTATAAACACATTTTGTATCACTGACTCCCTCAAAGACATTCACATGTACAAGTCCTATGTAAGAAAAAAAATTGAATTAGTAATAGATAACACTTTTAAAGTTTTTTCTCCATCCTTTCTTCTTTTTTATTTTTAAAAAGGGTTCATTTGTGTGTGTGAGTGTTTTAGCTGCATGTATGTCTGTGTGCCACATGCCTGCAGTGCCTTTAGAAGTCAGAAGAGGGTACTGGATCCCCTTGAATCCACTGAATGCATAGGCAATTGTGAGCCACCCAGTGTTGGTGCTGGGAATTCATCTTGGAGCCTCAGCAAGAACAGCAAGGAAGCCATCTCTTCAGCTCCAGGAATCCATTTTAATTTCAAGAAATAAGCTTGATAGAGGTTGCCCAGTTAGTAAGAGATACCAGGGGGGAATTTTTTGAAATAGGCAGGCAAGTTAGCATTTTTTGAAAAGGTATAGGTTGGCAATGTTTTGTATATAAGAATGAGAATTTTTAGTATGTGCTTTTGGGGAACAGAAGGTCTTAAGAATATAAGACATAAGTGTTGAGGTACATGCTGTTTTTAACAAGCAGTACACATAGCTCTTAATTCTGGAAATAAACAAGGATGTTCCCCTTTGTATGAAAAGATGGCCTATATGAAACAATGCTTTCAGAGACACTAATTGTGTTCCCATTAATTTTAATATTAGTACCATAATCATTTTCCTAATTAATGATAACATCTACATATTCAAAAGTTTTGCTGGTGCCTTTAGTAAGATTTCAAGAAAGAAGAGACTACTTTTTGGATCTCTTGTTCTTTAGCTTCTCTATCTACTAGCTAGCTTTTTGTTACTAGAGCTTAGTATCTGAGGAAATTAACAACAGGTTTGCTTTGGCTCTTTTGATATGGGTTTGGTTAGCATCAGTTATTGCTTTGGGGACTATGGTGTCGTTGTATGTAATGGTGGACACCTACTTATATCCTGGCTGCTGAGAAGCAAAAGAGTGACAGAGACAGTGGGCTGGGGTCCTGATATGAACTCCAGCAATTTAGTGTCCTTCCAGTAGGCCCTGTTTTCTATAGGTTCTGTGCTTTTTCCTTTAGCATTAGAGGGTGAGGACTCAATCTTTAACCCTGTGGTTTTTTGAGGACTTTCAAGATACATGTTCTATCAAGACTATATTTCTGATCATTACTTGATCTATTTTTCTACACTCTATATTATGTCTCTGCTGGTTTGAAAAATCTAAGCATTATCTGTTAAAAAAGGATCATTGTTTCATAAATACTCATGGTTTAGCATAAATGGTTAAGCAGGTAAACTCCTTCATAACTACCTATTTCTACATAACAAATATCCCAATAAACATAGTATGTAAGTACTTCTCTTCTTGCTGTGACAAAGTGCTTAAAGGGCAACTTAAGGAAAGGAGGGTTCACTTTGGTTCGCAGATCCAAGATGTAGTTCATCATAGTTGGGAAGATATGGCTGCAGGAACCCAGTGCTGTTGCTTATCTTGTGTCCACAGTCCAGGAACAGGGGGAGGTGAATGTTGCTGGACTCTTCTTGGGTCGGCGCAGGACTCCAGACTACGGACTGATGCTATCGTCACTGAGAGTGGGTCTTCTCATCTCAATTAACCTAGAGAAATCTCAGACATGCTTCACTAAAAACTCTCTCACAGACTTGCTTAGATGGTGATCATAAGTCCCATCAAATTTACAAGCAAGAGAAACCATCACAGCAGGTTGAAATTACAGTACAATTCGATTATCACATGTAGCTTGCATGTGGGAAGAACCGGGTGGGGAGTGATGAGTGAGCGGTTTTGAGGAGTGATTTCTCAGGAGGTGTAGGATGGACCTTCAGACATCTGGAGGCTTAGCCAGCAGAATGGGCTGGAGAATAGGCTCCGACGAATCACCTAAGGTGGCAAGTCTGTGGGGGCTGTTGGCAAAAGGCTCTCTTTGTAGCACATTTGACTACCCACAGGGCTGCACAGAAACTCACATGGCAGTTGACTTCCCCAGAATGAGTGATCTAGGAGAGAGAAAAGTGCTCAGTGCTTTGAACTGGTCAGTTGTATGTACTTCAGGAGGAAATGGTACAAGTCTGTAAGTTATAGGCGAGAGTGACAGCTCTGTAGACAGCCAGCCCCTCACACCAACTCTCAAGCCTCTCAGTGACTAGGTGACTAAGGGGTGTGCTAAACATCCTTTTCCAGTGTTCTAATCATGACATCTGGGTGAGGATACTTCAGCGGCTAACGCTATTGCTCTCAACATTTCCTGCTCATTATGGAAAAGTTATCTGTTTTCGTTGATGTAGACTTGCAAGCTCTCTCCCATGGGAGGAATACTCTATGTTATTACATCTGTGTCATTCATCAACACATGATAGATGCATAAGTGGAAAGTGCCTACTTTCCAATGTCAGCGAGCTCTTTAAAATGCAGAACAGAATGAGCATTGTGGATTAGTGTGTTTATTGCATTGTTTTCTGGTCAGTATACTAAATACAGCCTGGAAGATACTCTTGAGCATAGACTTACACAGCTGGGAATGGGGGCACAGGCCTGTAATCCCAGCACTTGGGGAGGCAGAGGTAAGCAGATCGCTGTGAGTTGGAGTCCAGCCTGCTCTAAAAAGCAAGTCCAGGACAGCCAAGGCTACACAGAGAAACCTTGTCTCAAAAAACAAAACAAAACAAAACAAAACAAAAAAGTCTAATGTATGATAAGTGAAAATGCTTTTAAGAGAGGACTCCTGACCAAGTCTAAGGACACTAGTGAATCGCATCCTTCCTCGTTGAAAAGACACATGTGAACTCTACTACCTGTGAACTCTACTATTTCTAGATGAGGCCAGAAAACAAGGCAGGAAAAGTTATGGGAACATGGGTGGGGAAAGGAGATCCCTCATTCTAGGGTCTTGTTGAAGCCTATCACCCACTGAAAGTCAAGAATTGCCACACAATTAACACTTGTGAAGGTTACTAACCTGGAAACAATGTTTCTTTTGCACATAGATACTTTCAAGCAAGAATGTTAAACAACAACAACAGCAAACAATGAATCATGTTTAGGGCTCAAGCACAAATGGCTTTTATTTCTTGTTTCTTAGCCATCATTTTTCTAGGAATCTTACTACAAATTCATTTACAGTAAAAGACATGCCTTACCTTGCCAGGCTATAATCTTATCCAAGGCACCCTCAGACCTATCCCGTAATTATAATTATTGAAAGGGGGGAAAGAAGGAGTCCCTTAGAAACTGGCCAGACAATTTAATTCTCAGAGCTTCCTAAGTGCTCTAAATAGTTGCCAGTTGACAATGAAGTAGAACTGTCCTTGATAAGCCCACACCTATGATCCTGGTGTACCATTAACTTCTCTTCAAATCTTCTATTTTATTTTATTTTTATCTATCTATCTATCTATCTATCTATCTATCTATCTATCTATCTATCTATCTATCTCTCAATCATCTATCTATGTGTATTCAGACTCACAGTTGTGTGAAAATGTGTGTTCAGACCAGAGGACTTCGGGTGTCCTTCTTTGGAAGCCACCTTGGTTTTGAGGTAGGGTCTCTAGTTGGCCTCAAACTGGCCAAATCAGTGAGCCCCAGGCATCTGCCTATCTCCGCCTCCCCAGCTCTGCACCTGCCTCCATGCCAGCTTTCTTTGATGTGGACTCTGAGGCTTGAATTCAGGTCCATAGTTTGCAAAGCTGGGAGTTAACCAGCTGAGCTTGCTTCCCAGCCCCACTCCTTTCCTTATTTTAATAAAATGCAACTCTGCTTCCAACTTACTTGCCTTGAAATCTCTTTTTTGCACCAAAGTGCAAAAGGAGCCAGTATCATTCAGAGATCTCAGAAAGGCAAGTTCTCTGGGCTGTTCAAGTAGTTCTGGGCTGTGTCTCCTGGTGTCTTGTCTCTTCTTTGAACTCAGTGGGCTTTGTTTTGGAGGGTTCCCTGAAGAACAGGATGGAATATATAATGGAATTTATGAGAGTGGCTTATAGGCTGTAGTCCCACTAGTCCAGCCATGACTGCCTCCTGATGGAAAGAAAGTCTAAGAATCCAGTAGCTGTCAGTTCCCAAGCCTGGGTATCTCAGCTCGGCTTTAGTATAGCTCTGAATCCCAAAGAAGTAGGCTCTAACACCTGTGAAAGGAATGTCTCGGTAGCAGGATACATGAACTCTCCAGTGGGAGTGAGGGCAAGCAGACAAACAGCAAAAGCTCCTCTGCTCCCATGTCTTTTATCCAGGCTGCCAGGAGAAGGTATGCACCAGATTTAAAGTGGGTCTTTCCACCTCAGAATACCCAACCAGGAAAATTCTAGGTATCTCTGACTGCTTGGGTTTTCACTTCCAGAGGTCGTTGACCACCAAGATTTGCCATTGCAGGCTTGTAGCAATCAGCCTAGCCCTCTATAATTTACATCAGCCACAAAATAATGGGAAAGAACTGTAAGATTCACAGAGTGACACACGTGTAGTTTCCTGTAGATACTATTTCCACAGAAGACCAAACTGAATCTGAAGATGTAACATACCTTGTAGGCTTGTCCAGTTAAGAGACCCACCTTTGCCATCTCCTCTTTTGGGAAAACTCCTCCGGTAATTTATTCTACTACCTTTTGGAAATGACTGTTATCCCAAGTTTGAGAGAATGCCATCTTAATGTTTCTTCATTTTGTTTTTATACACTCTCCCTTGTTACGAGAGTAGGGTAAAATACAGGTGCAAAGTAAGAGATCCGAGCAGGAGTGTGTATAGCAGTCTTTTGGTATTCTAAGGAGCTTGGGTTTCCAGTCTGTCACAGAAGCCACAGTTCATGGATGCTCAAACATTTCATATAAAACACAATAGTGCTGTGCACATGTGGCTTACTTTAAATTACTGTTTACATAATACAGCTGTTCTCAATCTGGGGGTCGAATGACCCTTTCGCAGGGGTCGCCTATGACCATTGGAAAACACAAGTATTTATGATACCATTCCTAACAGTAGCAAAATTACAACTGAGGTAAAAACAAAAATAATTTTTTATGACTGGGGGTTGTCACAACATGAAGAACCGTATTTAAGGGTTACAACATTAGGGATATTGAAAACCACTGCTATAATAAAATGTGAATGCTATACTGCATTTTAAAGATAAGAATGACATTATTTTGGTTACTTTAACCTGTGGGATAAGGAAGGATGAGTGAACTTACTTTGTAGAGTTGAGACACTATTGAATGTGAAAATACCTATAGTCCTCATCAGGGTGCCCTCTTTCTATGACAGGGACAAATCAATGTTTGGGTTCACACTGCTTTCCTCTTTTTCTTCCTTCTTGTTCTCGGTTTCCTCATCTGTCCATCCCTATCTGCAGTGCTCCTACCCCTCCAACTTTATGTGCAGTGCTCCCAAACCTTTGTCCTTGTCTTAGGGTTTCATTGCTATGAAGACACATTGTGACCACAACAACTCTTACAAAGAAAAACATTTAATTGGGTCTGGCTTACAGTTCAGAGGTTTAGTCCGCTGTCATTGTGGTGAAAAGCACGGATGCACACAGCCAGACATGGTGCTAGAGAGGTACCTGAGAGGTTTATACAAGATTGGCAGGCAGCAGGGGGGAGAGAGAGAGAAAGACAGACAGACATTGGACTGACTTAGCTTGAGCATTTGAAACCTCGATTGGCAGACAGCAGGGGGAGAGAGAGAGAAAGACAGACAGACATTGGACTTAGCTTGAGCATTTGAAACCTCAGAGCCCACCCTCAGTGGCACACTTCCTCCAACAAGGCCACACCTACTTCATCAAGGCCACACCTCCCAACAGTGACAATCCCTATGAGCCTATGAGGCCATTTTCCTTCAAACCACCTCTTGCCTCTTTGTCCTCACATGCAGTACTTCCACCATTTTGGTTTCAGCTGCAGGTCTCCCATCCCTTTAGCCTCATATTCAGTGCTCCCAACTAGAGCATACTTCAACTTTCCTTGTAAAAAATATTTGGACTCTTCAACAGTGTTGGTTTTGCTATTGCTATAATGAAACACCACGACCAAAAGCAAGTTGGAGAGGAAAGCAAGAAAGGAAATTAGGACAGGGCAGGGGCTTGGAGGCAGGAGCTGAGGCAGAGGCCATGCAGGAGTGCTGCTCATCGGCTTGCTCAGTCTTTTTTCTTTACCAACCCCAGGACCACCCTCCCAGGGATGGCACCATCTGCAGTGGGCTGAGATCTTCTCTATCAATTTCTAATTAGGAAAATGCCAAGCAGCTAGATCTTCTGGAGGCATTTAATCAATTTTATCTTTTCAGATGACTCTAGCTCATGTTAAATTGACATAAAACTAGTTAGCACGTTGGCATCCTTGGATTTATAGGACCACAGACAGCCCAAAGCTTCTGCAGCTACAGAGTAGAAAACTTAGTGCTGAAGCCAGTCCTGGTGAAGCAGCCACCTGCTGTGGTCTCCAGAAGAACAGGAGACACTGAAGTCTGCAGGAGCAGGCAAAGGCCTTCAGCACCATCTTCCAGCTTTTATGGAAAGGAGTTCATCAGTGTACTGGCCCCGGTATTGGAGTATTCACAGAGCGGTGCAGGGAATATTTCAGAAAAGTTGTATAGAGGGAACTAGGTTGTAACGGAAATTTTGGTTTCTTTGCAAACTCAGTTATGTTATGTAAATATGGTTTTGTTTAATCCCAAGTGTGGAATTTAAACAGGCGTAAACAGCTTACCCACACTTGTTAACTGTCTTGTGTGGGGCATGGCTTTTGCAAGCTAATAATGGCCTTCTACTTTTCATGGAGAGGGGTGTGGTCTAGGACCCTGAGAGTATAAATATGAGAGCCCAGAAAAAGAAGGTATGCCGTGTGGTGTTGGCATGCAGCAGTTTGGAGAGAGCCGAGAGATGGACAGTGTGGAGGTTTGGAGCAGACAGACAAAGACAAACTGCTTCTGGGCGCAGCGGCTTGGAGGAGACTGCTGGCTGAGTCTGTGATTGGCCGAGATTGGTAAAGAGCCCGAAAAGACCCACTGACCCTAAATAGCCCGGAGAAGTAAGGGAGCCTGGGTTCTCTTTCCCCACTAAACTCTTCTCTTTTACATAGGGTTGGGAGACTGGAAGGGAGGTTGAGGCATAAACACCCCAAATAAAATAGTTAAAAGAAACCAAACAAACAAAAAACAACAACACTAGGTAGAGGTAATTAGGTCACCAGATGATGACTGAGCAGAGGGACTGCTCAGGGAGGGTAGGGACAACCAAAGTGCAACAGGAATGTGCCACCTCTTCTCTGCCAAAGAGCCAAGCGGGAGGAGGTGATACTGTCAGGCAGACACAGAACTGAATAGTATGAGGTGGGTGAAGGGCCAGCTGACAGGACTCACAGATTGGCTTTTAGTGGCCAGAGGTGGAACACCAGAGACGGCAGAGAAGCCACAAGAAAGAAAAAGAGGAAGATAGAAATACTCTTGTCATTCTCTTACCTTCTATTATGGCTTCCTGTTGGCCAAAGACTTAATCAGGGCAGTGGTGGCACACACTTTTAACCCTTGTACCTGGGAGGGAAAGGCAGGTGCAGTCCTGTCAATTCGAGGTCAACCTGATCTATAGGGTGAGTTCAGGCTAGCCAGGGCTACATAGTGAGGCTCTGTACCAAACAAAGCACAACAAAGCAAAGGAGAACAAAGATAGTCGCCAACAGAAAAGGAGATGAGCAAGAGAGTGGGAAAATAATAGACAAAAGAGGGGGTATTCCAAAAGACAGAAAGTTCCACACAGGACTGTTGGCTTGCTGTTCTTATTATGAAATATTTGAGAAGGTGAGATCCAGTGTGATTAGAGCAATGATTAGAAATAATACAGGAATAGCAGAGTTTCTTTAAGAGGGATGAAGCCTTTCTCAGGCAGCTGGGGGAGTGGTCCCAGAAACACAACCACCACCAAAGTTCTTCTCTCCAGAAAGTAAAGAATGAAACTCAAGGACCATTCAGGTTGAGCTTTAGACACATTTCTTACAGACCCACAGCTGGTGGAAGATTAGAAGAAAGATGGTTTAGAGCTCCTGTATAGAAGGAGGGGGCACAGGAAATGGGGTACCATCAAAATGTAAGTCTGCTCTTTTAGAAGACTTATTGCAGAAACTGGGTGAAGTATAGGAAGGAAGAGGAACTGTTCAGTCCAGTCGGCACACCCAGGTGTCCAGGGGCCTCCTCTCACTTTCTGTCCCCTAAGGCAGGACAGCCTTTGGGGGAGGCACTCCTAGGAGATAACAAACGGGAACTAAAATGTTCTGGCATCCTGGCCTCCATCAAGGAGGGAACTGCTGGGAACGGCTGCTTTGGAGTCCCTGTCCACTTGACCTATTTCTATCCCCTGATGTCATGATCCTAGCCCCTTCAGGATGTATGTATCTATTCACTTCCACTGACTAGCACCTCTGGAGCAATGCAATGTCCTCTAACAGGTTTTTTCACTCTTGGCTTCTGCCTTATCTATCAGAAGGCACTAGAGTCATTTATCCTAGCTGCAACTCATGGGAAATACACACAGCCTGTTCTCCTGCAGCAGAAAACTCTAGGTGTCCATGTGGGGGCAGCTTCACACAGAGAAGGCTGGCTCCACAGATTAAACTTTCTCCATTTCTTAGAGAAAGAACCAAACAGATGTGAATACAGAGACCAGATATTTTCTGTGTGGGTGTCAGTCAGCTGGGAAAGCCAGCTCCCTAGCACCTAGGCACCCTGGCTAATTCTTCCACAGGGAAAAGAAGCTACCATCCTTCCTAGTTCGTTGCCAGGCAACCCAGAATGAGTCCCTGGAGTTACATTTAAAGATCACTGCTATGTATACAATGTAACTACTCATTGCATTCCTGGCCAAGCTACTTAGAATCTCCAGTGTCATCAGCTATAGCAACTCCACCACACCGAGGAACATATCACTTCCCTTCTGGGAGTTGGATAGTCAGGAAGGGATTTACAGAGTGGTTATATTTGAGCAAATGACTGAGGGAAATGAAGGGTGATGATAAGTAGGAACCAACAGTGACTCTAGTGTCTGAAAAAAATCTCATAAAGTGTGGTACTAATGTCAGGCCTGAAACATCTGGGTTTAGTAGTGAGAGGACTCTTCAAAATGGGAAGAAGGCACAGTATAGGAAAAGAGAGAGAGAGAGAGAGAGAGAGAGAGAGAGAGAGAGTGAGAGTCTGTGTCTGTTTGTTAGAGAGGGGCAATGGGGAAGACTTATTGTTGGGAAGAAATAGTTGGTTTAAGGCTGTGGTATGCTGGAAGATGTCTTAAGGATTTCTCTGGTAACAAAACAAAAAGCTTCAAATATTTGTTGGTTCTGCTGTTTAAATATTGAATTTAGGTGAAGGAGCCAGAGAAGTCAAGACCACTATTCCCCAACCCCTCCCACTTAAATTCCTACAGATTCAACTAAGCTGGGTCTGTAGAGGTTCACAGAGACTCAACTGCCAGAGAGCATGCATGGGGTAGACCCTAGGTTCCTGCACATATTTAATGTTTGTGCAGCTGGGTCTTTATGTAGCACTCCAAGTGTGAGCCGGGGTTGCTTCTGACTATGTTGCCTGGCTTTGAATCCCCTTTCCTTAACTGGATTGCCTAGTCTATCCTCAATAGAAGAGGATGAGTCTAGTCTTTTTTTTTCATACACAACAGACATTTTATTAAGTTTCTTCTACAAGAGACTATAACATCAAATTGTTTAGCAGAAATCTATTCAACTGAGGCCAAACGGATCCAAGAAAGATGAAAATTAAATACTTAAATGAATCAAAAGGCACTATGACACCACCTAAAGCTTACCATGATAGTGGCAGTAGGCCAAGGAAGATTGCGCTACAGCAAGTTATCTAATGTGAACGTTAGATACATAGCACGAAGCAAGGCTGTCTTACAGAAGATAATGGTACAATGATCACTGAGTCCAAGATATTTGGCCAGGAAAGGGTCAAGATAGCTGATGATAGTAAAGCCAAACGGAAAAGAACAGGTGTGGAGAATCCAAGCTATAGAGCTAAATAGATGTCAATGCATCAGGCTTCTTCCTCCCCAAAACTGGTTACTCAATTGGGCTACCTGTCCCTGCATTACAGGGTGCTCATCTGCTGGAACCATGTTCAAAGATGCTGAGGGTTCTTGCTCTACTGTTGCATAGACCTCTGAACATGTATCACAGATGGGCTAGCTGTGTTGCTAGTTATTCTAAATAAAGAAAACCCCAAAGCACTACCATGCAATAGGGTATGAGCTTTGTCAAGCATATCCTGAGGACATTGTTGAATATTCTCAACAGTCTATACATCTTTCAGCAGCTGAACTCTAGTTAAAGCTGCAAGGCTCACAAAATAAACAAGAAAGCCAGGATGAAACAGTGTAAGCAGGACATAGCAGTTAATAGCAATCTTTCTCTCTCCAACTTAGGATAAATTCTAATGTATCTAATTTGGGATGTAAAAAGCTACATTGGAACAAGCTGGGTCTTCTGCTGAATTCACAAAATACCAAGAAAAACACAGGGTGGGAGGTCTCTTTTCAAAATGCTTCAGAAGTTATGTCATTATGAAGGAACATGGCTGAACAGGTGGGAAACAGATTCTCCATTGTGCGTTCTCCTGGCCTCTGCAAGGATCATGGAGATGTCAATCACCTGTATTTTGGAGCAGTGCTTCATCTTGTCCTCCTGAGGTATGGTATTGGTGACTACTATTGCTTCAAAGCACACATTGTTGATGTGAGAAGTGGCTGGGCCAGAAAAGATTTCTGAGTCAAGATAGCATAAACTCTGGTAGCTCGAGCTGAGAGAGGTTTGTCAGCAGCATGGCAGATAGTACCACAAGTGTCCACCATATCATCTACTAGTAGAGCCACTCGATCCTTCACATCTCCTACTAGCACCATGCGGTCCACTTCATTGGCCTTCTTCCGTTTCTTGTCAAAATCCACATTCAATGTATCTGCAATGGAAGTCACTCTTTTGGCTCCACCAGCGTCAGGTGAGACAATAGCACAGTTTCTCCACTCAGATATATTCTCCTTTATCTACTTTAGGACCGCTGGCTCTGCATATAAATTGTCCACTAGGGTATCAAAGAAGCCTTGAGTTTGAGACGCATGTAGATCCATGGTGATAATATGATCTGTAGCTGCTACAGACAGCATATTTGCAACAAGCTTAGCTGAGATTGGAGCCCAGCTCTTACCCTTCTTATCCTGGCGGACATAAGGGAAACAAGGGATGACCGCAGAAACCCGGCTGGCTGAAGCAGTTTTGCAAGCATTAATCATGATCAAAAACTCCATTAGATTGTCATTTATGTCATCACACGCACTCTGAACAATGTAGACATCCTCTCCTCTTACACTTTCTCCAGTTTCCACACAGGTCCTCTGGTTGCTGAATTTCTTAGGAACCTTTCCTAGTTCCAGGCCCAGGCGGTCAGCAATTTTTTGGGATAAATCCTGGTGGGAGCTCCCACTGAAGATTTTGATATTCGACATCTTTGGCAAGTACTCAAACTCGCTCTTTGCTCAACGATCGCCCATGCTGCGGGGACTGGAACCGAAGTCAGCTAGGAGGAGCCTGCACACCTACACCACCACGTTGTTACTCCACCATATTACAATCCCGCCCAGCGTGGGGAGTCTACTCTTCCTGCAATTTAATTTGCCAAGGCCGGTTGATGTCTAAGGAAGTGGGGAGGGGAAAGGGAGGGACTGAGAGAAGAGGAAGTAGGGGAAGCTGCAATCGGGGTGTAAAGCAAATAAATAACTTAATCAAAAAAGTATAAAAATATTATGTCTATGGATAATTTTACTATAATGGTGCACAGAGAATCTGAATATAAAGTAGGAAGGAAGGAAGGTCTCAAAATGCCGTATTTTCTCAGTGGGAGATATGAGAAAACGACAAAACAAGTGCTGAATGCAACTCTGTGGATGTACAGAAGAGTTAGCTTAGTCTAGATGCAACCATGACCTTAGAGATGCTCCAAGAGAAATACCTGTGCCCATCTTCAGGCTCTCACATTACTGAAACAATTGTTACTGTAGCCTGGATCAGGTTTTGATGAGGCCCATTACCGAACACTATTTCTCTCTTGGGTAGAGACCTAACATTCCAAGCTACCCAAAACATAGGCGGTGATCCAGTTTGGCCTGGCAATCTCTTGGCATAAGGATCACCCCTCAAGAAAGTGGGTTCATATTACACCATGTGTATTAGTCAGCGTTCTCTAGAGTCACAGAACTTATGTAATAAACCTCTGTATACATCTCTCTCTCCATATACACATATTCATACATATATATATAGGATCTATTGGAGTTATTTATAGGCTGTGGTCCATCTAAATCAACAATTTATAGGCTATGCCCTAACTGATTTAACAATGGCTGGCTGTAAATGTCCAAGAATCTAGTAGTTTCTCAGTCTTTATTCTTTGCCCTTCATTTAGTCTTTCTTCTTAAAAGGCCAAAAAGTCAGGGTTCTTCTCCAACAGAGCCTACCTCAGTTTCTCTCAGGTCTGGTGTCAAGGTGAAATAAAAGCAGGATGAGTCAAAAGTGGTACATCTCTGTCTTGGAAGCCTCTGTTCCTGAAAAAGGGCTTTGCAGAGTTTGACATGTTCACCCAGTCCACTGGGTTTGCTGGCCATGTCTAAGCTTAGAAAGGTGCACACACATCAGCACACAGATGTGAATCATCACTTTTCTAGTTAGTTTCAGCTATCAACTTGACATAGCCCTGAGTTATCTGAAGGAGCTTCAGTTGGGAGTTTGCCTCAACAGATTGGTCTGTGAACATTGTCTTTAGAGGCATTTTCTTGATTGCTAATTGATGTAGGAGGGCCCCACCCTCTGTGGGTGGTAGTTTTCCTAGGCATGAGGTCTAGGGTTGCACAAGAGAGCTGTCTGAGCACATGCCAGAGAGAGCATGTCAACAAGCACAGTTCCTCTGTGGTTTTTGCTTCAGCTCCCACCCTGAGTTTCTGCCTTGGCTCCTCTCAATGATGGGTTGTAACCTGAAAGATGAAATAAATTCTCTTCTACCAGAGCTGCACTAAGTCATGGTATTTTTTTTTTTTTATTCACAGTGATAGAAGTAGTGAGGATATACACACACATACACACATACACATACACACAAACACACACACACACACACACCACCACCACCACCAGAAAGTAAAGATGTCAACCTAGTCTTAAGCATGTGCTTAAGATAGACCGATGTTTACCAAAAGGGCAGCGCATAAGCAAGATGATACAGACATCTCTGGAGTCTCTTTTGAGAGCCTCAGTAGCTGGTTGTGTGATATGGTGCTTTCTGAAATTCAGGATTCAAATGGTTTCTAAGGTGCCTTACATTTTTCATTCATTTTTTGAATGATGAGATAACTGGTTTCCTAGTGCACAGGATATGATGGCGAGCTCTTAAATAGACCCGTGGGTCGCAAAGGTCTGGAGAGCCCCGAATACACTAGTGCACGAGGGAGTACAGATGGACTTTGGCAGCAAACAAAGTGATCTTGTGTTCAGAATGTTAGAGTCGTGTAACTGTGGAAGGAGTGTGAGCGGGAATTAGTCACAGACTGCTGCGTCAGCTCTTCCTCTTTTCCTGGGTCTCAGGACCAGATGAATGAAAAAAGGAAATAAAAGGGAAAGGAAAAGACATGACTGCTCCTAGGTAGGGTGGAGGAGAAAGTTTCTTGTGGCTATGTGAGAGAGCACAGCCAGAGGCAGACATGGGGTTCTGGAGAAGGGGAGGGAAAGGGAGTAAGGGGAACCAAGAACAGCAGCCAGGAAGTCATAGGTACAAAAGGAGTGAAAAAGCGTTGGGTAACCAAAATGTCTGGATTATGTAGGGAAGAACCTCTGGGAAAAACGCAGTCCAGGCCTTCTGGAGAATTCAGCGTTGAGGCCAGGTATACCCTGTAACAGCCAGGGACTGGGGGGATGCTGGGAGAACCCAGCAGGTCTGCTTTGATACGTTAAATAGGTAACTCACCTGCTCCTCTAGATTTGAAACTTTTTTGTTTCTGTTTTGTTTTTTGAGACAAGGTTTCTCTTGTAGTCCTGGCCGAACTCCATTTGTAGACCAAGCTGGTCTCAAACTCCCAGACTTCTGTCTGCCTCTGCCTCCTGAGGCCACCATGTCAAGCCTGGGTTTGAAAGTTAGAAAGGGGAAGACTGAAAACTTAGAGGTCTCATATGGGTTTGTTGGTTTTTTAACATTCTTATTTGAAATATCTCTACAGAAAAGGAAATCACCTCCTTCTGGGCAAACTTCCTGGTGAATTCTGTTAGTTGTATTGGAATTCTCAGACTTTTAGCTATAGAAAAAACAACAACAAACCGTACCCAGTCTCTCCTTAATTTTCTCCTTTTCTCCTGCTTCATAATGTAGGGGTACTCTTAAGAAGCTGGGTGTTCTTCCAACTCAGCCTGTGAGACACTGTTTCTATCTCTTCACCTCCTGGAAATTCAAGGCTTAAAAGTACAATTTCTCCCCAGAGTAGGTCTTACGAAATGAGGTATTTCTGGAAGAACTAACTACTACATGCCAGACATCATCCTACTGGACCAGAGAACACACACAAGAGTTGACCAAACAGGCCCCCAGTCCATAGCACCCCTGGTTATAGAGTGAGAGAGACTACCTCTCCGGGCTTGGGACTGCAACCCAGGGCAGGTGCTCCATCACTGAGCTATCTACCTAGTCAAAAAAGAGACATTTTCAGGCCGAGGGTGATAGAGCATGCGTGGAGGGAACAAGCAGTTTGGCAGGGTGTGGTTCCTAATAGCTACACAGGCAGGGCAGGAAATTTAGGCAGGTACCTCGGGACACCTCCTTCCTCCCTCTGTCACCATTTTGTTTTCTTCTTCAAGCTGAAATTTGGGGGCATCTACTCCTCTCAAAGCTTATCGTTTCAGCTCTCACAAAATAAATTATACTGGAAATTAATACATTTTTATTTGTGCTATTCCATAACTAAGGTTCAAAATACTGTGGCAATTCAGTTTTATTTTTTAAGGAGAAAATTTGAATCCAAAGTCAGATCTATTTGACTTTCAGCGCTGTTCCCACTGCTCCAGCACCTGAGTATAATTGTCGTTTTGCTGTGAATTGGGTTGTTTGAAAATTGTTTTACTAAGTGAGGCTGGAAACAATTCAAACGCCTGACACCAAGGGATGTGCTACGGTTTGCACTTAACCTCCATAGTTCAAGTGCTGAGAATTGCTCAGAATTCATCAGTAAGGCCCACTTGCCCAGGGACCAGGTAACTTCCTGGATTGCTGGAAATTGTGGGTCTTAGGAAGTAAACAAGCCTCATGGGGAAGTACGGTGGCCTGCAGGTTTGTCCTCAGAAGCCAACGTAACCTGTATCTCAAGGGCACTGGCTGTAGGAAATTCTGGGGGAATAATCCTGACCAAAGTCCATCTCTTGGTCAGTATTTAATATTTAGTAAATGCTTGCTTTCAACTTGGTTCAAGATGGTGGAGTTGGTCTTTCTGGCAGATCACAGGATTAACATTACCTAAGCCATTCTTGATCACATAGTTTTTGTTGAGTGTCTTTTAATCAGTCTCAGGCCTAGAGGGAAGGAAAACAGGGGGAAAAAAAATCTGGTCTCTCTAACCTTGACCTGGAATACATTCCTCTTTTTCTCATGGACATTTGTGCTCCAACCCAGCTAGGAGCAAACAAGGTTTTCCCTTGGCTGTCAGGCCCTGGACTGAAGGGTTACATCATCAGCTGCCCTTGTTCTGAGACCTTTGGCCTTAGAGTCCGCCCTAACCCCAATCATAACGTAGGGTTCTAGTTATCAAACAGCCTGTTTTGCAGTTTCTCAGCCTTTATAAATGAATAAACATGAAGAAGAAGAATCATGTTTTAGTGTCTATATCTATAGCTGTATATCTATCTAAATAGGCGTTCTCTCTTGTGGATTTATTTGTCTATTTAGTTCTATATTACATTGTTTTTGTCTCTTTGGAGAACCTTGCAAATATCAGATTAATTACATAAATTAGGATGAGTATTCTTATTATAAGAGCATCCAATAGCACATGGTGAGATCCTGTGTTCTAGTCTGGAAGGTTTTCTAAGATTGTGATTAAAAGAAGACAGGAGAGAGAGAAAAGTATATTACTTCTTGACAGTCATTAACATAAATTAACATTGGAAAGTTACACAAGGGGTAAAGAAACTACTAAGGATATGTAGAAAGGGATATTTGTTTTTTGTTTGTTGTTTTGAGACAGGGTTTCTCTTTCTTAGCCTTGACTGTCCTAAACTCATGTTGTAGATCAGGCTGGCTTTGAACTCATGGTAATCCTCTTGCCTCTGCCTCCCTGAGTGCTGGAATCACATGTGTGTGCCACAGCACCCAGCTTGTATTTGTTTTTTGTTTGGTTTGTTTTTGAGACAAGGTTTCTTTGAGCAACCCAGACTGTCTAGAAACTGGCTCCATAAACCAGGCTAGCCTCAAAGTCAGAGATCTGCCTGCCTCTTTCTCCCAAGTGCAAGGATTAAAGGCGTGTATCACCACAGCTAAAAGGTAGATTCTTCACATATAACTTATTAAAAAATTATGTGTATGTGTGTGTGCCTGCTTGTCTAATTTCCTACATGTGTGGTGACTGTGGAGGACAGATCTACTGGAACTAGACACTGAATGTAAGCGCTGAGAAGCAAACCACAGTGCTCTGCAAGAACAGTAAGTACTCTTCACTGCAGAGCCGCCCCTCCAGCCCCCCAACCTAGAGCCTCTTCATGTTTTTCAAGCATTTTGAATATATCACTTATTTAAAAAAATAGACATTTCTCCTTAAAAGAGCTCCTCTAGATTTATTCTCCCCTCTTGGCCTTCCTTATTTGCATGAAGAACAAACCTAGGCTGTTTATGGTCTTTGACAATTTTGTACATGTATACAATGTGTCTTGGTTATTTTTATCATTACCCTTTCTTTTCCCCTCCTACTTCTTCCGAACAACCGTAATAACCCTCCCAAAGGAATTTCTATGTCTTTTTTTTTTCTTTTTTTATATGACTCAGTGAGTTTAAGGTTATTTGCATGTCCAAGCATGGTAGGTTATTTTCTGGAGCACGGAAAACCGTTTTAAATCACGTCTTTGACAACAATGATATATTTTAGAGTCATAACTTACAGGGAATAAAAAGTAAGTTCCTCAGTGTTTCAAATTCTGGCATAATATGTCACCAATAGCCTCTTAAAGAACAGAAACACGTTGAGTCTTTAGGAGTCTAAGAGCCTTCTGACCCTTGTCTTACTAAGTTCAGAAGGAAATAGTCTGAATAACCAGCATTCCAGCTCAGAGACCTGAAGTGTGCTGTTTCTTAAGATGTAAAGGCTTGTCATACATCCATATATTTTTCTATCCATACTTTGTTTTTGTTCTCCTTGGTGGTCTGTTAAGCAGAACCTTCTATACTTTCTTAACATGATTTTATAATGCTATAGTATTTTTGTATATATAGTGGCTCTTAATAAAAGTTCAGCACAAGAAACATTTTACATTCGTAGAGATTCTCGAATGCTCTCTGGGTTCCCAGTTTCACTAGTCGAAAACCAACATCCCACATTGACTTTCTTTCTAAAATTCAGCAATTTCAAAATCCTGACTACTTTAAACATACTTTGAACAATCTTCACATCCTATTATTTAGATAGCTAAAATATATCTTTAAAGAGTATATAATTTAATATGTTTAATAATACAAAAACCCTGCAGCCTACAGTAGTATTAAAACAATGGAAAGCAACTTAAAGTCATATCTTCTAGTAAGGTAGCATCCCTCATGGAATCGCATGTAGCAGCTTCCCATTTAAGGACTTGTTTTGCACTGAGACTGTGTTACACCTTAAGGGATCATTCAAAGGACTTTTACAAAGTATACAGTATATGTGAACACATTTTTATTCATTTTATATTTTTAAATTACCTTTTCTTGTTCTTCTTTGACATATTATAGCCACACACTCATTTGTTCTCTGAGATTAATTAGGGTCATTTGCATGAGCATGGATATTAGGTTATTTACTAGAGTATGAGAGACTAAGTTTTTGATAGGAAAAATAATTTCAGGTCTGTGATGTAGGAACAAAGGCATCAATTAGCCATTTCAGAGAACTTAAGGCTTTGGCAGTCACTCTCTGTCCTAGCATCTCTCCATTATGGAAAATGAAAGGCGAGAATTGCAGTCAATGTGTTTGGAACCTTTTTTGTCTTCATCTCATATGCAGGCATTTTTTCCTGTTCCGTTTTCCTCTCTCTAGCTCTTGGCCCTTCTCAATTGCACAAATGAAACTCCAATAGGCAAGGGGCCCAGACTCTTAGGAAAGGTATTCTTAACTTTCCCCTTCAGGTAGAGCTGCCAGTTGGTAAACACAAATAAACAGTGTCCAGTTGTAACCAAATGCCACGGCTCCTGTTGTCACTTACAGACATCAAAGAATATAGACGGAGTAGAACCTTTAAAACGACTCTGTATTCAGAGCGATGGCAGTCTGAGAGGATAGTGGGTTAAAATCCTGAAAGTCAGTCTATTACCTCTTCAGATGGAGAAGATAGGGTGGGACAAAAGCTGTCAATCATTCTGGAACTCACTCCTGTCCCTCTAGTCAGATAACATATAGCATTTATTCGCTGGCAGAGTTGATGCGCCCCTGATTGGGGAAGTGAGGATTGAATAAAATAACACACTCTGCAGAAGATCAGTTTGAGAGGGCTGCCAGTAGAAACTGGCCCGGTTTATGCCACAATTCCGTTTTATAGTTAGAGCAGGCATCTTGATGCAGTGAAGGTGTCCATCGAGAAGTCAAACTTGTTTACCTTGACCACCTGTCTATGTGATCCACACAAACAAAAAGAAGTGAACTTGGCAAAATGTTCTACCTATCCCTGTTTACAGGTGAAGACCAGCGTGCAAACATATTTTTCGCTGATAACTCCATAACAAAACAGCCTGACACACAAGCAGCCCTCCACAATTTCTGAGACTGCAGGTGTCTGTGCCCTGATAGTCCTCTCCTGCCAATCTTCCCTAATTCTGTGGATGTTTGTGCTCAAGCTCATTTTGAAAGGAAGTCTAGCTGGTTTCTGCTGATATTAACTTTGTACTCCTCCAGATGCACCTGGGCTGGGGATAGTTTAACTCAGGATAAACAAACTGTTAATAGTGCGTGTGTGCGCGCTAGTAATGACCATATGAGCCAATTTCTTTCTTCAACATGATGTAAAAGTGTGTCTTCGTAGTACAGAATATGAAAGAGTCCCTTATTACAATTGAATTTAAATATCTGAGAGGTTTTGTTTGTTTTGTTTTTCTTTTTCATTTTTGAGTATAGTGTATCTCAAATATTGGGGCAGTAGAAAGCAAAACAATCAATTAATCCTTATCTGAAACTCTTGTGACCTGATTGTCACATGCCACCTGACGGGAGATGGCTGACTGCACTAGCTCATTAGCAGGGAAGAACAAGAAATTCCTAACCCACTGCTACCCTAGAGAACTTTCTAGAACAACGTGCGCATATCTCTTCTGTCCAATCCACACAGCAGCCCCTGGAAACTTGACATGTGGTGAATGAGACTGTGAGCCTGAAATTTTAATTACTGGGCATAAGATTAAAATGCCACAGTTGGCTCTGCTACACTGGGAAATACAGACCTCTATTGAGTTAAACATTCTCTTTCCAAACTTAGCTAATGCAACTTAAGACCAAGAAGTGACTAAAATGAAAATACGGCTACCTGGAAATCTGCTCCCAGCTCTCTAAAGTTTACGCTGTGAATATCCATTCTGTGCAGATGTGTTCTGTCATCAAGCACAGACGGTTTCTTGTACGGGCAGGGTGTTAGACGCCAGTTTACAGACACGGGTAAGATGTCATTCTTCAACAAACTTACCCAGTAGATGAGACAGCTAACTGTGATTTCAGCATTAGAGTGGAAAAGTTCACTCCTTGCAGATATCTCAAATGGATGAAGCAGCCTTTTGTTTGTTTTTGTTTGTCTGTCTCTTTGTGCTTTTGAGACGTGTTGCCCTTTCCCACCCCCATGACTTTAAGCGAACATCTATTGGCTATAGATCCACAGCATTTAAAGAAGATTCCTGTAGTGCACGTCAGCCAACAGAGAATAAGACTTGAAAGAATTTGTTGTTATTGGGAGACACAAATCCTGTGCGCAAACTGGGGGGAAGCCGCCAACAAAGGCAACAACTGCTTCCGGGTTACTGTATTTCTGGGAGGTGGGTAGGGGGATGGGAATTTCCTACATTGGCAGCGGACATTTTGACTTAATCAGACAGACATGCTTTGGACAGTGACAGACTCTCTGGGTCAAGATATCTGTCTCTGGTTCAATGTCCAGACATGTGAATGCTCACTAAATGCCAGACTCTCCAGTGGGTGCTGGGACATGACCCTTAATACACCAGTTCCCCACTTAAAGGAGCAGTGTCGAATGGGAGAAGGAACGACAGGATCTGATAATTCAGACTGTATTTTAAAGAATCGAAGCAGGTGCTCACTTTGGATACATGGACACACGCACTAAAATTAGCACAATACAGAGATTAGCACGGTCCCTGCACAAGATGCAAACATTTGTTCAGCATAATATATTTTTATTTATTTTATTTTCATTTTTAATTAAGTTATTTATTTACTTTACATCCAGGTTGCAGCTTCCCCTCTCTCCTCCCAGCCTCTTCTTCTAAACTGCCCCTCCCCACTACTCTCCTCTTCAGAAAAGAGGAGGTTTCCACGCATATCAGCCAGCCTGGGCCTATCAAGTTGCTGTAAGACTAGGAGCATCTTCTTCTACTGAGGATAGAGGAGGCAGCCCAGTTAGGGGAAAGAGATCCAAAGGCAGGCAGCAAAGTCAGAGACAGCCCCTGTTCTCTCTTCAGGAGACCCAGTTAAAGACCTAGCTGCACAACTGTTACATATGTGTTCATTCCCAACCAAGATCTCTGGTTGGATATTCCATCTCTATGAACCCCTACAGGCCCACTTTAATTGATTCTGTAGGTTTTCTTTTGGAGTCCTTGACCCCTCTGGCTCCTTCAGTCCTTCCTTCCTCTTTCACAGGATCCGCTGGCTCCTATTTTTGTTTGGCTGTGGGTCTCTGCATCTGTTTTCATCAGTTGCTGGGTGAAGCCTCTCTGATGACAGCTACGATAGTTTCCTGTGTGCAAGTATAGTCCAATATCATTAATAGTGTCGGGGTGGGATTCCTCTCATGGCATAGGTCTCAAGCTGGGGTACAGATCTAAAAGAGAGTATTCAACTGGGGAATAGCTAATGGCTGAGAAACATTTAAAGAAATGTTTAACATCTTAAGTCATCAGGAAAATACAAATTAAAATGACTCTGAGATTTCACCTTATACCTGTCAGAATGGCTAAGATTAAAAAGTCAAGTGAAAACACATGCTGGCGAGGATGTGGGGAAAGGGGAACACTCTTCCACTGCTGGTGGGAGTGCAAATTTGTATAACCACTTTGGAAGTCAATTTGACAGTTTCTCAGAAATTTGAGTATAGATCTGCCTCAAGACCCAGCTCTACCCCTTCTGGGCATATACCCCAAAGATGCTCCACCATACCAAAAGGATGCTTACTCAACTCTTTTCATAGCAGCCTTATTCATAATAGCCAGAAACCGGAAACAGCCTAGACATCATTCAACTAAAGAATGGATAAAGAAAATGTGTACATTTACACAATGGAGTATTACTCAGCTATTAAAAACAATGACATCATGAAATTTGCAGGCAAACGGATGATACTAGAAAATATCATCCTGTGTGAGGTAAACCAGACCCAGAAAGACAAACATGGTATGCCCTCACTTAGAAGTGGATATTAGTGATAAACTACAGGATAATCATGCTATAGACCACAGACCTAACGAAGCTTGGTAACTAGGAAGGCCCAAGGTGGGATGCTTGAATCTCACTGAGAAGAGGAAGCAGATTAGACATGGTGGTGGTGAGGGGTTGGATTGAGGAAGGGGACTGGTTGGGGGAGGAGGTGGGGATGTTTTGGAAAAGGAGGGATCAGGTGTGCAGTGGAGGAAGGAAGAGAGCTCTGGGAGGGACAACTGGATTGGGTGAGCGCATCTCTGGGAGGAGCTAGAAAGCCAGGACAATGGAAACTCCCAGAAATCTGTGAGGATGACCCCAGCTAATCCTCCTAACAGTGGGGGATATGGAACCTGAGCCAGCTGTCTCCTATAACCATGCGAGACTTGCAGTGCAGGGATGGGGACATCAATCCAGCCACAAAACTTTAGACCCACAATTTATCTTGCCTGCAAGATGTGAATAAATTGTAATCAATCAATCAATCAATCAATCAATCAATCAATTAATTAAAAGGATGTGCAGGGGTAGAAGATGGAACAGAATTTGAGGGAATGGCCAATCAGGGACTAGCCCAGCATTATGTATTTTTGCTATCTTCTGAACGTGACATGTTTATCACAATCATGAACTCACAGAAGGTATGGTTGTGTACACATAAACTATAAAAGATAAAGACTAGGTAAACCCTGCATTGATGGACTACACACACACAAAAAAATTATAAAATATGTGTATATTTTCTTCTTGCTTAATGACATCCCTGACCACCATATATACCTAAACACAAAACATGCATTAACACTACGGCATACAAAAGACCTTTAAAATGTTATTGATATTTGTATTTCATAATTTAAAATACACACTTCTTCTAGCTAGCTCTGTTTTATTGGAGACCCAAATGCTGAAAATGACATGACAGGAAAATTAGTGTACTAGAGTTTCCGAGAGACAACAGAAATGCAAAAACCTTAATGCGCCAGAGCCTAAGGGTATGGGGGAGGGGAAGAGACAAGAATGACTTCGGGAGTGAAGGAGATAAATTATTTCAGGAGGCGGGGGTGGGGCAGGGGCGGGGCCGAGACAGCCATGAGAGGATCCTCAGATTAGAATAAGAAATACGGAGGGATGATTTTCACAGCTCTTGAAGTTTGTGCTGACTCACAGTTTGGATTGGTAACACAGGAAGAGCTGTTGTCTTGCATAAGTGGCCTTATGGTATTGTCATTTACCAAGTTGGGGAGAAGAGAGGGGACAACAAGCTTGGGGCACGCTGGGAACTTGGGTGTTTTGGAAATGTCTATAGTTGAGGAATCAGTGAGTTCGGATGCATTTTTCATTCTGTAGGGCTGGAGATGTGCAACTGGAAGTTTATTACCTTTACACCATTTTCAAAACTTCAAGACTGGTGAAACCATTAAAGAAGAATGTGTGAAAAATGCAACCAGACCCAAGCTCTCTACATTTCTCAAGCATATGAGGTTCTGATCACTGTGAGGTGAACATTTAATGAAAAGCCAGTTCTTTTGTGGAATTGAGTCAAAACCCTACATTTTTTCAGCTCAGACATACACAGCAAAGGATGGTCATGATCTTCTATGCCCAGTGTTCTATAAGCCAGCGGTGGAGTCACCAGAAATAGCCTGTGTCTGTCCCGTGGTATCAAACTCCACCTGTCATGTTATTCAAACTCTATTTTGTGACCTTTTGTTCTGTTAGGGATAGCAAGCTGGCAGACTGGATTTCCAAGAGCTAGGGTGGGTGCTATTACAGACACCCAGGAGTGAAAGGGACTTCAGGACTGAGCAGTTAAGGAAGGGTAAAATAAGACTGAGGATCAAGTTGGAAAAAGTCACTGCTAAGTGGCTCTCAGCAGAAATGGAGACAATCAAGGGTATTTATAAGAGAGTACCCAGAAGGCCAAGTGAAGATCAATACATGATACCTCCATTTTCTTAGAGAATAAATGGTCATAAGCAAAATGCTGGCGCAAACAGGATGCTGCCACAGGCCGTAAGCCGGAGGAACGGTGACCCTCTCTAAAGTGGCACAAAATTTGGCTGATCTAGTCCAAGTGCTACAGCAACAGAATTAGGTATTTAGTGGGGTAGCTGTAGAAGCAAATTGGGAAGAGACAGATTTCATCCCTTTGTGGAAAATATGACAAGGGAAAGAGATGATTAGACAAAAGAATTGTTAGCCAATCAGGGCTAGCGCTTGGTGATTGGAAATCAATCTCTCTCTGCATTTATTATCTATATATCTAATCCTTTGTAGTGCTGCACTTCTCTTATTTTGTTTTTGCATGTGTTAGCAGGAATCCTGGGGATCAAACTCAGGTTGTCAGTCTCGGTGCATATAAAGGTGCGTACTGTGAAGACGTTTAGACTCTTCTCTATCTGCGTTTCTGAGACAGGGCCTCGTGTATCCTAGGTTAGGCTGGAACTCACACTATCTGAAGGTGTCTGTGACCCCCAGGTTGTCCGACCTCTATCTCCCCAGTGCTGGGATTACAGATCTGTGTCTTCACACTTTTCATTATTATTATTAAAGACATATGGATGAGACACCCTTTGACAAAAATATCATGGGTGCAAGTCATACACTTACTCAGTCAGCCATCTGAGCAAAAAGCCAGAGAGAGAGAGAGAGAGAGAGAGAGAGAGAGAGAGAGAGAGAGAGAGAGAGAGAGAGAGAGGAAGGGTGGGGGTTGGGGGAATACTCCAGCAGAAATGCTGGCCTTTTAATGTAAAATTAGGAAGTGGAACAGAATGAAGAAAGGTTGTCATGGTTTTGGGGTTCTATATGAAGAGTCCATAAACCGTTGTACTATGGATAAGCCGTGCCTTTCAAGAAACAGAAGAGCACCCCACAGGCATTTCTAAGATCACTGTGGCTACTTAGGGTATGTTCTCAGATTCAGCTGAGGGAGGCAGAGAGTAGGCAAAGGCCGGCTTAGCTAGGCGTGCATGGGCCAGTTTCTCATTGAAGCTGCTTGACTGGACAAGGGCAGGATTCTGTGCAGAGGAGGAGAGAGCTTCATACAGACTCAAGAAGGGAGCATCAGCACGGCAGTTGGCCTGAAAGTCCGACACAGAGTTTAATAGTGTATTCTCAAGAGTTAAGGTCCAAAAACTGACTTGGTCTTCCTGTGTTATGAACTTGCACAGGACACCTCCCCCTTTATTCTTTCATATGTTTCTCTTCAGACAGGGCTGTATCTAATGCCTGTCACAATTGTATTTTAACATAGTTTATTTATTTATTAACTTTGTCTGCATGGATATTTTGTCTTTTCACAATGTACGTATAGTGCATGCAGAGGCCAGAAGAAGGGATCAAAATTCTTTAAAATTGGAGTTACTGATGGTTGTGAGACACTATGTAGGTGATGGGAATCAAAGCCTGGTCTTCTGTAAGAGCAGCCAGTACTCTTAATTGCTGAGCCATCTTTCCAGCTACACAGCTGTATATTAGAAGCCTATGGTTTGTCTGGTTTCTCAGGTTCACAGCTGGAGAGAAAATTTGATCTGGGATAAATATATCTTGAGTCTCATCCATAACTGGTTTGGATAATTTAGATAACACCTCAGACCTTAGAATTAATGATGAGTTAAGCCTAAGATGAGTTAAGCCTTTGGGGGTTTGGAGATTTGATAAAAGTATTTTGCATGGGAAAAGGACTTTTTTTTTATTAGGTCAAGGGTGAAATATTATAGAATGAATTATGACTCAATATTTGTTTATTGAAATTCTAAACCCAAATGTGACCATTGTTGGCTTGAGTCTTGTAGGACAGCAATGCCCTTTCTACTCACATACTGAGTAAAGGCCAGTAAGCACACAATGAATTGAAAGCCAAGAAGAGACCATCATCTGGAGCCAAACACTAGAGTACCTTGAATTTACACTTCCAGGGTCTAGAAGAGGAAGACGTTATTTAATTATCAGCTTAGCAGTCAATAAAATAAAAAAATCACAACTAAACAGCTTGTTTTAATTAAAATACATTTTTTTCAGGTAAAAATTGGTAAAGTTGATAATTCATAATGATAAACTTAAAGAAAAGTCCACATGTGAGTTAGAATGTGATGCTAATAAGAAATTTAAGCCTCTGACCAGGGAAGCAGAGCAGTGTCTTGTTCAGCCATCCATAGAGAAACTTCCTCCTGCAGCAGATGAGAACGAGTACAGAGACAAATAGAGCCAGACACTGCACAGAGAGTAAGAGACCTTGGGACACTGAGCCTTAACTGGGATGTCTCCATCAGTCCCTGTACTGGCCCAGGGAGCAATGGAAGATTAGGTAGATTGTAAGAACCACAGTGGATGGATGACATTGAGAAAAGAAGGTCCTCTAAATCAGAATGAGCAAAGCTCGTATGAACTCACAGAGACTGGGCACCATGCGCACCTGCTGCACAGGTCTACGCAGGGTCTCCTGCGCTTACATTCTGGCTTCGGGTTTAGTGGTCTTATGGGATTCCTGAGTGTGTGAAAGAGTGGGTCTCTGATTCTTGTGCCTCCTCTTTTAGCTCCTTTTCTTCTGTTAGTTTTTCTTGTCCAATTTCAATGTGGTATTCATTCATACATACATACATACATTTGGTTTTTCAAGACAGGGTTTCTCTGTGTAGCCTTAGCTGTCCTAGACTCATTTTGTAGACCACGCTGGCCTTGAACTCACAGAACTTCCTGCCTCTGCCTCCTGAGTGCTGGGATCACAGGTGTACGCCACCACACCTGGCTATGATATATATTTTTTATCTTAATATATTTTATTTTGCTATATTAAAAAATGAGTAATGAAAACCTAAGTACTAGGCTAAAGGTTAACAACTGAATGCTAGCTTATACCTGCTGGAAGACAGAAAATCAGTTTTCTCTAACACAGTGACACTGGCTATATCAATTCATGACAGGCCTCATGCTCAGGAGGAGTTGACCAGCAAATAATGGACTCCACTGTTTTTACGGGTGTGCCTTAACTTGGTTAAAGTTCAGTGGTTTTTGTTTTCTTTCTTTTTAGGTGTGATTTTATTTTGTTTTCTTGATTGTGAGGTTGTCCTTGTATTCTGTATTTGTTTGTACTTTTGGGGAACTAACTTAAAAGTTCAGTGGATAGGAGGAGGGAGAGTCTGGAAGGGCTGGGGGAGAATATGATCAAAATATATTTAAAATTAAAAACTATTTCAAATGATAAAATTATAATGAAAATCTCTGTTTAACATATAAAAGTAATATCCCATATTACCTTTTAAATTACATATAAAAGTAACATATAAAATTAAATATGAAAAAAACATATAATTTTAACTTTGAATTTGTATCAAAACCAAAGCTATTGAAATCATAACATCAACTCTCCACTCTCATCTCTTTGATCTTGTGTCATCATTCTTTATCTCCTACTGGTTTATATATATATATTTTCCCTTGGGTGGTTTCTTTTCTTTTGACTCTTATGCTTGTATTAAAATGTCTTTTCTATCAACTAGTCCGTTTGGAGCTGAGGTCTCTAAAGGTTAAGAGCAGTGCCCTGGCTGTTAAAGATTGCCGAAGGAAGCTGTCTCTGTTCCCTTTCCAGTATTCTTGGGGATTTACGCTGAGACTCATCCCAAGCATTTTGATGGTCTGTCATTTGTCCAATCAATCTCTTTAAGCATGATGTCGAGGGACTAGGAGTTACACAGATTCCCTCAAGCCAGGTAGAAAGGGAGAGGGACCATCACTAGGTAATAAAGATGGTGAAAGCCCAAGATGGCTCACACTTCTCACCTAAGACGTTAGCCTGGAGTTTAAGACAGAGGTCAGGGGGCTTTTCTCCTCCAGTAGTGCTCTCCTGCCAAATTCAGGGCCAACACAAGATGTATTTACCCCAGAGCTGTGGACCTCCCAGGCTTCCCTTTTTCTGTTCTTCAAACTGACCAAACCTGTATCAAAAGAGGAATATTTTCCCCAAATATCCTTAAAAACCTTCAGCCCTCAAGGAGAGACCTGGTTTCAGCTCCCCAAGACTCCCCTGCTTTGCAGAGGGTCTCTGTGGGCCTTTCTTCACAGGTGATCTCGTATGTCACTGGCTGTTTCTGAGACTCCCCCTCATGCTGAGGCACTGGAGATCTTTCCTGCCGTTTAATTCTTTAACTGGCAGAGAAAACTAATCCCATCAGGCTCCCCCGCCCCTCCCCCAAGAGAGTGGCAACTTCTGTGTCCTTTTCCTGGTTTCCTGACTATAGACTTCTAAATGTTTGTGTGCCGATGACACCAAAACCATGTGTCATGGCTCATGGCTCTTCTGACATTGTCATGAAGCCTGATCCCTTACCAACCCTAAGCCGGTTGCTTATCTCCAAGAAAGCCTTTTGCTCTTTTGTGTTCCTAAGCCTTTCTCACATTTTAAAGACACGGAGATGTAATTCCCCCCCTCCCCCCAAATGGGTGCTCCTAGATGCCAGTGTGCCTGTGAGAACTGTGTGTCATATATGTCTGTAATGACTGTGTGCCGTTGTAACAGGGCCCCAGCCCCTAGCACAACTGACTCCATGGTGAAAGAGCCATCCAGGCTGTAAATCTCAGCACTTAGGCAGCACCACCAGCCAAAGTGAAAACAAAGACCTAATCACCAATGTCCACAGTTTTGGGAAAGTCTCTCAGTATACTAACCTTGCTTTTTGGCTTCTGTAATTGTGCTTCTGGCTAATTGTTCTTCATAAATGGAGTATGTCAACCCAGATCATGAGCGTGGGCGACACTGTGATTTGAACATGCAATGAAGTTCCCAACTAATAAAGACTTTCTATTGGCTTAAACTCATGTCAGAGCAATTTTCTCCGGTGAATACCCTGTGACAGCAGGTGTTTCATGTATGTTTCTGATAACCGTGTGTCATGTATTGCTTATGCCTATGATCATTGCTTTTGTATATTTTTGTTGTTTTCATATATTGTTTGTACCACTTTTTAAAGAAAAAAAACTGGTCACTTTAGTTCTCTTTTAAAAATGAAATTTCTGTTATGTTACATTATTTTGGCTTGCCTATTTAAAATACATGTGCATACTCACAAAATTTAAAATTACAATCACATATTAAAAGATTTGATAAATACACACTACCATATAAATTTGGGTACTTTAAACATCTAAAACCATTAAAATGGTATCTTTGGGTCTAGTAAATGTTTCATAAAACCTCAAAATACGAATTGTTTATATAAAACATTAGAGTTATAAGACAAAGTTCTCTAAACTATGTAATTGAAAGAATTATTCATAATGTATATTGAAAACAAAATAAAAGTTATTTGAAATAAAGTCATAAGTGCCAAATTTCATTCTGCCTCATCCTTTTCTGGACACCTCTCAAAAAAGGTAAAATCTTTTTCTTTTAAAAACATTTAAAGTTGCCTGTTATAACTTAAATCTTTAACAAATAATTAATTTAAATTTAACTAAGAACACACAACACAAACATTAATGAACTTTACCTGTATTTGAAAATACCTGGCAGATTCCTAAGATATCATATTAATGTTATCTGAGATTTAGATACAGCTGCCAAGCTTTTGTTTAAAATTAGCTCATTAAAGTTGTTTTCCAAGTTTTGTAATAATGACAATAATATCAAAATTAGTTTATTTTGTGAAAAGATTATAAAAAAATGAAAGTGCTTTTTACTAAGATGAGTATAATATAAAGAATAAATTCTTTTTGTCTATTTGGGACATTCTCACTAACCTGTATAGTGATTACAGATGTCACTTTAGGCAGATATTTAAATCTTTTTAAAAATTTGATCTTTTAGATAAACAGCAAACAGCACTTTAAAGTACCTTTAAAGATAATAAGTGAAATTCTAATTGTTACAGGGTCTCCCTCAAAGGATAAATACAACCACAGTATTACATCACCTAAAAGAAAGAAGGCATCACGTAAAAGATCCCTTTCTGATTAAATGTCAGGACTGTATCCAGGTAAATCTTGTTCACTCTGGACTATTAAATTTGAGGAGGTGAACTTTCTCACATAGTCTGAGGACACATTCATATTGACTTGGGGAATGCTGAATAATCAATACTCATCTTTAGTGACTGACAGCTGATTACCCCAGATAACTAAAATTTCTCTCACTTTTTATGTTTGTTAAACACTTTATAATTACAATTTAAAATATGGTTTATACTTAATATAAACATATTAATATATTATCTAAATATCTATATCTATAATTTAGGATCATCAGATTATAAACCTGTAAGGCATAAGTATGCATAACTAATTCATACATATACGTGTATTTATAACTTTAAACAACAGTATTTCAAATGGATGCAATGAAAAAAATCCACAAAAAATGAGTGACAATGGCAGGGAACAAGGAAAAGTATTATTTGAAATGTGTAGGGATCGGAGTATTTGAAAATGTAAAGGGATAGAGAAATTGGTAATACTGTATTAAAGTTTGCCTTTTTTTTTTTTTTCTTCACTTTTGTTCTGGAAATCTTAAAAACTCAAATGATGACTCTTAGTCTTACAACTTAGTAAAATCCTAGGATGAATGTGTGTCTCTGGGGCTCAAGTACCTTCCCCAACTAGGAAGTCCGGAGTTTGTGCACACTAGGAAAAGACCACAGACTCAATACAATTATAATTAAAAGATTTATTGATTATCTGCTCGCAGGACAAAGAGTCTTTGAGCCAAATTTGAGATTACCGGAGAGGAGTGGTATAGGGAAGGAAGTACTTTTAAAGAGGAAAATCCACACCAAGGCCTTCAATATCTCTGCAATCTCGTAAAAACTGTTCTGTTCTGGGAAGTCATTAGGGCAACTCAAGACAATCTTTGGGTAACGTGTAAGCAAGTTACATTAGGAAAACATGCAGTTAGTCATATTATAACAAATAGCTGGTCACCACTGTACATTTTTGAGTGGGGTCACTGTCAGGGTCACTGGGAACTTAGTTTCAGGGTCTAGAGTCAGAGACCCACGAATGGTTGGTGGGTACCAAGATGGATGCCTAGCATAAAATGAAGTTTCTTTTGCCATAACAGGGATAATTTTTATCAATGTTCCCCATTATAAAGACTTCCCCAGGACCCTTGAGAGAAAATTGGTGAAGATCTGCTCAAGGCCTCAAAGCCAGTTGAGGCTGCTAGGTATCTAGAGAATTCTATGAGTAAGCAGGACTCTGAGATATAAATAGTGACAATGCAAAACAGAAGTCAAAGAACCATGCTAGAGATGAGCTGGGACAGAGCTATGTGGGATGTTCTGTGATTGTGTGTGTGTGTGTGTGTGTGTGATGTTCTATGATTGTGTGTGTGTGTGTGATGCTCTGTGTGGGTCTCCTGTTCTTAGCTGCCGCTCCATGGTCAGAGTTGTAGAACTGTCACTCTTGTATTTCTCGGAAGCACCTGAACAAACTCCCGAAACAGTCAGATCATTAGAAAGCATGATCTACTGGAGAAGATGTACTAATGGCAGCTTTCATTTCCTGTGCTCTTAATGTCTTTGCTGGTAGTAAACTGACTCTCTAGAACAAAATGCTTTCTGCCTTGCCCAGACTTTGATGTATTCAGCAGTCACTCAGTACCTTTCTGTCAAGTGTCTATTTGTATTCCCATGCTAGGTGTTTACAGTTTAACAAGTTGAGGCCTTGACCTCATGGGCTTGCTGAAGATGAAAACAAAAAGGTTAACAATGTTCATGATGTATCCATTCACTAGCAAATGTTCAAATTTACAGGTTTGTTTGTTTTTGGACTCTGGAACAAAGAACTCAAATCTCTAGTCTTCTCTATCCTATATCCTAACTGGTCACATGGAAACAGTTCCTATAGGTCCTGGAAACCACCCTGGCATACGTAGTCTCTTTGTTTCATCAGCTTTTCCACCTCGAGTAAAAGCCGTGGTGGCCTCTGCTGAGGGTTTAGTATGTTCACACAGTCAAGTTCTAACCCTTACCCCGTTTGCACAGATTCTGGGAAACTTCTTTTATCCTTTATTTGCAGAGTTTATGGTGTAATTAAGGTTTTTCTGTTTGTTTGTTATATAATTCTCTATATAATAAAGTCTACTCATTATATAATAATTGTGTACTATTTTAATTTTTCTCACAATGATCTCTTAGGCAAAGGTGGCTATAGAGTAAGTAAGCATTTGAAATGCTGGTTTTCTAACCCAGTGGGCTTAGTTAATGTCTTTCAATTCTATTCCTCTGTTCTTCATCAAAACATCTGTAATAGCAGTAGAGCTTGTTTTTGATTCTTGGCTTAACAAAGATTAGTATGCAAGGAGCAGACATGTAACTGGCATACAGTGGTGCTTAACCAGCCACCTGATTTGATGAGCCTGTGCTGTGTTAATTTAGAGTATACATCATAGAGCTGGGGTTTTTCACAGCAAAGTGGGCAAAGATACAGAGAGATATTGAGATGGGGGAGGGGCGTAAACATATACCTAAATGTTTCACACCTTGGGAAATTTCGTTCAAAGGGAACTTGGCAAGGAATTGAAAATGATTATGATCCTCATGTGAGGTAAGCGAGATCCAACGATCCCGGTTCTCAAACTTGAAGGAATGCTGAGCTGGCCTCCTGACCTCACAATGGTATCTTTGCACAAGGAGACCAGACTTCCCGAGTCCAGCTTGCCTGTGCTGCACAAGTTACAACTATAGTTCCAGCCCCGAGGAAGTTGAGGCTAGAGGATCAGAAGCCCAAGGTCATTCTCAGCTACCTGGCAAGTCTGAAGCCAGCCTGGGGTACAGGAGAGCCTGCCCAAACAAAGCCCTTCTTCTTCAGCATGCGTGTTGATACATGTCTGTATTTCTAACATTTGAGAGATGGTGGCAGGAAACTCAGGAGTTCACGGCCAGCCTTGGTTCTGTGGCAGGTATTCAGATCTATTTCTCTAAAACACAAACACCTCAAAAAATTCTTTTTTAATTTTAAAGTTTTTAAGCCGATAATTCTCCTGTGGCCTCCAATCTGGGTACTAACCAGTTCTGATCCTGATTAGCTTTTTAGAAATCAGGTACATTTGGGGTGGTGGTACCCTAGAAAAAGACTTCTTTCTTGTAGCAGCCAAGGTGACTGTTTTTCCTCTGCCTATCTTCACAAAGTTTCCAGCACCCAATCCTTTTAGAATGGTTGCTGGGAAAGGAGGTAAAGGCTGCCAGGATCCTCTGACATTAGATTGCAAGGACAAGCTTCTGCTTGAATTAAAAAACATAGCACTAGTTGGGGGTGATGGTGCACACCTGTAATCCCATCACTTGGAAAGGCAGAGGCAGGTGGGTATCTGTGAGTTCGAGGCTAGCCTGCTTTACAAAGAGAGTCCAGGACAACCAAGGCTACACAGAGAAGCCCTGTCTTGAAAAACCCAACTCCAAAAGGAGAACCTTCCTCCATTGCTGGTGGGAATGTAAATTAGTACACCACTTTGGAAATCAATCTGGTGCTTTCTCAGAAAATTAGGAATAGTACTACCTTAAGATCCAGCTATACCACTCCTAGGCATATATCCAAAAGATGCTCAAGTACACAACAAGGACATTTGCTCAACCATGTTTCTAGCAGCTTTATTCGAAATAGCTAGAACCTGAAAACAATCCAGATGTCCCTCAGTTGAGGAATAGATGCAGAAATTGTGGTATTTTTACACAATGGACTACTATTCAGCAATCACAAATCTTTGAACTTAGTTCAAAGTGGAACCAGAAAAGATCATCCTGAGTGAGGTATCCCAGAAGCAGAAAGACACACATGGTATATACTCACTTATAAGTGGGTACTAGACCTATAAGATAGGATAAACATACTACAATTTGTAGACCTAAAGAAGATAAACAAGAAAGAGGACCCGGGTTAAGAAGATCAATCCTCACTTAGAAAGACAAATGGGATGGACATTGGAAATAGGAGAAAACAAGTAACAGGACAGGAGCCTACCACAGAGGGCATCTGAAAGACTCTACCTAGCAGTGTATCAAAACAGACGCTGCGTTTCATAACCAAACCTTGGACAGAGGGCAGGTAATTATATGAAAGAAGGGGGAGTTAGTATGACCCGGAGAGGACAGGAGCCCCACAAGGACCAAATATATCTGGGTCCAGGGGTCTTTTCTGAGACTGTTTCTCCAACCAAGGACCATGAATGGATATAACCTAGAACCCCTGCCCAGATATAGCTCATCACAGCTCAGTGTCCAAGTGGGTTCCCTAGTTAGGGAAACAGGGACTGTCTCAGACAAGAACTCAATGTCTGACTCTTTGACACCTCCCCCACCCCTGGGAGGAGCAGACCTGCTAGACCACAGAGGAGGACATTGTAGCCAGCCCTGAAGAGACCTGATAAGCTAGGATCAGGTAGAAGGGGAGGAGGTTCTCCCCTATCAGCGGATTTAGAGAGGGGCAGGAAGGAGATAAGGGAGGGAGGGTGGGACTGGGAGGGAATGAGAGAGGGGGCTACTGCTGGGATACAAAGTAAATAAACTGTAATTAATATAAAAAATTAAAAAGAAAGAAAAACCCAAACCCAAACCAAATCAAAATCAACAGCAACAAAAATCGCTCCTCCCAAATGCCCCCACCGCCAACAAAACAAAAAACCACTCCTCAGGACATGGTTGTGCCTTCAAAGTTCTCTAGAGGCAGAGGCAAGCAGACTTCTGAGTTGTAGTTCCAGGACAGCCAGGGCGACCCAGAGAAACCCTGTCTCTACAAAACAAAACCCAATCCCAGAACACTTCTATTACATATGTGGATTCGAATTCTAGGAAGGAAAGTCTCAGTTCAGTGGAGTACCACGAGCTTTTTATTATACGGGCTCTGTCTAGTGACACTGTTGACCACTGGGCTTCCCTGACCTTCATTTCCCAAATTCCAAGTCATTCCTGAGACCAAGAGCCCAGAAATCCGGCGTTGGGAGGGCTTTTTTTTTTTTTTTTTTTTTAAAGTTACCAGATGACCATTTGGAGAGGCCAGGGGACCCAACTTCCATTTTCTGTTCACAAACTGGTAAACACTGAAATTCATACAGTATTACTGTCATTTTATTGAATGCCTTGGGCGGCAGGCTAGCAGTGTTAAGACAGGCCAGTTTACACTGGAAGGTTACCATTCTTCTTAGTTTGGACAGACTATAAACTCGGTGCCAGACGGGGCTGTGGTAATGACCATTGCTCAGTAAGTTCTACACTTCAAAATAAGCGCAGCCATTAGGCTGTTAAATACAAAACCAAACGTTAGTAGTCTAAACACCGCCTTAAGACCACGATCATTCCAGTGTATTTTGTCCAACCCTTTTCTTGAAACAGTGGGGGCTCTGAAAAGAGCCTTTGGGTTTGAAGTTCTCAAAATTTCTGACGTCAAATCATTTCCCCTTGGCCTTGTGGTGGCTCTCGGTCTTCTTGGGCAGCAGCACGGCCTGGATGTTGGGCAGGACGCCGCCCTGCGCGATGGTGACGCGGCCCAGCAGCTTGTTGAGCTCCTCGTCGTTGCGGATGGCCAGCTGCAGGTGGCGCGGGATGATGCGCGTCTTCTTGTTGTCGCGGGCCGCGTTGCCGGCCAGCTC
>CM053760.1:47114072-47127592 GCA_028658305.1 Pachyuromys duprasi
CATCATGAACTCGTTCGTCAACGACATCTTCGAGCGCATCGCGGGCGAGGCGTCGCGCCTGGCGCACTACAACAAGCGCTCGACCATCACGTCGCGGGAGATCCAGACGGCCGTGCGCCTGCTGCTGCCCGGGGAGCTGGCCAAGCACGCCGTGTCCGAGGGCACCAAGGCCGTCACCAAGTACACCAGCTCCAAGTGATCATGCCAAGTAAGCCTGCATTGCAAATTCCAAAGGCTCTTTTCAGAGCCACCCACTTTCTCAAGGAAGGAGCTGTGTTACACACCACTTTCAGTTTAGAGGACTTAATGCAGATGAGCGCCTCCCTTGTCCTTGAAACTGTTAAGGCAAAAGGTAGCTAGTATTTCATTTTGTTGCCAGTGTTTGTTAGTTTTTAGCTACAATTGCTTTCTTTTAACTGTTGAAATACGACATTTGGCAAGGTTTCACTTGCACAGCTTGTAAACGTCACTTCCGGTGGCCACCCTCCCTTAAAGTCCATAAGGAAGTTGTAGGACGGGGTTGACAGAAAAATGATAAATGGACCTGTTAGTGCTCAGTGACCACTGGAGGTTTGTCTTTAAATACTTGCTTCAAATTTGTTTGGGAAGAAGTGCCTCCTCCCAAGCTTGCTTTCTCTTTGGAAGCAGTAAACGGCAGCCTGTTTTAAAGGTCAATTTATTCATATTTGTAGATTTAACAACATAAGGTCAGGCTACACTGCTACTTAAGTTCCCTGAGATCTTAGGTCAGTTTTTGAAACCTTAGAATATAAAATGTAGTCCGGCACTATTGAACCAACCGCTGACACTCAGTCGCTGGCCTGGAGTTATGGTGAGAAATGAAACACTAAATTGTTCAAATGCAGATGTAGCCGTTTGGTCATATGTTTTTCGCTAGAGTGCTTTGGCCAAGCTATATTCATTTCCCTAGTCTCGGTGAAACGAAAGCTTAAGAAGTGAGGGGAAGAACCGAAGCAGCCAGTGGGGAGAGGGTGAACTGGAAGGAAGCATATGACTTGCGCAAGAAATGCCGAAACCAACGCCATTTGCTGTGAATGTTGACTCAACAATTTATAATAGGAAAAGAACTTCAGGGTTCTTAGCGGAGTTTTTTATTCCTCTGCTTCTCCGGATGAAGGCTTACTATCATTTCTGGCCGCCCTAACTGCCCATTGAACATTTTTGTCCACAAATACTGGCTGTAGTCAGTCAAGCTCAGCGCATTTCCTCAGAACCCATTTCTTTTTTAAGCTCCGCCTTGCCTGTTGGAAGAAACAGCACTGTATCTCGCTCCCTTTCCCAGCAGAAGTCCACACCATACTAATCCTCTCCTACATTATTTGTTTCTAGAAACTGTGTGCCTAGGTACTGTTTAGGTCTACATTGTAAACTAGCCGTGTGCGGAACCTCCCAGCCCTCTGGCGCCTTATGCCTCCTCCTTTCCTGCTGTTTGGTTCCTGCATAACTTGCCTGCTTTTTCTGATTCTCATCGGGCTCAAAAGTGTATAAGGGATGACTGGGGTTGAAGGAGTTTGATACTCTGCATTTAACAACAGATCCGAGTCAGTGATTTTCATTCTTAACTTTGGTGAGATTCTTGCTGTTTCTTTGTGTCCCTTGTCTTTCCAGATCCCTTTGTGTGTGTATGGGTGATGTGTAGTGTTTATATGAGTTCAGACGGTTGTCATTTTGCTCAAAAGTAGCATGTCTGTGTGAGAGAGAATGATAATGTAAAATAGCTGCAGTCAGTACTTGATTTTAATGAAGCATAGACCCATACAAGATAGTTCCAGACAAGAAGAAATCAGTGAAACAGTATGGTCTCAAAATCTCTGAAATTCATGATTTGGTAATTCCATGCCTGATTGTCACATGCAGGCAGGATTATTGGCTGTGGTCTTTTTATTGCAAGGTTCCAGAGGGGAGTGAGAAAATGTATAAACTTGTTTGCTGAAACAGAAAGGTTGCTTCTGTATAAAAAACAGTATTACTTAAACTGTAATTACTATATTATAAGGGATAGGGCATAGGAGTAGAATGTGTACCAAATTTGAAAGAGGACCAGAGGATCACTCCTGTTCTGAATACTGGTTCCCCATAGGACCTCTGACTTAAAATCAATACCCTTGTCTCTTTAGTCAGAATGCTTCAATAGATACCTAAATCTGTGTTCATTGACCTCCAGTATTTCTGTTTTCTCAGTTAACGCCTCTAAACTTGCACAACTGCTGTGAATATTTCCTATTTTATGAGCATAAGTAACTTTAAGCACATTGTCTATTTCAGCAGGAAATGAGTAAATTATAATGTGATTTAAGTACAAGTTGCTTTTTATACAGGGTTTAAAAAGTATATCAACTTAAATTAAAAACAATTGTATATTATTCCACATTCTTGTGCTTTAGATTAAGGTGTGGCCTCTAAATTCTATTCATAATTACATTTACATATTTTTGTTTACTTAATAGTTTGACTTTTGGCTCAAATGTGTTAAGATGTATCTTTTATTATTATATACAATTATTCCCATAATAATCTAGTTTACAGACATCTAGGGTTTCTTGTATAAGAAAAAAGATTACCTTAAATTTACCAACTTTCCCCATTATATTTACTTAGATGAATAAAATTATTTTTAAATATAAACATTTAAACTTATGCATTGAATTAAATCAAACCATGCAGCTTTTTAAAAAAATTGAATAACATTTAAATAACAAGTGGCAAGGACTCAACAAGTCAGCTTAAAAACTAAATTCACAGGGAGACAATTACTTTAAGAACTTACATGACTATTAAACAGAACGAGTTAGTGCCTCATCTTTGGATATGATATGATTTCTGACTTCGAGGTTACAAAATATAAGACATTTAAATGTTTGCTTTGTGTAAGTTCCTTGTTGTTACTTAGGTTATAGTGAGTGCTGTGTTACAGATTAGAAAGTGCTGTTTCTTCTATGTAGGCTGTCAATGCTACTTTAGATTTGTAGGAGAAAGGTAAAGGAGAGTCACTATGGGCCTAGAGGGCAGATTTGGGACTGGGGCTTGTTCGTGGATCTCTAAGGAAGCACAATTGCTTGCTGTGTTTAATTTGTTTCTTTAATTGCTAACAAGTTCCCTAGCTACTGAGGAAAACAAATAAACATACAAGATAATGATTATGTTTACTCAATGTTTATAGGAAGTAATTCTGTAATTCTGTTTGGCGCATAATACCCTGACGTGAGGCGAGACTCTCTGCTTTCTTTTTATGTGGATTTATACTCATATACATCCTTGTCAGTTCTTTACCAGTCTTAAATTCAAGTTCTAAGTTTATAATGGCAGCTTTGGCAGGATGAGTTTTACACCAAAAACCCATTTTGAGTTTTCTTTCTTTTTTTTTTTTCCCTTCACACTGCAAAGAAAGGTTAGGAAGCTAAAATAATTAGTTGTATTTGAATTCCTGGGGACTGTCTACTTGTAAAAGTTGTTTTGAAAAGAGTATTGAGGAGATAGTTAAGTCAGTGGAGTGCTTGCTGTGTGGCATGAAGACCAATGTTTAATTTTCGGGCCTCCTGTAGACAATGCTGGAGGTGGTGGACTGTGCACAAGGAATGTGTGCTCATAAGTAACTGAATGTCCTTGAAGTATTGGCAAATGCCACCACACTGACCTTGCAGAGCATAATGATGACCCACTCAGAAAGGTGAGGAGGGGACTGAAACATCAAGTGAAGAACGCTGAACTGGGTGCTTCACACCAGTAAAATTGCTGCAGCACATTGCTCTGTATTGAAAAAATGAGGCCTCTGAGGTGAAGTTTAACCTCCTGGCCGCTCATGCTCACAGGGAGAATTTAAGGCAGGTCACTTACAGTTTCTGTGCCTCAGTAACTTCACCTGTACCTTGAGGAAAAGGGTTCTAGCACCCACCATTTAGAAATAATACAGCTAACTAGTGTAGCATTGCAAAGCGTCTCCTTCAGAGTGTGGGGAAGATTGTCACTAAGTGGCAATGGAGGAGATCCCAAAGATTTTTTTTTTTCCCCATGTGAAAAGCATCTTGCTAGTTTTAATATGGACTTAGAACTTCAGTTTAGGATAGGTTAAAATGAAAGTTGTCAGAAAAAGGTCAAAAATATGTTTCCTTTTAAAAATCACGTTTCATCTGTTTTGTTTGCTTGTGGTGGGCAGGGGAAACCACACACTGTGCGTAAGCACAGGTCAGGGCAACTTGAGAGAGTCTGTTTCCTCCTTGTTTGTACGCTGTGGTTCCCGGTGACCGAACTCAGGGCTTTCGGCTTGGTAGCAAGCACCTTTACTCCCCAAGCTGTCTCCAGGGCTCAAGGTCAAAGGTCTTTTAATCCATACACACGCTGCCTGTTGTTGTCTGACAAAGTTTGAACATTTTCGTACTTCTATTAAAGGGCCTTGAAACAGCTTATATCAAAATCTTGGGAATAATAGTCTACCGTGATGATGGAATTTTACAAATTATAGAGTTTATGTTAAAAAATATCAGGTTGAGAGAAAAATGCATCTCCCCCCCCACCCCCCACCCTGCACCCCGCATAATCTCTTTAGGAACATTCTTAAAGAGATTTAAAACAGTTATCTCCAAGGTGTTAAAATTCAGCACTTCCTTTAAACATTCCCTGTAATCTCGAATTCATGGCATTAGAAATTCCTTTATTTGAACCTTGGCCCTGTGCACCCTGGGTGGCTGAGTCAACTGAGGCGAGTATAGAGCTGCTTCCCACCTTCTCTTCAAGACAAGATAAACTCACTAAGTTACTTAGATTCCAAAAAAACTTCATCTTGCAGAGTGTTTAGGTGCTGGGGTTGAGTATAAATTAGGAAAAGGGAAGTAATTCTTAAAACCCCTTAGTTCTGAGTGGAAGCAGGAAGCAGAGAGGCTGAGGGTTGGCCCAGTGGTCAAGTGCCTGCTCTTCTAGAGGACCTGGGTTCAAATTCCAGCACCTACACATTGTTTCACAACCAAGTGTAATCCCAGTTCCAGAGGGTTCAATGCCCTCTTCTAGTCTCCAGACATGCAAGTAATATGCACACCACTCTACCCACCTTTGTTTGTCCTTCATTTGGCCCCAGGTACAGCCGAGGAAACAAAGGTATGCAACTGGTCAGGCAACCATGTAGGAAATAAGCAAAGTTCCATGGAGGGAGAGCAAGGATGTGTCTAGTTCTTGGTCTTCCTTTCCTTTCTATCTTTTACCTATTGGGGACCCTGCAAGCATCATGGCCATCAGAGAAACGATCCGTGTGATGTGGACAGTGAACCATCAGCACCACCTTAGCAGGTGATGTATCAAGAACTTCCTCTGACCTCAAAGTTTATTTTTCTTACACATTTAAACACAGTAAAACTTTGGGAAAAGGTTTTCATGTGACAGTTATTACAACAAAGCTTTAGGCACAGCTACAAAGAAACTCTCCAGCAAAGTAGGAAAGCTGTGACCACTACAGTAAAAATAGGTTCTATGGATTGATACTGCTCAGGGCAAGGTCCTAAGTAGGATTTGTAATAAGCATAAAGGTGGATTCTGTTGACAGAGGATGCAAAGTACATGTCATCTCTTTTATAAGGATGCGTTTTTGTTTTGTTTTGTTTTTTACTGAGATAAGGCTAAGGATTAGGGACTAAACAATGCTCAGGATATTGGGGGATTCGAGAAGGTGGGCTCCGCTGAACAGCAAAGAGATCACCAGGTTGTCAGATAACATCCACTCCAGCTTTCTGGGTTAGAGTCATTTTTCTTCAAAGAAAATAGTCTTGCCTGTTTAACAAGCCTGGTTCCTCCAATGCTTTCTTTACGATATGCCTCCTACATTTGCCTTTCTGTCCTTATTAAAAAGAACAGAGTGTCTTAGTAACTACAGCCAGTATGGGTCAGGTGTAGGCAGATTCTTAACAGTGATTTAAGAAAGGAGGCTTCTAACCTTCTTCCCTACCCTGTTGGGTCACTGCTGAGGAGGCATCACCAGAGACTGTCTTGTGGGTGAAGGGCAAAAGTGTCCACCCTCATGGCCTTCTACCGCAGCTGGGAAGAACAAATGCAAACAATGGTTAGTCTGATTCTAATTGCACAGAATGTGAGAAAAGCCTAAATTCTGGGGGGAAAGACGGGTAGAGCAGAGGAAGGAGAGTTATGCATGGCCACAAATATAAAAATTAGGAACACTGACCCACAGGTTTGCTATACTTAGTAGTTAAATGTAGCAATGTGCTTCCTATGTGCCGCTATTTTAGAACTGTGCTTCTAAAAGAGTGTTTCACCAGTTAATCCTCAGACAATACAGTGTTAGCTGGAGGGATGTTTGAAGGATTAAGCCAGTAAAGAAGACAAGTGTAGACTGATTAATTCTATTTTTGTACTGTTCTGAGCACATGTCTTTACTACCCTGCTGCCTTGGTTGTTGTGATTTGAAGAAATGTGTGCTTGTGAACACTGGAAGGGAGAGCTGAGCCTCTGTCCAGCACAGTCCTTAAATTTGGTAACTTTGTTGTTGCTAATTTCTCTCTCTCTGTATGTGTGTGTGTGTCGTGTGTGTGTATGCACATGTGTGTGCACAGAAATGCATGCATTTCTGTGCATTCCTGCTTCGGGAAGAAAGGATTGAGTGTCGTAGCATTCTCTGCTCATTCCTTTGAGGCAGGGTCTCTCCCTGCTGAACCCGGGTCTTGGTTCTTCTGGGCCAGTCTGGAAGCCAACAAATTCTAGCCATCTTTCTGTCTCTGCCTCTACTTAGAGCTGGGGTTAGAGGCATTTGTGGAAATGCCTGGTTTGTTATGTAGGTGCTGAGGATTTTTGCCCTCATTATGGTAAAGCAAGCACTCTTAGCCATTGAGCCTGTTCTCCAGCTGCTGGGTTTAATGCCTTTTCAACTGTGTTTACAAAAGATTACGTACACTTGTATTTGTTAAAGTAGATATGTGGGAAGAAACACAGTGGGCTCCTGGGCCTTCAGAAGTTATACCCCGAGTTAGGAGAGACGACCGAAACTCATCCCTCTCATTGGCTGTGGAGAGCGGATTCCCCTGCCTCCATTTCCTTCTACTGTCATCAGGATCCTCCTGACAGTGTGTGTCAGAAACATCCAAAGTCCAGCTTTGAGGCTTTTTCGTAAATGCCTGCAAATCATATCATGGAAGAAGGTCTTTCTAAAATAAAGGGACAGCTTGGGTGTGACATGGGTCAAAGGAGAGTGAAAATTACAAGTCCTTTGATGAGCGTTTGACGTTAGCAATTCCCTGCAAGACTAATGTGTCAGCCCACATCTATTAGAGGGAATTGCTTATTATGCAAACTCTGTCTATATTCCCTGTGCTGGATTTGGACGTATAGAAAGCATATTTTAAGATTTACCTTTGTTTACTTGTCAAGAGGAAGGGGAAAATACGTTGGGTGGGGAGCACTTTTCTATTAGTCTCCTTTACTGTGGAGGAAGGGGGACGTGATGTCTCCAGCAGCTGCCTAAGGGGTGAGCATTTGAGAGAACGGAGGTTTCTGGAAATTCAGTGCCTGCCTCATGTGGAAACAGCAATTGATACTTTTTCAAACTGTCTTCACGCAAGGATTCTTGCACTTGGAGCTCCACAGGGCTCCTGGTCAAGCCAGTGCTCACACCTGCAAGGGGCAGTGCACAGCTTCCCTTCAGAGCAACCCGCACTCTCTTTTTCACCTGAGAGATTCCTACCCTTTAAGGTCTCAATCAGAGGGAACTGCCGGAACAATAATTAGAGAGATCCCATTAATCCTTCACTGCCAGCCTCAAGGAGCTCAGGGGGTAGGTTTACCGCACAGGCCCAGTCTCCGATGGTAGCTGGGGAAATCAGTGTCTTTGTTGCTGGATTTCATCTTCTGCAGCCAGCAGGAGAGCAGCAACAGTTGTGGCAGAACGTGGCTGTGATTGTGGGATTTGTAGGCTGCTCCAGACACCGCTTGTCTCTAGGAGAAGCTGAGATGTGTTACTCGACGTTGCCCTCTCACTTTGGGTAGAACAGAGGGCATCCACAGAGTAGCTCTAGTGAGTCAACCTTTCTCTCTTTCTCTCTACAGGAGGAGACCTGACATCTACTCTGACCCTCATCAGCTCTGGGTGTCCTTTCCTCTGACAAATGAGACAATGGAAATGGTTGATACCAGCAGATTAACGGATGTATTTTCAAAACTCCAGGAACAACTGATAAAGCATCTGGCTAAACAGCTCTGTTAAAAATGTTCACTGTAGAAGTTTGTGATAAGACACATATAAGTAGAAAACTGAAATACTCTTAGCAAAATTAAAATACTCTTAGCAAAAGAAAGCTTTTAAGTGTTTGTAATATGTGAAAATATATGATGTACATATAATAAATATGTAATGTGAAGCAAAAAAACTTCATGTTGTAAGTATGTGAACTAAATATGGTTAGAAATCATGATTTATGGAGGTGTAACATTTATGAATGTATCAATACCTATGTAATTAGTTTTGTGTTTTTAGTTACTCAGAGTCCCGGTTTTGGGGGAATGTAGAGTAGGCAAATCACAAATCTTCACTTTTTTTCTTCTTGAGAGGGAAAAACTTAGATCAACCAACTGGAACAGATAGGCTAAGGTTGTACCTCTAGTGCATGTGTGTCACACGCAAGGCTCTGTGTTCAGTCCCCAGAAGTATTGTTCAAAAAGAAAGAAAGGAAGGAGGAGGCCAAAATGAAGACAGGTATGAGCAATAACCCCGTGACTAACTTACAAGGCTGGAGCAAAAAGATCAGGACTTGAAGTGTAGCCTGAGCCACCTAGCACTATACTTTGAAACCAAAAATCAAAGCTGGACAGGTTTGTGTATGTACATTTTTTTCCAATGGTGATTTTCAGCTGCCAGGTGTAAAATATCAATGCAAGTTCTTTTCCTGGATTTTTAAAGTATAGAACCTGAGAGTTCTCTAAATTCACCACTTCCATGTTCTGTCAGTCTGTCCAGGTCAACCTGAAGCCTGCATACCACTGACAGTTAATGACTGAGAAGCTCTGTGATCAAGGGTCAGAGGAACCAAATGGATGTCAAATATGCAGGGTGCTCAGAGGGACACATTTGTTTTCCTAGCAGAAGAGCAGACTGTACTGAAAGATGGAAATCAATCTCACAACTCTTCAAATGAAACACACTAGAATAAAATATATAAATTTAGGCACTTTACTAAGATACTTTTGTGAAAGGGAGAAAATAGAGGCACAGAGGCAGACAGACAGATGGATGGACAGAAAATAAAACTTGTCATCTTGCCACCAGAAATTTGATGTCTTATCCTTCATATGTTGACTCTCCCCCATATTGTCCCGTTAGATACTGCCTTTGATATTCTGAGGTTCCTGCAAGAAAGTCCCAACCTTATACACTCATTCCTTATCAGTCATGGTATTGATGTTTATGAAAAACACAAAGTCTAGATAAATATTACAAATAACATCACAGTTAATTTTCTAGAATTTCTGATGACTCATGGGGCAGAGAATAATCAGCACATTTTTTTTCTTTCCCACAAGCATTTAGGAACCTTTACACAATACACCTAACAGGATTTTTTTGGTTGAGAACCTGGTCTTTGGTGATGAAGGATAGAAAGGCAGGACACTCAGGAAACACGACCAGTGACTCTTCACCTCAACCTCAACACCGAGCTCTAGACTTAGGTTTTTCACTGAGAGTCAACACCTCAAAACAACAGTGACATAACAACTCACAAATTGTGCGTAAGGACAAAACATGTGAGTTTGGGGCACAGCCGCCAGCATGTCCCTCTCATCTCAAAACCAGAACAGTGCATCTCGTCAACAAACCTGTGAGTTCATCCACAAAAGCAAATTCTTGAAGAGAAACACCACCTCATAACACTTTGCTTAATTTTTGAACTGCTTTATTAAACTTTGAACATGGTTGAGTAATGTTCTAAACCCACCAAATACACATGCAAATATGCAGACACATATACTTGCAAGCGTGAGCATGTGCGCGCCTGTGTGCGTGCAGACACACACGAACCTGCAATGCTGGGCTTTGAGCCTAGGCTCTATCACATGCTAGAAAGTTGCTTTATTACCAAGACTCATCCCTAGTGTTTTCCGTGTGCTTTTTATTTTTAGACAGGGTCTCATGAAGTTTACCAGGCTCTCCTTGAAATTACCAGGCTTGCTTTGAACTTGGATCTTCTCTCAATCCGTCTGTATCTGGGATTACAGTTCTGCACACCAGGCCTAGCCGTACAGTTTAACACCCAAGCACAAAACTTTTTCCTGAGACACAGATACCTAGCCACCTCCAATTTTTTTTCCTCATACTGTCTTGTTCTGAAATTTTCTGTAGCGTAATTTAAGAGCCCTGCTTCATGAGGATTAAGTATCTCCAGAGGGAACACATGGTTGGTTGCAGGGGGCCACGCCTTCTGCTTCTGTTGACAGAATTACACTGCACCCTTGTCTTAGCTTTCTCTGTAACAGGCTGTGTTTCATGCCTTCCTCCTACTTGAGTATGACCTTCTCTGTTCTTCTCTTCTTTTGACTCGTTTTCATTTCCCATCGCCCAGTGGCCTCAACACTCATGGCGATCCTCCCTCCTTAGGCCTGGAATTACAAGCACGTGGCTGCCATGTCCAGCCGAGAGCCCTCTTATGCATGTCCTGTGGATAAGCTCTAGGGAGAACGTTTCTCTAACACATCTGCAGCCACATCTGCCAGCCCAACCACTTTAAGAGACTGGTGAATTATGACTCCAGCGTTAAAAATGTATAACTAAGGGGTTGGGTATTGCATCTGTTCATTTAGGGGAAGATAGGACAAATGGAGTGGGCTGCTGGTGGCGTTCAGTTGGAGAAAGCGCAGGCGAACTTCACTGATAACAGCCTTGAGGCTGGCCGACCTGATTACATAGATGCTTTTGGGGAGACGCTTACAACTGCATCCTGAACTGTTTCTCTTAAGACTCATGGGAGTAGCATGCCTCTCACATGTTCTGTGGACTGTTCATTAGTCTGTGCTCCCTTCAAGAAGGCCTCACTCTGGAGTTTTGGGATAATTCTAGGAACGCTGTCCAACTCCACCGTGAGATGTCTAAGGCATCTGTGTTACTTCGGTCACAGACATATAATTTCAATGAGAATTAGAGCCTGAATAATTGATTTTCTTCACCAGTTAGAAGCTACAGGTGTAGAAGACCCCTTTCGAAGACGTTGGATACATTTTCTACCAAAGGTTACTTTTGAATTTGCAAGGAAAAGACAAAGTTTTCTTCTTCTTCTTGAATTTGATTGAAATTCAAGGGCTTTCCCTACTAGGTCTGACATGTAGGAACGTTTACCAGTGAAGGGGGAAAATCGGGTAGGACCCCAGTCCGCGGGGTCACCTGGCATGGCAGCCTGAGCGATTCTACAGTGAGCACGCGAGTAACAATCTACTGGGGGGGGGGAGGGAGGAGGGAGAAGAAACAAATGCCCCAGCTCTCCCTGCTCTACATTGGGCCACGTGACCCCACCCCCATCTGCGCTGTTGGTGGTCTTTTTTATTTTGCTCACTGTGTGTGCTTCTTGACCAACCCGTGGCCATGTCCGAATGGCTCCTGCGGCCTCCGGTAGCCATGTTCCAGGTCCTATGGAGAAATCATCTAAAAGGCGAGGGAAGAAGCATGGCCTGGGCGCTGCTCGCGGACCTCGGCGTTTCTCGGTTTCCAAGTTGATTCCTGAGGCCTTTTTGGTGTCTCACGAACGGGCTGGAATGTCTCTTGCTGCCCTCGAGAAGGCTCTGGCTGCGGCTGGCTATGACGTGTAGAAGAACAGCCGCATCAAGGTTGCTCCGAGAGGCTTGTGGATAAGGGGGTCCTGGTGCAGGCCAGGGGAACCGGCGCCTCAGGCTCCTTCAAGCTCAGCAAGAAGACTGCGCCTGAGAAGGGCGAGATCAAGGTCAAGAAAGCTGCTTCTGCCAAGGCTAAGAAGCTGGGTTTGTGTAGGGCCTCGATCCCCTAGGAGCAGTAAGACCAAGGGTGTCAAGAAGCCAGAGGCTATGTCCTCAAAAGCATCTGGGAGCAGACAGAAGACCAAAGCAGCCAAGGGAGTGCCGCGGCAGGAAAGTCTGCTAAGGCGAGGGCAGCCAAACCCAACGCTGGGACAGCAAAGATGGTCTTACAGAAGACCGAGCTGAGGAAGGCAGTAGCGAGGAAGTGAGTTTCAAACCCAGTCTTCAAAAACCCAGAGGCTCTTTTAAGAGCTGCTTAACATAATTATTAAATGGTGAAACACACTGAACGAAAGTTAGAGGTGGGCAGTCACTTCAGGTCAACCTGTCTTCAAACCCCCAACGTTCTGAGGTCCCTAGGTGTGGCCTGCAAATCTGGTTGGTTTTTAGTGCTTTTACCCTAAAAAGGTTACCATTGAAACACACAATGGATGTCTTTCGTTCTAGAGACACCACCGTACCAACGAAGGAGGTAATGTTGAGCTCAGTAGTAGCAGCCACTTCTGACCAAATACTGTACTTAAATTTACCCTTTAAGATACCATTAACTGGTGTCTAGGCATTCCCAGGACCACGATGAACCCAGACGTTCAGGACACAAGCTAGAGGTTATATGCACTTTTCTTGAGTTTAGGAGTTTCTTGAATGTTTAGGAGTTCCTGAGAGATGGATTGAAAAATACAGAGAAGAGTTTCAAAAATCTTGAAAGATGCATTTTTGTTCCACTTTATAGTTTAATACCATTTATTGATAAAACAGCTGAAATGTTTTGTAAAGCTTATAAAAATAACACGTAGGCTCATGAAACCGAGAAAGGCAGATTTAAAAACTAAGAACCTCATTCTTCTATGAAGACACTATCAGGGTTTGGATTTAATGCCCCAGCATAACAGAAACAGTACCTGGATAAATCGGGGCTGAAAAACTGAAAAAAAAAAAAAAAAAAACCTGTTTTCCCCTTAACTCCTGATGAAGCAGTTTTAGGCGTTAAGGAATGCCACAGATAGTGAATTCACATTCATCTATATTAAGCCTTGGTTTGAGAAGTGACAAATGACCAGAGAAGGCTTTGTTCTTTGAAGACCGGTTTGGATATTCAAAACACAAGTGCCTCAGAGCTGCTCTAACTCCACGATCGTGGCAACACTAAGCCCTCTTCTGGCAATCTGCACGAACATGGCGAGAGGAATTTAAAAAAATAGAAAGCCAGCGCACAACTAGGCAGGCTCACGCACCACATGCTGCCAACAGGTCGTGTAATAGAGAATATTTGTGTGCGTAGGCCTCATTAATTGTATACAACGAGTACCAGCTAATCAGGTTTACAATTTGTGTAGCACCAGCCCTTGCCTTGCTTATATACAATGCCCCTGTATCCTTGTGCTTGCAAGTTTGAGAAAAGCTGGAGAATGTGAGTCACTTACCTGGCAAGGCAATGAGCGCTTACATGGTCAGTACCTTGAAATGGGCTGCCTTAACGTCTTTACAATGACAGCGGGGAACTTGGCTTCGCGCAATAGATGGTAGGCTTGCGA
>CM053760.1:47127692-47160598 GCA_028658305.1 Pachyuromys duprasi
CACGTTCTCCAGGAACACCTTCAGCACCCCGCGGGTCTCCTCGTAGATGAGGCCGGAGATGCGCTTCACTCCCCCGCGCCGGGCCAGGCGGCGGATGGCGGGCTTGGTGATGCCCTGGATGTTGTCGCGCAGCACCTTGCGGTGGCGCTTGGCGCCGCCTTTGCCCAGACCCTTCCCGCCCTTGCCACGACCAGACATGACTGCGTCGAGTTTGGAGTGGAACTAGCAAAGCTTCCCTTTAAATAGGCCTCCTGCGGACCTGATTGAAAACCGCAGGCGTTAGGCGGGGTTTTCGACTTGAGAGGGGGTGGAGCAAACAGGATGAGTCATTACAATCTAAGGTTTTCATTGGCCAGGAAACACCAGCTAGTCCTTTGTGCGTTGTCACAAGCGAAGGTTTCAATTCTGAAGAAAACTTCGTGCTTGTTTTGGTTCTTCTTTTTTCTTTGAGCGGAAGAAAGGTTTGTTGGGCCCCTTACGCAAAGTAGCTCTCCCCGTTCCGGGTTTGTTTTTATTTCTGTCTTGTCATTAAATTTGTGAGGACTCAGGTAAGATCTCCAAAACAGGTGCTTTAAATAGGCCAAGGATGTCCCTTGGCAGTAAATTTTAAACCTGTCTCTGGCAGCTTTGTTTGGGAAGACAAAAACATTGGAAAAGCATCTCAGACTGAGCGCCCTAACCTCAACTTCATATTCCTTGTCTCTAGTTAGAAACCTAGTGACTTCACCCACCCCCTTTTCTTATGAAGACCTAGAAAGCCTGTACAAAAGGATAAACTTGGGTTACCAGTTGTCTCTACCTGGTGTATTCTGCTCTGCTTGTGGTTCCAAGCTTGTTCCTCTTCCAGCCTTTATTAATCACAGCATGGCTGGCCCAGCTTTTGAGGAGACGTGTTTTGTAGAGCTCGGAATTGCAGTGCAGGGCTAATACTTGATTAAGGTCATTGCAAAGCCTACAAGGTCCTGGTGAGACCTGTGATAAGATTAATGCTGTCAAAACAAGGCTAATCCCATTTTTTAAAAAAAGGCAGAAGAGCAAGCAGCAGTAGGTTTCAGTGTGGGTTTACTGTTGGTTTTAGACTCCCAAATTTTATTTTTAATTTAGCAGGGAGGAGAGATGGCTCAGAAGAGCATTTGGTACTCTCTCAGAGGCCCCAGGTTTGGTTCCCAGAAGCCACACGGTAGCTCACACCACCCATAACTCTAGTTCCAGCTATTTGACGATATATATATATATATATTTTTCTGATATCCATGGGTGCCATGAGTGCAGGTAAAACACACAGAGAAAATAAAACAATGTACAAAAATAAATATTATGGTTAGTAACACCTTTAAAATAAAGCCTTCTGACCAAATCAAAGGCTTTTAATTCCTGTCTTTTGTTACCCACTCTTGCCAAAACAAAACGAAAAACAAAAAACATCTTATACCAGGAGGCCCAGCTAAGTATGAACTAAACAAACAAACAAACAAAAACAAAAACCAAAAACAAATATGAAAAAAGTTTCAAAATATTTTGATAAGTTCTTAGGGCTATGGTTAATGTTGAAGTGTTCAGCGTATTTGTTCTTTATTGAAAAAGACATCAGAGGTCTGCTGCCCCTGGACAGAGGCAGGTCCTTTCATAGGTTGGCAAGAAATGGAAACAGTGTTTCTCCCCAGGCTTCCTTGGCTTGGAGATAAGTATTGCAGTGGTGATGCGCTGAGTTAAAATTACAGCATATTTTAGCTGCAACTTTTCTCTCCATTTTCTAGCTATTAACTAGCAATCTCAAAGAGCCAATTGACTAATCTCACTGATTTTTAGAGCATTGGAATAAAAGCTAATGATGACAAAAAATTTGTTCCTCCTTGGAGGAATTAACCTTGAGAACCAGTCGAGCATCTAGTAAGTATTTAAGTAAAATTACCTAAAACATTAATTTTACAGAGTTGGAGGAGTTCTAGAGTATTTGCTTGGCATGCATGAAACTTTGGGTTTGATTCTTAGTAACGAAAACTAATTGGTTTTAGAAAATATTCTTTTCGCAAAAGATGTTACTTGGAATGCAAATACTTATTCAGGCAATCGGGGAGGGGAGCAGAGGAACATTCCCTCAAAGCTCCATTTTTCTCTTCCTGCACCTTGGACAGTTAGTAAGAAACACAGGCCTGAGCCATCAGAATATATGCTGGTCAGAGCACAGCCACGTGATGTCCAGTAATATTTAAACAAATCCGTAAGTTTAAAAAAAAAGACACTTCAAATACTGAAACATTGCATTAGTGTTGTATGCAAAAGAGAAGGGATTGGTCACTAAAACAGAAGTTATACTCCAAAAGGTTCAGTAAGTTTGAAATTTCAGGTGTCCATCAGCTCACACACCTTTCGTGCTTAAGGCTGTTCTGATTGGCTTGACAGCTATCATTAAATTGACAGTTTTTTTTTTTTTAAGATACCGGCTTAAAAGTAACATTATGAGAAAATTTGGCACCGCACCTGCAGCATTTTGCTTTGAAACGTGTCCAGGGAGTGTTGCATGAGCAGGGCTGAGAGACATCCGAGAGCTGTCTCTCTTTTCTCAGTGCACAACTTAAGAGGAAAGGCTTCCAGTGTGGACCTCCCAGCAGGCATGAGTCCCTGCTGAAGGAGCTCCAAAGATCATTGGGTTGCGTATTTGCCCTCTGTTCTGTTGGCCTAAAGGAGAACTCAGCCTTGGCCTGGACTACCTGCCTTTCCAGCATCTAGCACAGAATTCTGTTGTGTATAACTTTCATGTACTTTCTCTTTAAAAATATCTTACACACACACACACACACCTTATTATTTGTTCTTTTAGGAAAGTCTCATGTAGCCCAGGCTGGCCCCCAACTCACTGTGTAGCTGAGCATGAGCTGACCTTGCTGCTATTGCCTCCACCGCTCAAGGGCTGGCATTACAGGTGTGCCTAACACACCTGGTGCTTTTCTGGGCAGGAATTGCCCCTTTCACCAACTGTATTCAACACTTAACCTCTTTGCAGCCAGATGCGATTATTGGAGTCAGCCACCAGGTGGCACTCTTCTCCTAACTACCACATTACGTTACACTTCAACCAGAGGCAAGGAAGGATGGGAGATTTAATTCTTGAAATGTAGCTTATAAGATCTTATGGAAGAGTTAGAAGTGATACTAAGAAACTCACAAAAAATGCAAATTTTTCAGCCTAATTATTATACCATTATTTATTTAACTGTAATATTTCCTTATGAGGCGGAGGAAACCCTGTGGCATTCTGCTGTGTACAGGGTGTATTTGGGGAGAATAAATCAAGGTGTGCTTTCAGCTTGGCTTGTAGATAAACACTCGCTTACAGCTCTTCACAGCAAAGGAAAACTGTCAATCCAGCTATCACCGTGTGGCGAAAGCATGCATTCTGTAAGACACAAAGAATGAAGTACAAATCTGTAATCTCAAACTCAGGAGGCAAAGCTTAAGGTGAGCCTGAGTTCAATAGTGAGTTTAATTCTTATCCTGGACTATATGGTGTCCAACTTAAAACAAAACAAAAAAGGCAAAATTAGAAGTGCTATAAATTTCCATAAAATGATATGAGTGAACTACATTCATAAATTGGACAAGAATATCAATAAATCTGTGGAAAATAAAAGATAAGGGCACATTTACTAAACCATGTGTTTGTTAGCTTCACAAATTTTGATGGGAGTGATCCTGAGGCAATGTTTATGCTGCTAGCAGAGTTTGTTACTCAACGAGGAAATGATGCTCTAAGCTTATCTTTGATTTGTTTCTGTTTTTTCAAGACAGGGTTTCTCTGTGTAGCCCTGGCTGTCCTGGACTCTCTTTGTAGACCAGGCCAGACTTGAACACACAAAGATCCACCTTCCTCTGCTGAATTCTGGGATTAAAGGTGTACACCACCACGCCCAGCCAAGTTTATATATTTTCAACAATGAATTCAAATTTTGCTATTTTTTTCTTCAGTACCTAATTTCACAGACAGAAAATAATACAACGGTCAAAAAAAGAAAGAAGGAAGAAATAAAGAAAGGAAGGAAGGGAGGGAGGAAAAGAAAAGTTGAGGTCTCAGCTCACATTTAGTGCTCATTAAAGAAACTAGAGCCATCGGTTTGGGGCACTTGGTTTTCAAGACAGAATTTATACCACAGTCATGCAGGCAAATGTGTGCACTGGGGGAAGGGAACACATGCCATCTGGGTGGAGACATGAGCCCATACACATGTACACATATATGAACACACATACACAGGCAGACAAATGTGTATACCTACACAGACATGATGCAAACAAAGGCTTGGCTTTTCAACATCAGATGAACCTCTTTTCGGCAATCTAGTAATTTGTAAATTGTCTAGTTAGATTGCATTTTTTTGTTTGTTTTTTGTAATGTATACAACTGGGAATGAGCAGCAGGACACCACCAACTCTAGGCATTCACCAAGCCCACATCCCAGCTTCCAATTTAATTCCTTAAAATGAGACCGGTTGCTGGATTATTGGCTGAGAGAGCAGTCACTTTAAGGTTCTGACCCCAGAGACATCACACTTTAAGGTTCTGACTCCAGAGGCATCAGCTTCAAGGACAACAGACAAATCAGTTAAGATTTTTAACTGAGTTAAAAAAAAAAAAAGGTGAAGGAACACATAGGGGTGAGAGAGGTCACTACCTAGTTCTGCTCTCTCCCGCTAACTTTGAAAGGATGCATGGTAGCTGAGGGCTGGAGAATGCAGGCAACTATTTCCCATCAAGAGGTCAAACTCAGTGAAGAGAAACCTCAGGAGACAAGAAAAGAGCCATCTTCTCCTTTCCCCACTCACTTCATAGTCAGGTGGTACATATGGTGCATCAAAGAGCCAGGACAGCTTTTTCTTTTTTTTCTGAGACAGGGTTTTTCTGTTCTAGCCTTGGCTGAAACTCGCTCTGTATAACAGACTCCTTGAATTCACAGAGACCTGCCTGCCTCAGAATGACATTTTTATAGCTGTCTTTCTGTATCTCTCATGAGTTATTTGTCATTATTTTTGTATCTAAAGAAAAGGGGCATTGATGCAGATAAAAATCTCCACTTCATAGACTCATTAGGACTTCCACGCATGGTTTATGGTTTAGCACATGATCAGAACACTTCTTCAGAACAAGTGCAAGCTGCACTTCATTATTATAATCATTTCCATTACTGGGACAAAGGAGAGAGGGTGCTTCCCAGGCATCGTGTCACAAATACATATGATATTAATCTTTGAAAACCTCACAATGCCTTTGTGCAAATATGAACACGTAGCCAGCGGTATGTACACAGACGTCTATGTTTTCTCAGAGGCTGGCCCCCTCAGGCTGTACATCATGTAGTCTTCACAGGGGTATTGATGAACTACATAACACACCAATGGCCGAGAAGTTAGGGCTTGGTGATAGAGGGGTCATTGGATAACAGATGAAGAGGCTCAAAGGACTTTAGAGCTGGTCCTGGATTCTACGATAGGTGTGCAAAATTCTGGCACAGTTATGTGTGCGCATCCCAGGATGAAGGTTGATAGCTTTTCAGATGTGAAAATGAAACATGTAACCCTCAGATTTAGGAAAGCTTTTATTAGTAGATGTATGGAGTCCAGATGGATGGAGGAAGTGAAGGATGGCTCTGAGAAGCATCTTAGAAAATTTTTCGAGATTCCTGAGACAAGTTCTTCGAAGAGGTTGCATCTGGGGCAGTAGCCATTATTCAGGAGCCCAGAGACTTAGCTGAGGGAACATCTTAAGAGAGTGAACAGGGAATGTGAAGAGGGGAGTTCCTCGGCAGTTTCTGTGTGCTAGGTCCGACTCTGTCCTAGAACAGAGCAGGCGTGCCCCCTCCAAGTGTTTGGCTGGGTCTGTGTCTTCCGTGGGTCTGCGGAAGAAGGTCACTCACACTCCATTAAGGCATAGTCATCCATGGCTTCTCCTGGGAAGACAAGAGACAGGCTTCACTGGCCAGACATCATCTTGTCCTATCCCTTCCCACCTCGTTCTTTCCTGACCATACTTGTTCCAGGATTCCACAGGGTTTCAGAAATGGTTGCCCTCCGAATGAAATTGTTCAGTAGCTGTCTAACCAGTTTCCCGGTCACCTAACTCGCCTAACTCACACAGAGGGGAGAAAAAGAATAATTTATGAGTGGGGTGCACACAAAGTCAGGGAAAAGGTCCAATGATACACACTCCCACTACACAGTGTTGTTCCATCTGTGGCATGTGTGTGAGCGCTGAGATTAGGGTCACAGACCACCACACCTTTTTTTCCATAGCCTTTCTGGATATAATGCGAGCATTTCTTCCAGTGACCTCCCAAACAATTTCATCCTCAGGTGTCCTCTTTAGTTTCACTTATAATTAGTTCTATTCTAAATTTAGGTTCTGAGACTCACCCAGTGTCTTTCTTGGCCTCAAATCTCCCCCCACCCCTTAAATAACACCTGCAGAAGAGCAGGGGGTTAGAAGGCATTTCCGGAATTAGGAACCTTGAGTCTGGGAAAAACAACACCTCCCCAGAGACGTTCTGGTGCTCTCAAAAGAGAGGGCACAGAGAGGGCTTCCTAGAGGAGTCTCATTTTCTGAAGGAATAGTGGGTCCTGGAGGAAGACATACACGTTACTTCCTCCACGCTCTCACTCACCCAACACCTTCCTTTTCTTTAAGATTAGGAGCAGAATTCCAACAAAGAAGATGACACACACGGTGGTCCCACCGGCGACCCCAGCGATCACGGCACGAGACAGTGAGGGATCTAAAACAGCAAAGGCAAGTTCAGCCCCATGACTGCCACTTCCCGGCCCAGAGCCTCTACAACAGACGCTCCCTGTTTGCATGCCCATCCTCACCCCAGGCAGCAGTGAGGGGCTGATCCAGGCCTGGGTGCTCCACCTGACAGCTGAACCTCATCTCATCTCCCGGGGTCACAGCCAAGGTCATCCGGGCCTGATAGGTCCCATCCCCATTAGGTAGCACATCCTGAGGGCTGACGTCCTTGGCATCCAGCGGCTGGTTGTCCTTCAGCCACCTCATAGTGATGTTCTGGGGGAAGAAGTTCAGAGCCTCACACCTTAGAGAGGTCCCTGCAGAGGCCCAGTGATGGGTCACCGTCACCACAGGAGGCACTTGAAAGGGAAAGAGGAAGGACGTGAGGTGGGCAGGAGGGCTAGAATTTTCACTTCCCTTCATGGGGAGGAAGAAGAGCACTCCCTCCTCAGAAAACGCAGCTATGCCATCTGGTATCCTGAAAATGGCTTCAAGCTTGGACACTAGTGGAGGCACCACTCGGAGCGCGGACACTTCAGTGTGCTCTCCTGTTTAACACCTGTTGCCAGGGTCTCTGACTGAGTAGGTGGCGTTTTCCTGTCTGTGGCACACGTGTGACTTGGACTCTCAGTTCGTCTGGTTCAGCCCAATAAGAATTCTTGTAGGAAGGGGCCTTGGTAAGCTGGGAGCCAGCAGTGAGCCTTGCTGTAGTTTGTGGCAATAATCCATAACTTCTCAGGGATTCTGCTGCTCTGGTGGATTGTTGCCTGGGATTTTCACCTGACCACTGACATGTCTGTATGCTTAAAAGACATAATACGCATGCATGAGATTCCTGGCTAAAACAGAATAAGAGCGCTGATGTTTTCTTTTAGGCCACATGCTTAGAGAAACTAATTCTGTTGTTCATAGCTGTGCTACACACCTCAATATGAGGTGGAAAAATCCATCTCAAATAGTGGTTCACACCTTGAAATCCAGGATTTGGAAAGCCGAGGCAATAAAATTGCTATGTTTGTGGATAGTCTGGCCTACAGACTAGGCTAGCCTTGGCTACAGTGTGAGAGACGGTCTAAAGACCACAAACAACAACCAGAACAAAACCAGATGCCAGATGTGGTAGCTTATGACTGTGGTCCTAGAATGTGGAAAGCTGAGGCAGGGGGATTTCTGGAAGATCGAATCTAAGCTGGGTTACATATTGAGTTAGTCAGTCTGAGGTACAGAGTGAGATTTCAAAAGAATTAAAAAAAAAATTAAAAAGCTGAAAATAGGAATCTTAGTTTTGAGAAAGTACCCGGGATTCCCTCCACTCCCACTCCATCGTGTATAGCCCGAGTGTGGTTCGTCATACCTTGCTTCTCCAGAAGCCCTCTCCCCAGCTCCAGGAGCTGTCTCAGCTGCCCAGGGCAGTCCCTCTCCAGGTAATCCTTGCTCTGCCTGGCACGGGCCTTGTGCACATCCCACTCGGCCTTGGTGGCCGAGGCGCCCGGCTCTGCTGCTCTCCAGTCCAGCGTCTTGGGGCAGAATTCAACGTGGTCCTGCCCATCGTACCCATACTTCCAGAAGCCACTGGTTCTGTTGTCTTCATGCAGCTCACAGCCCAGGACCACCTGCAGGATGTGCGACTTGGGCAACACCCCTGGCTTTGTGACTGAAAAATGAAGAAGTGGGTTTTGTCTTCATCATCTCCAAGTATCAAATGATCCTAGGCACCCACCTCCTACTTCTTTGTCTCTGCCCCCACTCCCTGCCCTCTCCCTAACCCCTAATTGAAGCTGTCTACCTCAAGATATACCCCCAGGGTAGTAAAACAATGCTAAGCTCTGACCTCCTCAGGGAGGCCACTCCCCTCACCACATACATACCCTTACTGTGGTTATAGTTGTCCATGATGGTCCGGAAGTCTACGATGAACATTTGATCCCACACCTTCAGGCTCTGACTCAGCTGCAGCCACAGCTGGCTCAAGGTCTGATTCAAGAGCCACGGGGCCCGGGGCTCAGCACGGCGACTCTCGTGGTTGTAGGACACGAAGAGCTGGTCATCCACATAGCCCATAGCCTCAAACAAAGGCAGCCCCAGGTCTGACTCCGAGGCACCCATGAAGAGGTAGTGCAGAGAATGGGATCCTGGGGAAGTCAGCAAGCATTTAGAATGGGCAAGCAGGAGGCAGAGTTTCCAAAGCCCTGGGTCAGCAACTGCTACCAGAGAAAGTCCCACCTGTGGAGAGACAGAGTACCCCTCTTCCCTCCTCAGCCCTGGCTGCTCTGGTCTTTTGCTCTTACTCTGCCCACCTTTTTGATGCCCCCGACTTGAGTCTATGGGTTACCCTAGGACCCAGACTCTGGAAAGTCCTTGGGTTTCTCCAACAGTCTGCTCTGAGCTAAGAGTTGCTGCTCAACCTATTACAATGAAAGCCCTAAGGAGCTGGAGGTAGTAGATTTTCTCTGCTCCCATCTCTGAACATTTTCACGTGCTGATGTTGGCTGAAAAATGCAGGTGAACGTGCTGACACAAAACTCAGGACAAGCTGTCAGCAGACGGAAGGGTTTGCAGGAAAGGGAATTGACAAGGATACTCAGCAGAGGCCTTCCCATCAGTTTCCCTCAATTCTAGAACAAGGCTGCTCAGGGTTTCAACCTTGGTGCTTAGATGGCACCTGGCATGGGGTCAGTGCTTCACAAACACTTGTTGGTCTGGAGTGGCGGCTCAGGATTCCAATACGCATACTCCGGAGACTGAGCCAGGAGGATTGTCTTTGAGTCTATCCTGATAAGCATCGGTGAGTTCTAGGCCAGCCGGAACTACATCCCCGGGGGTTCTTGGGGAAAAAAAAATCATTAAGTTTATGTTCTTGCAACCTGAGAAGAGATTTAAGCGGGTTAACTGCCTTCCAGTGCATAACTAGTCAAAAAGGATCACAGATCCGAGTGTTATTAAAGTGTATTAAGCAGCACTTTGGCATCCTTTAGAAAAAGCCTGCTAATCCTTTGTTAATTTACAGCAAAGCCCAGCTGCACAAATTCCTGTAGAGCAGTGGTCTATCCTTGGGGGCACAATGGGGACCCCTTTTACAGGGGTCCCATGATAGCCTGTATATCAGATATTTACATTATGATTCATAAACAGTAGCAAAATTACAGTTAGGAAGTAGCAGCAAAAATATTTTAATGTTTGAGGGTGTGGTGTCACCACAGTTTGAGGAACTGAATAAAAGTTCTCAGCATTGGAAAGTTGAGAACTACTGATCTTCAGGCACGTGCTCAGAACAGGGGGGACTCTGTCAAAGGGCACCAAAGTCTCACCCACAGTGAGTGAAAGGGTGGGAAGCCTGGCGTTGAGCTTGCCTTCTGGGTCATCAGACTCCTCAGGGCTCTCTCTTAACGTGTCCAAGGCTGAAGGCACAAAGATATCATTTTCCCAAACTCTTGGATTACAGGAATATCAAAGTCTTAAAACAGGAATCCTCTCGGTCCCCAACACACACACACACACACACACACACACAAACTCACACTCACACCAGGGCAATTATCTATGAGGTCAACGCAGCACATTGGGGCAAAAGAAATTGTTTCATAGAGCACTAACAACGAAGAGGTGGACAACTTATGGACTCCATTGCAGTATCCAGGACTGTCTATCCAGGGGAATCCTTTGCTTTCTGTTTAAACTGAAATGTCATGGCAGGCCTCTAAAGACGAACTCATTCCCTGGGCTGCTTGACCGTCTCAATGTGGCCACACTGAATAGATGTTTCCTCACTACTGGACTTCTTAAATTGGAACATTGTTACCAAGCGCAAGTGCTGCCTTCTGCCCTATAATCTCTGGTTACATTATTACATCCATTTGGGGGGTGGGGTGGGAAAATCAGATTTCAAGACGAAAGAACAAAAGCCAAGAGCGAGGAAAAGTCCGAGCCTCCCGCTCCAAGTGACCTTCACCTCATCTCACACAAAAAAGTAAGACTGTGGGGTGCGACTCAGCACCCCCAGAGCTAACGGGAAACGTCTGAGAGCCTTCCCCAACACCCGGAATAGAACACGCAACAGAGGCGACTTTGGTCACTCTGGGTGAGAAATTTCAAATCTCTCAGGTAGGATAGAACACTCACAATAAAAACAATCAAACAGCGGAAGGAGACGGAGACACCAGACAGAGCTAACCCAACCTTGCTTCTCGCCGCATCGCTGCTTCGGCTGGTGATAGGTACCCTGACAGAGCAGAGGGGCAGGGCGCCCTGGGTAGCCAGGCTTATGGCTGGTGTCCCCTCCTGGGGTCTACAAGCAGAGAGCTGGGAGACGGGCCACAGAGGGGGGGCATTTGCGTTCGGAAGTGACAAACTCAGGGCGCCAAGAACGCCGCTTTCGGTTTTGCATTTCCCCCCCACCCCACCCCCCACTTTTCCCTCCCGCACTCACGCGGAGACTGTGCCAGCGGGACCACGGACCGCAGCAGCAGCAGCAGCAGCAGCGGCACAGGGAGGCCAGCTGATAGGCTCATGTCCCCTGAGGGGACCACCCGTCCTCACTAGGATCTGGAAGCATGGAGGATCCAGGAAGTCACCCCGGAGCCATAGCTGTGACTTCAAGTCCAGCCTGGGTTACGTAGTGAATTGCAGAACAGCTTGAGGGAGACTGTTAGAGAGAGGGGGGTGGGGAAGGGAGAGGGAGAAATTAAAAGAGTGAGAGTATCTACAACTTCAGCTCTGTATCCTGAAGCCAATTATGTTTGCTTATGAAACGGCAGCCTCCTCCTCCCCCCTCCCACGCCCTAAATCACTACGGCTGTTGTTAATTGTGAAAACTTAGCTCACAAAATTGAGATCTAAAGATTAAGCATTTATACACTCAATATTCAAATTCTAGCGTAGACATTTCAGCCTTGTTGACAAATTTAGTAGGTACTTGCTCAAAGTTTTTAAGCACGGAACAAATTTAGTAAATGGTACAATTTTAGGGATGCCAATTTTTGGCAATTTGAGAAGAAAATTAAATTAGGAAGTGAAGGGCTCTTAAGGGCATGCAGGTAGTTAAAACAAGGTTGAGAAAATGAGTACCTAGGGTTTGGTTATTTTTTTCTTTTTTAAATGTGATCCATGAGTATAATATGTAAAACTCAGAATTATGCAGTGAAATTAGTAGCCGTTATCAAACAATTTTATATCTCATTCAATTTTTGCCATCACCTCTCAAACTATTACACCACCTCTGCTCCACTCCCCAGGCTGAGCAATCACTAATCTATGTTCTTTTAATTCTGACATGCCCTACAAATAGAATATATAATGTAGAATAACATCAGGCTGTTGTTCGTGTGTGTGTGTGTGTGTGTGTGTGTGTGTCTTCTGTGGTTTAGCATAATGTTATTGTACATTGTTGTCCTGACTGATTATATTCTCTAGTAAGTACACATCACTCCACATTTTATCCATTTCACTCCCATTTTCTGCTTTGGGGAATAACATTGTATATACATTGGAGTATATTTAATATGATCTTATGATCTGATTGCTCTTACATATATAACCATGAGCCGAGGTTGGGTAGTAAATGTTAAACATTTTAATGAACTGCTAGACTGTTTTCCAGTAGTTGTAGACACCATTTTACCTTCCCATAATAAGGTTCTGAGAGTTCTAGTTTCTCTACATCCTTTACTGTCCATCTTTAAAACCCTCGCTCACCCACTGCATAGAAAATGGCACCTCAGGACTTGATTTCATATCCTTGATAACCAGTGATGTACAATGTCACTTTACCTGTTTATTGCCACTTAAGAAATCTTTGGGGAAATGTCTATTCAGATCCTTATCTATTTTGGGAGGGGGGGGGTCTGGATTATTTGTTGCCTGAGTCATCAAAAGGTGTTTCTTAGTATCATTTGTAACAGATGACTTTGGGAGACTATTCGTCAGTATGTGTCATTGTGCTCTGTAAAATCAGTGTTTGAACTTTAAACGAGGTAAGGATTTCCGTCCTCTGTGATGCTGTCTGTAATGGACATCTGTCTAGCTGCTGTAAATGTGCATTTTGCTTGTTAAATTCTTGCAGCACCTTCATCTGTTCTTATCTGCCACTCAAGCTTAGTACCTCAAAAAAAAAATGAGCAAGTGCTGGGAAAGTTCTGTCAGCAACAGACATATATCTGTTATTGGTTACCACTTACAGTCCTATGAGAAATGACCAGCAGAGGTCCTGTTGATATTCCCACCTACTTTCCTCCTGTGATGGCATGAAGAGTGACGCTAGATAACAGGTATTAGCAGGTCTTCGCCTCTCTCCAGTAGATGCATGTGTTTCTAACCTCTCTCACACATACATCTATTTATATGACCTTCCTCCATGGATGCACATCTCCCTATCCTCCCTCTCTGCACTCCTATGTACATACCACATGCTCTAAGGGCCCACCCCACAAAGGTAAACCTATACCTGACACCTGCTGAAGGGAAGTAGGGAAGTGAGACAAAGTTACAAAAATCCACCTGTTGCACAGTCTGAAATGTCAAAAGCATATACCCTATTGTAAAATAGAGACGGATAAATTTTTAATTACGTATATGTTTATTAATTTACTGTGTGTGTGATAGATATGTGGGATGCGGGCATGCTTGGAAATCAAAGGGCAACTTGCTGGACTTGGTTCTTTTCTCCCACTGTGTTCCCAGAGACTGAACTCAGGCTGATGGGCTTGTCATTAAGCACCTTTTCAGGCTTAGATTTTTCACCAAACCTACTTCATTTAGGGTCCTTAAAAACCTTTACCTCCCTTCCAACCTCCCCACTCCCCAACTTAGATAGGAGATTAGTAGGGAAAAAGGCTGTAGACTTTTTTTATCTACTTCCTGCTGATTAGGGACTGTGGGTCTTTAGGGTATTACCACACTCAGGATACCAGCAGTCCAGTCCCAAGGTCAACACATCAAGCAGCAACAGGATTCAGAAGATTAGAACAAGTCAGCAAAAGCCTCAAGACTCAGTTGGATTGCCCTGGGAAGTTCTCTGGAACATTTCTGTCTGAGAAGCAGATCATCGCAGCGATGTCAATCCAAGAAGAGATCTTTTACTGTGTGTGATCCTCTATATATCTCTTCTTCTCAGAGTCCACGAAGAGATGTTCTCAGCTGGCCAAAGTCACACTCCTCTCAAGTGAGAGCCCACAGCAAAACACGACGTACGCTCTCACAAGCTAATCTGGGCAAAACATCACTGTGCTCAGCTTGCAGCAGAATATCACATGACCAAACTGAATCTTCAAAGAAACAAGTTTCTACTACATACCTTTACCTGCTGAGTGATTTTACCAGCCAGGAATGACGTTTTTTTCCATCAAAATTAGTATTTATGTTTCGTGAAAGGTACTATGGACAAACTCTTATAGCTGACAAAATGGCAGAGACAATAAATTGAAACAAACAAAAGAGCTAGTAACTAGAATATAAAAGGGATTTCTGTACAGGAAGAGTAAGACAGAAACTCAAAAGCAAAACTGGATGGAATAAATGAACATAAAATGGATATACTGAAGAGCTCAATACACATAGTAATCAAGGAAATGTAAAACAGTATTTCATTGTGCATTGGCAAGTTGTCAGTTTGAGTAATGCCCAGAATTGGTGGGGATAAAAACCTAGGAATCTACTGGCACACACCTTAATCCCAGCACTTAGGAAGCAGTTAGTCAGATCTCTGTGAATTCAAGGCCAGCCTGGTCTACAAAGGGACTCCAGGACAGTCAGAGCAACACAGAGAAATCCTGTCGGGGGGGGGGGCAGGGGGGAAGAAAAGACCTAGGGATCCTTATGCACTACTGAAGGAAGTGTAGACTGTGGTTTTTCCTCCATTTCTCCTATATAACCCATAAAGCTCACCGGGAGGTGTGAGCAGATCAGCTTACTTCAATGAGATAATGGAATTCTGTAGTATATGGAATTAGAAGCAGTGCAAGTCAGTCAATGCATCATAGACACCTCAACGGGGGCAACTTGCTGCATTAAGGAATAAAAACACAGATTTTCTATTGAGTTACTTTGGCCAAGAATGAGCTCAAATTTGAATTTTTCACTTGTCTCCTTATGTCTTCCATCTGCCTATAGCCTACGGTTACTGGCCTATCTGATGTTACCTGATCTGTTTTAGGCGCCTATCTGTTGTTTCTCTGTGTTCGTGTGTGTGTGTGTGTGTGTGTGCGTGCGCGTGTGCACACCTGTGACTAGCAATGGGGCTTTCCTCTGTATTTATTGGGCTGTACAGAAATCATGGTATGAGAGATAAGTGAGGGATTCTTTTCAGAGATCTTTAAGAGTTTTCCAAAAGTTTCTTTCCTGATAATGACTCAGAATACCACTCAAAAACACACAGATGTTATAAAACTATATTCCTGTGTTGCTTTCAACACTTATGAGATATTTGGTTTAAGGTTGCATTCAAACTGTTGGCTGCATTCAGTAAATGATAACATGCAGAGCATTCTGGGAAAAGTTTATTGCTTAAGATTTAAATCGATGTATTTCACTTAGGTTACAAAAGCTGATTACATGGGAAATCAAGGTATAGTAACGTTGGTTTAAAGGCAGGTTAAGTAAAATAAGCTTAGCACACGGTAGGACAGCAGGTTAAGTACATAGTTTGTTTGTTTGTTTGTTTTTAATCTCAGGGCATATTGTTAACTTGGTGGCAAGGTTTGAAAAGAGTTCATTCTATTTGAAGATAAGAGGTATTTTCATAAAATTATATCGCTACAGCTATCTATTAAATGACCATCTTCACCAGAAAAAACTTGTGTGACATGACTTCAGCAAAGAGAAAATGCAAACAAGCAAAACAGCATGGTTTTTTTATGTACCCTTAAAGAAAAAATATTTATGGAATTCACTGAATTCCTGGAAGGCTGGAGGAAGAGCGGCAGAGCGAGCCAAAGGAAAAGACTGACAGACTGAGCACACACATATGCCCTTTCACTGGGGGTGTTCCTGGCAGGAATCGGTTGGTGGGTCTGGAAGATGATAAAATGTTACAGCCTACTTGCTGAACATAGCAAATGGCTGCAGTGAGTTTTCACTTTTTAAAGGAGATTGGAGCTCTGAGCTGGAAACTGGGAATCCAGGAACTGATTCTGCATCGAGAGTCAGCTTTTCCCTCGGGTGAGGAAATCTTATGAAAAGACCCCCTACATCCTACGAGACTGGAACTTTTGCTGGATCTCACAGCCAGAGTTTACAATACACCTTGAGGCCACATGGCTTAAAACTGCTTGCCTACAGTCTGTTTGCTTAACCTTCCTTTAAGAGAACAGTGTAACAAACAACCTTACTTGCCTTGGATTTTTCATGTCATCAACTTTTACACTCTAGGCTAATGCAACGCTAAGAATAACGTGTTGTGGGCTACTCACCAGAGAAGACTGCTCAGACGTGGGTTTCTGCCAATAAAATGTCTTTATTAGTGAGCTGGTGAGTACACTGCATGCTCAGGACCCCTGTACAGCACCAGCCTTTTCTAGAGTGAGCTTTTAAGCCCCAAAACCACGTTCTGGGTTGACATACTTCAAGAACAGCCTGGGGCAGAACTACAAAAGCAAAAAAGCAAGGTTGTGGCACCTTTAGTTACCAGAACTATGGGCTTTGCGGATATGGTCTTTGTTTTCATTTTTTTAGTGGTGTTGCCCAGGTGCTGAGCTTTACAGCCTGGATGGTGCCTCCATCGTGGACTCAGTTGTGCTAAGGCTCTTTAATATAATGTGGTGTATTATAATAATGATTTTTCTGGAAACAGCAAATAGACTGGCTGAAAGTGGACTTGTAAAATGAATATTTACCATAAATGCTGAACAAAGCATACATTTTTTTTCTTTTTTAAATAAACATGACGTTAGCCATACTGTTTGCAACTGTTTCAGTTGGGAACCATTTGGAACAGTAAAACTCTGGGAAAGATTTCTATAAATTATCCAATTCCTTCTCCATGTTTAACTTTCTGTCCTGTTCAATAAAAGAAAAAGAAAGCAAAGCCCTTAGAGAAAAAGACAGACATAGGGACAGATTCACAAAACAACCTTCAGGCAGGCACAGATTCATTGAAACCAAGTGAGAGTGCTTTGATTTTTTTTTTTATGTAATGTGACACTGATACACATTATTGGTGACTCTGAGTTTGTCATTAATGCGTTCACATACCATCACTCCTAGTTGATTAGACTAACTTTCTCAAAGAACAAAGCATGCCTGCTAAAGTAAGTATGCCTACATCTCTGTGGGAGTTCCATAAAGACCCTGAACTGCAATACACAGTGTTTATGGCTTATCAGGAAAAATGTTTCATATATTTCCATGCTAGCACATTGCTTTCTGGGGCCTTCCTCCAATTCAACTGTTGTAAGTGGATATCTTAGAATCATCTGGTCAATCAGCTTTAGTACAGCTGACTCCTACCATACATAGGAGGTAAGGAAACTATATAGCCATCACCAGGAGATGGACACATTGCTATTTTTTATCTCCAGTAAGTTACTCCTATGTGGTTCTAGTCCAGGCCTTCCTTGCCTATCATTATAGAAACACAAGGAAAGAATCGCAGATTTTTGCACCAAAGCACATCATAATCTAAGAAGTCTGATTGTGAGACACTGAGTAAGGCAGGTAATTTTGGGAGCAGATTCTTAGAGGAATGTACTCTTGAAGTGCCTTTATTTTCCTTTATTTTCAGCTAAAACTTCTTTCTGCAAGCTGATCATGCTGTGGTAGGTGTTTGGTTGAATGCTTGGTCTCCTGTTGATGATACTCTCTGGAGAAATACTATAGCTGTCCTGGAGGAAGTACATCACTGAGGGGGGTTTTAAGAGTTCATAACCTTAAGCAACTTCCAGTTATCTTGTTGATTCAAAATTGAAATTGATGTCAACTTGTGGCCACACAGTGAGAGGGAAGCTGCCTCAAACCAGGAACTTAGCCCTTACTGGAACTGGACTAGCCGACCAGAGAGTGGTCAGGGAGTACTCATGAAGGTGTTAAGAGAAACATTGAACAACTACAAATAGCAGATGCCCTGGTCCCTGCAAGGAACATTCAATTCCAAGTTCCACGGGTCAGTAGAAAGACACCTTATCTTAGGTAAGGTGATGCATAATTGAAGCTGTATCATGTATCTGGTTCTGATTCATCAGTGGCAAACAGCAAAATAGCTTGCTTTCTCACATTGAATTTCTGACCAGTAAGTGGGTTCCCTTTCCAAATTGAAATATGAATCCAATCCACTGGTTAGTGTTAAATTAAATGTCATTCATGTTCCTATTCCAGATTCTTGTGATTTTGGTCAGAATGATACCAGTTATTAGTGTCAGGGCCTGGGTCCTGGAAGGACATCACCTATCTTCAGAGGGACAATTAAAAAAATGAAGTAGTAGAAAGAAGCAGAAGAAGAGTTATTCACTGAGACTTGGAATCCTAAGCAGGCACTTCTACAGCCAGCCATAGGGGTCCTGACAAACAGGTACCCCGAAGACCACCCGCTGATCACCTGGAACCACCTGCGCATGCTCTGGGTCACCTTATAAGAGCTCCTCCCTCTCCCTCTCTTTTCCATCTCATCTGGAGACTGTCTCTGCGACCCCTTCCCCCTTCCCTTTCCCTAATAAACCTCCCACGTGGAACCGGTCGTGTGGCTGATTTGTGAACCGGCCGTGCAACCCTTATTCTGCACGATTTCTAACAGAGACCATATTGGAAAGTTCAGTGACATGCCCTATTGCACTCAAACTGCCTTCGGGATACTTACATGAAGTTTGGGAATAAACAGAGGACAATTCATGCACACGGTTAGTCATTCGTGTTCAGGGTGTGGTCGTGCCCTGCTTGGCTCCCTGGCAAGGTGACCTGACAACTTGTCAGCTTGTATGAATTTCTTCCTGGGCGACATGTTCCTCCTGAGACTTTTTCCTTTTCCCAGAATGACTGATTCTCCGGGGAGATTCCGATTCCTTGTTTCAATGGTCTTAGAGTCATGGGCGGACCCTGGTGTCGCTTCAGAGAGTCTTCATTCCTCCATAAAGTTCGTGAGGGCTTACCGGTCCTTTCTTTGCCCTGTGTTTTTAGGGTGATCCCTGCTCTGACAGAATTAGGTCCCAGCCACCACTGGACTGTGTCTTTGAGCCCCAGTGAGGTTCTGATAGATAAGATCTCCTCTGACCAAAAGACTGTGGTGGAGACAAGATTAGGAGGCTGGTGTTGGTCCTGGTGATTCAAGAGGCAAGTACCTATTCATGCTGGAGGTTTCTTTCCTGATCACTGATACTTTTCAAGATAACGCTTAATCACCACTGACAGAAGCATGCTGCTGTGCCAAGTCTTCTGCTCTGCGGCAGTGTTGACTTTCAGCGATGTTAGCAGCTGAATGACCTGGGTTGGAACAGGAGTTAGACCTGCTTCTCATAATCCTGTTTTCCAAAGAATCTTGTAATTGCCATCTCCCTTGAGGTCATGGCCCAGAACCTTTTTAAAATGCAAGCCTCTGATGTCCCAAGATGCTTTTCATCTGTTCGCTGACACAGAAAGTAAATTTGGGGCCACTGTCAGGATGTCCCTCTCATGTGGAGCTTCTCGATTTCTTTCAGATTTCAGACACAACTCCTCCCCCTCCTCCCGAAACACGCATTATCTGTGGTATGGAAAATTTCTGCGCTCCAATCCTTTCCCTCAAACCCAGTTAATCAAGGAGAGACCCATTCCTCCTCATTCTACTTGCCTCTTCCTCTTTTATGTTTTTTCCATTGTCTTCAGAGAATCTGGCTCTGTCCCGGGTCCAGGTTAATTCTATAGTTTATTTCAGTCCCAGCATGTAGCATAGATTTAAAAAAAAAAAAAAAAAAGGAGAGGATGAAGTGGTCAGGGCCCTTTGTTTATCATTACTATGCTATTTATTATACGTTTTAGGAGAAAAGGACAACAGGACCTTGTAGAAGAGCAAAAAAACAGCAACCTCAAAAATGAGGCGGCCTAAGGGATTTGCCTTCCTCAAGCCTGAGGTTCTCTGGAGCGCTTTAGTGATTGTGGGGTTCTGAACACTCCTCATGGACACTAAGTCCTCATTTTTGTCACTTCCAATGTAAATATGTTACTGAGATCTGAGGCCAGGCAGCAGCTCTATTTTTTGGGGAGGGGGTGGTTTCTGGCAAACCAGACATAATACTTTCTCTACACAGAATATGAAAAAAGTACTACTGGGGGATAATAGAGTTTTCACTATCTGGTTCAGCCATATGCTTATGTGGAGCAGAACCCTCAGCCCTGTCCTAGGAGTTACTGACATGAGCTTTGCTATAAATCAGGGGAAAACTGGGACAGAAGGCAAGTCTGCTTTACTGTAGTCTAGTTGATCACTATTTCAACTCTGGGTTCACAAGGCCTCAGAAGTTACTATGTCCACCATAAAGTGTCTACTTGTATTAAGGAGGTCAGCCTTAGTTTTCATCATGGCTGTTTTAGTCGCCGTTCTATTGCTGTGAAGAGACACCATTTTAAGGCAACTCTTATAAAAGAAAACATTTAACTAGAGGGTTGCTCATAGTTTCAGAGGTTTAGTCCAGTATCATCATGGCCAGGAGCATGGTGGCATGCATGCAGGCTCTGGAGAAGTAGCTGAGAGCCACATTCTGATCCACAGGCAGACAAAGAGACTCTGGCTTGTCAAGGGGTTTTGAAACCTTAAAGCCTTTGCTCAGTGATATACTTTCTTCAGCAAAGCCACACCTTCTAATCCTTTTAATCCTTTCAAATAATGCCACCTCCTAGTGACTAAGCATTCATATATAAGAGCTTATGGGGAGCCATTTTTATCAAACCACCACAATAGAGTAAACTATTTCATTTCTAGGGGGCAGTCATATCAGAGAGCCATTCATTCTCATCATATGGGTTGTTCTGCAGGCAAGGCTCTCTGTTCTGTAAGCTAATGTGCCTGCAGGAGAGAATGATTCATGTGAAAAACCAAATTTCATTCAGGGTTTGGACAATGTCTGGAGTGCTTTAGTGGCTGTTCCAGCGGTATGGAAGAGGACCTTTTAAGGGTCAGCAGTGGACAGTACATTGCTTATCATCTTCCTGCAAATATAGTGTAGCTGAGCTTTTGAATATTTATTGGGTTCCTTTTTCCTACCTAGCTACATCACCACTATCCCTTCAAACCTCCAATACTAGGTAGGAGAAAAAGAAGGTTAGAGAGGCAAGGGTACATCAATATCTTTAGATTGCTTCTTGCTGATTAGGGACATCAAATTCCTTGGGTTGAGTTTGGTCTTTGTTGTCAAGATATCTCCAGCCAGCAGCCAGCAGCACGAACAGAGGCTGAAGCAGCCACCACAGGCCCTCCCTGGGCTCTTGAATTTATACCCTCTCAAGAGTCCCTAGAATTCCAAACATAAACTACCTTCAGCTGGCAAAATCATTCCCCTGCCAGAGCCTGAGACAAACTGTAGCCAGTTGCTATGCACTATCGGAGGCAGCCCCATATCTCACACCTGGGAATAAAACAAAAACATATTCCCCACATAACTGGATTTCTTAAGAAACTAAAATTCCAGTAGGAGGTGGCTGTATTGTAATCATTGTATCCCTTGGCTGGTGTACTTTCACAGTTCTCTGGACGTGAAATTGAGAGTGAAAAGAGAGGTGAACAGGAAATCGTGTGCAAATTAGAGAGCATTAAAGAGATCAGGAACAAGACTGAAAAGATCAAGGTTCATTTTAAGTCTGGGTTTGAAGTTCTGGAGTCAGAAGAGAGGCACCTGAAAGAATACAGACAGGAGATGGATCTCCTGCCTCAGGGGAAGATGGCCAATGTGGAGGAACTCCGACTGACCCGTGATATCAATGTGATGGAAAGCACCATTAAACAGTTGGAAAATAACTTAAACAAGCTGCTAGAGTCAACCTGGAGGCTGCATGATGAGTATAAACCACTGAGAGAACATGTGGATGCCCTGTGCATGACATCGAGCCTGCAAAAGCTTCCTGACTTGTGTGAAGGGGAAGAGAAACTCTCCTCGGATTACTTTGGGAAGCATAAAGGAGAATGGCAGACAGAACTTCAAGAACCCCTTAAAAATCCCTTGCTGCTGCAGCTGCTGCCACCCAACACCTCCAAGTGGCCAGGAAGCCAGGACAGATGGCAAACAGCCACCTTCAGACAGTAGCCTCCACCTATGAAGGCCGGTTTGCCATGTCACCAACAGATTCATCGAAATGCACCTAGGTGCCCTCTTTGCAAAGCCAAGAATCAGTCATGAAACCCCAAAAAGCCAAAATGGAAGCAAGATGAATGAAGAAATGGTAAAGGGACCTTCTGTTGATCATAAACCCTCCCCCTGGCCAGAGTGATGGATGTCCTGATTTTGTTTAATATCCTCCTTCCTCACCCCTACGTAATCTTTTATTTAATTTGCTGGAAGAATGGCTTCTCTCTCTGCTCTTATTCCTTTCTGCTCTTGGAATGTCTGGTTTAAAAACAGCTGTGGTTTGGGCACTAATGACCGTGTCTCATGAACCCTCCCTCTTCTCCCACTCACAGTTCGACTACTGCCCTAGCTTAGAACTGAGTAAGGGGTAAAAGGCTCTAGTTGACTCTTTTGTTCCTGAGGGCTAGAGCCTAATGAGCTCTAGGGTGTAAGGACTGAAGGAGATCTACACCTTGCTTTAGGAAAGGGCCTCAGAGATTTCTTTCCCTCAGTTTTTGCCTTAGGTACTTAAGGAACAACAACTTAATTTTTGTTGAACTTCCCAATGGGCTGAATGCATATATCTCCCAATATTCAGGTCCTCATTAAAGCCCAAGTGTTCCTTCTTGTATTAACTTGTGAGGTCCTGGTGTTATTCTATAGGTCCATCCAAGTCTTCCAGTTATACTGAAGCTCTTACATACCAGGCTGAGCATCTTGAGATTCACAAGATCTGTGGGTATTTCCCCATACTTCTAATCTTTGCAAACTGGTAGACATTCCCCATAGTGAAATTAGAGAGCCAAACCCATGCTAAAAGTCTCACCTAGTTCACTGCTTAAGATACTAGGTCTTATTGCTATGGTATTGGCTTGGGCTGAGGAGCCCTCAGATGACTTTAGCTTTGGGATTTGTTAAAAACCATTATGCTCAGTGGTCTATCATTATGAGGCTAGAAGTGGATATAGTGTTATATGAATGACAATCATTTCATGCATGTGAGTAGGACTCTTCTTTTCTCTTCTCACCTCCTTTGACTCTGTCTTCTATAAGATAGACTCAGTTAAGGACAGTCATTGGTCTCTCTTTTTCGGTTGCTTAGGTAGATGACCTTTCTTCCCCCAAAGAAAAGTCACTAAGCTCTTCAAGCCCCACAGCTCACTTCTTTATCAAATCTAAGCCTCCTTCCTGGTCATGACTTAGACCTAGGGGATGAAATCAGGGCTGATTGATGAAAGAGACTTAACTCCAGGTTTCTCTCCCTAGCTGGGGAGAAGAGGGAGATATTTACCCCATTTTACTTTAACTTTTTGTGTTGTGTTACCATGATATGTGTTCACAACATTGAAGTTAGTTTTCTAGGCTTTTGAAAGTAAAAGTGTTATATGGTGTTGTAAATTCCTTTAAATAAATGTTCGTTTGTTGGGGAAAAAACAGAAACCAAAATTCTCACTACACATAGAAAATGAAAAGAGAATGTATTTTGTGTGTGTGCATGATTTGCATGCCTTGGGCACTCATGTAGAAACCAAAGGACAACATCCTGGAGTTCTCTCCTGCCAATCTCTGGGATGTGGAGATCTAACTCAGGTCACCAGGCCTACAAGGCAAGTTTTTTGTCTGGTGAGCAATCTCTAGGACACAACCTTAATTACTCTTGCTTTAGTGTTTTTCGGCTTTGAAAAGAGAAGATTGACAGTTATCACTCAATAGTGCAGACCTTGAGTTGGAATCTGACCAAAAGTATAAAGGTAATAAGGGAGACAGTTGTAAAATGAAAGCAAAGATGCTAGCTTAATTATTTTTTTTTCCCTGTAGCCATGATATCACATACCCTGACATAAGCCATTTATGGAACAGTTTATTTTGGCTCACCCTTGGAGGTACAGCCCATCATGGCAGTTCATACAAGAACAAGAGAAGCCATCAAAGTGCACTCACATCCAGGATGAAGAGAGCAGTGATGTTCAACACTCAGCTAGCTCTCTCCTTTCCCTGTTGGCTAGGACCCAAGTCCAAGGAATGCTACAGCCCTTCTTCAAGGCCTGTCTTCCCACCTCACTGAAGTTAGTCAGCATAATCCCTCACAGATGTACCCAGGGGCTAACCTAGTCTGAATGGTCTTTCACAGGTGTGCCTGAAGAATTGCCTTCTAGAAGATCCCAGATCCTGTCAAGCCAACAATACTAAGCTTTACAGATGCCAACCTTGTGTCCTGTTTCTTTTCTAGCTGGGCACCTGCAGGCTGAAAGTGAGAGCCTTTCAGCCCAACAACTACTAAGTTCCTGTTATATGTGTGTGATTGACACCCCTTCATGCCTGTGTGTCCTAACTTTCTGGGATCCCTGAAGTAAAAGCAGTTTGCAAGCAGTCAGTTGTATTGTTAAGTCAATTAAAAACTATGAAGCCGACTTTGCTCATTTGTAAAACAGAAATAAACAAGTTATTTCACAGAATACTTAAAAGTAAACTGGAAAAGTTTTTTTTTTTTTAATGATTCAATATAGGGAGCTTGACTGGGATAATTTTCACCTCCAGTTATAGAATTCAAAGAAGAGGAGAATGTCTTGAGTCCTACAATAAAGATGTCTCAAACACTGCAGACAGCAGCAGACGGAATCAGCGGGGGAAGAAAAGTGTGAGTGACAAAAGACACACATGTGCAGCAGACACAGAGAAAAAGCCCCTCTACACAGCGGACAGGGACTCAGGAAGCCCCCAAATTCAGTCTCTTCTCAAGAGCTGTTTTGTTTAAAGTCTCTGAAGAGTTTTTCTTCCCTAATTTAGGGGAGGCTAGCTTGAAGAAAGGTAGGATGGCTGATTGGCCTGAAACTATTTTGTAACATGTCCTGGTCAGGCCTCAAAGTTCTTGAGGCAACCTACCAGGAAGAGCCTGCTGGAGAGAGAAAAAACAGCCTGCCAGGCTATTGTTTTAAGCTAGGAGGCCTTTGTCTCAGGTTGGGTGAATGAGAAAGAAACTGATCATATTGGAAATCTACCACCTTTGTTACCTAGCCATGACCACTCTCCATATCTGTTTGCCTACTAGAGAATCTGTCTAACTCCTAATCTCTCAAAAATGATAGCACAGTGGCTAGCACCCGATTCAGGATAACTCTGGCTTCTTATGACTACATATGCTGATATACACTACCATTGCATTTGCCAATTGCATTACCTACTATTTCTTCTAGAACTAGAGATTAAACCTAGTGGCTGTGTACAAGCTTGGCAAGCACCCCACAGCTGAGCTGTTCCCCCGGACCATTTCTTAGTTTTCATTTTGACAAGGGACTGGCTAAGTTGCCCAGGCTGGCTTTAGACTTGTTCTGTAGCCCAGGCAGGCCTTGAAGCTGCAACTCTCCTGTCTCAGTGTCATGAATAGCAGGGATGACAGGCCTGTGTCACCAGGTCTGGCTGATAGCATGGTATATTTGAGGCTGTTGCTCTCTTTCAGGAAATTCTCCAATATTTTCTTATAAATGGCTTAGACTGTGATTATTGTGATAAAATCAATAGCAAAAAGGAATAAACATATTTAGCTCCAGAAGGTGCTGGTGTTCCCATTTTAATTCTGCACTTTCCCTTAAGGTATAGTTCAAGTGAATTTTCCACAAAACAGCCATTTCCTTTTTTGGTGTCTACCCTAAACTAACAGACATAAAATATTACCTTGGTCTTGGACTGGAACCCAAGGTGCTATGCAAGAAGCTATCTGTCCTGCATAACAGCTGTTTGAAGAAGCAAAAATGATTCTACCCATTAGAGTGAAGCTTTCTCCATTTGTTAACTTGTTCCTCTTAAGAACTTTGAACTAGATGTGGTGGCTCACACCTGTCATCCAAGCATTTGGGAAGCTGAGGCAAAAAGATTGTGAGGAGCATGAAGTTTGAAGCCATCCTGAATCAAATAGTTCTAGGCCAGCTTTGGCTACAGAGTGAATATGTCTCAAGAAAGAAAGAACGAAAGAAAGAAATTGGCAGTTGGCCATTTTGTAGCTTTCTCTCTGACAGAGAGGCTTATCCTCAAAAACAAACAAGCAAAGAAACAAATGGGTCATTTAAAAACAGATACTCTGATGTGGAAGGTCCTGGGAGTAGTCTTGATTGAGTGGAAGGTTCCCTTCTGCCTCAGCTTTTCTCCCTGCCCCTGTCAGCTGTGGGCATTCATTCTTATCATCAAAAGACTCTGTATGTGGAAGGCTTTGAAAGTCTGCTGAGTAATAGTGTCCAAGTGAATGATTAGCCAGCTGAAGCTTTAATGTGGAATTCCATGTCTACCAGAACAAACATCTGCAATTGCAAAAGCCTCCTGTGAGGAAAGAAGCAGAGTTGTGGGGAACCTGTTTTGTGTTGCTGCTCTTCAGCAGCTTTCCTCTCCCTGGACAACGTCAGTGTCAAACAATCAAAACCGCCATTTAAAATTGCTAGTTAGCAATTTGATGTGGATTTTTTTGTATATGTTTTAAAAAATTATTTCTTATTCATTTGTTCTTGCTATGGAGTTCTAACTGGCCTCCTGCCTCAGGTTCTTGAGTACTGGGATTTACAGGCATGCACCATCATGCCTGGCTTTAATTTTTTTCTCTCCCCTCCCCTGATGTTTTAATTAAGTTAATTTGTGTTTTTCATTTCAGAAATGACAAAAGAGTGGCGGGGTACCTGTTCAGTAGAACCTTCATATAATCACACCTTAGGGTATCATGCTTTTCTTGGGTTTGTTGAGCACGTGTCTCAGGGGTTTAGTGTGGCACTCAGGTGCCAGGCTGATCATGGGCTCTCTGAATAGTTATGAGTCTTTTGTATCTCCTTGTTGACATAACATGATCAATATATTTATTATTACAATTATTGATAGACCTTAATTATGAATTTCATACCATTCTCCCTTTAAGACAAAAGCCACTCTTATGCTATGATCGTAAGTGGGTCAGGTAGAGGCATAGTTCTGGGCTCTTAGAGACACTGTCCACAAGAAGCCAGGATACATACTGGAATAATAATAATAATAATAATAATAATATCAGGAGAAGGCATTGCAATCAGAGTTAGAGTTTAACAACAAGATTTCAGCACAGATAGAGTGTGACCAGGTACAGTGAGCAGCTAGAGACACGAAGAAGGGTAGTTTCCACTAAGTGCACATTTGGGATTCTCAACAGAGTAGTGCTTACAATGTCACGTGTAGGACTTTGGTGGCTTCTGAAGTTAGGTTGGTGGCTCGGGGTCCTAAGTGGGATCATAGTGCGGCTCCCGATTTGTGTACACAGGGCAGTACTTTGGGTGGGATTACAGCTGATAAGGCAAAACCATAGGGCACAGAGATTACACAAGTCTTTTTACTGTAAGTGAAGTTTATAATCTTGTCTGTTTACTTCCCACAAAGTTTCAGGTTCATGAACGGGCAAGGATCAAGAACGACTGGAAGGTCATATTTGTTCAGGCCTTACGAATGCTCCGTTGCTTATTTGAAACATCTCCATAGAAAAGGAACATTGTCCCTACAAAGGCAGCCTTCACGGCAGATACTGCTAATTGAGCTGCAATTATTGGCTTTTCGCTTGTAAACCTCCACTGGACACAGGTGAGGGTCTCCTTCACTTGTGTGTCGCTCTAACTGCCCGTCTTTCTACCGTGGCCATTTTAGTTTAAAAATATGATGAAGTGGATTTAATAACTTAAGACTCTGTTATTAAACTTTGGCACCATGTAAAGTGAGCCGTTGTTCCTTTTCGTCCCCAACGTGCTCTTCCGTCACTTACCCTTTTGGAGGCCTCCATTCTGCAGCTCCTTCATGAGGACAGAGTGCCTGACTCACTCGGTTATTCCCTAAGCCCGGCGGGTGCTAGGCTTGTCATTGCTAATGAACTCATTGTAGAGTGAAAGAGCCAACAGGGATTCTGTAGACCACTTAAGTAAGAATCCAGTACACTTAACTTTTTTCTTCCCGTGATTCCTGCCTGGAGGAGAGACTGGCTCTTGTGGATTTCCTGTTTCTCGGAACTATTATCTGCCAAATGGCATTAATAACATCTGAAGGAGACAGAAGAATATGAAAGAGCTGGTAGGAGTTATCTAGGTCAAGAGAAACTTGAACGCCATCTAAAGGTAGCATTCTTGTTTTGGACTGCCATCTAGTGTCCGCTACAGCAAACAGCCTGACACGTCGTAGATGGCTGTGATTCCTAGCATATGCAAACTCCACACTAGTATGCATGCGCATGTCTATAGAAAAGGAAATAGAATGGTAACTAGTTAATTGGTAGGAATGTGTTTTGATTTGTGTAGCTTATATATAGAAAATTTAAAGTCTTACCCTGTTCAAGTTTGGTTCAATTGATTTTTTCCCACCCTTTTGAGAAAGGTTCTATCTCATATGTTGTCCAAACTGGTCTCCAACTTTTAGGACTCAATCTGCTTTTATCCATCTCTCCAAATTAAGGAGAGGACTACATTTCTGCGAACCATGCCCACAACAGATGGTTCTCATATTTTAAGGGTCCAGTGCAGAGCCCTTACTATCTAGGTTTAAAACGATATGGTGTAAGGTTTGCTCTTATACTGCACAGTCCACATATTTCTACAACAAAGGTCCTTTGCAAATACCAGTTTTGAATTCTTACTGAAAATTACCTGTGAAATCTGGTCTGACTTACTTGAGAATCTCCTAAAATGGCGATTCCAAAAGTTAGCTTTCTATTTTGTCCACCACTTAGGTTAAATGAGGAGTGACTCATTTACTCCAAAGCTGTATGGGGAACACTCATTACTTAATCCTCACTATATTCTAGGTAAAATATGTTGCCCAGGAGCTTATCACAGAATGGAGGAAGTGGGATTAAACCAGGCCTTCTTGCTTCAAAGTTGTATCTCTTCATTCTGGACATCATCAGCAAGTTGTCATATCCACCCCAAAGCAACCCAGCACATTTTGGATTAGCCTGGTATGGTGTACAAATGGGCTAAAGCATAAGAACTTCCCAGCTGAGGCTGTATGTTTTCTCTTTATACAAGATGGAATTCTATAGTGTAAAATACAAAGCATAAATATGAATTGCATATAGTTATAAATGCACTTAATTGCATTTATATCACAAAGGATTAGCAAATAAATCATGGTTATAAATTATCAGGTTACCTAATTTAATTAATACCTAGCTTCAATTACTAAAATGGTACACCCCAAATTTACTTTGTTAAAGAATTTTTCAGAGGACTTGCAAGATTATCGGAGTAGAAAAGGGCTTGAACTTTAAGAGCTTGAAGATAGGAGATTAGATTAGGAGCTACTCTCCTCATTTGCTTTCTTTTAAAGACAGGCTTTCCACAGTCCAGGCTGGCCTTGAACTCTGTCTTAAATTTCTGAGACTCCTTCCTCCCTGTCCGCAGTGCTGGGCTTATTCCCCTCTCTGGGCCAATCAGCTTGATCTCAGCATTTCACAGTTGGATCAATAATTGATTAAGAAAGAAGTTTAGCTTCTTTTCTTATCTTTCTTTCTTCTTTGGACTTTTGCTTTTTTATCAAGAGGTCTTGCTCTTTAGTGCTTGTCTGGCCTGTCCTAGCTGGAACCACGCCTTGAGAGGGGATGCACTCCTTGGTTGGTTGATCTTTTTTTATGTCCATTGCAGGTTTGCATGCTTAAATGAGTGCTCAGAGAGTGTCTGGTGCAGCGTGTCCACAGCATGCTGGTGGCCGGGGACGACAAAATAACGTCTTGGTACATTTAGCTGTATATTTCCTACCAAACAACCATGTGTGAGACGATGCTTTGGCTCTGATCATAGGTGATTGATTGTCTAACCTATGTTTCCCTCTTGTGCCTTCATTGTAAGCATAGACTGGAGAGGTATAGAATGTGTGTATTGTCATGATTGATTAATTTGTTTCTTAGGAAGGTGTACTTGAACTTTTAAAACTGTTTTAAAGTCTTCTGAAAAAAGCTAAAAAAGAAGGAGCAGGAGGAAGGGGAAGAGGAGGGAGAGGAGAAGAAGAAGAAGAGCAAGGAGGAGGAGGAGGAGGAAGAGGAGGAGGAGGAGGAAGAGAAGGGCTCTGTCAGCAGTTCCAAAGCGTGAGGAGAAAGTTTTGCAGCATGTCTCTTTTTGTAATTCTGTTTGTATGATATCCCACATGTATGCTTTATTACTATTTTGTATGTCAGTTTCTCCATTGCATTTGAGGGTGACTTAACTTAAGCGCAGTAACTTAGGACTTGGTCCTTCAGGTGTTTAAGTATCAACCAGGAAAACATTGTAGCAAAGGTTTAATCTTGCTGAATATCTGTTTGGAGAGATTGAGAAAAGAAGAGAAACATTGCTCAATGTTATTTCTAGACATCACTTGTATAATTTTTCTTGTGCCGCCAAAATTGTCTGTATCACAGTGGAGCAGTTACCATTTGTCATTTTGAGACAGGCATTGCTAATAAGGTGTCTGTGGCTGTTAGCATCGTCCCTTGATGTGTCTGGAAAAAGCAGGTTTCAGTGACTCCAAGTTGGAGTCTATGTCAGTATCTGGTGGGGGTATACAGTACTTAACTGATAGTGGTTAACTAGCTGCTTGTGAAAGCTGCTTCAGCTCCACTCTGGAATGTGGGAGGGAGGATATGGAAAAGAGAAGGTGTAAGGTGAGGCCTGGCTCCTTGCACTTGTCCTCAGCACTCTCCCCCTCCTGTGGGAGTATCTTGCCATTAAGCTTTTCTGTCTCCAGCTCCTGTGCATTCTCTGCATATTTAATTCTGCCCTCTGGTGGGAACACAGCCTGAAGACATGGCATGCCCAAAGCTTAGCTGCCTGCAATCTTCACCATCCTTAGAAACATACAAGATTACACAACAGTCATCACAACGCTTCAACAGTATCCTCATTTCATTGGTGGGTAGCCAGTGATATTGAATGGGAAGGTCATATCCTTTATCTGAACTTTTGCTTGGAGCTCATACTAACAGAAGTTTTCTGGTCCATAAGCTTACTTCAAAATCTAAGACTCCATGGCACACTTATTAAGTCTCAGGCTGCTTTAAAGTTGATGTTCCAAATTTTACATTTTGCATTTTAGAGGGTGACTTCTGAAGATTCTGATTGGATGCCCTTAGGACAGTCTGACTAAGCAAGAATCATCATATAATTTTCAAACTGTTAAAAGCCTGACTCACATATAAATGCTACATGTGGTAAGCTCATATATGTTGAAGAGTGATTGAACTCAGTGAGTAACAAGCTGCATGACAAAGTTTGTTCAAAGGACAGAGGAAGATAAAGTGAGTCTTTACTGGGGAAAGGAAAGAGTGCTGCAGAAAGGCGGAAGAGTTAGATATTCAGCTTATTATTGTGCAACACAAGCTTAACTCTCAGGGTAATCTTTCCTATTGCAAACAATTTGCATCTATACCAGGCAAACTTTATTAATTAACTGCATTTAAAGAGCTATGACTTGATGGATCCAGCTTGAAAGGTCTTAATAAGCAAACAACTCACAAGACCGAAAATTTACAAGTCTAAGATTTAAGAATAAGGTGCCAATTTACAGTGATGGGAAGATGAGTAGATTGGAGAGCTAGATCCCACACAGTTATTTTCCTAAGGGAGACGGACATTCATTAGATGAGGATGGCATTCATTTATTTCCAAGTAATCAGAGCAGAGTGACTTGTTCTTATTTCTTCTACTAAATCATGTTGGTGAGTTGAAGGCGCTTCAGTTGTTTGTGTGCTTTGAATGATTTCTTAAAATTCCCATTCCAAAGTCCGTACAGGATGGCAGCTGACTTGGTTCTGCTGCTGGCAATTCATCCATCCCTGATCTCATTAGGCTGTTAATTCCCAGAGGACACAAGCCTCCCAGATGCTGTTTGCAAGTGCTAAACCAATGTTATTAAGTGAAACCACAGGACCATTCTCAGTCTTACAAAATAAGCTTTGTTTTCCAAACATCCCCAAACCCAATTTGTATAACCTTGTGACTTTACCACACTTCAATGCCAACAACCTCACCACACGTTTTCACGTAGGCAAATTCTTGAACAGAGATTTCTGATAAAATTAGGGGAACTTTATTTGTCCCTAAGTATAGAATTGTATCAATTCTACAAGCAGAATGTTTACCTTGCATTTTCTCTAGCAACAACAACAACAAAACAAAATGGAAAACAAACAAAAACAGTTGTAATTATTTGGAGTCAAAGGGTAAAATATGAAGCCAAAAACTTTAACAAAGCAAACTTGACTGGAATACCGATTGCCATATCCAGAGGAGCTGAGAAGAGGTGACATGCAGCTGTCTGCTACATATGGCATGATAATTTGTACGTATTCTGTCTCTCTCTGTTAAAAATTTACTGATTTTCTGTTTCAAACCTTCAGATCAGTCATATGAAGTCAAATGCATCCCTCAGTAAAGTCAGTGCCTTTATTTCCATCTGTACCTTACAGTCTCCAAGTACAGAAGGCCCTCCTGTACCAAGACAAGCGATTTCTAAATTTCATGTCTGTCTGAAATTCATGTCTGTATTGCTGCAAGATAAACAAAATATTTGCTTGTTGCTTTAAAAACAGATACTTCGAAGTCCCTAACTGAGGCTTTGGGTGGGGGGTTCATGCAGGCTTATGGGGTTTCTTTTTCCTTCTTATTATCTCTATTCTTCAGGGCTAGACCCCCTACCTTACAAAACTCAGAGGGGAAGCAAGGGCTTTAAAAACACAACCCAGCGTTTCCCCTTCAGAGGCGTGAAAAGGGTGCCCCGCCCCCACCAGTGAAAAGCATTTGAGCATCAGTGTCTTTAAATCAGGTATCTAAGTCCTAAGCCCCCCACCGCATGGAACACCCCCAAGGCCTATGAACTCCCTCTCAACTTGCCCCAGCTGCTTTAGACTGGAAATCCTTGTCCTAGTCCATGGTTGTTGTGGGTCTATACTCAGAAGTCAC
>CM053760.1:47161098-47234336 GCA_028658305.1 Pachyuromys duprasi
GCAGCTTGCGGATCAGCAGCTCCGTCGACTTCTGGTAGCGCCGGATCTCGCGCAGCGCCACGGTGCCGGGCCGGTAGCGGTGCGGCTTCTTCACGCCGCCCGTGGCCGGCGCGCTCTTGCGGGCAGCCTTGGTGGCCAGCTGCTTGCGCGGGGCCTTGCCGCCGGTGGACTTGCGGGCCGTCTGCTTCGTGCGAGCCATGGCTGACTAAAGAGAGCGCAGAGCTTTGCCAAGGGAAAGAAACGCGGTGGCTGTGCGCGCAGAGCTAGTATTTATAGTACGCAAAGAATTGTGATTGGATGAAAATACTTCCCCTCTGACGTTCCAGACCCTGATTGGTTCACATTTTAAAACTGCAGTTTCACAGACTGGGGCTGAGGTAGTCTGAGGACCTGAGGACGTCTCCTGCACGCGTGTTATTTTTAAGAAAGACGGAGTAAAATTCCTGTGGCTATTAACGTCTCCAGCACGTCTGCTGCCCAACACTTGGCATCTTGGCTTTGCTGCCACTGAAGAACAGAGAACAAACTTGCTGTCTCCAGTACTCTAACATTGGCTGCTGTTCTTTGGCTTTGAATGATTGGCAGGCCAGATCCTACCTTTTGATTGGTTTACTGTTTCCGTAAATAACCAGTAAAAAAGCAGATCTAGAATCCCTCATTTGCGTGGAAGGACTCCAACGCCCTGCAAGCTGCAGTATTAACGAAGGGAAACATACACGGCCGTAAGACGGTAAAGTCCGACGTAGGTGTTTCTGAGCATTTCGTCATTAGTTCGGGTGCGTGAGTTCTTGCCCACCAAACTAAATATTCCAAGCACTTGGCTAGAAAACCCAATACGTTCGAAATCTATTCAGTAAAAACAACTAAGTGACCGTAACAGGTTAAGGTTACACTTCAAGAACTTTCTTGAAAAGAAACCGGGCCACACTTCCGAAGCTATTTCGGATGTGGATATCCTGTCCCAGCTCTTCAGCCTCAAGACTGCGGAGGAGCTCCGTCTCATCAGAGCTGTAGGTTCGCAGTGCGGCGTCACTGTCGGAAGCGGGCGCTCCCGGGACCCTTAGGAAGCTCAGCACGCGCCGGGAAGCCGCCCGGGTTTGGCTGGCCGGCTGGCGGGCTTTCTGGTGGACGTCCACTGCCTTGTGATACGGCGGGAAGGCACAGCGGGTCCTTGCCGAGCGTGCCACTCGCGCCTCACGCAGCAGGCCGGGGAGGCTTTCGGGGCGCCGCTCCGCGCGCAGAGGCGGCACCACGGCGCCCTGGAGCGCAGAGCTCCCGCGGGCGCGCCGGGCCCAGGGGGCGGGGCCTCGGCTGCAGGGGCGGGGCCTCGGCTGCAGGGGGCGGGCACTAGCGCGCACCAATCACAGCGCGGCCCTCCTCTATAAATACGCCGCGCGGGCGCGCAGCCTTGCTACTCTTTTCCTTCGATTTGGTGGCACCTGCTTCTCCCACAGCTATCATGTCGGAGACTCCGCCGGTCTCTCAAGCTGCTGCTGCTGCCGCCCCCGAGAAGCCCGCGGCAGCCAAGAAGACGAAGAAGCCCGCCAAGGCCGCGGCCCCCAGGAAGAAGCCCGCCGGCCCCTCGGTGTCCGAGCTCATCGTGCAGGCTGTGTCTTCCTCCAAGGAGCGCAGCGGCGTGTCCCTCCCAGCCCTCAAGAAGGCTCTCGCTGCGGGGGGCTACGACGTGGAGAAGAACAACAGCCGCATCAAGCTCGGGCTCAAGAGCCTGGTGAGCAAGGGCACCCTGGTGCAGACCAAGGGCACCGGCGCTGCTGGCTCCTTCAAGCTCAACAAGAAGGCGGAGCCCAAGTCCACCAAGGTGGCCGTGAAGGCGAAAGCCTCGGCGTCCACTAAGAAGCCCAAGAAGACTGCTGGGGCCGCAGCCAAGAAGGCTGTGAAGACTCCCAAGAAGCCGAAGAAGCCCGCCGTCGCCAAGAAGCCTTCCAAGAGCCCGAAGAAGCCGAAGGTGGTGAAGGCCAAGAAGGTGACCAAGAGCCCGGCCAAGGCCAAGGCGGTGAAGCCCAAGGCTGCCAAAGCGAAGGTGACGAAGCCGAAGACTGCAACTAAGCCCAAGAAGGCGGCGCCCAAGAAAAAGTGAACAGTTCGGTTGGAGGCTTCTTCCAGTAACCCAACGGCTCTTTTCAGAGCCACCTACCCAACTGGAGAGCTTGGCACCGCTTTCGCTGCAGCTGTGCTGCCTGCTGCAGGCCGGCTGCTTGTCCTGGGCCCCTAGGCAGCGAGGCCTGTCCCCCTGTACAGCAGAGACGGGCTCGACTCAAGCCCTTTCAACGGCGGTTCTGCGCCGCCTGACCCAACGTAGCGTTCCCAAGTGTGTGGAGAGAATAGCTTTTACCTGGGGGGCTTCTAAGGTGAGCTTAATTAGTGGGCCGAGAGCCATGGCCTCCAGGTGTGGCCCATCCACCCCTGCTTCCCGGGCTGGGTGGTCCTCGCAGGGAAATGATCTGCTCTGTCAACGTGGCCGGGAACACAGGTCCCCAAGCAGTGCTTGGCATGCGCTGCAGCACTGAGCAGCACATACGGAGTATGGTCAGGTCAAGTTTACATGTGTATTTTCTTGAAGCCCAAAAGATTGGGTTACTAATAGGAGTGCTGGGCGCTTGAAGGTATTTCATTTGAAGGTATTTCGTAAGGGAAAGGCTCCATCTCCCACTGGAAACTTCACCGTTCAATGTTCAAAGGCGCTTTGAAGCCTTTGTAGAGTTCGCTGCGTAGCCACTTTTGTCTTTGGACTGCTGCCTCCCCTGCTCTGTCCTGGGTGGGTGCCCTTCTGTTGGAGGTTGGGGGGCAACTTGAAATTGGTTCTCTTCCACTATTTGGGTCCAGGGGATTAGCTCAAGCCATCCGCCAGGCTTGGTGGCAAGTGCCTCTTACTCTCCTAGCCATCTTTCCGGCCCTGAGTTTAGTTGTTTGTTGTTTTTTTAATATATCTGATTAATGATGGCTGAAAGTGTTAACATACTGAAAAGTGTGCACATTTAGACATCCTGTTTTCCTCCTTCAACAAAACGTTAGGAGGTGTCCAAGGCCTGTCAAGAGTACGTGGGAGGCCGAACCTAAAGGATCCTGAATTTATGTCAGTCTTGGCCACACAGCTATAGGGTGTCTTAAAACAAATTAAGGGATAGTTTGGTTGATTGGTTGTTTTGGTTTTGATTTTTGAGAAAGGGTTTGTGTAGCCTTGGCTGTCCTGGACTCACCTTGTAGACCAGGCTGGGCCGGAACTTAAAAGATCCACCTGGCTCTGCCTCCCGGCATGCTGGGATAACAGGTGTGCGCCGTGGCGCCTGGCTTGGTTGCTTTTTTTTGTACACCATTAAAGTTGGGGGTTTGTTTTGGTTTTTTATAAATAAAAAAGTTTCACATGAGGTTATTTTGGTCCTTTTGTTCATCTGTAGTTAAGCACTAAACTGAACATGATGCAATAAATGAGGCTCCATATTGCTAATTATAAAGTATATTTTACATTTTAGTAAATGACTTATTGTAAGAACAGCTTAACTTCCAGAAGTGTGTCAATTTCAGCTCCTCTTCACTGTGGACTCAACATTTTTGCAGTCTGAAGGATGTAGAATTATTTTTAATACAAATTATCTTGGCCACTAGTATCTACCTTTCTTTTTTTTAATCTTTGTTGCCTTTAGGAATGACTTGCTTGTATTTCTTGTTTTTTCAGTGACCTGTCTTCTTGTTCCATTACAGGTTTTGTTTGTTTTAGATATGTTTGTTCTTCTGTGTGTATGTGTGTAGTGTGTACATGCCCTGGAAGTGGAGTTACAGATAGTTGTGAGCTACCATGTAGGTACAAGTAACAACCACCCAAGCTTCTCTGCAAAAACAAGTATTCTCAACCACTGAGCTATCTCTTCTGTTGCCTCTACTGTGGTTTTCAATATAGTAGAAAATGATTTTTTTTTAACCACCGATCATTGCACACAATGTTCTTTTTTCTTTCCTTCCTTTCTTCACCCATTTCTTTCTCTCTTTTCTCTTTCTCTCTTTTTGCTCTTTCTCTCTTTTATTGTTTCTTTCTTCTTTTTCTTTCCATCTCTTTCTCTCTCTTGCTTTCTTTCCCTTTCATTTCTTTCTTGACAGTTTCTCTGTGTAGCCTTGGCTGTCTTGGAACTTACTTTGCAGACCAGGTTGGACTTCAACTCTGCCTCCACAGTGCTGGGATTAAAGGTGTGTGCCACCACCACCTGCTACACACAGTGTTGCAACTTTGATATTTTCTTCTCTTTATTTCCATGTGTGATGCATATTATATATAATATTTTGAATACTATTTGTAAGTGCTAACTATACATATGACTTCTGGAATTCCAATTATGGTTGAGAAACTATGGCCTCAACTATTTGTGTGGTCTCCTAGATGTTTAAGAATATTGCATTTTAGCCAGGTGTGGTGGTACACACCTTTGATCCCTACACTCAGGGAGGCAGAAGCAGGTGGATCTTTGTGAGTTCAAGGCCAGCCTGGTCTACAAATTGAGTCCAGGACAGCCAGGGCTGCACAGAGAAAACAAAACAACAACAAAGGATACTGTTTTTTAAGTTCAGATGGGCTTGGTGCACAGGTCTACTGAGGCAGGATGATCCCAAATTCATGTACTTTCTGGGTTACAGACAGAGTGAGATTTTGAAACCATCATGAGCAAATTAACAAGACCCCACCTCAAAATGGAAAGTTGAAAGTGAAGAGGGCTGGCATGTAGGTCAGTGGTAGAACATTTGCTTAGCATGTGTAAGACCCTGGTTCAATCCCCAGGACTAAAAAAACCAAAACAAAACAAACAAATAAAAACCCTTAGTTTCTAATCTATAAATAATATAATTTATTTAATGTTTGTTTTAGAGTTTATTTTAGATTTAGCTGTACCAAAGTCATTTATTAAAATATCCATTCATTTCGTTTACTGGGTTAATGTAGACTCTTATTTATAAAATTCTTATATAATAAGATTTAGGATCTGTTTTTGCATCTACTATTCTCTCCACATAAACTATGTACTTCAAAAAAATTTTTTTTTCAAGACAGGGTTTCTCTGTGTAGCCTTGGCTGTCCTAGAACTCACTTTGCAGACCAGGCTGGCTTCGAATTCATAAAAATCCACCTGCCTCTGCCTCCCTAAGGCTGGGATTAAAGGTATACATCACCGTGCTTGGACTTTTAAAATTTTTATTCCCATTTATAGGTTTTCTTTTTTTTTTTTTTTCATGGAGTTTTGCTATCTCTTCCAGATAATATGTAAGAATTATATTGATATCTATATCCAGCTAATTTGCTGATTTCTGAATTTCTGCTTTCTTTTCCTTTCATAGGTGACAGCAAAACAAATCATTTCACCTTTTCAAAATTCCTCAATATAAATCCCATGTGCTTTTGTACTGCTTTTGCTATAAAACTCTTAAGTATTAAGTTTAGCAGCCATTTTAATTCCTGGTTTTAATTAACATTGAATTTCACATTTCTTGGCATAGTTCTTAATTTTTTAGCATATGCATTTTAAGTACTTTTTTTCATGCTCATTTGACTTAAATTGTTTGGATGGCCGATAAATATTCTTTATATAATGATACAATTTTAATTTGTTTAGTACTTTCTGAAATGTTAGGCAGACCCTCAAATATGGTGTGGCTGGAAGACTTAAAAGTAGAAGAATAAAACTTATTTTTCTAAGATGGTTGTTTCTTAGAAAGAAGTGGGGTACAGTGGTGTAGCCTAAGTAAGGGCAAATTGCAATTCTGTTAGTCTGCACATTTCAAAATGACAAGTAGAATAAGGACTCACTAGCTGAGTCAAGGCTCCTTAGTTCAGCAGCACAGAATCATTTTGAGACCTTGATAATAGCTTGTGGGAGGGTGAAGTTATTCATTTGAATCTTTGGTAAATGTGTTTTTAAAGCTAGGAGACTGGGCTAGGCCACCAAGATAGTGACTGAGCTAAATGTAAAAAGAGAGAGAGAGAGAAAGGCCATGAGGGAGATCTCACTTTCAACATTTATCACACTTAATTTTGAATACATAAGTCTAGATTTTGGGGCTTCTCTTTGTTTACTTGAAAGTCAAGTCCTAAAGTAATTTGGTTTGGTTAGGTTCGGTTTGAGTTACTCTTAGTGTTTTGAAAGGAGGTCTCCTGTAGCTCATACGCAGCTGAAGTTGATCTTCATTGCCTGATCCTTCTGCCTCCACTTCCTCTGATTACAAAGACATGTACTATCATGCCTGGCTAACACAGTGTTTTTGAACTGTAGATCCCAGCCTGGTAGGGATGGAATAAAACAGAACACATTACATTATGTCATATCACCTAGGGGAAAATATCTTCATGGAATATGTATATATTTTAGACATTTATGTTACTATCTGTGTGCATGCACTTTCTGCAACATCTTCACTAATATTCCACATTGGTGGTCATTATGAAATATTCTGAAAGATGGAAGACTCTGGAGAGTCTTTTTAAACTGATGTTCTGACTGAAGAATTGGCAGATCTACAACAGCAGAGACCCGAAGACAGAGTCCTCTGCGACTACAAGGTGACAGCAGGTACATACATACACATTTTATTGTTTTTAACTGCTCCGTTATTTTATTTGGTAAGTGAAAAAGAGGTCGGGGAGAGAGGGGGGAGAGAGAAGAGAGAGAGAGCATGGCAGTCCTCTGTGAAGGTCGGAGAAGAGCCCGTGGGAGTCAGTCCTGTCCTTCTGCCCTGTGAGTCCCAGAGACTGAACTCTGCCCCGTCTTCTTACCAATACAAATCTATCCTTTACTAACTGGTTTGTCTTTCCCTTTGGAGTTTTTTGAAAGGAAAAAGGAAAGGCTGAAAAAAATCACCAGAAATAATCAAAGACCAGTGGATCTCAACAAACTACAAATAATGGGGTCTTCCAGTTTATACAACAACCACAACACAGACTGAAAAAAGATGGGCCAGGGAGGTTCAGGCCTTATTGTGTTTTTTATGTAGCCAAATTACAAAAGGAAAATGTTGAGAGAAAGGGCTCAAACTTATTGCTTTCTTTACATTTTCAGGTTTTTTTTTTTTCTGAGAATGTAAAATATAATGTAAGTTAGAAGATACTAATGTGCATATAAAACATGGCTAGAGACATGGTGAGATTTACCCAAAGTAAGGATATCTGCTGTCATGCTTGAAGAACTGAGTGTTATTCCGGTGGTCCCACATTGTAGGAGAGTTCAACTCTCACAAGTCCTCTGACCCAATGTGTGCGACAGCATGGGCACACTCACACAATGTGTCCCCAAACAACAGATAAATGTAATTTATAAATTTAAAAATTTTAAAAGCAAAGCTAGATTAAGGCAGATATAGCGTCAGCTAACTAGATGTTTATTAAAAATGTGGCCAAGTGAATTCACTGTGGCATTCCTTCCTGCGTTATGTTCCGTTGCTTTTTACCCAGTTACCTATTGCAAACGTTTTTCAATTTTGTCTCAGAATAGATTCCCAGAGGCAGGATTTCTGTGCAAAATGGTAAAACATAACACAGGAAATTGCTGGTTTTCATGAAATCATTATACAATTTTTAAAAATACAAATAATGAAGAACAAAATGCCAACAGACCTTGACTACCATTGACACAGCTTTTTAAAGTATATTGTTAGTCGGTAATGTTTGAAATGTCAAAACTATGTGGAAAGATACACACTGAGCTTCATACTTCTGTCCTGGCCAAACAAAAAAATGTATGCAAATGTTTCCCCACCACCTCCCTTTCATAGAATAATATATACACATTGTGTATTGTTGACAATCTGTCCCTGGGCTGAATCTGCACTAGGACGCAGTCCTTCCTTTGCTCTCAGTGATATGTGGCATACATTGTATGAACAAGCTTTCATCTATCTATAGATGTATGTATGTATGTATGTAAGAAATCAGTCCTTCCTTTGTAATGCAAAAAATGCAAACCACATTTTTAAAAGCAATCTTTCAGGATTGCTTGGATTGAATTTTGCAATGCTGGTGAGTTAGTTTTATGTCAACTTGACACAAGCGATAGCCATCTGAGACAGAGAAAAGCTCAACTAAAGAAATACCTCCAGAAAATACGGGCTGTAGACAAGCCTGTAGAGCACTTTCTTAATTAGAGATTGATTGGGGAGGGGCTGCCCCCAGCTCATTGTCGGTGGTGCTGTCCTGGGTCAGGTGGTCCTGGGTTCTTCCAAAAAGCAGGTCCATTAAGCAGCACCCCTCCACAGCCTCTGCATCAGCTCCTGCCTCTAGGTTCCTGCCCTGTCTGAGTACCTGTCCTGCCTTCCTTCAGTGATGAACAGTGCTGTGGAGGTGCTTTGGTCACGGTATTTCATCACAGGAACAGTAACCCTAACTAAGACGGCAGCTTTCTATTTTCATGTAATTTATCACAGGAACAGTAACCCTAACTAAGACGGCAGCTTTCTATTTTCATGTAATTTATACCTGTTTTAAATCAAACCACATTTCCACTGTCCCATTTCCACCTTAGCTGGTCTAGACTGCGTCCCTCAGGGGAGAGGCCCCTAAGAAGACCTACTTAGTAATAGGGATCAATGCCCCAGAAAACCCACAGTCCAGCTATTAAGATGTGAGGTTCAGAAATTCCCCAAGCTTTGAAGGTAGGAAGATCGAAGCTACACGTGCTTTATCTCTTCCTGAACATTGAACTCTGACCGTCTGCTTGCTTCTCCAGAACCTGGGCTATAATGACACATCACTTACTTTACCGAGCGTGAGTATTTTATCTGTGTGAAATGCCACATCCTAGCATTTGGTGGTAAGCCACAGCTGTACACTAAAGCCAACTCACAGTGGCTTGAAAGAGGCAACTGAAAGAAAATTTCAGGCATCTTGTGAGCCCATTGTTAAGCCCAGCAGTTACTACCACACAGGAGTTACAATTAAATAACATTCCTTTTTAAAGTTAGGTACCAAACTCTTCCAACTATATGATAATTATTCTTTGTGGGGGCATTCACGCCTCTCAACCTTCAGTTGTGAATATGTTAAATAACCTGATACTGTGTGTTTTTCCAGTCATTATTCCTTCACTACCTGGTAGGAGTAGTTCAGCCAAAAAAAAAAAAAAAAAAAGTGGAACATTACAAGGGGAGTATTGGTTTGTTTCACACCTGTGTCCCTTCAACTGCATTTGGTTTATATAGTCTTTCAATCTAAGTTCTTCCTGTGGAGTTCCTACTAACAGCATCCTTTCTTTTTCCGTGCACATCAGTCATGATGTTGGCACCCTATTAAAATGTTTGTTATTGTTCCTGTGAAGGAGTAGGGTGGTGGATAAAAGTGGGTACTATATGGGGTTGGGAGAAATACAAAGCTTTCAGGGAGGAGCCAGGGAGGAGCATGTATTCAATAGTTGTCATATAGTGTCTCTATTACTACTACTACTACTACTACTACTACTACTGTGACTACTACTGTGATGAAAAACTGTGACCAAAAGCGACTTGGAAAGGAGTTGTTTCACTTACATGTCCTTACAACAGATCATCAGATGGCAGCCAGGGCAGGAACTCAAACAGGGAAGGAACCTGGAAGCAGGAGCTGATGCTGAGGCCGTGGAGGAGTGCTGCTTATTGGTTTGCTCTCCATGGCTTGCTTGGCCTGCTTTCTCTTATGGAGCCCAGGACCACCATCCCAGCGATAGCAACACCCACAAAGAGCTGAATTCCATATCAGTCACTAATTTTAAAAAATGTCCTATAAGCTTTCCTGTTTACAGCCTGACTTTCTGGAAGCATTTTTTTTTTTCAATTGAGGTTCACTCATCTTCAAAACGAAGCATTTGGGAATCTCTATTAGTATTAATGTTAAATTTTTAAGTCTTTACTGTAAGTACTCCTAGTATTCACCGCACACACACACTCAAAGGTACTGGGAATGGAGCCATCTCACTCCTTGATTGTCAGCTGTTGGACTCTTGCTAGATGTCAGTCAAATATATAGCTAGACTAAATTTATGCAAACACCAGGTAAACTCAGATGTTCCACAGATGCATTGAAACAACTGTACAAAGACTGCTTGGCTCCTGAAGGCACAGCCTCAGTTAAAATTATTAAAACATAGTCCTACAAGAATCTTTGCCATCACTAGCCTGTATGAAATCTAGATGACCTTACAACTGCTCCTACTTACCTGCTCCTAATTCAATTACATGGCTATATATAGCAAGTAGGGCTTGAGAAGAGTCAGCTTTAAGTTCAGCAGTGTGCTGCCTAGTTTTATGTCAGTTTGAACCACAAACTAGAGTTATCTAAAAAGAGGGAACTTACAGCAAGAAAATACCTCCATAAGATCCAGCTGTAAGACATTTTCCTAGTTAATGATTGACGGCGTAGGCCCCAACCCATTGTGGGTGGGTCCATTGCTGGGCTGGTGGTCCTGGGTTCTATAAGAAAGCAGACTAAACAAGGCATGATGAGCAAGCCAGTAAGTAGCATCCCTCCATGGTCTCTGTATCAGCTCCTGCTTCCTGGTTCTTGCCCTGTTTGAGCTCTTGTCCTGCCTTCCTTTGATAATGAACAGCAATATAAAAGTGAAAGCCAAATTAAACCCTTTCTCTCCAAATTGCCCTTTGGTCATGGTGTTTCATCACAGCAATAGAAACTATAGCTAAAGAAGAAGAAAGAAGTGTAAGGGTGGAAAATTTTAACTTGGCCCTAACTATGGGAACTTAAACTTGTGAGCTTTAATCATTAGCAAACCAGGATCTGTTACAAAACGTTTCTGAGAAACGCCCTTCTGTAGTCATGGACCGAGAAGCGCAAACAATTCCCCCAGCTGCTGGAGATATATTGGAGATAGATATAGATATAGATATATAGATATATAGATATAGATATCTCCTGACTTTGCAGCTGCCCTTTCCTGTCATTTATCCGTGGACTTGGTCCGTGGCATGTTGAGATAAGCATGTCAATGATGATATGTAAGAGGTCTGGTGAGATGACTCAGTTGATAAAGTGCTTGTCTTGAAAAGGTGAGGGACCAAGTTCAATTCCCAATACCCAGGCACAAGAAAATTTATGTCCACACTTGTAATCATTTCCTCTTCTCTCCCTGAGGTTACTTCCTTGAATCTCCCTGTCTCTTCCCCTTCTTCCCTCCTTATGAAGAGGGTATAAGCTGGAAGGGTTTTAGGATATTCTCTTTTCTTTCATGTAATACTCTTTACAGGTGAACAAATTTTAAGTAACTTCCCCTTTAATGTGCCTGATGTCAGCTTATTTCATAGACTGAGTTGTGGAACCTTCAGAGGGTCAAGACAGAGAGATCTTCATACCCCTACATGTTTCTCTTACAAATTTGTGTCGTGTCTAATGTTCTCAGGCCCAGCTAGAAACTTTAAGAAAGTCGTTTTGCTTCCCTACACCAGAAAACAGTCACAAAATAAGTATTTATAACTTCAATTTTCAAATACACACATTTATATAGAAAACAGCTCACATCCTATGAGCTGTCAAATGTCAGGAAGGTTTAGTACTGGAAGAGCTGTCATTCCAATTTACCCCATTAAGTCGGAAGAGATCCTTGTAAGGTCAACTAGATTGTTCTGGAGATGTGGAAGGTATGTTCGTTTGGATGGAAATGGTCCCCATAGGATTACATATTTGAATACTAGGGCTCCAGGTGATAGAGCTGTTTGGGAACGGTTAGAGGGTGTGGCCGTGTTAGAGGTGTGTCACTGGGGGGCAGCCTCTGAGGTTTGGAAAGCTCACCAGTTAGTGTGCCTCTCCACCCCAGCCCCCAGCCCCTGCCTTCTGCTTGCAGATAAGGGTGTAGGCTGTCAAGTATTGCGACAGTGCCGTGCCTGCCTGTCGCCTTGCCCCCTGTCATGATGGTTATGAACTATTAGAAATAAAAAATAAGATGAGGCTTACAACAGGTTTACTATGAAAGGGGTTTATTAGGGGAGAAGGGGGAACAGGCGTGGGCCAAGATGGGGAAGGGAGAGGGAGAGGAGGAGAAGGGAAGAGGGGTAGGGCGCCCCATAGAGAGGGTAAGAGGGTGAGAGGAATAAGAGGGTAGAGGAGTAAGAGAGTGAGGAATAAGAGAGTGAACACGTGTCTGGTGGTCCTTTTATAGGTCAGGTAATAACCACGCCCCCAGGTGTGGCCACCTGGCTGGGCGATACATGATGTCATTGTTGCTAGGTAACCAGAAGGTTGTTGCAGAATACTAACATGAACTCTAATAACCTTTTAAAACTGTAAGCCCCCCCCCCCCCCCGCAAAACTTTCTTCTACAAGTTGCCTTTTGTCGTGGTCTCTTCAGGGCAGTAGAAAAGTAATGGAGACAGAGGGTTAAATGGCTAATGATTCAACTGAAGATGATGCAGAAAACATCAGAAGGAGGAAGAAGGTTCAAGTTTAAGGCTCAAGCCGGTAATGAGACAAATCATATACCTGGAAAAGCTGAAGAAATACAAGAGCCCGTTCTTTGTAAATCATCAAGATAAAGCTTTGTCAGGAAAAAAAAAAATATATATATATATATATATATATATTTCCAAATTGGAAATCCCTGTAATAAGCACCGGGAGGTTGATGTAACTGCATTGTAACTTCCAGGCAGGAGAGGAGATGCCCCAAGGAGAGACTGCAACTCTTCATCCTCTCAGACTATTGAAATGAAGGATCTCAATGAATAAAAACTGCCCCAGAAGTCCCAAGCTAGGGAAAAGCTGAAGCCCAGTGCTCACAGAGGAGGAACCTGCCTTCCAGGAGAAGACTTCAAACAGTCCTGAGAACTTACTGGACCACGCAAAAAGACTAGAGCATAGACCATGGTGCAAGCATACCTTGACCAGGATAGTTTAGCTATATGTATTAATTAAACTCTTCCCTCTTTTAAACCTAAAGCTCCTATCAGTACTTATAAAGACAGACTTGAAGGCTACTAGACCCCTTTATTCCTCTTTTGTAAAGAGCGTGTAGACAGACTTCTGGCCGAAGGCGTGTGAGCAGTTCCAGAAGGAATGTTAAGGAAAGCAGAAGTGAAATGTATAAGCATTTAGATAAGCATTGGGGGTGCCTTGCAAACCCATTTCCAGGAAAATGAAAGTAAAAACAAATGACGTCATACCCGAGAAAGAACCGACAGGGTATAAGAAAGGTCAGTTTGGAGTTGCAGACCAGAGCACTCTGACGACTGGATGGGCTGCTGAGGCGTCTACCCTGACTCAGTTGCTGAGACTCTCCACCTAGACCTCCGTGGTCAAGCACTCTGCCCCAGAGCTAACAGAGGACTCCAATTACTGATCTTCTGGCTCCCCGCGGTCAAGCACCCCAGTGGTCAAGAATCGCAGGCAGAATCATCCTGAACCAACAACTCCACCTCAGCCACGATCTAGAGGCCTTGAATTGGTAATGTGTTTTTGTATGCTGTTTGATGTATGATTTAATAGTGTGTGATTTAATATAAGCATCTTGAAATGAGAGCAAGTGTCTTGTCATTGCTTTCCTCCGTCCGAGGGGTGACCCCCCCCCCCAGGCGTGTTTCTGGACAGTTGGCATAGTCTTTGCAGGTCTCTCAAGAGACAAGCCTGGAGCCAACAGAGGAAAGTGAAAAAGGAAATAGAGGAAACTGGGATACATGAAATTATTGAGGATATAATTGGAATAATATTGGCCATAATTGGAACATTACTTATTCTTGGAATAATTGGACATATGTGCAATAGTGCATATAAAGGTCTAGGTTGTATTAAATTGTGTCAAAAAACAAACTCTAAATTACATTACTGGCCAAAAGAAATACAAGAAATAATCACAAGGCAAGAGGAAATAGACCGCCTCTGCCCATGAGGAATTGGATATCAAAAAGAACTGAAAGAAGAACCCACATTAAACTTGATAAATTGTTCAAACTAAAAGAACCTTGCTCTAATTTCAAGTGGTATTGTAAAAAGAAGGAAATTAAGTGGTTATATTGGCTAGCATCAAAAATTTATAAAAGATGAAGAAGCTAATGCAAAAATTCAATAATCTTAAAATGGGGAAAAAATCCCATTACAGGCAGAGAAGAACAGGATGAAACAGAGGAGAAATGGAGGGGCACTGCAGACCAGTCAAAAAGAAAGTAGGAATGAAAACCTACTAATATACCCAGAGGAAGTGAGTAATGAAATTAAACAGAATGATAAGGAAAAGGACACCAGCAATATTAATGAAAACAATACAAGACATTGACAGACACAGAATAATGGGCAGAAGGCTAGCCTTAAATATAGTGAAAGGTAGTAGACGGAATGGGGAACTGGCCACTCCCTCATTTCCAGTTATCACCCAAAGTAAGAGAACCCCAATTACTCCAAGAACAGGATCCTGCTTTAAATCCATTCACTGGAAGCAGACAAAGTAACCAGGCCCAGTACCAAGTGGGTACTCAGTTGGAGGAAACCAGGCCCTTTACTCCAGGGGAAATGTCAGAACTAAGGAAAGATGCCCAAAACGCCCTGAAGGACCCCGAATATATGTGTAGACTGTGGAAAAAGGGGCTGACACAGTCATGCTGACAGACCTAGAGATGAGTAAAACAAGAAATATAGCAGATAAACCTTCAGTCGCAGAAGCATTAGACACAGTGATAGATATCCCTAGAGGAGACACACATCCACTATTAGATTGATTAATAGCAGCATGGAGACTTGCATTCCCAACTTTAGACCTAACACAATTTGAAACTGCAAGACAGTGGACAACATACGCACAAGCTATTAAACATTAAGAAAATCAGGCATACTTTTTCCATCTACAACAATGTAGCCACACCACAATCGTCAGCATTAGCACTACAGTCCAGAAGGATAATTATTAAAGGAGCACCACCACACCTAAAGACGGCACTGACAGGGAATAAGCAGAAGCAACAGAACTCTTCAAAAATTTCAGGGAACTACATGCAGAAAAAGCAGTATACTTCAATGTACGGCAGAAAACAAAACAAAGATTCAGACCCTTTAAGAACATTACAAAAATCAAACCATTTGGAATAATAACAGAATGCTCATAAGGCAACAAACAGACAGATGGAACAGAGCCAGAAGAATTTTTGGCAGGCCATATAAACCATTTAGACAGCAAAATGTCCAGAGACCTTTTTTTAGGACAAAAGCGGGACCCTATAGGACCAAATTTCAGGGTTCCACCAAAAAACTTCCCACAGTACAGACCACAGAGAAGGTTTGGAAATGCCAGGTAAGTATGGATAACAGACCCTTCGTGTCAATACCGGGAAAGACACCTAGGGTATTAAAACCAACAAAATGGCTGTGAGATACAGGATCAGATATGAGTGTATATACTGATTTTTATGAAGGATATAAGAAAAAAGAAACAGAAATTTAAGATGTTAATAGCAGTAAAAGGTCCCAATAGTAAATATAGAGATACAAGTATATGATAAACCATATAAAATACACGTAACTAATTTTTCCACTCAATGCAATGTATTGGGCATAAAACAAATAAGAAGAATCTTTCCATCATTCCTTAATTATAAGAGAATACCTAAGATTCATGCTGCCCTAGTGGAAGTAAAAAATTTCTATGTGTGTGACACAGGAGAACTGTGTCACACACCACCTGCATTTACAGCACAATACCCCAGTAAAGGAAGGCAAAAAGAAATATCAGAAACAACGGAAACATTATTGAAAGAAGGGATTATACAAAAAAGCACAATCCTTTAATTACAATAGCCCAGTTTGGCCAGCATTAAAGCCAAACGGGAAATGGAGATTTACTGTTGACTGTAGAGGGTAAATGAAAAAGCACCTAAACTATCAGGACAAGTGCCAGATACAGAAGATAGAGTTCTTAGAACTAGAACCAGGCACCAAAGGCCATGGCACCGATAGATTTATCAGATATGTTCTTTGGTATACCATTACACCCAAATTCTAGGGAAATAACAACATTTACACGGCAAGGGCAACAATATGAATTCTTAATATTACCACAAGGGTACATCAATAGCCCAATTATAGCACATAATGCTTTAAAATGAACATTGGAAGATTAGGAGGTAGAGAAACACAAATCTACACATATGTAGATTATATTCTGATTGCAGGGTACAGTAAACAAGAAGTACAAAAAGAAACAGATAGGTTAATACAACATTTAAGAGATCAAGGATAGACAATAAACCAAGATAAAATAACACAAGCAGGAGATCAAGTAAAAATTTTAGGAGTACATTGGAACACCCTTGGACCAAAACTACCAGAAGGAATAATAGATAAAATAAAAAAATTAAAAGCACCTCAAATAAGTCAGAGGTGCAGGAACTTATTGCAATATTTGGATACTGGAGAAACCATATTCCTTATATGCAAGTAATATTACAACCCTTATATCAAATTACTAAAAAAGCATCAGACTTTATGTGGACAAAACTGCAGGAAGAAGCAGTTAAAATATTAATAGAATATATTGAAGAATATAAAGAAATGTTTTTCATACAAGAAAGAGATGAAATTATGTTGCGTTTCCCGACATCTTTCCAGTGTGGTCACAATAATAAATCCCCTCTTCTCTGCTTTTCACTGTTTCGTTAATTGGTATAATGTGCGCAGGTGGCTGAACCTAGTTTGTTGAGTTTTGGGGACCCAGATATTGCTCTAGGAAGTCTGGAAACAGCTGAGACAAAAATTCCAGGCCAGCCTAGGTTGTAAGGAATTATTCTCCTTACAACAAAAGAGAACAAGAAAAATAAAAGAGGAAGAGGATAAAATTTAACCACTGAGACAAAAATATATTTGTTGTTACCCAGAACAGTTTCAGTAGAATTGTGTGGTTTGATTTGATTGAAAACAGGGTTTTATGTAGTCCAGGGTAACATTAAACTTGCTATGTGCCCAAAGATGACTTGAGCTTCTGATCTTCCTGCCTCTACCCCTCAATCCTTGCTGGGATTGAAAGCATGTGCCACCATGCCTGGTTGATTTTTTTTTTAAATAAACCTTCTAAAACTTATACAGATAAAAAGGAACTAAAGATGATCAAGCTAGCTTTAAACTACATAAGGTCAGCCCTTCTAGATGACATAGCACAGTAATAAAAAGAACATAGAGATCTCAAAGACAGACTCTGTGGGCCCTTAATATGTGAAAAGAAGGCAGCACCTATAATGGAAAGGCCAGACTGCGGACTGTGTCAGGAAAACTACATCACTGAATTACTAAAGCAGTTCCTCAGTGTGTTAAACGTTTAAAAGAATAAAGTAAATTTTAAGGTTTGTAACATAAAGCCAACACTCATTCAGGAAACAAGGGTAGGGAAGAATTTCTCAAAGCATAAGCTATAAGGCAAATGTCAATATTTTTGTTTTGTTTTGTTTTCTAGGACAGGGTTTGTGTAGCTCTGTCTGTCCCGGTGCTCAGATTGTAGACCAGGCACATGCCACCATAACCCACTAAATTTCAATAATTTTGACTACACCAAATTTAGAGCTTTCTGTTAATGATTTACACTGTTAACACAGACATTACCTTGCCCCTACTAGAGTGGTTTGAAGTAACAAGTTAGAAAGTGTCATGAGATGTATAGGTGTGAGAAGACATATATTCAGAATACTTTGAGGATCTGATACAAGAACACTTGCTGGTCCTCAGAACTTGTTTGAATTAAGATCTTCCTTCACTGAAGGGGTAAAATGGGGGAAAGGGGCTGCATCACGTAGAGACACCCAGTCTGAAGTTTCAAATTTCAAGATAAATTCCACATGGCAACAGGGAAGGAGCTTGCCATCAGAAGTGAGAAATGCAAGTCAGTGTTGCCCTGGGCAGTACAGCCCCAGGAATTCCTCTTGGAACACTCATGTTCACCCAGATCCTTGACATCCACGAGAAACAATACCAGCTTACAGTAAGGTGAGACAAAAACTGTTGAGTTTATTACAAGGCACACTTGAAGAGAATGGGGTGCCAGCATTAGGGTGCTCCAAGTATCCAGCAGTAGCCATAAATGGGATGGAGAGGGGGTTGAAGCTACCACACCTGTGACTAAGTTTAGGCAGTAGATTCTATGTGCTGGTATGCTTGATTTTTATCCAAAGAAGTCTGTCCTGGAAGAGGATGCTGAGGTATATAGTGCAGCTTGAAGGTAGAAAGGGAGGGCTGGGAAAGGAAAGGCTTTGGTTACTCTTTAAACAATCTCGTTTGAGCTCTTTCACAGACAAGGGAGTACAGTTTTTTGCAGGTGGTCTGGTCAGTTATGTTGATATAAAGTGAGTAAGTAAGTAAAGTAATAAAAAAGGAGAAATTCCTGGATGTCAACCAGAGAGTACGAAATTCAAAAAAAGGGGAACTTTCCTTCTCATCGCTCTGTCAATTCTGGGTATTCTGCCTCTGTAGGCTTATAGTTTCCAAACACCTACTTTATATAGGGTTCTTAAATGCCTTTCCCTCCCTTCCAACCCCTTCCCCTTACCTTAGGTAGGAGATTAGTAGGGGAAAGGGTTGTAGACCTCTTTTATCCACGTCTTGCTGACTAGGGTTGATGAGTCTTTAGGAGGATTACCAAACTCAGCCCTCAGGATACTAGCAATCTAATCAATCAACAAAGCAACAGGCAAACAATTCAGTAGAAACTAGACTCTGCCCAAATGGTAAAAGTCTGCCGAAGTGGTAAAACCTCCGCTGAAGCAGTTGTCAGGATCATTTCTCTTTGAAGACTATTGAAGGGTGGAACTGTTGCAAAGCACGGTAATGCAAAAGCACAGAGATGAAGAAAGTGTTATCTCATTGCCTGTGGGCTTCTATATATCCCTTCTCAGAGTCCCCACAAGGATATTTTAGAGCTCGACAAATCATGCCCCTCACACCAGGGAGATTTCAGCCGGCCAGCATCGTTCACCTTTGGGGGGGGGGGGGGAGGATGTTTTCTGCAGGGGAAAAGTGTTCTCACATCCCACACTTGGGACCCAAACATAATCACATGACACAACTGAGTTTCCAAAGTAACCAGAAACTTTCACCTCATGCCTCCATCTAAAGAATGTTCTAAATCACAGGAATGTGAAAGGATAACCCCACAGTGACAGAGACTGAGACACGCCCAAATCCGCATTGTAGTGATACCCACAGAAATGTCCGCCAACGGAAGAATAAAAACACAATTCTAGCAAGCCTTTGGACTCAAGTGTATGCTATCTGCATAGCTCAAGGACAATCGTTATCAATGCAGTAAGAAGGCAAGCGATTAAACGTGAGACTGGAAGGCTGGCAGAACAAGTCATAGACACTAATTTGCCTTTCCTTCTAGAAAGCCTCTCTAGCAACAAGAGTGCCTGTGTCTCCAACACCAACTCTTAAACATCTTTTTAATGCAAACAGTGTGCGCACAAAGAGATACAACCTGTCTTTAAAGTATGTCTGCCTTGGGGACAAGGGCAAATTCTTCCTTTTATTTCACTCCACCTTTTATTTTTCTTTAAAGACCTTGAGACTGATACGGTCACAAGCATTTGAAAGTTGGGTTGGCGTAATCCCATTACATTATTGGGGGTGGGGGACGGGTGGAACTGGAATTCCACGCAGTCTTTCACAGGGAAGGGCAGTAAAGGGCAGACCCATTCTACCACGCCAGAAAGGGCGGGTCCCATTTAGACTCCATCCGTCCTCCGTTTGCCTTTGCCTCAGTCTGGGGCCCGCTTAGGTCTTGCCCGGCTCCGTTGCCGTCATCGCTGGCAGCCATCTACTCAAACCGCCTTCTCAGCATAGAGAATTCGAGACACAGAAGCCTAACCTCCAGGTGCTTGGCTCACAGTGACCTAACAGAGGAATAGGACGCTGGTTCGGAGAGGACCAATCAAAAGCGATAGAAATCAGGCCCTGATGGCAGCGCTGTGGCCAGCGGAGGTGGGCATACCATCCGGTTCTCCAGCCTGGCTGAGAGTGAACTTCAGCTGTCTCTGCCAGCAGGCCTGGATGTATCTGAGCACATCTTATAAATAACTGAGATTCTGCTGTGAAATCTCACCAAAAAAAAAATAATAATAATTTTTTTTCAGAACCGAATATGGCACACTTCTTTCTTTAGTTATTTACACAATGTTTGAGTTAACAAAACAATGGGTTTCTTTACAGCACTTCTAGACATTGTACTTTGTTCTAATCTATCTCCTCACATCTTTCCTGATCGCCGCTTGCTGGTTTCTTTCCTGTCCCCCAGGTAACCCCACTTCTGTCTTCCCATCACAGCTATCATTGCCCTCTCCCTCCTTTCTTTTCCCCTGTCCCAACACACACAAGTTTAAATCTAGTTCTCATATATGAGAATATATGCACCATGTGTCTCTGGGTCTGCTTTCCTTGTGGCAGCGTGATTTCTGATCAGCGACGTACCCCACAGGGGTGGGTAAGAGAGAGGGGAAAGAGATATGTGTTTTTCAATTATTCAATAATTTGATAGTAAAGTTCGTTAATTTCATTAACGAATTTCGTCCCTGCACTACCTTAACAGGAACCCAGGATCACGGCTCCAACACACCTGTTAAGCAAACAGAGATCAGAGGGAAGGATTCCCTAATCCATTTTCACCCAGCTGATCATAGCCAGAAATCCGCAGAAATCTGGCTTCTCCACAGAAAGGTGTGAGAGTAGTGTTTCCCTTTCAGTTATTATGGTTAATGGACCTAGAATGTGCAGTGCACTGAAATAGGTTCCAGGAATGGCTTAAACACAGACGGACCACCTGGAAAGTGGCTAACAGCTATCAATTAGGGAGTCAAATCACCTGGGGTGAACACCTTGATTAGAGAACATAAACATTAAAAATGTTTACAGTAAGTTCCTACCATTAGCATTACTAATATTTAATGATCACACACACAAACATACACACACACACACACACACACACACACTGGACACACTATGTCGCTCTGGCTGTCCTGGAACTCACTATGTAGACCAGGCTGGCCTCAAACCCACAGAGATGCGCCTGCCCCTGGCTCTCACAGGGATTAAAAGTGTGTGTCCTCTGTCCAGCTATAAATGACCTTTCTTATTTGCTTTCTACTCATAAGAAATATGTGAACCATATAATTGTTATGTGTATAATACATTTCTTGCTCTTAGCTGCATTTATGTATTTTCTGTTCTCCTTTCTTATTTTTGGATTTTAATTGACTTTTCTTTTCTGGTTTTTTAGGTAGAAGTTAATTTCCTTACCTTAGAGTCTTTTCTTCATTCATGTAGGCATGTATAGGTAGACATTTTCTTACTGCTGGTTGCCCTGTGCCTTGTAGATTTTTATATGTTTTTTTCCTCGTTCATCTTAAAGTATTTTCTAATTTTTCTTAGTGATTTTACTGTTTACTGCTTAGGCTATTGATTTTTATTTCAGAATATGTAATTTAATTATCACATGTCTGTCTGATATTTTAATGTCTCTCTCCTGTTATTGATTTCCCAGTCTACTGTGTCAGGGAACATACAATGGATGGTACCAATCTATATCTATGAAGACTTGATTTATGGTCGACCAACTGGACTATGCTGAGGAAAGGTCTGGGGACACTTGATGAAAATAGGGATAAGGCACTTTATAGATAGAGTTTATGGCTCTTAGAGTTCTGTGATGCATTCTATTTCATTGCTGATCTTCCATCTACTTGTTGGGCCCATTATTGAAATGGACTCTTAAAATCTCTCCCTTCTACTGTTTAGTTTACCATCACTCACCTCAGTACTTTCAGCTTTGTTCAGAAATGTTTGGCTCTGTTGTTAGGGGCAAATATGTGTATGTATATAATTGTATGTTTTCCCGATGAAAACATGACTGTCTTCCTGGAGATGTGGACCTGTGGACTCTGCAGGGAAGGTTGTTATGTGTGTGACTAATATGTGGGGAAGGAGCTGAGTGGGCAGTGTTATCTCTAGATAACAGAGGCCCCGCCCACATGGCTCTGGAAAGGCTCAGGACTTGGCCACCTTTCATATCACACAGGGTATCCTCTTTTGCTTCTCAGGTGACACAAGCAATCTCAGAAAATCCAGAACACAGGTAAGTAAAGCTTAGGCCAGGCTGCTGGGGCCTTTGAAAGTGGTGGTGGTGGTGGGGGGGGGGTGTGATATAGTGTTCCTTGCAGAGAAGGTCCAACTGTATTCCATGCAGACAATTTAGTCTACCTGTGACCAGAAGGCTTCTGAAGAAATCCTTTGTGCCTCTGTCTCTTGGTTTTAAGAGGAAGGCAGCCTGTTTAGCAAATTCAGTTGAATTTCTGTTTTAATTGTGTGTGTGTGTCTGCGTGTGTGTGTGTGTGTATGTGTGTGTGTGTGTGTGTGTAGAACCAGGATGGGTCTCAGAAGCAGCTACCATAGGATAGGAAGCAAAAGGTGTTCCTGCTAGACAATACTTCTCCTTTTGGTTGTCATGTCGTCATGGGGCATAGCAGAGCTGTGGGTCTCATTGAAGTCTGGCCTCCTTCCCACCTTCTTTATATCCTAGGATCTGATATGATACTCCCTGAGTTCTCATCACCTGAACTTCTGGGAACAGATTCTGGCCCAGAGAAGAGACATGAACCCCCTTAAGGAACATGGCTCCCACTTTTCCTTGTTCAGCCCTCCTTCCAGTTCTTTTGACATAAGAATGAGCGAGTCCTTGGCCAGTCATGGTGGCACATACTTGTGTAATGTCAGCACCCAGGAGGCAAAGACAAGCGGACCAACTCATGTCTCAAATCGGACTGATAGATGTAGAGGGTTTTGTTGTTTGTTTGTTGTTTGAATGTTTTGTCAGTCAGGCCTTTGTAGTTAAGCCGTGTCTAAAATAACAGACAGAAGGGCCCACCAGTAAATCAGTTCTGGTTGTCTCAGTTACATTTGCCATCCTTCTGCTTGTGTCTCTACTGAGATTTTATTATCAAGTTTTCTTGTGATCTTTAGGAGTAGGGGTTTAGGAAGATTCAAATTTGATAGTCTTACTGGAACCTTCCATTGACCACCTGAGTGTTCCCAACAGTTACAAAGTTTGAAGTCTATTTTGTCAGATATTAAGACAGTGACACCTGCTTGTTTCCTGGTCCCATTTGAATGGAGTACTCTAAGGCAGTATCTGTTTTTAAAACTGGGGTGTTTTCTTGTCGATAAAAGACAAATGGGATTTGTGTCATGATCCAGTCAGTCCATTCTTTTGATTAAAGAATTAAGCTCATTAATATTTAACATTATTACTGAAATGTATGCATTGATTGCAGACATTGTGCTGCTTTTGGTGGTGTGTTCTTAGTGAAAACTTTGTAGTTTGGTAATTATGGCTTTGTATTTTTTTGTGCAGTCTGTTGGCTATGCTCATTCTTCTTTTAAGCCCAAATTAGTGCTTATTTTATTTAGGTTTGGTTTGTTAGATTTAAATATTTTAGGCTGTTAAATATTTTAGGAAACTTTTTCTTTTTCCTTCAACTGTGGCAGACAGGTTTGCTGTGTATATTAGTTTAGGTTGGCTGGCATGGCCATTTAGGACTTGGGATACTGCTCCAGCCATTTTTGGCTTTCCAAGTTTGTATTGAGAAATCAGCTGTTCTTTTGATGTTTTTTTTTTTTCTCTTGCAACTTCCAATACATTTTCTTTATTGTAATTATAGCACACTGTGGGGATTTTCTTTTCTGGTCTTGACTATTTGGTATTCTGTTGTTTCTTGCATCTTTATAAACATGTCTTTCCTTAGTTTGGGGAAGTTTTCTTCTATGATCTTGCTGAAGATACATTTGAACTATGACATCTATCTAGTATTCTCATTTCTTCCTATAATGAGAAGATTTGGTCATTTCCAGGTGTCCTACATTTCCTGTATGTTCCTTCCCTGTGTTTTAAATTTTTATATGTTTATGTTGTTTAGATCCTCTGCTTTATCTTTGAGTCCTGGTATTTTATCTTTTATTTGATTCATCCTACTTGCAAGGCTGTCATTTGGGATTTTTAGTACGTTATTGAGTTTTAAATTCCATTTTCATTTCACCTTGAGTATTCTTCAATTTTCTGTCTCTTTACTGAATTCTGTCTTGAACCCCTAGATTGTTTTTGTCATTTCCATCAGCCATTTTTTGTGGGTTTTTGAGCATCACTCATTAAATCTTTCTCTTTAAGTTCATTGAGCTGGTTCTTCATTTTTTTAATCTCCTTGAATTCTTTGATAAGGTTTATGATTTTTCTTTTCAATTCTGAACCTTAAAATTTATCTAAGAAAATTTTATTGGCAAACATTCCTGTAGGAATAGTGAGGTTTTTGGAGAGATGAGGTGGGGAGCTACCTTCCTTGATCTTTCATATTATTTTTGCAACAGGATCTGGGTATGTGTGCTTCTTTTGTAATTTATGTCTGATGTAGACAGAGGAGGTTGAGGCTGACAAAAGAATGTGTGGGTCAAGTTAGGCCTAGAGGTTGGGGATATGGCTTATGTGAAATGAAGGCAAATGGACATAGGAGACTGGGCTGCTGTGCAGGATGTGTGTCCTGATTCAAGCCACTATCCCAAGGCCACATAGGATAGTGACTGTTATATAAATGCCACGAGATATTTATACATCTTCTCAATTCCCATCTGTTTCTCTTTTCTAGAGACTTCAAACTTCTAAAGCCAGTAGCAGTCAGTTGACTGAATTTAAGTTTGGGTGAAGGTGTACATTTACCACTGTGGAAAATATTTCTCTACTTCTGATTGCCACATTTGGAAACTTCTCAGGAAAACCATGAGCTCAGATGTTAGCACAGCGAAGATAATAGAGGTCGCTTCTTGTTCCATCTGCAAGGACCTGATGTCTCACCCAGTGAGCATCAACTGTGGACACTCTTACTGCAAAACCTGCATACAGAGCTACTGTAATGTCAGTCCAGAGACAGTACTGAAGTTGGACTGTCCTTTGTGCGGGAGTCCATTTAATTTAGAGACACTCCGGCCCAACAAGGAACTGGAAAACATTATTGATATCATCAAGGGCATGAAAGGACAGGATCGTGAGATGCTGTGTAAGGAACATGAAGAGAAGCTTGATATCTTTTGTGAAGATGACGGCCAGCTCCTCTGCTCACGCTGTAACTGGGAGGCTCAGCACAAAGGGCATACCTTGACTCTTGTGAAAAATGCATGTCAGGAGTATTTTGTGAGTATTATGGTTGAGTACCACTACAAATGCCCATTCTCATGATGGCTGTAAGTATGAGAATTAGCGTGTAATAAGGACCCAAGTTCATATCCCAGCACCCACATAAAAAGCCAAAAGTGGCTATGCCTCATCTGAAACCTCCGTGTGGTGAGGAAAAAAGACAGAATAATCAGTGGGGTTTGATGACTACCAGCTTGGCTCCAAGTTCAGTGTGAGAGTCTGCCTCCAAAGAATAAGGCTGAGGACAACCACTGTCTTCTTGTTGTTTCTGTGTGTGTGCTAAGCATGGGCACTCCCATATGTGTACGTTCATATAACTATATTTCCCCTTCCTGCCCAGCTCTCTCTTACACACACACCACTACTAGCACTACCACCACCAACAACATCATAATCACCACCTCCACCACCAACAACATCATCATAATCACCACCACCACCACCTACCAAGATTGTAGAAGGAGAGACTCTGCACATGCAGAGTCACACCACAGGAACTTCTTCACCATCATTGCCAAGCCAAGCAGCCCTGTTAGGTAAAGGGAGGCGATGACACAGGAAACAAAAGCCGAACCCAGACTCTTCCCATCACTTCTGATTCTAAATCTTAAACCAAGTGGTACCTACCGTGAAAGATTGCTCATTTGGAAAGTGAAAGGCCAGAGGCACGGAGAAGCTCTGGTGCTGTAAAATAAAAATATCAAGGGGAAATTTCAAATTATCTTCGTAAGAAAAAGTATGAGAGGACAGGTTCTAACAAGATTCCACAAGAGAAAAGATCTGAAAATAAATGCTTGTGGTGAGTTATGTGGAGGGAGGTTTGCCGTGACTCATAGGTTCTCCCTTGAGAGCACAGGGCCTTCTTCTCTGACATAGTGACAGATGGGGTCAGTCTTGCTCTCTAGATAGCTCTAGCTGCCCTCACCTTGTGGACCAGGCTGGCCTTGAACTCACAGAGATTTGCCTGCCCCTGCCTCCAAGTGCTGTGATCACAGGTGTGCACCACCACATTTGGCTGCTATCTTGATCCTAGTCTATTCTGCTGGCTTGCAGGAAAATGTACTAGGTGGGCTCCTCGTGACGCAGACATGGTCTCATATAAAGGCCTCAAATCTTTCATGATTTCAGTACACTCGGCTCTTCTTTAGCCTCCCTGCAACAGCTGCAATGCAGAAATTCCTATTTGAAAAAATTTCCCACTGAGTAATAAGAAAAGGAACAAGGCAGGGTGACAATTACCAGTCACAGGGGCAGACAGATAGGTTGAACCATTAGCCCTGGTGCTTAGCAGATGGGTAACCATGCTAATGTGCTTAAAGTTTTCCTGTCTTGTTATCCCTGTCTTTAAACAGAGACGATAGCATATGAGTCCTCAGCACATATGCTGGGAGTTGTTTTTTGCTTTATGGATGTCAAACTATGTAAAGTTTGGAACAGCATGTGACATATAGCATAGGCAATATTGTGTTTTTTCTAAATCAGTCCCAGACTCTTTTTGTAAGATTCCCTGGAATTTGACGCACACCCACAGCTGAGGGTTAGGGAGGGCAGGGATCAGTTATTTTATCTTTGAACATTACAGGCAATTTCTGGTTGCTTCAAATTGCTGTCAGTGAATATATGAGCAACCATTTTAGGAATTACCCTGGGGCATTAGAGGAGAAACTTGACAAGAAAATGAATTCCTGTAAGTTAGTTCTTGATGCCATTCTCCAGACCCCTTTTCTCTCCAAACTCTAATAACTTTGATTAGTATCCTTCAGTATCCTGGCCTTTCCGTTGTCACTTACCCATGGTACATATAGACTTGTAGCTGTGTCACACGTCTCAGTATTGGTTATGTTTGATTTAACACACTGTTTTATAAACTTTCCCTGCAAATGGCTGACAGTCTAAGGCAGCCTTCCTCAAGTGAGACTGTAGTGATGGGTATGGTTTAGCAAACAACATCACACCGGGGTGCCACTTGTACTCCCGGGATTCCCAGTTATGGTTCCTGAGGCAAGTTATTTGACTCCATTCTAAGCTTCATTTTCCAGGGCAAGACAGAGATGTAAAGCATCCCACCAACTGACTACTAAGGTAATCAGTGAGTTTCCATATACCCAACCGTCAGCATGTGCTCTGAGAGATGTATTAAGAGCTTAAGAGCTATTCATTGTGATTCTACCACATTTTTGAGGACTGAGGTTCATAGCAAATGCCTAGTGGAAAATCAAATTGAGGGTGAGGGATGTAGCTTATTTGGTTGAATGCTTCCTTAGCTTGCAGAAGGCCCCAAGTTCAATGTTCACCAATACTGCCTAAAGGAGGAAACAGTGGTTCATGTCTGTAACTTGGCACTCAAAAGGTGAAAGCCGAAAGTTCAAGGTCGCCCTTGACTGCCTAGTGATTTCAAAATCACCTTGGGCCCTATCAGACCCTGATTCAAAATGAAAATAAGAAAATGAAAAAAAGAAAATGAAAATATGAATTGATTTTACTCACTTAAATTTTTCCTTCAGGAAAAGCTGAAGAGGTCTGTCATAAAGTTGATTGAACTCCAAGGGAATCGCAAAGTTCAGATCAATGTTGTAACAAGCCAGATAAATGCCTGGAAGGTAAGTCTGAATTCATTGGTATCAAAGAATCTTCTGCTGTGGGTCTAGGCAGAGAGGAAGATGGGGAGAACTAAATACAGGGAGAGCTGTCTCTCGCCAATACATCGGAAACCTAAAGAAGACAGCACTGTTTTCGTGTCCTAGCTGTTTACATCTGTGAAATTTTGGCAGCAAGTCATTCCCTCTTCCAATATTAACTGGCTGGGATTTTTGATAATGTAATCAGAACCTAAACTGGCTTCTCCTTTTCTTTGGACTTTGCCTGGGCTTTATGCAATCAACCTGTTGCCGCTGTACCTAGCTATAGTGTACCAGCGTCTATCCCTGTGTCCCATGCTTATTTTATATAGTAGGGTGTCCTCAACCTCCATCTTTGCTTCATGGCCCAGACTTTAATTTTTTAAATATTTTATTCAAAATATTAAATATGTGTATATATGGATTTGTAAACTGAGTTCGGTTCAGGTACCCAAGGATGCCAGAAGAGGGCATCAGATCTCCTGGAGCTAATGTAACAGGTCCTCTGTAGGAACAGTCCTCCCTCTTAACCACTGAGTAATCTCTCTAGACCCCATACTTTCATTTTCAATAATGAAAAATACTGATTTACTCTGTGGCACGTTTTGACATTTTAAGTGCATTAATCTGGTTCTCTAGTGTCACCTAGGAGAATGGAGCCTAGAAATGAGGTGGGTAAAAGTCTCATGTAACAGCCAGCTTTATTTAGAGCCTCAGACAATTTGTATTCTGAGGGGTAAGCAAGGTTGTGTGAGCAAAGCTCACATGCCTGCAAGCTGAGTACAAGCACAAGGTGTGCCTGGAGACACTGGCTCAGTATCAACAGTTAGATAGCGGGTAACTGAAGCTAACCCACTCCTGCGAGCGGCACAGGAAGCACATCGAACAACAGTCTTGGCCTCTGGAGGGCTGAGGTCTTCAGATTTGTCCTGTTTTCTCACAAGAACTCAGAATTCTCACACAGCTTCTCTCATGGATCATGCTCCAACACTCAGACATCAGCCTTCTGACCTTGCTGTGCTCATCAGAATCCAGCCCCTAGCCTCACCAGGTCCGAGCCAACCTTTGAGAGAATTCAGCGAGCAAGATCACCCCAGGCTGAGCATCGTGAGGGCAGTAAGGGGAACCTGTGTGGTTTCTGAAACTCATGGGTCTTGCTGTAGAAACTGCAAGGTCAGAGAGCTTTAGCCCATTTTCATGGCTGATTGTAGAGGCTGCCCCACGTCTGGAATACATTCTTTCTGGAAGTGTCTGTGTGTCATCGATTACTAAATTAAAAGGGGGGGAGGGGCGGGAAGGCATGACTGCTCTTAGGTATACTAGAGGAGAAGGGTTATTGAAGATGTGAGGGAAAGAAGAGCTAGAGCCATCTATAAGAACCCAGAGTGAACATGACCCTGAACCAGCCCATGTGAGAAGATGGGGTAGGGAAGAACCACGAAAGTAGACAAAAAGAGCCAGGCAACCAAAATGCCTGGAAGGGCAGTCCCAACCTCTGGGCTGGAGAAGTTTTGGGTCGGGGCAGGGGCATGCCAGCTAAACCCTGTAATAGATAGGAACTGAGGGATACTGGGAGAACCTGGCAGCCAGGTCTGCTTTGACATGTTAACTAGGCAGCTCAGCAATTTGTCCTGGGTTTGACACCAAACAATTACTAGACTTTCAATTTCCACAGCTGGTGCCGTTTCTTCCCTCTGCTTCCTTTACATAGGATGTTTAGCTTAAACTTCCAGAACATGTTTTACTTTACTTCCCTTCTTTCTAGGAATGTGGGAAATGAAGGAAACTGATTATACCTAATACAAGTGAAAAACCTCATCGATATCAAGCCTGTAAAGCTGTACCTGTCTCCCACATAAAATTCCCATTCATCTTAAGTCAATTACTTGTCCATCACAAAATGATAGTCACCAAAGCAACTTTAGAGCGCATTCATGGACACTTCAAGTCTCTGACTTCTCAATGAAAGTCAAATCCCATCTCATAAGCATTTGGGTTTTGCTATTTTATGCCTAGGAATGAACTGTGGCCCTAGGCTGTTGGGTGTTCTCAGCTAGTCCTTGAAAAAGCAAGCCATTCCAGTATTACCCTTTCCAGGGATCAAAGTCTCCCGTGTACCAGGATAGTTGTCTTACAATTCATTCTTGGCAGTATTCTTCATATCTTGAAAGGAATTCCACCGGGCTCAGAGATACCCTCTCACTCATCAAAGAGCCAGCCAGGTTAAGAACTTGAGGTACTCTTTCAGCTTGAGTGGCTCATTGCAAGCTTATGTCAGTATAGCTGATCCTGCTTTCTTTTGGGGATAGGGGCTGGTGGTGATATTATGCATAGAGCAAAGAAGTTGACTTTGGCCATTGTTTTCTTTTAAATTTATTTATTATATACACAGCGTCCTGTCTGCATGTACACCTGCACACCAGAAGAGGGCACCAGATCTCATTATCTCTCATTATAGATGGTTGAGAGCCACCGTGTGGTTTGCTGAGAATTGAACTCAGGACCTCTGGAAGAGAAGCCAGTGCTCTTAACCTCTGAGCCATCTCTCCAGCCACCAGACTTTGCCATTGTTAACTATACAATTGAAGACACTTAGTACATTTTCGCTATCCTTGTGTAATCATCACCATATTCATCTTTAGAACACTTTTCTACTTTTCAAAGTCAAACGGGAGCTGCCCACTCCTCCTGTCTCCCAGTGCCTTGTAATCACTATGATTTACATGTTTTGTGTATACACATCACAGAAGTATTAGTTCCCAAGTTTCGTGCTTATTTCAATTAGCAGGATGCTATCAAGTTCCCTTGTTGTTGCATTTTCTTTATCCATCTGCTTGTTAATTCAAAGATAGATGTGTTCCCATGCTTCAAGCAATTTTTGTTGACTCTAGGATGCCATAAAGGATCGCAGGCAAACAATCAAGTCTAACTTCAAGAATCTCCAAAGTTTTCTACATGAAGAAGAGAAGTTTTGCCTTTGGAGGTTGGAGAATGAAGAAGAACAGATGTTGAGGAGGCTGAGGAGCAATGCGGCCAGTCTCCAGGAGGATTATGAGGAAAGGAAACACCAGATCCATGAAGTGGAGGCGAAATGTCAGGGCTCAGCCCAGAAATTACTACAGGTGAGCCTGTGGGCTACAAGTAGGGAGAGAAAGCAGATGGTTTTAAAAGCAGGGGGATGCTGGGAAAGAAGCATGAGATTGACGAGGGCTGCCCCCATTCCGAATGCCGGTAATATGGATGTGGGGAATTTGGCTTCATGTTTGAGAAGCATCAAGATGGCTTCTAGTAGTCTACAGGATCCTTTAAGTTAACTAGAAGAAACCCCACTTACTCTGGGTGAGCACAGAGTTACAAAATGGGATAATTATTGCCATCAGGCTCACAGTAGCTTATCCACTGAGGTATCTGTCAGACTCATTCTTAAAAAACTCTTCCAAGTGACAGGTGGTGACAGTGTAGAAAATAAGAGAATAATATAGCTACTCCGTGATTTGCTTATAGGGTCCCTGCTCCCGAACTTACTCACAGCTACATGATTAACGTATCTGTCCCATCAAGATAAACAGCTGGAGCTCTGGCTCCTCCTTCTTCTGCTGGTCACAGTTTAAGGTTGAAAATGCAGCATGTGTGCCCCACTTCTGGGCAGCTTTGCCCAGTGTCCAGAGCTGTAAGTGATTTACCACTAGTGACTTGTGTTACAACTTAGCTCTCACAAGGATTCTCTGTGAAGGACCTTCAGTCGCTGAAAGTAGTTCTTGCCAGAGGAAGGATGAGCACAGCTCTTGGTTTTTAATTTTACCAGCCCACCTTGCAGCCTTTACAGCTCCTCAGGCTTCAACAATGGAGGATCAGGTGCCCCCTTTATTGGCCAGAGACTGGGATGTAAAACATTCCTTAGTGTCCATTCTATGAAAGGATAGATGGTTCTTATTCCTTCTTTGAGAGGAGTGTATTTAGAGAGTAGCTGCACATGGAAAACTCCATGAGATACTGATCTAAGCACAATCACCTTTCATTTTTGTTCTTTCGTAGGACGTGAAAAACACTTTGAGCAGGTAAGTCCTGCATGAACACCTGAAAGGGCATAAAGAGCTGACTGGAACGTAACACCAAGGAGAGCTGTACTTTCTGCTTCTCCTAGGTGTGAGGCTGTGAAGATAGAAACACTGACAGTCGAACCCCTGGAGATTCACACTGAATGTAATGTTTCTGAGCTTTACTTTGATGTGAAGACAGTATTAAGACGCCACCAAGGTAGGTGTGTGACCTCAGAAATCTCTCCGTGCTGTGGCTGAGAGGGTCTTAGCCAGGAGCCAGCCTTGCCTCCTGCTGCAACACTTACTCCTTACATTTTTACACTTATCCAAATGTTTAGATTGACGTTAGGGATTAGGCTGTTTTAATAAAGTGGTGGTTGTGCGTTCTCCTCCAAGATCCATGGCTTTACTATCACTGAGTCATTGGCCAGTTTCCGGTGCCACGCGTGCTTTATGTGTTGAGTGGGTCATAAGTTCAATTAGAGAGCTGTTGGCTACCCTCAAGGTATGTGTGCTATATCCACATGATTATTGTGTTATGTTGGTTGTTCTTTGGGTTCAAAGGCACTCTAGCTGTTGGTTGCTTCCCTCCAAGTTGGGAACTTCTGTGATACCTACTGGTACCATGAAAGCTAATTCTCAGGGATGATGCTTTCAGGTCAGTTTCAAATCAGGGGCCTCTGAGTTCTGTGTCTTCAGCAATGGTGTTTTACCTTCCACCTCTGAGGGACCACAAATATCAACAACAATAAGCTGTATGTTTACAAAATATCTTGATCGACCTTGACCAACAACTCAAAGAGGGCTGCGCATGTCTGGTATTAGGGTTTTTGCTAGATTATTTTTGGCTCTGGGAGGAATCATTGTCAGCCCAGATAAAGTTCACTTAAGCCATGTATGTATACTTATATACCGAATTACTTGTATATTAAGGTTTTTATATATAGTTAATATTATGATTCCTTATGACTTGTTCAGTTCTTCGCACTGTTATTTTGCTGTCCTTCCTCCTCCTTTTGTGTTTACCTTCCTCATTCCTTCCCAAAGATCCTCCTTTCCCATTTCCCCAGTCAGATCATTTATACACTGCTATTCCCCTCTCTGTTGTTCCCAACCCCCGTATCCCATGGCTGAAGTTCATGATGGCAGAGAAAGACTTGGTGGCAGAGAGAGCTGAGGACTGAAATCTTCTTGATCTGCAAGCAGGTGGTAGAGAGGGAGACTGAGAATGGCTGGAGTCTTTTGAAACCTTAAAACCTGTCCCAAGGGGCATAGCTCCTCCAGCAGGGCTACCCCTCCTAATCCTTGCCAAAGAGTTCCGCCAACTGGGAACCAAACATTCAGATAGATGAGTCTATGGGGTTCATTCTCATTCAAAACACCATAGAAGTTGAACAGCATGTGGAATACTGGAAATAATTTTAGGGACTTTTCGCAAATAATGAATGAACATATTAAATATTAGACTAAATACGAGTGCTACCGATCCCATTGAATAAGCTAGCTTCCTGCTCTGTTCTGTTACTCAGTGCTTGCTACATCCTATAACTTCTTGGCCATGATTACAAAATTCAAACCCTCTAGTCAATAACTGTTTGGGGGAAATTGTTTGTTTTGTTTCTCTTTTTGTTTAGGGATGGGTTTTTGTTTGTGCTTTCTGGTTGTGGGTTTTTGTTTTAATTTTGGTTTTGGTGGTGTGTGTGTGTGTGTGTGTGTGTGGTAGTGTGTGTATAAGATGTGGTCATAAACAAATAGGAGAAGGGCCCCCTTATGCTCCCTAATCAATGTCAGCAGTCCCACAAGTTCTGAATTCAGGAGGGTTTGGAGCAGAACAGGAACCAGAGCAACTCCAAATAGTTTTGGTCCTTGGCATCTCCAAACGAGCCACGGTGTTGGGATACAGGTGAGTGAATTGGTGGTGTTATTACCACTGCTTGTGAGGCATGTGCCATATCTCAGACAAACCTCGACTCATTGAACTCTTCATCATTGTCTACAACAGGCATGGTGATTTCCATTTTATAGGTACCTTACACGTGCTTTGCATAGTTAGGGTTTAAATATTTAACTCATGCCCAGATTTGAACACAGACTTTTCTTTGTGAAGTGTTATGTCTCTAGCTCCCCGAAGACTGATTGTGGGTTTGTTTGTTGTTTTTGTTTCTTTACAGTCACTGTGCTTCTGGACCCCAGCACAGCCCATCCTGATCTGGATCTGTCTGAAGATCGAAGACAAGTAACTTACAAAGAGTGCCACGGGAACCCTCAGGCTTCTGACAAGAGATTTTCCGTTTTACCCTGTGTCCTGGGCTGTGAGAGCTTCACTTCAGGAAAATATTACTTTGAGGTGTCTGTTGAGAATGCAACCATCTGGGAGGTGGGGGTCTGTAAAGAGAACGTGCCAAGGGATTTCAACATAAAGAAGCCTGAGCTTGGATTTTGGACCATCAAGATGTCTGAAGGGGTTGGCCTTGTAGCTCTCACTTCTGCCCCTACTCCCCTTCTTCTGAGCGAGAAGCCCCAGCTTGTGGGAGTTTTTCTAGACCATGAAGCTGGAGCCGTAGCCTTTTACAATGTAACCGCTGGTTCCCACATCTTCACCTTCCCCAAAGCTAGTTTTATGAGCGACACACTAAGGCCCTTTTTCCAGGTTTATCAACACTCTCCTTTGTTCCTTCCTGCCTGCCAGAATGAATCAGAGAAAGAAGCAAGGTCCTCATAGTTTACTTAAGTAGCACAGAAAGAATATTCATAAATCCCAAAAGGCAGAAGCTTGGCTGTTCTCCACTGCTATTTCAATGCTTTTAATGAACTTTCAATAAATATGCCTTGCGTTGGTTTGTGGAAAGGCTAGAAATGGTACAAATGGCCAGATTCAGTGAAAGGAAAGTAAAATAATCGTGACAATTATATCTTTTCTTCTCCTTCCCTTTTGTGCAATGGTTTTCGACCTTCCTAATTCTGTGACAGTTTAATACCTTATGTTGTGATGACTACTAACCATAAAATTATTTTGTTGCTACGTCATAACTGTGATTTTGCTACTGCTATGAATCATAATGTAATTTTTTTTTTGAGAAAGAGGTTTGCCAAAGGGGTAATGTTGCACAGGCTGAGAACCACTGCGCTTTGTAAGTTCAGGACTTTGATTTCCAATACTCTTCAGGCTGGTGATAAAGTAATCCCAAGATCAAAAGTTTTGGATGTTTACTTTTTTTTTTATCCATCAAGTTCCTGTGTGAGGGATGAACGAATGGCAATGCCTTTTAACTGAATAAAAGGAAAAGAAGTGAAAATAGCATTAACTCAACCATTTTTCTTGCTGTTGCTTTTGTTAAATTTATTTTCCATCAGGACACCAGAGTCAAAGTTGTATGTGTAAGACCATTTGATATATGCCAACTAGACTACCCCATAATAACCCTTTCAAAATGTAATGAGGTATTGAGTGATTCAAAATATACTGCATTCAGATGAAAATCTAGAGGTAATTATTGCTTTCTCTTCATACTGGACACACCTGTGGGGGATGGTTTTCTAAATTAAATCATTTGAAGTGGGAAAACCAACCTTTGATTTGGGCCACATCATCTGGTAGCAGCCTATGTAATGGAAATAGGAACTCTCTCTCTCTCTCTCTCTCTCTCTCTCTCTCCCTCTGTTTCTCTCTATCTCTGGCTGCTTGCCTTAGGTCTCTCTGGTATGTTCATTCTTTCATTGTCATTTAAACCTACTTCTTTGGGATTTCAATGTATACTGAAGACCAGCTGAGACATGCAGCTTCATGTACTAAGACTGGATATTTGGACTTCCCTTTGGTAGACAGCCATTGTTGAGCTAGCTGGACCATAGCCTGTAAGTCCCATTAATATATCCATGCTTTATTTCTATTCTGTAAAAGGGGCATAAGGACTGAAAAATATTTTATAGCATTTTCTTCTATAATTATAATGTACTTTGTATGAATTTTTAGGGTATATTTGAAGTTCCCTAGAACATTACATAATAACAATAAAATTCTTAATTTTTATTCTTTCTTTCATAGTTTACATAATCTACACCAGAGGCACACACTCCACAGGGTGCTCTGTGCCTTATCACCAGGCTGTTAGCTAAGGCATTGGCCAGTAGATGGCACTCTTGTATTTTTGGTGCCTTTAGTCACCAAAATTTATTAAATTTTATTATAATAATAAATTTATTATTAAATAATAATTTAATAATAATTATTATAAATAATTTCTTTATTATTAAATAAATTTATTTATTAAAATTTATTAAAGTCTAGCCTTGACTTTAATAAAAGTAAATACTTCTCAGACCAAGATCAAATAAAGGTAAAATTCATCTTGTTCTTACAAATAATTTTAAACAGTTTAAGCCAAAAAAGGGGGGGTTGAAACAGAGTCCCTAGTGAACTCAGAGAGCTCCTTTAGCCTGCTTGCCTTCCGAGAGCTGGGATTAAAGGCCTGTACCAACACACCTGACAATAAGACTAATATAATTTTCATCCCAATCAACAAAATTCTTTCCTTTCCTTCTCTTCTTCTTTTCTTTTAGATAATGTCTAACTCTATATCCCAGACTGTTCCTGAGTTCACTATGTAACCCAGTCTGGCTGTAGACTTATAGATGTCCTTCTGCCTTAGCCTCCCAAGTACTATGTAAGTATATACTACCATGTGCAATTATGGTTTTATTGACAGATTTATTGGACTTAGTTTTGAGAGGCAAGCTCTCATGTAGTCCAGACTGACTTCAAACTCACTATGTGGCAGATGATGACCTTGATTATTTTATTTTATTTTTTGCATCCACCTCTTGAATGCTAGAAATACAGAGGGCATCACTATATCCAATTTATGTGAATCTAGTGGTCAAGTAGGGGCTTCATACATGCTAGACAGGGATTCTGCCAACCAAGTTATAATATAGCTATGGCCCCCTTGGTGGCTTTAAATGTCGTTCATGGAAGCCTTGGGTCTTATTTAAGTTCTATTAATTTCTTTTAATTTAGCAAATATATCCAACCTCATTAGATTCAGGTTTCATCATCCCATAAGATTCCTTGGCAGGTCAGCTCTCAAATCTGGTGTTCAGATTTCTTCTGTGTGGATCATTCAGTGACTATTTCGTGTCCTTAGTAGCATTCTACCCATTGTTCAAATGCAAAATTTAGATCTCTAAAGAAATATGAAGTGAATTTTGAAAATGAAAAAATTCAAACTTATAAAAGAATCCCTGTGTCCCAGGTTTTCTCACGTAGATCTACCTGTGGTTAAAGCTGACAGTAAAGTGAAAACCACACAGTGAGCAAGGATCTTATGAACGTTTCATTCAGGAGCAGGTCGGGATCAGCTTGATGTTTTTAGATTGTTTAATCTGGCAGTCATGCGGAAGTAAAAGCACTCCCTAGTATTATGAATACTTTCTATGAACCACATTCTTCTGACTACAGATGAATATTGTTTGATGTTGATCATAGGTATTATTAATACATAACGATGATGTGAGGGGGTACCATGGTGGACCCAGGCCAAGGTGTGCCCACTGAGAAATTACACCACGGTATAAGATGTGGTATAAGAAAGTTTATTGGGGGGAAAGAAAGGAGACCCTGGAGAAAGGGTAGAATCAGCAAGTGAGCCATGTAAGCAGGCAGACAGATGGGAATAGAGCCATGAGGGCAGAGAGGGAGAGAAAAGGGGTGCCTAGGACATAGAGTTAGAACAGAGGAAACAGAGAGAGGGAGAGCTGGGTAGTGAGGGTCCTTGCATCCGGCAGCCACCGGCAGCGGCAGGTGGTGACAAAGACGTCGCTAGGCCCTGAGGGCAGGCCAGCAGAACGCCCTGCACACTAACAGTAGGCACTGCAGGAGAAGGAGAAGCTCAAGAAGATGCTAAGCCTTCCTTTTCTGAAGGAGCCGAGGGCTTCAGCCTTCTTGGAGAAGACTGATACCCAGCTAACTCCAGTTACTTTATTCAAACATATACAAGGTTAATTGGGGATGGGAAAGGTTCCAACTACCAAAGTGATCGTGCTCTTGCTGCCCGTGAGAGCAGACAAACCACACAAATCTCAGTCGCTTTTGATTCTTGCTAGTCACAATCAAAAGTAAGAACTCCAGGTTTCCTAGGAGTGACTTAGGACAGAGGTCAGTGCAACTGCGTGTTCTCATGTAGCACCAAGTTCAGATTCTCCAGAGAGACAACATTTCTTCAAGCTTCAAACAGCCTCAAAACAATTTCTCAGCCTCTACTGATTAACCCAAAGGCTTTGCTGAAACATTTCACTCAAAGCCAGGCACAAAGGCTTTATTATACATATCACTATAGATCAATGGTCCAGACTCTGTCAGAGATTAAGGAAGAACTCAACAGGTAACTTGCAGGACACAGGAAGGGCACCAACACCAGACCAAATGGCAGAGGCATCTGGAAGAGTTCAGGTCACGGAGAGAAAGTGTTAGGGTTTTGCAGTGGAAGAGTACCTTGGCAGATCAGGGCCAAGGAATGCCACAAAGATCAAGCCATGCAACAGATCTCACTCAAGAGATTTATTACGGGGGGGGGGGGGAGGAAAGACCACCTCTGAGTGGAGACGAGAGAGAGAGAGAGAGAGAGAGAGAGAGAGAGAGAGAGAGAAGGCTATGATGGCAAAGACTTCATAAAGGGTATGTGACAGTGCAAGTATGTCACATTTGGCTACTGGTGATGATGTGGCTGCAGGTGCTCAGTCCCTGAAGGCAGGCTGGCGGAACACCTGGTTCCTAACAGAGAGGAGTCCACTAAACATGCCAGCAGAATGAACTGAGCCATAAGAAATGGGGTTGAAGGTGAGGGCAAGAAAGGAGGAGCAAGAAAGGAAGATAAAAGAGAGGACCAAGAGCACATGGCTGAAATGGCAGGGGAACCCCCAAATGAAGAAGTACTGAGCCACCGGGTACTGAGTGAGCCTGGAAATGGCAGGGGAACCCCCAAATGAAGAAGTACTGAGCGAGCCTGGAGGACAGCACGGGCTTTGGTATACTAATAGGCACCACGGAGAGCAATTTTCCCTTTCTGAAACTGATAAAGAATGGCTCCTTTGGTAGAAGAAAATGGGTGCCAGAATTGGAGGAGTAGAGTTTCCTTTGGACCTGACACCAGGCAGCTTCCTTTAAATGATAGTACCTCTGTTCTTGGGGCTCCTTTGCCCTTTCCCTGAGGTCTGACTTCGTTTCTACCCCACGAAGCTTTTTGTTTTAGTCTTGCTTTTGTTTTCACTTTTCAGTTATAAAGACATAGACAAACTAAGAAAACAGACAGACGGACAAAAACAATAACCAGATGGCACCACTTTCTGACTTCCTTAGATGTCTGGTTTTTATAGTTTTCTTTTTAACAGGCTCTGGTTACAGATACTTGCAAGTTTAAAAGTTTAAAAGGGCCAAAGAGAAAAAATATATATATAATTGGTATGATCTGCAAAAAAGCCTTATAGATTCTTCAAATTATTCTGCAACTAGATATCTTTATAAGAGGGAACACTTACTAAGCTTTTCAAGCAGGCATGCACAAACCAGTTATGGATATGTACAACATGGGGTTCAGTTTCAAGGAAATTTTAAATAATATAAGACAGAGGCTCTGCCACAGGGCCAGCCATCCTATCAGGCTGAACTACGGAGACTCATTTGAAGTTACAGGTGTCATCCCGTGGATCCGCCATGCCTGTGTAAAGAAAATAACACGCCTGAGGAGGGAGAAACTTGGATTATGAAAGTCCATCCCAGCCAGCCTCTCTGACTTAGTTAGAGATAGTGGGGACTAGTTCTTCATGCCTCCTCCCACTGCAAATCTGGAAGCCAAGAGGTCTAAGCACAGCAGAAGCTAGAGGAATTCCAGAGGGGACATTTGCAGACCAGGGTCACCATGCCCCGCCTCCCTTTGGACGCATGGCAATATTAGCCACAACGCTTCTGCAGGGCTAGTGGCGATGGCTCCCAGGACTGGACTCTAACACAAAGCATTTTACTAGCTTTGTTGTATCTGTAAATAATAGGTTTGTAAAAATAAAAATATCTGATATCCTTAATGAATTCTGACTCATTGTACATTCAAATAAAGTTATTCCTTGTAGATGACATAATTATTTTCCTGAAAGTGAATAGAACCTTACAACTACTAAATTCCAAAACTTGTGTGTTGTGCCATTCTGAATAAAGAGTGTTGGTATTATGTTAACAAATCAGAAGTAATCCAAAATACGGTAAAGGCAACTAAAAATACATAGCCAGCAAAAGGGAACGTCTCATATTCTTTTTTTTAAAGGATTTATTACACAGACACACACACACACAGAATGTTCTGACTGCATGTACACCTGCATGCTAGAAGAGGGCACCAGACCCCATTTTAGATGGTTTTGAGCCACCATGTCATTGCTGGGAATTGAACTCCGGACTTCTGGAAGAGCAGACAGTGCTATTAACCAGCCCCAGGAGTTTCCCATAATCGTGGAGCAGCTACTGTACATGAAAAGCTTGGCTAGTCTCTGACAGGACCTTTTTTATTGATCATTCCATGAATATTTTTCAGACCATGCATTCTGAACTGTTTGATCCAGTTTGTTACTTCTCAGATAGAAACCTCCATAAAGCTACAGATGCATACAAACTCAGAGTCAAATTATCACGTAGTAAAACCCTGAATGTTTCTTTATCTACACTGATTTTGGGGGAAGAGGGAGTTGTATAACTCATCTTTATTTTCTGAGAGGACCAGCCAACTGACCCAGTGAGCTCCAGAGAGACTAGGTTCTGATCTACAATTACAGCATCATTTTGAGTCTTTTTTTGTTATTGATTTTTTTAATTTTCAATGAAAATATTTTTTTCATACAGTGTATTCTGAAATTGGCTTCTCCTCCCACATGTCCTCCCAGATTCTCCCTGCCTCCTGACCCATCCAAATCCATGCCTTCTTTTTCTTTGAAAAGTAGACAAGCAAATAAAAACACATAAACAAGCCAGAATTTAAAAATAAAGAGCACAAGGCACACACACACATAAACACCTACACAAATAAAACCCATAAAAACACAAAGCCAGAAACCATAATAGACTAGCAAATGACCAGTAAGGTATCTATAACGGCTGTCCAAGTTTACCCTCTCACCAGGAGTAGGTAAGTGTTCCCTTCCCTGCACATCCTTGCCAGCATAAGCAGTCACTTGCTTCATTGATCTTGGCCATTATAACTATTATAAGAGGAAATCTCAAAGAAGTTTTTTTGATTTGCATTTCCTTGATGATGAAGGATGTTGGCCTTGTTTCTCAGCCATTTGTGACACCGAATTTTAAACTGAAGCTGCAGTTTAAAAGCTCCCACCAGGAGGAATGATGAAGCAGGAACTTGAAAACTGATGCTAAAAAGGATTTACGAATTACTCTCTTAGGACATGTTAAGTTACATAAAGTAGAGTTTCACTAATGCATGCTGCCTCCACCATGACTGGGAAATAAGCAGTGTGCTAACCCGGCCTGTTAGAAACTACTAGAAAGAAAATTTTGTGCCATAATTGAAGTTTAGGGTTGTTGTTAAGGTTGCTGGGAAAATGTTTCTGCTAATGTTTGTTCAATCAGGATTGGCCTCCAGTTAGGCTCCATTCCTTTAACAAAAAGAAAAAAGCCTGGCCTCCAACCAGCCACTAGACCCACCCCCGTGTTAGAGGACATGCTTCTAAAGGGCACATCGAGGAGGCAGCACAGGACGACAATCAGCATTAAGTCCTGATTTGCTGTTAAGCCCTTATGCTGTCATCAGGAGAAGCACAATTCTGCCAAGTGGGCAGGATGAACCTGGGCGAAAAACAACACTGGTGTACTTTAAAAATAATTCTCGCAGCGTCTTTGTTGTATAAATCTTCTGTCTGTCTTTAGTCTTTTGTTTCTTTAAATTGTTCAAAGTGTAACCTGGGACCAGGACCAAAGGGAGGTTTAAGGATGACAGTGTATGTGGACTGTGTAAGCCCATATTCTATATTAACTGGTGAATTTTTATGTTTGAGGCTGGTTACCTTTTGTGGATTAGCAAGAACATGCATTATTAAAGAGCCCTTTTTTCATTTATTAATCTGTGAGCGGAGTGATTTCCCACTGGGAGGGCATATAACTGTGTAACAATGTCTTACAGACACAATTGAACATACATCTCAAGCTGAAGAATGAGTATAACTGAGAAATTAGACATGAGAGTCACAGGTAAGCCTGATTCTTGCTCCCAAGCCAAGACCAACTTCACACAAGTAAGAATGAGGACATAGCAGAGGGAAAGGTTACAGAAGCTCTACATGAAGCATTTCTTGCTGTGTGTGAGGAAATGTGTCTGTCACTTGGTCACTGACTATCACAAGAGGGGAATAAACTGATAACTACAGACTAAGATCTCTGAAACTTTAAGAAATCTCCCCAAACTACCTCAAATTCACAAAGATATTCCACAGTGATTCTTTTAGCAAGTGATCACTAAGCATTTCTAAAAGTTTAGGCTGCAAGAACTGTGGATTCAGCCTCCATCCCTGTATCCTTGTCTTCACCACACTGGAAAAGCCATGAGTGACCGTATCTGATCTCTCTAGGCATAAGCGTCTTGTTCAGTTCACATCCCTTAGCATCTCAGGTCCCAAATGTCAAGGACAAGAGAAAGCTAATGCAAGGTGAGGTCCACGAAGGAAGAAGCAGCTCTCTGACTTGAACGCCATGGTGATTAGAGACAGTTAAAAGCTGTCATGAGGAGCTAACACAAGGAAAAAGCTTTTTGTTCAGAACACAAAAGGATCAATGAAGGGACAGCACAACAAAATGGAACAGAGCAGAAGGGAAGCCAGAGGCACCTGCATCCCCTGCCCAGGACATGTGATCACTCATGATTTCAGAGATCAATGGGCTTGGTTCCACACAATTTTCAGCTATTATCTTTTCAACTATTTCTCTCCTCTGCTTGTGGGCCTGCCCACGAGCGATGAGCTCTGTCTCCTGCCTCTGACCCTCAGTTTGTCTCTGCTTGCATGCTGAGCACGCTCTTACAGGTTTCCCTCTACTGCTCTGGCGCAGCACCCCACTCACTGAGCTGTCTTGCCTTTAGTGCTAAGAAAAAAAATTACTGGTTACAAAAGGAACCAGTTAATCTGCCTCATGTAATCACGTACAAACACACGCACGCACACATCTTCTGAAAGAACTTTTAGAAACAATTAGACCCTTTACATGCACGTTCTACTTGCTCTGCTTATTTAGAACTGCATTGCATTAGTTGGGTATAGTGGCACGTGCTTGTACGTAGAGCATTCCAGACGCCAAGGCAAGGGAATCACAACTCCAAAAATAGGTTGAGCTACATAACAAACAAGATTCAAAAAAAAGCCACTATACACATGTAAAAACATCAACTTCACATGATAGATGTGGCTCATCCCTCCTTTGTTGCGGTGAACCCCTCACAGTGTCTCTTTTACGTGTGTCACTCATTCTGTCTCCATTGGGGACATTAGGCTATTTCTATCATGTCTTTCTGCTTTCCTTTCTTCTAATCCAGTAGCCACTGAATTGTTTATTCAGTGGTTTACTCATTTAGGGAGGGTTAACATTTTGTAATGTTAAAGTTTTCCATCTAAGAATACGGTATTTGTCTCTTGTCTTAGTTGCATGTCTATACTGTGATAAAACCCACAGGACCAAGGCAAATATAGAAGAAATAGTTTGTTTGCTCTTACAATCCTAGATGGTTACGGTCTATAGAGGTGGGGACAGCAGACAGCAGACAGCAGACATGCCTAGCTAGAATTGGAAGTTGAGAGCTGAGCGCTCACACCTCAAACCCAAGCACACAGCGGAGAACTCACTGGGAATGACACAAGGCTTTGATAGTAAACCCTGAACCCCCAATGACACACTTCTTCCAATAAGGCCACACTTCCTAAACCTCCCCAAACAGCACCACCAACTGGAGATCAAATATTCAAACATTTGACCAGAGAGTGGGCATCGATCATTCACACCGTCACAGTTCACAGAGTTTGCCTTATGTCCTTTAATAGTTTACTGTTGCTGTCTCCTTTTAAATCATACTGTTCTTGTTCAAGTAATTCTTGAAAATTTTACAGTTTTTGTTGCAGGAAACATTGCAACAGAACGGTTTTCTATTTTTGTTCCGGAAAGTCTATTTCTACTATTGGGAAAAGGCAATCAATTTCTTGCAAAGAATTAGCATGTTTTAATTCAGCTTAACAAGTCCGCCTGGCGGTTTTGCAGTTTAACACTCAGTCCTGAGGAGACGAGGGTAGCCCTTTCCCATGGTGTTTATTCCTGCAGCCTGTGAAGCCAGCCACAGCCCCCCCCCCCCACCTCCTCCTCCAAGAAGCCTTCCTCTGACACTTCTGTGTTGGCAAGGGTCCTTGTTTGCTCTCTCCTACTACCTTGTGCAAGATTGTGTGGCCTGTGTTCATTACCCTTCATCCTAGGTGTCTGTCTGTGCACAGTGTCATGCAGTGGACTTTGTGCTCTGTGGATAATGGGCCACGCATTAAACAAATGACATTCTCGGAAAATAAGCAGCATGTTTGGAAAGTTCCAGGTTTGAAAAGAATTAAAAAGCATTGCTGTTAAACTTCTTTTGTTAGGGACAGTTGTTAACAAGCCGGAGAGAAATCTGCGTTTTTAAGACTTCTCTAGTTCTGTTCTATTACTCTTGATGGTTATTAATGCTAGAGATGGAAGATAGTCCACTTTTTCCCCTGGAGGTGCCCTGCCAACCAGCAAGCACACTGTAACTCAACTACATCCCTACTTTTCACTGTAGCCCAATCAACCCTTGAACTTATAATCCTCCTGCCTCAGACTCTCAAAATCTAAATGGTTTAAATGTGCACCACACTGAGTTTATTTATCAGTGTGTTATGTGAAAATCAGTGTTAGTGAGGAGTTTGAGTCAGATTCAAAAACCCCAAATTTGTAACTGATTTAATATAGTACTAATAGAAAATTATGGACCCTGGAAAACGGGTGTTATGTAGCAATGCCCTGCCACATATATATATATATGTGTGTGTGTGTGTGTGTGTGTGTGTGTGTGTATGTATACATATATGTATATATGCATTCAGACAAGCTAAGCAACCTAAAAGAGGCTCAGACCAGCTGAGATACCCATTCAGTGCTTTCCAGGTTTCTGGTTTTGGTAAGTTGTCACCCATGCTGGCCTTGGTTTTTGGTTGACCCTCTTATAAGTAACCCCCTCACCTATATTCCTGTTAGTAGCCAAAATAAACCTCAGCAATTTGCCAGGTTGGACTTTGGTGGTATCCTTACTTTGGTGTGTCGTTTGTTCCCTATCTAAGTAAGCAGATTTTTGTTCATGCCTCCCCCAAGAAGTGTCACGCAATAGATGCCTCGGCTGTTAAGAGCACATACTGCTCATCTGGAGTATTGAGTTTGGTTTCCAGAACCCTCATGAGGGGTCCTCAGAGGTACCTGTAACTCCAGCCCTCCTTGGGTACCCACACACATGCCATATATTCATACAGGCACACACATAAATAAAAATAAGAAAATTAATGTAGTTTGAATTTTTTTAATTAAGAAAATTAATAGAGACCAATCAGACTGGCTAAGAGTCTGTGCAGTATAGGCCCTTCGGGGGACTTTGAAGATAAGACTGGAATCAGAGCTCAACTAGGGAGATTAAAAGCAGAGGAGGCAGGTCCTTGTTTTAAGAGGGACAAGAGACAAAACAAAAAGATCTACTACCATTTGCATCCCCAAACCTAAAAGTCGCAAAACAAACCCAGGAGTCAGGAGCCAAGCAAAAACACATCACGAGGGCACAGAGCAAAGGAAGGTGGGGAGCGGGGGCCTTCTCAGAGCCACAGTCCACAGATTCACCTTGGGCACCAGAGGCAAGAAGAGAGTCCAGCTGAAGGAGCTGACGTCTCCCTCGGCCATCTCCTAAGGCCATCTACCTGTCAGCAGATAGATTTCATCTCATTTATCATTGCGAACATCCCAACCCCTGTTTCCTAATGCAGAAGCCAGTTCTAACAGGTAGAGAGCTTGGTCTGTAGACACAGACCTTTCTTTTCTTTTTTTCTTTCGAGACAGGGTTTCTCTGTGTAGCCTTGGCTGTCCTGTACTCACTTTGTATATCAGGAATGGCTTCAAATTCACAGAGGATCTGCCTCTGCCTCCCTGAGTGCTGGGATTAAAGGCGTGTCTCATCACACCTAGCTGACACAGACATATTTTATCAAAATGTCTTTATTTGCTATATGCTTATACATTTATCCATGGATCTGAGATGGTCTAACATGGGTTGAGTGGGGACATAGTGGCTGCTACTGCTCTTGTTAATGTCAGTGACATTTGACAGTGTAGAACTTGCAATGGCCCAGGAATACCTCATACTTTTGTTTTCATGCAAACAGTCCCATGGGGTAATATTGTCCCCTCTTTCCCTAGGTGCGGATGACCTCAGAGATCCAGGCTTAGGAGCCCAGCGCCTGCTTCCATTCCATGCCACTTTCCACTTTCAGGTTCAGCACTGGCTTGTTGACTGAACGGCTGTGTGCATAGCTCGAAGCAGAAAAACATAGTGACATCTTTGAGATACTCACCAGGTCAGTGAGAACTTTAGGCAAAGTTAAAAATTAAGCAGCCAAGCCAAATCCAGACAGATTCCCTGTCCAGAGAGCACAGGGTCAAACCTGGTGCTGCCGCATTCCCACGTGACTCACTGTGTTTCCCTGTGAAGTGGAGAAGACACAGGAACGCCTCTTTTTTTTAAGCTAGCTTTTTAGTCTAGAGCTTCAAACACAAAGTTTAATGGTGAAGGTAAGTTTTTTTTTTTCTTCTCTTAAGTAGGATGTTAATTACCGAGCTATCAGAGATGTATTCAAAGGAGGAAGTAATTTTATGAGAACTCCAAACCACACCAACTGCAGCCTGAGGACTTCCATTTGGGAATGGTGTCTGGTTCCAAGGAGAAGAGGCTTTCTTACAAAATAACTATCCAATCAAGACTCTCAGACTTGAGCAGCCACTGGTGCCAAGGGCCAAGAGTGGACAGTGGGGCAGCCAGAGGAATCTGTGAGTATTGGCTGTGGTACACAGATGTGTCCAGTTGGCTTTTGCTGTGGAATGAAACATTGAACAGAACTGACAAGGTTTGGCTTTGGGACTGCAGTTAATGAGTCTTTTCCAGTTTCAATATACTTGATCTTGCTTCTCAAGAAAAGGAGACTGGCAGAAGTCTGCGTAAGATGAAAATCATGACAAATGAATGTTTCTAGAAGGCTTGCTGCCTTTGTCTGGTTAAGGGGTCCCCAGGGAGACCATGTAGGTACCTGTCATGAGTGAGAGCCATAGCTCCCAGAGGATTCAGTGAGGATGGAGAACTCTCTCATCTTACCAGAGGGAATCCTGATTTGCAAGGAGAACTGCACAAGCCTACTCCTGAACTGTGAGCCCCTGAGGACAGCACTTTAGTTGAAGTGTGTATAGCCCTGAATTCCAGAATTTTCCAGTTCTGGATGTAGAACATCTTTTTTCCTAATTTTTTTTTTTTGCCATGACTTAACTTACAGTAACATTGGTTGAGTGACCTATTAATACACGGAGTAGCTTGTTTTATTTCCAGACTACCAGTTTCTTAGACTCAGGCGATTATGTTTCTCAGATTCTTTGTGATCTGTATCATGCTAAGCACCTCCTTAATCAAGGCAGAACAGCTTACTTTAAAAAGAAAGTTTAAAACCAACTATTTCATCAAAATATTTCTATTTGCTATATGCCTGTATTTGTTCATGGGTCTGAGATGGTCTAACGTGACCTGAGTGGAGACATAGCGGCTCTTACTGCTGTTATTAATATCAATGACATTCGACAATGTAGAACTCCTTGCGGCAGTCCATGCAATCCTCATACTTTTGTTCTCATGCAAACAGTCCTATGAGGTACTACTGTCCCCTCTTTCCCTCCGAAACAATTATGGCTCTGAGAGTTTACGAAACTTGGGCTCTGAACTTATGGAAGCTCCTGATATTTGAATAATATGCAACATTTGCTCTGAGTAAACTAAGAGACTGGGCCAACAAAATTTTGCAAGATAAGCAAGTTGTTAGGGGAAGACAAAGACTATTAGAAACACTATTGTGACAAAATAATGAGTTGTAGACTAAGAAGCATAGGAGGAAGCCGCTTATGCAACCATGTATATATTCCCATTCCCCTCAAAAAATACCTATCATGTCTTCCTTATGCATAACCATAATGTCTGTATTGTCTTTTCCCCCTAAATACAGCCTAGACTGCTGCAACCCTTTTTAAATATAAATTTTGCCTTAACTTAATTTCACTTCAGTGTTTATAGGTGTACCTGCAACTTTGACAGTACGATTCACTATCATTTCCTGAATGTGAAGGTCACTGAAAATTTATATGACTGCACTAGTTTACAGCCACCCCCAGGATAATTCTACTGTCATCATCAATCATACCAATGACTTGTGACTTCATGAGCCCTAGTGATTGTTTTAGAAGCAGGATTTTCATTATTATGTCGCAGAAAAGCTCAACTTTGGAATGGCCAATCTTTATATTTGTCTTATGAAAACAAAACAATGGAAAGCTAGTAAGACAAAATTCAAAGTAATACCTGAATGTTGTAGAAGCTGTATGACTACCTCTTCACCTACACACCTCCCCATCCCCCCACCCCCCAACCCTCAGTGGTGGTGGAATGTTGCTGAGAGGCAGAGTGCTTGACTGGCATGCATGAGATTCTAGGTCATTCCTTGGGGGAAACCAAAGACTCTTTTTTTTTTAAAGATTTATTTATTATTTATACAACATTCTACCTGCACACCAGATTTTTACTATAGATGGTTATGAACCACCATGTGGTTGCTGGGAATTGAACTCTGGACCTTTGGAAGAACAGTGAGTGCTCTTAACCTCTGAGCCATCTCTCCAGCCCCAAAACCAAAGACTCTTAAGACTGTTCATTCCCTTGCCTTAGACTGAAACAGAATGGGCAGAATAGGTTCCACTAACAGAAACAGCAAGAGATAATTAGAGCATTTTTCTTTAATATTCAAATCCAAATTCAACTTGAACTATTTATCATCAAATTTCCTTTGGGAACAAATGATTAAAAACTTAGAATACGTCAAAATGAAGCTAGCTGTTGTTTTTTAAATTTAAGTTTAAGCTGTTAAAAAAATCAAAGGAAGCTGTAGAAAAACAAGCAGTCTGGCCTTTGGGAGACCAGGCACTAACTCTGCGAACTGTAAGGAGGAGGCAACTTCCCAATCTTCTGCACAAGTTTTATCACCAGTGAAATGTGTACCTGGAGCAAAAGACCTTTGTCTTTTTCCTCTAAAGGTGTGTGTAGAGCTGTGGACTGAATCCTGGCACCATCCAGATTTGAGTGAGACTTGGAAGTCTTTCAGGTCAGAGCAACCAGCCAACATCTGCCCTGAGGCTCATCTGTTCTTGATAGCAGTGAGCCTACATGTGGGTCCGTTGTGATACAATAAAGTTTCAATTAATCTCAGCTTTCAGGAGGCTAAAATAGGAGATCAGAAGTTCAGCCTGGGCCACATAGTGACTCTGTCTCAAACAATAAAAATAACAAGAATATCTTAAAACATAGATGTCTAATAGTTATTTATAAATAAAGTTGGTTCCTTCCATGTATTAGGCTAGCTACCAACCTTTTTTAAAAGCCGTGGATGGGTTGGGGAGATAGCTCAATATGTATAGTGATTGCTAGACAATCGAGAGACTTAGGTTCAAACCCCAGCTTCTATACAAAATACAAAGGCTTGGTGCACGTGCTTGTCATCCTAGTGGTAGGGAGGTAGGGACAGAAGAAGCCCTGAGGCTTCCTGGCCAGCCAGCCTCGCGCAATTTGTAAACCCAGTCTTGATGACACACCCTAACTCTTGAAAGGATGACATGTGAGTCTGACCTCTGGCTCCTACATCCACCTCACACACATGAGCACAACCTGTATGTCCATCAACACACACACACACACACACACACACGCATACTTGCACGTAAGACATCATAATTGTGAGAAATAATAAACAATGAAGTTAAAGTAACTCCCAGAGTCTGTCCCTTGGGAACAGCCACGGTTGCACTTGTGTAAATTTATTTCTCTGTATGTGGGTCACACATCATCCTTCTTATACTCCCTGAGTATAAGTGCTTCCTTGATGTTATCTTAACAGATTTTAAAACATTGTTTTAACAAAATCCAGGATAAGAAGCCATCAGAACTGAACCTCTGGACCTCTACAGTATGACTTCTGTGTCTCCAATATTCTGTTTTTATATAAAAAATTATACTAGATATTTGGAATAAAATTCTTTATCTATGTCTTCCACTATGGTCCTCTCTGTCTGAAGGTCACAGATTATGAGAATCTTTAAGAGTGTGGGAATATTTAAAAATTTAGGCTTATAAAGTACAAAATCCTGAGTTATGAAGCATAAATATGATGCAGATGGTTTTAACAGTCATTGAATATACAAATGGATATAATATAGAACATTTTTAGAATGTAGATTCTTCCCTAAAAGAATCAAATGTTTAATATCTGTCCCAAAGAGACACAAATACTGAAATTAAACATGTCCATGTTTGAGGCCATAAATTTTATTTGCTTTCCAAAGTAACTAAATTAATTTATTATTACAGCAGACACCTCCTATTCAGTCTAATTTTATAGATGTTTTAAAGATATTGTCAGCTCAATAAAATGCTCATTTTATGTGCAGTAAAGAAATTTTTAATTATGGAAGGAAAGTCAAGGCTTCAGGAACTGCAAGCAGCTGCTCATGTTACATTTGCACTTAGTCAGAAGAAGGGAATAATGCATGCATGGATGCTAGTGCTTGTCTCTCCTCTTTTTCTACTCTTATGCAGTCCAGGGTCCCCTGCCTACGGAATGGTGCTACCCACATTGGATGATTCTTCTTATCTCAGTTAACATGAGAAACTCTCACACAAGGGAATGCATAAACCCATCTCCCAAGTGATTCTAGGTTCTACCAAGTTCACCATTAACACTGACCATCACAGCACGTGAAGGTCCATGCAGCATCTTCAAAGAAGATGCCACAGAACACTTCTTGTCCAGAGGGAACCACAAAAAGAAAAATGAAAAAGAAAGGTCAGCAAAGTCTGCTTTGAAACCTTCTTCAGCTCTTTGGCTTGGCTGTCCTATTTCATGGTCTGCTATAATAATATATCCTAGCATTATATGGTTCTCTGTGGTTTGATAAAGCCTTTGCAACTTCCTTCTTTCAGTTTTATAGCAGCACTCAGAAAGCAAGCTTATTAAACAGATGCAAAAATGACTGGTTATAGAATTCAAACAATTTGCTCTAAGGATTTACAGTTACATTTCCTCATAAAAACATAGTCCACTGAAAGCATAGTCAGAATCTCTGAGGAAGTCATGAAGCAAAACAAACAACAAATGCCCACCTCTTCCTGATCCCTAGAACAGACAGCATTGGCAGGAGAAAGCTGTGTGTCACTTTTCGCATGCTGTTCTTCTTATAGGTCAAAGCCTGTCGTGGTGACAGTGATTTGGGGCAGAGGGAAACTCCGCCACAAAGTACACACCATTCTCTGGAGAAGCAAAATGGATGAGAAGCCTACCACTGTGAAAGGTAAGGCCGCTGTCCTTGCTTACAGGCAGTTATACAAGACTCAGCGCTGGACTCCAGCGTTGTCACCCAGGCCTGCTGTCCTCCCTCTGCCTTTTCATTATCTTGCTCCTCTGGATGCTCTTAGTGTAACATCAGACCCAGCCTCAATCCCAATATGTCATTTGTTGCTTTATTGTTAGGAGACACAACAGGTTAATTCTGCAAAAATTGAACCAAATGATCAATAAACCCTGTATCTAAGGAACGTGATGAGTTTTGAGCAAGTGATTTTAAGGCAGTCAACTTAGGCACAGAAGCCCATGGAACGTATTTGCCATATGTCTGGCCACTTCCTCTGAGCTTGGCAACTCAAATTGATATTGAAATAATTCATCTGCAGGCAACTAGTTCTATCCTTGAGGCTACATGGAGATTGCTTCCATTTATTTTTACGTTTCTTCACAGATCCTGTTTGTGTCCCACAAGTCACAGTTTTCCACATATGCAGGGAGGAAAAGCCTAACCTTCCAGTCACATGGAAGTCCTTCTAATATTGGCCCATTGCTCTATTTTATTGGGAATAGATACAAAATGTCAGTACATGCATTATACATACATATACATTGGAAGTATGTTGAATACATAAAGTCATAGATGAGTGTTACAACTCCATTGAAAACTACTCTGTATCACTTTACCTGTAAGTTTAGTAAAATTGCTTCTACATAGTTGTTTGAAAAGCTGAAGAACCACAAAGGCAAGGTCTAGCAATACATGGGGGATGGGGAAATGAGTCAATAAAGTTCTCATAGTGCTGTGAAGTATCAGCTCTCATCTGAGCGTGCTGGTGAGTAGCTGCAGTCCCAGATGTTCAAGAGGCTGAGCTGGGGGTGGCACTTGAGCCTATGAATTCCAGACTAGCTTGGACAACAAATCAAGACCTGGTCTCAATGAAAAGAAGAACAAGAAATAGTGGGACAGTAGGGGAGAAAGTTCAGAATGAAAAAGGAGAAGAATGTTATTCCTCTGAGAGTTCAAAGGCGAATTCTTAGACAGGGAAGTAGTATCTCTGAAAGGCAGCTATCAATGTAAAGTCTCACAAGCTCCATGAGAAATAAATGTGTTAAATGAGATGGACCACCTCCTTCCAATGCTGAGAGCTGGCATTCATGGTTGGCTCTGCCATGGTCTTCCCCCATCTCTTATTTTGGAGCAATGTAGCATGAGATCCCTACATTAAGGTTTTCCTTTTAATCATCAACTGTCCCCACACCTCTAAGATTGGAAAGATCCTAAACCCATCATGCTCATTGTATTAAAGTCAGCGAAAATATTATAACAAAGGAGTTTGGAGAAAATATTTTGGTGAAAAGAGGGCATCGGGATTATCTGGGTCTGATGACAACTGATCTGTAGTTCCAGAGTCATGAAAGGCTGAGGCAGGAGAGATAGCAAGTTCAAAGCCTGGGCTACAAAATAATTTCAAAGCCAATTTGGGCAACGTAACAGGACCAGTCTTGAAAGCATCCTAAAAAAGGCTGTGACTGAAGCTCAATGGTAGACTGCTTCCTTGATAAGTACATGCAAAGCCTAAATTCAATCTCCAGTATGAAAAAGAAAGAAACAAAAGGTTGAAAAGAAACCCAAAACAAGATAAAATGGTATGGAGTGGTGTCATCTGGAGTTCCTTTAGATTTAACTATGGAAGAAATGGAAAGGAGAGGTTCCCTTTAGAGTGTTCACTGTGTAACTCTGTGTACTGCCTAGGGTCAGGTTTCTGCTCAATACGCTATGCGCTGGCTCTCATCATGCACTTCTCCAACTTCACCATGATAACGCAGCGTGTGAGTCTGAGCATTGCCATCATCGCCATGGTGAACAGCACACAGCATCGGGACCCAGCTAATGCATCCACCGAGGGGCCTTGGTTAGACCTCCTCAGTAACCAGAGCAGAGGCGTCAAGGACTTGAGCACACGGGTGAGTGTGGCCGAGAGAAGACTGTGTGCAAAAAGGAAGAACAGGAAAGGGAGGCTTCAGGTTTGAGTCTGCAGAGTCTAGAATTCAACTGTAAACTGAAAAAGACTGACATGATTTTTGGGACATTGTTTGAGTCTGTGTTAGTAATACTCTTTCACTGGAGTAACATTACAGAGGAAGTGTAAGAAAAATGTAACTTAAAAATAGGACAAATAAACTACTTGGGTATCTACAGAGAAAAGCTGGTTATTGACTAGGGAACCCTTCTGGATTACCCAATTCTGTTGAGCCCCTGCAGCTTTCATAATTTTTTTTTTAGCTATTTATAGTTCTGCAGATTGTATAAGATGAATAGGAATGCTTATGATTCCAGTCTGGTGGAGAATCAGTCTCCATTCTTTTCCAGTCATCAACTCCCCGGCTTTGGCTGAGTAAGGCAGTTTGTCATCTGTTTAAATTCCTTCCCAGCATTTCTGTCAAGGTTAGGTATGTGTGGTTCTTTTCATAAGTCACCATGTTTACCAACTCCCTCAAAACAAGTTATATAGTACTTTTATCACAAGCTCAATGCATATTTGCATAAGAATCATCAAGACACCCTGTTTTTGCAAACCTCCTTGAACCTGCCACTTACTACACTTTCCTAATGCCATCCCTGGTATTCACGAGTTATGATGGCATTATAACTCACCCACTCATTTACACTCCTGTGCTCAAGAACTCGGGGCACCTTCAAGCGGACTGACGTGTCTGGATGCTGAGTTCCACAGGAACCTGCACTTCCTCCTTAGCACCCTCCCATGCACCAATGCCTGAGGAAAGGCTCTGCTCTGGGCCAGTCCCTGTCACTATCAGGATGGGCGCAGTTCATACCTTAGATGCTGCATGTCTGCTTTTAGGAATTCATTTCCTTGCTCTCTTCACAAAAATCACAGGCATTTTCAAAAGATGGCTCAAAAATGCTCCCTAATTTTCTGTTCTATTTATGCCCATTCTCAAATGTTAATTCTAATATGAATCATATACTCTGAATTATAGTAATCTTTTGTTGTTGCTGCTTATATTTTGAAACAGGGCCCCTCTATATAGCCCTGGCTGCTCTGGTACTTGCCATGTAGACAAAGCTGGCCTCGAACTCATGGAAATTTGCCTGCCTTTGCCTCCCTAGTGCTGGGATTAAAGGCATGTTCCACCAATGCCTGGCTGGTAAGAGTTACCTTAAGTGAATAGAGTATTTCTTGTTTTATATTCTTTGGTGATATAATTTATAATATGAGTCCAGATCTAGATATATAGAGATTATCAATGTATGAGTTATGTCAAAATAATTTATTCACTCATAATGTGTATCCTTTTTTGGGGGGTGGGGAGGGTGTCTCGAGACAGGGTTTCTCTGTGTAGATTTGGATGTCTTGGACTTGCTTTGTAGACCAGGCTGGCCTCAAATTCACAGTGGTCCACTTGCTTCTACCTCCCTGAGTGCTGGGATTAATGCTGTGTGCCACCATGCTCGGCTCACAATGTATATCTTAATAACATGGTTCTTCTAGGCAGACCATACATAACAACCAAACTTGTTTGGTTTTTTTCAACCAGGGGTTAATTTTGATAAAAAAAAAATCAGTAAAGTTGTGTTCACTTTATTCAATGAAAGAGAGCCGGTGGCACTCAAATTCCAAAAGAAGTTCTTTAACATATATACCATCCTATGGTGGCTTGCTGCTGTTCGCATCTACTCGTCTACGTGATCATTTATCTTTTTTTTAATTACCTATTTTTCTGTGTATGAATGTTTGCCAGCATGTATGCATATATGTTCTCCATACATGTTTCCTTCACCTATGTCCACAGAAGCCAAAAAATAAAAATAAAAACCTATATCATATCCACTGGATCTAGAGTTACAGACAGCTGCGAGCCACCCGTGGGTTCTGGGAACAAAATCGGAGTCCTCTGCTAGAGCAAGAGGTACTCATAACAGCCAAGGCATCCCTCCAACCCCATTATCATGTATCTGTATCTTTATTCTTACATTTAGAATTCTTCCTCCTTTTAAGGGGAACAAATTAGGGGTAGAGTTGGTTATTTGTAAAGATCAAATAATAAATTAGGTAAAAATCTGAGAGAAAAAAACGCCTAAACCAAAATCAGTATTTTTATAATAGAATCTCTTGAACACAGAACAACTTTGAGTATAAAAGACTTTCAAATCAAGACTTCTTAACACGGAGGATTCCCCTACTCGCCCCTCTTCTTCTGCAGGCCGCTGTTTATCAGTGGAGCACAGAGACTCAGGGCATCATCTTCAGCTCCATCAGCTACGGAATCATACTGACGTTAATACCAAGTGGCTACTTAGCGGGGATATTTGGAGCAAAGCAGATACTTGGTGCTGGTTTGCTGGTCTCATCCCTGCTCACGCTGTTTACTCCACTGGCTGCTAACTTTGGGGTGATTTTGGTCATCATCACTCGCACAGTCCAGGGGATGGCCCAGGTATCCAGATATTTTCACAGAAGGAGTGGGTTACATTCCCAACATCTGCAAAAACAAGAAAGATCTTAATGACTTTGTTGCAGGGAATGGCGTGGACCGGTCAGTTTACAATTTGGGCAAAGTGGGCTCCTCCACTTGAACGGAGCAAGCTCACCAGCATTGCAGGCTCAGGTGAGGACATGCATGTATGCCAGTGGGTTGTTAATTTGCTCTGTCCTTCTGTGACTCAAATGATTTATTTCAACAGCCCAGACAAAAGTAGACCAACATAAGACAATTACAAAACACAGGAGAACTGTACATGTGTGCCGTAAAGCCTCAGGCTCAGAAGCAGGGACAAGCACCGAGACCTACGTCTGTCAACCGAGCATCATGGGAAAAAATTTGAGCTTTATAAAAGGTAGAAATGAAGCTAGTCAGAGGCTCTGCCTTGTCATCCCAACACTTGGGAGGCAGAGGCAGGAGGATTGTTGAGTTTGAAGTCGGTTTACATTACAGTGTAAGACTGTCTCAAGAAAAAAATAAGGCGTAAGTGGAAAAACATGACTTTATATTCATATTTCAAGAAAATATTGGAGAATAAGCTAAGAACCCAGAAAGGCCAAGAGCAAAATCAACTGGAAGGTGAAGTATCCACACTTGTCTACCATTCTGAGCTAAGTAATCCATATCACTCCCTGATATATGAGCTATTTTTGCGCTTTTATTTTCCAGAGAAGGGGGTTAGTGTACGTAGAGATTCAGCAAATGGCCCAAACACAAATAAACAGTAGGTGGTAGAGTCAGAATTTGAGTGCAAAGCACACATTCTTGACCATAATGTAAGAAAGAGCCTCCACACTGTGTGGTCTCACTGGGGTGGGTCTCTACAACCTTATCACTGCCTCAAGTGCATTCTAGTGATCTGGAATGACAGTGACAAACTAAGGTATTTAGATTTGGTCACACTGGTATTGAGGAGCCGCTGAAAAATCAGGAAGATGTGTCACTATGACTTTTGAATTCCAATGACTACATTATAATGTTATTGGCGGAGACTTCGGAGAAGCTTGCGGACCTGAGAATACAGGTGCAGAGGACAGAACTGAGATTCTCTCAACACCTCACTCATGGGCCCAGCACAAGTCACACCCTGCAGTCTAACTCCCTCATAGAACCCCCACCCCCCATTGCTTCCCCATCACCATTGTCCTGACTCCCAGCTAGCTTTTCTTCTCTGGCTGAATTTCTCCTCTTTCCACCAACACAAATTCGTCTTTTGTACTGCTGGGGCTCATCGGCTTGAGTGCCTTCCATGAGCCCCTTTACAACTACAGACTCACCTCCTTATACCCCTGGTTCTTTTGTCAAAACCCCAGATATTTACTGCCTTCCTCACACACACACTTCCATTTGCTTTTAACTTGATCTGTTCCTATTGCACATTATAATTGTATTATTACATTTACATTCTAATACCTCTTTTCAAATAGAAGACATACAACTGTTTAATGATATCAATTTAGTGGGAGCAAAACCTAGAATTTAAAACATGAAGATGAAAAAAGGAGAGGACAGGACAGGTTAGGAGACGTTAGGATGAGACGGGGCGGGACAGGATGCGGATGGGACAGGACAGGGCAGGATAGGACAGGATACGGTATGATATATAATGCGATAGGTTAGGATATGATAGGATGGAATAGGAGAGAAAGAAGGAGAGGAGAGGAGAGAGGAGAGAAGAGCAGAGGAGAGGTTGTACTGCTTTGACATTGTACAGGTGACTATTAAGTCGTAAAACCTTTCTGAGGTTTGTACAAGTGGTTGCATGTGCAAGTGTTGGTGTACGCTAAGTATGGGTGATGTTGCTATATAAAAGGCATTTCCTACTGTGAATCTATAAAATACTTAACTGTAATTATTGTTCAGTTTTGTTTGTTGCTTATTTGAGACAAGGTTTTACTAGATAGCCGAAGCTGGCCTGTTATTCTTAATGAAGCTCATAGACGCCTCGAATTCATGCCAATCCTTTTTCCTGAGACTCCTGAGTGCTGGGATTGCAGTGATATGCCACCATGCCTGGCTGTTGCTCTTGTCAGTGTGGACACCACGGTCCAACTGCAATTCGGTTAGAATACATTTGTGATAGTGAATTTTGCTCAATATTCTCTCATCAATTAGGGCAAAATCTCTTTGAAGGCAGGGACTGTGCCTCTTTAATTTTAGTAAGTCTTTAATTTTCTGCACCCAGCTTCACATCCACTATGGTGAGTTGTACTTAAAGAGAGTTTCTATGATGAGCTAAGAAGTGAGTGTTGGCCACATTGCTGCTTAGGAGCTACTGAAGTAAACTATTGTTTATTACAGTGCTCATTGTATCACATGACGTTGGGAGGGTCTAGTGAACAGGAATAAATCCTGCCATCACCCAATAATTCCAAATCAGCATAGGGACAATGTCCTCATTCTAGCCATTGCTATCTCCAAGAGGAGTTTTCTCTGTCTTCTCTTTAGGGGCAGCATTTGGGTCCTTCATCATTCTCTGTGTTGGGGGATTAATCTCACAGGCACTGGGCTGGCCTTTTATCTTCTACATCTTTGGTGAGTCACTATCTCTTAAATCATAACACTTCTACTTCTCAGGCATTCATTTTAAGATGTACATCACTCAGCTTCTCCCCATGTTTTTTGTTAAATGGAAAATGATAAAGAATGCTGAGGATCGCTATCTTTCTGAATATAGTTCATGTATCTTGGTCTCATACCTTCCCAGTGGTTTGGACAAAACACATGAGCAGAACAGACAAGATCACTCTCCACATTTCAGTCTTTGAGAAATCAGTTACAAAGCCTTTTCTCTCTGCAACACCTGCCCAGCATTTCTACCACCACATCTGGCTTCATGACGCTGAGCAGCTAAGACATCGAAGTTGACTGAAATACCCTTTAGCGTGCTTTCATATTTTGTGATAATTGTTACCTTTATCCAATATGCCTTTAGCCTGTTCTCTACCAACTGAATTGTGCAAAACTTAATTCAGATGTTCCTCCCTTCAGGGGATCTGCAGCTTATCCAGCAGGCTCATCCAGACTTCCCTCTATGATTCTTACCAGCGCTGCCCTTTCAGCTTATGTGGTGTTTCTCATGTTCTCACAAAACTGTGAAATACTTAAATCAAAGGATCCATTATACAATGTTTTCTGGATTGCTTTGGTGATCATAGTATATGAATATGAATTCAGAATAGGAATTAGTTCCCAGTAAAAATAGACATAGATATCTATTTAGATAATAATAAGTATATATTATTATACAGATATCTGATTAACCCAGTGATATGGGAGGGATTTAAAGGACAATTAGTCCTCCCAATCTCTTTTAACGTAGAATAGTTTGGGGATCTGCCAGGTAACGGATGGTGGCACCAACGTCCTTTACTCTCAGTGCTCTGGAGGTAGAGTGATGCGGAATTCTATAAGTTCGAGGCCACCCTGTTCTGCAGAGTGAATTCCAGGACAGCCAGGGCTACACAGAGAAACTTTCTCAAAAGAGCCAAAGAAGAAGATAAATGTTTTTGAAATGGCAAAATCCCAATAAGGGGGTGATTTCCTTCAGTTTGTTCTTTTGTTTTAGTCCAATGGTATGGTTAAACATATTCCTGGCTCAAGGAGCTTTCTCACTAAAAGTGCGAATCCCAGTCATTTTGTTTCACATATGTTAACCCGTCACAGAAGAGTTACTCTGGCTGGGACTCTTTAAGGGATCTAGAGTTTGAATGCAAATAGCAATCTCTTGCAAACGTATTAGGAATATCCCTGTGGTACAGTGACTGACTTTGTAGCAAGTGGTTTCATGTATGCATAACTGCTTTTTCTTCAGTTCTGACCACACAAACCAAAACAAGACAATGATAAATGTGCCAAGAAATGGCTGTTAAGATCACATACAACTGTAGACACTTGATCCCTAAGCCTTGTCTGTACTGTGATTTAATTCATGATCAAATGACCTCCAAGATGCCGACACTGCCAAAAAGCAAGACTGTACTTGAGAGCTGGCATCTAAAAAGGTCCGATAGAAGGAGTTTTATAGGGTGGAAAAGAAGAACTGGGAAGTCCAGTTCTGTGTGGTGGAATAATGCCAAGTTGATATGTTTGGCAGAAAAGGTTTGATATTTCAGATGAAACTGTATTCTTCCACTATGTGAATCTACCTTAAAAGTAACTGCATCCCCACTTCCCAGGTAGCATTGGCTGCGTCTGCTGTGTCCTGTGGTTTACGGTGATCTATGATGACCCCATTCATCACCCATGCATAAGTGCGCGGGAAAAGGAACACATCATATCCTCACTGGCTCAGCAGGTACCCTCCACCCTCTCCCTCTACCCATGGACGATGGAGAGGTCTGCAGAGCACTGTTTCTAGGGAGACCTATTCCTGTGCCAATGTTGATTTGATGTTCTTTTCAGTCTAGCTCTCCCAGAAGATCCGTCCCCATAAAGGCTATGGTCAGATGCCTACCCCTGTGGGCCATTTTCATGGGGTTTTTCAGTCATTTCTGGCTCTGCACCATAATCATAACATACCTACCGACGTACATCAGTACAGTGCTGCACGTTAACATCAGAGATGTGAGTACACTCCTCTACTCTGATTGTGACAATGGTGACTGTCGTCCTGCGCTGTCCGCTGTATTCTCCTGTATAGAATCATTTACCCGTCACAATGACGGTGACAGAGGCAGTACCATGATTCTCATTTCACAACAGTGGAGTCGGAACACTCCGAGGTGAGATCATGTGCCTTGGGTTTCGTAACTCCTGCCTCTACTGCGCGGTGGAGCTGCTGCGCATCTGGGTTTTTAATCACCATAGTCTTCCGTCACGCTCACTGGTCCAGAAGTTTTTTTTTTTTCCCCCAGAAACTGACATCCGTTTTCTCAGGCGTTGGTTCTCTTTCCTAAGACAATGTTCTTCCAGGGGGGCAAAGGTGCCAGTTTCCCTTGAACAACTCGGACCGTTGGAAGTTAGGCTGAAATCAGTCTGCGTGAGAAATGCTGCACCCTGCGCTGCTCTGAGATGTTCTCTGTGCATTTCCTTCTTTCAGAGTGGGGTTCTGTCTTCCCTGCCTTTTATTGCTGCCTCAAGCTGTACAATTTTAGGAGGTCAGATGGCAGATTTCCTTCTGTCCAGGAATCTTCTCAGCTTAATCACAGTTCGAAAACTCTTTTCATCCCTGGGTAAGGACAGGTGTGTGGATTCAGGGAACCACTCCCCTCCCTGCGTGTGCTTTGAAAAGCCTCTTGACTGTGTCTTCGCGCTCCAGGGCTGCTCCTTCCATCACTTTGTGCTGTGACCCTGCCCTTTGTGACTTCCAGTTACATAGCAACCATCATTTTGCTGATACTCATTCCTGGGACCAGCAATTTGTGTGACTCAGGGTTCATCATCAACACCCTAGATGTTGCCCCCAGGTAAGGGCTTGCTTGTCGATTGCCTTTATCAGACCGCTCAGGTGATGGTGGATCTCGGCTGTCAATGACAGTGTGCAAAACTTGTCTGTTGTTGGAGGGCACTAAATCAAAGTGGAGTGACAGATAACTAGAAATGTTGGTTCACAGCCACGACCATGTGTCTCATTCCCGGGTAGAGAAAGCTTTTCAAGCTCCCTGATAAGAGATTAGACTGTGTGTTTTGGGGAAAGGCCACAGACATCTGTGTTGGAAATTTCCAGGGTGTTTATCCTATCGGCCGACACACATAGACTACTCACCCGGAGCCAGACCTATGCTAACACAGTCTCCGAAATCAATATGTGTCATCATCACAAATACATTAGGTAGATCCTATTATGACCCTCCAGCTCAGGAAGAAGAGACTAAAGTGCAAGAGTATATGAGCTATATCTATGGTCACACAAGGACAGAGCCAGGGTCTAAAGGTATACCGTGTGGCATCAGAGTTAGATGCTGATACTTATCTGTTATGCAAACTGCTCTCTGCACTGAGCAGTGTTTTAAAAAAAATACCACAGAAACTAATTCTATGGTTATATGGTTATTGATTCAGGGGACCAAAAACATCTCTTTGCATGTCACTAGGACAAGTGACCTGGCCATTAGAAATGTGTTTCATGAAGGCTGAACTACTGCAGCTGTCATGGTTGGGTTTCTACATAAAATCATCTTTTCCACAGATACGCAAGTTTCCTCATGGGCATCTCAAGGGGATTTGGGCTTACTGCAGGAATCATCTCTTCTACTACTACCGGATTCATCATCAGTCAGGTTGGGCATGTTATTGAACATCTGCGAGTAGCAGGTATTGTTTTAGACATTGAAAATACACACTGTGCTCTGAAAAAAATGGTACGGCTGGAGAGCAAGCGTGGATTTGAACATTCAGCTCATGAAAATCAGACTGTGGCATGACATGCTTCCCAGGGAAAGTAAAAAATGAGAGCCGAATTCTTCAAAGGGAATAGGTATTCATTTTGTGAAAGTGAGCTGTTGGGATGAAAATGCTTGGGTGCACAGTTTTTCTATGACTTCCAGGAGGTGAAGGGGTGACAAGGGGCTGGAGAGATGGCTCAGCAATTAAAGATGAGGCTCAGACTCACAATGAAATAAACAAGAGAGGTTTTCATTATGATGAGAGGAAATGAGATGTTAAGAATTAATAAGTGGTGATGACAGAGGGAAGGAAGAGGGAGATCATGAAGAGTCCTATCAGATTAATTATAGACAGTTTTTATCTCATGAGAGGGAAAACTAAGTATTCCACGGTCAACTATAGACAGAGGAGAATGGCTATAAGATTTCAGAGAGCCCAGGCTGCTCCAAGCCTAAAGTTGTGGACTACTGAGCAGGAGAGACGACAGGAATGGAAGAATCAACCTAGGATGGAAGAACTATGGCGTGTCAACCAGAGAAGCAAAGCTTTGTTTTGTTTTTAGTATAGTTAGGTGACCTAGACTCTAGGGAAAGAATTCACTATGATGATAATGCCAACAATTAACTATGAATGGCCTGACAGGAAAGTCAGACAGGTCAAGTGTAGCTCACACTGTATTGAGAGGGCCACATAGGAGCTAAACTGATTAAACTCAACAGCCAAAAAACTAAACAAGAGGCACAGAAGTTAGTGATGCATTTTAAGCATAACTGTAAAGTTTCACTTTCCTAATTGTTGAAATCCAGATTTCTGGAAAAAAAAAAAAAACATCAGTATTGTTAAATCTGTTTTTGTTTGGAGAAATAACTACCACAAGATAAGACTCCATGTCTTTTTTAGAGTCATTTGGTTTCCAACATTTTCATGACCCCTCTCACTTGACAAGATGCTAAGTGTTTTCTGTATTTGCCCCCTAACTTGTGTGTGTGTGATTAACATTGCAATATGTAATATATAATTGGTGGCAAAGGAATTTACAATCTTAATAATTAATGTGTATTTTTTGTGTTCAGGACTCGGAGTCAGGATGGAGGAATGTGTTTTTCCTGTCTGCTGGTATCAACATGTTTGGTCTGATCTTTTACCTTATATTTGGACAAGCAGAAACCCAGAACTGGGCCAAAGAAAGGACTCTCACCCGCCTTTGAGGATGTTTGATTGTAGACCAAATAAAGAGCTGACCCTTAACTTCTTAACATATTTTGCTTATCACCGTTCTTTCTTCATTCTCCTAACCTTAGACACAGCACCCCTCTACTCTGGCTGGGTGCTAGCTTTTCCCAAGGAGCTTCAAAAATATGTGCCCAGGCTATACTTCACAGTGAGTTAGTCTGGGGTGGAACCCAGATGCAGTTACGTTTTAGACTCCCTGGGAATTTTTTCAACACTCCACTGTTGATAATTGGTAGAGGAATTTGAAGTCAATTCTAGTTGCCTTTGAATTTTCCTCTTTGAAAAGTATTATATGAATAAAAATCTATCTGAAATAATCTTAGGGGACTGTTATGAACACAGAGAAGATATTCTAGGAATTATACCTATAAGCTATAAAACTCAGCAAAGGACAGAAGTGAAACCTCTAATCACAGAATTAACTTTATTCCGTTTATAATCCCATGGTTGTTTATATGGTTAAATGCTGTTAAAGTAAACATGCTATGATTAAACAGAACATTAAAGCTATCTGGAATAGAATTCTTTCTACAGGTGAAACAGTATTTGTGAATCCTCACCAATTGCTTATAGGTTGTGACCAGAAAAATGATGAGAAAAGAATTCAGTGAATGAGGTTAAAATGGAACACAGGTAAAGATATAGAATAAATACCAGGTAGGGCGTGGTGGACACCTCAAAAACCAGAGTTTAGTCACATGGTGAAAGCAGATGAAGAAAACAAAAACACCCTTACATGAAGGGATAACTTACTCCAGGGGAAAAATTATTAAGGGTAAAATGAGCTGGAGAGAGGCACGGGAAGAAATTGCACAAGAGAAGTTCATCCTGATGGTAGTGACCAGGTAACATTCATATTCTCCCAATAGTCATCTTCACCTACAAAATAAAGTACAGTAGTAATTGATTTGGGGCCTCAATGTGTAAAATATACCCTCTAAGGTACCTCCATATGCATGGCTTATTCTATTTTTGCCTCAATTTCCCTAGGAAAAATATTTTAAAAAACATATTCAGAATTTCAAAACAACCACAGGACTAGAACCCTCAGGGGAAGAGAATCTTCTAATCAGGTCAGGGTTAGACGACTTTCATAGTGGCCATATCTTTTTGTTTGTTGGTTGGTTGGTTTTGTTTTTTCAAAGCATACTTTCTTTGTGTGTAGTCCTGGCTGTTCTGTATCTCACTTTGTAGACAGGATAGCCTCAAACTCAGATCTGCCTGCCTTTGCCTTCCAAGTGCTAGGATTAAAGGCTTGTACCACCATGCCCAACTATAGCGGCCGTACCTTGTTACTTTAGTGAGGAAGAAAGATTGAGACCCAAGATCTCCCTATGTAACCGAAACTCTCCTTGAACTCATGATGCTCTTTCGTCACTCTCCTTCCTGTGTGCTAACATAGCCAGTGCCTGTTGGCGGGACCAGCTTCTCAGCTGCTTTCCTGAAAGCAGGCCAAGTAGAGGTCAGGGGACAACCTCAGCTGTGGCTAGTGGGGAACCACCCACCACCTTTATCTTTGTCTTCAAACAGGATCTCTCATTGTTCCAGAGGTCACAGAGCAGAACAGCCTGATTAGTCAATGAGTTCCAGAGATCTGCAAGCTTTGCCTCCCAGCACTGGGGTTAAAAACACATGGCACCATGCTCAGCATGTTTTCTACAGCTTCTAAGGAATCTAAGTCAAGTCCTTATGCTTGCCCAGCATGCAATTTGCCATCTCTCTACCTCTTTTGATAGGTGACTCTTCAGCTCTGGGAAGTACCATCTAGTTTTAACAGTGAATTACCTCCAATGGTCCAACTTTACAAACCTACATGTAACACTATCACCTTGGTATCTGTGATTTAAACAAACAAACAAACATGTCGTGGATGTGAGGACGAAGACACAGTAGAGATGCTGAATGCCATGAAGATCAATGCACAGCATCCTCATCTACAACTCTGTATTCACTCTGGCCTGTGAAAAGTCATTCATGAGTGACTGTTCAGACAATGTAGAGAGTGGCGTATGCAGAGCCTAGTGCAATGAATTTGGATGTCAAAGAGTCTTCAGCTTCACACTCTGAGGAATGGATTAAAATGTGTCCAAGAAACACAGGATGATGGCATAGTGTTACAAGTCTGATACGATGAAATCAAGAAACTTTCCTCTGCAGCAGATATGATCATTATCCACATTATTTCTCTCAAGTTGTTACCAAGTGTTGCACTGGCTTCTTTTCAGTCAGAACTGTCGTGTCCCAGTGTGCACAGTGGTGCACAGAAGAGACAGTGTCGGGTCAACTCCCATTTCTCTTGCTGTTTGCCCGGTTCCTTTCCTAGAATCAAGAAAATATCAGTTGATCTGTCACAAGGTCTCAGCAAACACAGCAAGGGCATTTGGAAAGATGTGTTCTTAGTTACAATGTCTCTGTACCTGGACCCACTAAGCGTTGTTTTATTACCCAGGTTGCCACTGCCTGGGAGGGAGCCCCACACCTTTAGAAAGCCCTGTGGATTTGGCTGGATTTTTAACTGCTAAAAATTCATACTGGGTTTTCTCCATTCCCATCTGCTTTGTTTTCGTTAGGGACTTGGCGCTGATTCTGACCATGACTGCTAACTCAGCAATCTAGGGTCATTGCCCTGTTGCCTCATGAGTAGGATGTCATCATGTCTGCCAACCTTCCTCCTCCTCCAGACGTGGATGTCAACAGTCCTCCTTAGCTATTGTGGCTTTTTTCTCTTCATGTCGTTAGCGACCCTCTAACTCTTACGTGTAGACTTGTTTCCACTTGTAATTTTCCATATGTCCAGAAGAAATCTACAAGTTCAAATGCTTTGTAAGGAGGACCTTTTTCCTCTTCTCCTAATGAATAACTCCTATCACCAAGCCAACCCTCTGTCATGCATGCTTTCCATTGCACCTGATTTTCTACCTGAAAAACTATTAAGAAAACATTTGGTCCCAGAAAGCCCTTGAAATGCACCCAGGCAGAATCACCCAGTCCTGTATTTTCACTCTTTACCTTAGATCAGCTTTCTTTGATCTACCCGAATGTGATCTTTCTGAAAGTAGTAGACAAAGAAGAAAGAACCAAAATGAGCATATTAACAGAAATAAAGGTAGCAATAGACACAACACTCTGGGGTAAGGAGTGAATAGAAGCTAGATAACTGGGATTACCAAACAAGCCACAAGTCAGTGAAATGGCTCGATGGGTAAAGAATTTGCTGCCAAAGTTTCGTGGCCTGAGTTCTAGTCCTGGAACCCACATTAGAACCCATGTAGAGTGGAAAAAGAGAAGTTACTGCACAAAGTTACCCTCTGACCTATATATCCATGCTGTGGAAATGTCCCACTCCATATTACACACCAAGAATAAGTGATTGGGATAAATATGTTGCGGGTTGTGCCTCTTTTTGCTGCTTCTCTTTCTCTTTCTTCCTTCTTTCCTTTCTTATTTTCTTTCTTGTTTCTGAAGGGCTTGCTTTGTATCCCAGGATGGCATTCAGTCATTAATCTGCTGCCTCTCCCTCCAAAGTGGTAAGATTAACAGGCATGTGCCACCCTTCCCAACTTCAAATTTAGCTTTGTAGTTTAAACTTAATTATCTGATCTATTTTGAGATCATTTTGTATGTGTGGTACTAACGTTCAAACCCAAGGTCTCTAACATACTAAGCAATGTTCTATTACTAAACTATGTCACCAGCTCTAGTAGCTTCTGGTTATGCTTAACAACAACACAAACATAAAACAAGTAAATAACTGGCCAGTTTGGGGATCTTTGTACTTGTATGTTTGAATGACAAAACTTCCTCTCTATTAAGAAATAATTTAAAAAATGGTAAAATTCATGACAAGAAGTAAAGCCAATGAGAGCTCCACACAACTCATTGTTTACAACTCTGAATTAAGTTCCTAGGGAATATTTTGGATTCACCAAAATAACTCAGAAAATAAAGAATAGAGGACATTCCCATAGAAGGTAGACAGGCTCAAGCTGTGCAAAACTCAGAGGGAGAGCTGGAGTAAGAATAAGAAATCTCCAGATGGACTGGAAGGAGGAAGGATAGGTTAGCATATAAGAGGAATATAGGTTAGCATGTGAACACAGTTGTAATTAAATAAGGAGCACACACACAAAAACAGGAAAACAAAAGTTTGAGAATTTGGTACTTAGCAGCATGAACTAAAGGTGATGGTGACTACTTAGAATTTGAAATATTGCCTTGGGGCTGGACAGCTGACTCAGTGAGTGAGGAATTTGCTGTGTAAACCTTAGAACCCACATAAAAGCCAGACCTAGTGGCACACACACCTCTAATCCTACTCCATCTACAGCAGCATAGAACCACGACAGAACCAAGAGACTCTTCAGAAGCTCTCTACCAGACAGCTGGCCGGAAGCATCAGCCAACAACATGGCATCATGGCATGCAAGCTCTCTCTCACGCACCCACAGGCACACAAATGTCTTGGGACACCTATCTTTTTGCGTGAATATGGTTATAGACCATGAAAACAGCTCCATTTTTAAGAATGTACCCGTTTCCCAGTGCCAACACAAACATGTAGCCAAGGGCTATGGAATACAGTGAACTGTCAAATTATTCTGAGGGTTTACAACCTTAGACTAATCAAGGGCTGTTCTTCAGCTTCAGGGAAGAAACTTTTACAACATCTTCCCACAGGGATTTCAGAATCTCCCTGGAATATTTAGCATTCTGTTTTCTGTTTCTACAGTTATTTTATTTCTGGTTCACTGTTAGACAGTATAGTAGAAGTGGGACAGATGTGGTTTTTTGATTTTCAAAGCAAAAGAACCTGAATCTAGGATAAGATAGCAATTGCTTTGGGGTTCTGTGCTTCAGTTCTAATGCACTTATTCTGATGTGACTTTGGGACCCAGGGAGGTTTACCCACTGAATATATTTTATGTATGGAAAAGACCATCAAGCAAATATTTGTGATAATAATTTCAGAAATTTGGGGTCTAAGAAGATGACTTGGTTAAGAGCACTGGCTGCTCTTCCAGAGGCCTCAGATTCGACTCCCAGTACACACATGGCAGCTTACAACTGCCTATAACTCTAGTCCCAGGGGTCTGACACCTTCACACAGACATATTCACAGGCAAGACACTAATGAACATAAAATAAAAATAAATAAATAAATTTGCAGGGCATGGTGGTGCTCTCCTTTAATCCCAACACTTGGGGAGGCAGAGGCAGGCGGATCTCTATGACTTTGAGGCCAGCCTGGTCTACAAAGTGAGTGCAGGACAGCCAAAGCTACACAGAGCAGCCCTGTCTCAATAGTAATAATAAAAAATAATAATAATTTAAAAAATAAAGATAAAACTTAAAATTTTCAGATGGTGATAAATGGTGCATTTTACAAATATTTCTGACCTTCCCTGTGTGATGGTGCTACTTTCCCACCTATCACAGCATCAGGCTTTTCTCCACCACTTCTCCTGGCTGGTGAAATGTGAGTCCTAGTTCATTACTCACTCAGTTCCTTTGATTTCTTTCTTTTTATTAAAAGCTTCAGGCACAATAGCTGGGAAGATACTCAGGTATTCTAATCTGACAATACTGGCCTGGCCTACTTCTCAGCCGTATGACGTGTTGTCTGCCATCTTAGTCTCACCTTGGCACCTTTTTCTTCACCCTTGTCCCAGTGGCGATTTTCTCCCTTCTTTGGGCCCTACTGAGACCCTCTCACTGGGACAGAAAGTCCTTCCTTACCTCTCTAGCCCAGCTATTGGCCCTTCATCTTTTATTATTATTATTATTGTCATCATCAATTATTAATTTTTACATTCTGTTCATAGCCTCCTCCCTCATCTCCTCCAGGTACCACCCTTCCCCTCTCCCTCTTTCTCCCTTTCCTTGTCCCGGAGCCCTCAGAAAGGGAGATTCCTTCCCCTTTGTCAACTGACCCAGACTATCAAGTCTTTTCAGGACTACCTGCATCCTCTTCGTCTGTGGGCAAGACTGCCTCTCCCAGGAGAAGCGATCAAAGAGCAAGCAATAAAGTTCATGTCAGAGACAGCCCCTGGTCCCCTTACTAGGTGACCTACATGGAGACTGAGCTGCCTATTGGCTACATCTGAGCAGGGGGCCTGGGTCCTCTCTATACATGGTCCTTGATTGGTGCATCAGTTTTTGCAGGCCCTTCTGGGTCCAGATTTGTTGGCTCTGTTGGTATTCTTGTGGAGTTTCTGTCCTTTCCAGGTCCTTCTATCACACTACTTTTCCATAAGACTTCCTACACTCTGCCCAAAGTTTGGCTGTGAGTCTCAGCATCTACTTCAATCCTCTGCTGGGTGGAGTTTTTCAAGGACATCTATAGAAGGCTCCTGTCCTGTTCCCTTTCTTCAACCACATCTGGTGTCTATTCTATTTGCCCTTCTGAATGAAAATTAATCATCTTCCCTAGGGTCCTCCTTGTTACTTAGCTTTTTGAGGTCTATGGATTGTAATATGGATATCCTATATTGTATGGCTAATTTCTGCTTAAAAGTGTGTATGTACCATGAGTGTATTTTTGGGTCTGAGTTATCTCACTCAGGAGGAGATTCATCCATTTGCCTGCAAATTTCATGATGTCCTTGTTTTTTTGTTATAGCTGAATAATATTCCATTGTGTAGATGTAATGTACCAGTTTCTTTATCCATTCTTCAGTTGAGGGACATTTGGGTTGTTTCCAGTTTCTGCCTATTACTAGTAAAGCCACTGTGAACATAGTTGAGTAAATGTCTTTGTTGTATGGTAGAGCATCTTTTGGGTATGTGCCCAGGAGTGGTACTTCTGGGTCTTGAAGTAGAGTTGCTCCAAATTTTTTGAGAAAATGTCAGATTGATTTCCAAAGTGGTTATACAAAAATGCAATGGAGGAGTGTTCTCCTTTCTCTACAACCTTGCCAGCATGTGCTGTCACTTGAGTTTTTGATCTTAGCCATTCTGATAGGTTAAGATGAAATGTCAGAGTCGTTTTGATTGGCATTCCCTGATGACTAAGGACATTGAGCATTTCTTTAAGTGCTTCTTGGCCATTCAATATTCCTATGTTGAGAATTCTCTTTTTAGCTCTGTATGCCGTTTTTTAATTGGATTGCTTGATTTGTTGGTGTTTAAATTCACCCAATTCTTTTATCTCCATAAGGCTACCCATTATATTCCAAATATGGGTAGCATCTTCTATCAACAAAGGTCCTTAAGGAGGGCACACAGAGCAGGGCTGTATCCAATCCCAAAGGATCACGCAGTATGAGGGAGAGTAGTGATTGATTTTGTAAGCCACTGAGATTGTACGGCTCCTGGGTTACTCCATGCGAAACCTTTGGGCTTTCCTCATAGTCACTGGATACATATACTAACATACACTCTTCAAGCAAGGAATACTTAGGCTTTCTTAGCCAAATATGTGCCTCAGGGTGCCACTAATTGCAAAGGAGACTTGAAACTTTAGCTTTCTCTTCTAGGAGTTTTTATTTTATTTTTGAATAAATATCAGTAAGTGAAGTAGGGGTTTTATCTTAGTTACTTTTTAATTGCTGGGACAAAATACCATAACCAAGGCAACTATAGAAGACTTTATTAGGGCATATAGCTTCAGAGGGTGAGTCCATGGCTATCATAACAGCAGGCGGGCAGACATGATAAACTGGAGCAGTAGCTGAGAGCTTATATCCTTACAAGCAGAAGGTAGAGCACAAGAGAGCTAAGTAGGAATGGCAAAAACATTTGAATCCTCAAAGTCCACTCCCAGTGACACACTTCCTCCAAAGCCATATCTTCTTTTTTTCACTTTTTATTAAATTCTTTATTAATTACACTTTATTCACCTTATATACCCCTGTAGTTCCCTCCCTCGTCCTGTCCCAAGCCCTCCCTTCCTCCTCCCTCTGCACCTGTGTCCCTACTGATAGGGGAGGTCCTCCTTTCCTTCCCTCCGATCCCAATACATCAGGTCTCATCAGGAGTGGTTGCATTGTCTTCCTCTGTGGCCCAGCAAGGCTGGTCCTCCCTGAGGGGGAGGTGATCAAAAAGAAGGTCAATCAGTTCATGTCAGAGACAGTCCCTGTTCCCATTACTATGGAACCCACTTGGACACTGAACTGCCATGGGCCACACCTGTGCAGGGGTCCTAGGCTACCTCCATGCATGATACCTGGTTGGACCATGAGTCTCAGGAAAGACCCCTGTGCTCAGACCACTTGGTTCTGTTGCTCTCCTTGTGGAGTTCCTGTCCTCTCCAGATCCCACTATTTCCCACTCCCCTCATAAGATTCCCTGCATTCTGCCCAAGTGTTGGCCATAAGTCTCAGCATCTGCTTTGATCGTCTGCAGGGCAGAGCCCTTCCAAGGCCCTCTGTAGCAGGCTCCTGACCCATTCCCTGCCCTCTCCTTCTTCCAATGTCCAACCCCCTTGCCCTTCTGGATAGGGATTGGGCATTTTAGCAAGAGTCCTCCCTCTTGATTAGTTTCTTTAGGTGTACAGATTTTAGTAGGTTCATCCTATAGTATATGTCTAGATGAGTGAACATATACTGTGTGTGTTTTTCTGCTTCTGGGATAGCTCACTCAGGTTGACCCTTTCTAGTTCCCACCATTTACTTGCAAATTTCATGATATCCTTGTTTTTTATTGCTGAGTAATATTCCATTGTGTAGATGTACCAAAATTTCTGTATCCATTCCTCAGTTGAGGGGCATCTGGGTTGTTTCCAGCTTCTGGTTATTACAAATAAAGATGCTATAAACATGGTTGAGCTAATGTCCTTATTGCGTACTTGAGCCTCTTTTGGATATATGCCTAGGAGTACTATAGCTGGATCTTGAGGAAGCACTATTCCTAGTTGTCTGAGAAAACGCCAGATTGATTTCCAGAGTGGTTGTACAAGTTTACACTCCCACCAGCAGTGGAGGAGGGTTCCCCTTTCTCCACAGCCTCTCCAGCATGTGTTGTCACATGAGTTTTTGATCTTGGCCATTCTGATGAGTGTAAGGTGAAATCTCAGGGTTGTTTTGATTTGCATTTCCCTGATGACTAAGGATGCTGAGCATTTCTTTAAGTGTTTCTCTGTCATTTGATAATCCTCTATTGAGAATTCTGTTTAGCTCTGTACCCCATTTTTTAATTGGATATTTGATTTGTTGCTGTTTAATTTTTGAGTTCTTTATATATACTGGATATTAGTCCTCTGTCAGATATAGGGTTGGTGAAGATCTTTTCCCAACCTGTAGGCAGTTGTTTTGTTCTAACAACAGTGTCGTTTGCTTTACAGAAGCTTTTCAGTTTCATGAGGTCCCATTTATTGATTGTTGCTCTTAGAGCCTTTGCTGTTGGTATTCTATTCAGGAAGTTGTTTCCTGTGCCAATGAGTTCAAGACTTTTCCCCACCTTTTCTTCTAAGCAGTTTAGTTTGTCTGGTTTTATATTGAGGTCTTTGATCCACTTGGACTTTAGTTTTGTGCAGGGTGATAAGTATGAATCTATTTGCATTTTTCTACATGTAGACATCCAGTTAGACCAGCACCATTTGTTGAAGATGCTGTCTTTTTTCCTTTGAATGGTTTTGGCATATTTGTCAAAAAGTCAGGTGTCCATAAGTGTGTGGATTTATTTCAGTGTTTTCTATCTGAT